>CM046880.1:68063356-68708289 GCA_025667525.1 Glebionis coronaria
CATCTTTATGGGAGTTGATTGCTTTTCGTCGTGAGTCTTGATCCTTCATATTGACTTTGGGAATAATGCTTTTCACATCACTTTGGATCTTCAGCAATAAAATTGAATCCTCATGCCTTGTTAGGGCCTTTTCGGACTCGCCAATCTTCGCGCCCCGCTTCATAAGTTATGCCTTGGCTATGAACTCTTATCATTACCAAGCAACTTTTAAACGATCTTGGGCTAGAAGCTAAGTAACTTTTCAAATCGTACGACCTTACTTCTTGCAGATAAATTATTAGCAAGTGATGGGAGAATAGGAAAATAATTACACCAAGTGAGCTTGCGCAAGAATACCGACTTATAATTGACTCTATCATTTCTCGTCCTCCACAATTTAAAATCTCAAGTAATGAGACTCGTGGATGCTTATCCTAATAAACCAATTAAGGTCTACATGGTTAAGGATACTAGCTAGAATAAACTTGGATAAGTCTATTCGGGTTGAGTCAAAATAAACGCAACGGGCCTAATATGTCAAAGACTTCTAAACTAGCTACACCACTTTATTAATATTTTTGACTTTATTGCGGGATATATAGATACGAAAGCAACGATAAAAATTTAAAAATTACGACTAAATGGCCAAAGTTAATAAAAAATTTGAACAATGTTGAAAAATATGATTTTCCGGTTAAATGAAGGCATTTTCATGGAAAAGCCCACTTAAAACTTCGATAGAAGTCCTCCCTACACTTAAGATAAACATTGTCCTCAATGTTTAAGCATGTGGGAAAAGGCTCCCCTACACTTATGACATTATGCACGTTGGTTAAATCAAGTTAAGGAAGAGACGACTAACGTGATCAATTTCAAATGTGAGTATGAAGAAAATTGAATAACGATAGTTGAGAGATAGAACCGGATTTCGGATAATACGAGAGCACGGTTCTTCAAAGGTTCCAAGAGTGCACTAATCCCTGTTATCACATCACCACACAAATACAAAGACCTATAGAGGTCCCCCTACACTTAGGGGGTAAAAACAGAAAAGGATAGATACTCGGGCTGCCTCCTGAGGAGCGCTTGTTTTTGATAACCGAGTCACGAGCCTGACTCGACCCAAAATTGGTTCATGGGGAACGTGGTGAGGGATGGAATCATCTCCTGAGAGGTGTCCTCACCAAAGTAAAACTTCACTCGCTGGCCATTCACCTTAAAATTAGGTCCATTAGGTTGAGCGAGCTCGAGAGTACCATATGGAAAAATTTGGGCAATGGTGAATGGGCCGGACCAACGAGATTTCAGCTTACCCGAGAAGATTTTCAACCGAGAGTTAAAGAGTAAAACTTTATCTCCAACTTGGAACTCTCGGTTCTTAATCTTAGAGTCGTGAATGAGCTTAGTTCTTTCCTTATAGATCAAAGAATTTTCATAAGCCTCATTACGGAGTTCATTGAGCTCATTGAGTTGGATCTTGCGTAGGTCACCGGCTTTGGTGATATCAAAATTAGCCCACTTCAAGGCCCAGTAAGCCTTGTGCTCCAACTCAATGGGGAGGTGGCATGATTTCCCGTACACGAGACGATATGGTGTACAACCAATAGGAGTCTTGTATGCGGTACGGAAAGCCCACACAGCATCATCAAGTTTATCAGCCCATGAGGCACGATGCTCTCCCACGGTCCTTTCAAGAATTCGCTTTAATCCTCGGGTGGATATTTCAGCCTGGCCATTAGTTTGTGGGTGGTAGGCTGTGGAATGACGATGATTTACACCATACTTAGCCATGACTCTTGCGAATTGGTCATTGCAAAAATGAGTCCCACGATCACTAATAATGGCACGAGGCACACGAAATCTAGCGAATAGAGCTTTCAAAAAGTTACAAACCACCCTTGCGTCATTAGTAGGTAAAGTTTTGGCTTCAACCCGTTTGGAGACGTAGTCAACGGCAACAAGGATGTATTTGTTTCCTTTAGAAGAAGGGAATGACCCCATAAAGTCGATACCCCAAACATCAAAGATTTCACATTCTTGAATGAAATTCTGAGGCATCTCGTCTTTATGTGTGATCGTGCCTTGTTTTTTGCAAACATCACAGCGTTTAACCATATTGTGAGCGTCACGATATATGGAGGGCCAATAAAATCCCGAATCAAACACTTTTTTGGCGGTGTAGTTGGGACCAAAGTGACCACCGGTGGGTCCTTTGTGGCAAGCATCAAGAATTTCTAAAGCTGCCGGTCCATCAACACATCGACGGATAATCAGGTCGGCACATTGTTTGCATAGGTAAGGGTCATCCCAAAAGTAAGTCTTAATGTCGTTGAAGAACTTTTTCTTTTGTTGGGATGTTAACCCTTCCTTTAGAATTCCACCCGCTAAGTAGTTTGCAAAGTCCGCAAACCACGGGGTTTCATCAGAATTCGAATTTATAGACATTAAGGTCTCCAAGGGAAAAGAATCATTGATTTCTTTGTTCGGATGATCCCCTTGGTAAGGATCCTCAAGTCTGCTGAGATGATCCGCGGCCAGCTTTTCAGCTCCTTTTTTATCGCGAATTTCGATTTTAAATTCTTGGAGAAGCAAAACCCAGCGAAGAAGTCTTGGTTTGGAATCTTTCTTTGTCAACAAGTACTTCAACGCGGAATGATCGGTATACACGATTGTGGTGGAAAGGACAAGATAGGGGCGAAATTTTTCAAAAGCATAGACAACAGCTAAAAGCTCTTTTTCGGTTGTCGTGTAATGCAATTGAGCCCCAGTCATTGTCTTGCTAGCGTAATGGATCGGTTGGAAGTGTTTGTTCACTCGTTGTCCCAGAACCGCTCCAATAGCAAAATCGCTAGCATCGCACATTAACTCGAAATTCAGCTCCCAATAAGGGGTAACCAAGACGGGTGCCTTAGTAAGCTTATCCTTAAGCAAGTTGAAGGCTTCAAGGCACTCTTTGGAAAAGATAAAAGGAGTATCTTTTTCCAAGAGGTGGGTCATCGGGCGAGCGATTTGAGAAAAATCTTTGATGAATCGACGGTAGAAGCCCGCATGACCCAGAAAACTTCTCACACCCTTCACAGTTGAAGGTGGAGGTAATTTGGCTATGACATCTACTTTAGCACGGTCGACTTCAAGACCGGCTTTAGAGATTTTGTGTCCTAGCACAATGCCTTCTTTTACCATAAAATGGCATTTTTCCCAATTCAGAACAAGGCGAGTGTCTTCACACCGCTTAAGCATACGTTCTAAATTGGCAAGGCAAAAAGAGAAGGAATCCCCGAAGACCGAGAAATAATCCATGAAGACTTCCAAGGTTTGTTCAACCATGTCATGGAAGATAGCTAACATGCACCTTTGGAATGTCCCGTGGGCATTGCATAGGCCAAAAGGCATTCTTTTGTAAGCAAATGTGCCATAGGGACAAGTAAATGTTGTCTTCTCTTGATCTTGGGGATCGATGTGTATTTGGAAATAACCCGAGAAACCATCAAGAAAGCAGTAATATTCATTACCCGCTAAACATT
Source organism: Glebionis coronaria (assembly GCA_025667525.1). Classification (NCBI taxonomy): domain Eukaryota; kingdom Viridiplantae; phylum Streptophyta; class Magnoliopsida; order Asterales; family Asteraceae; genus Glebionis; species Glebionis coronaria. Next base: position 68,066,860 of record CM046880.1, read on the forward strand.
CAAGCATTTGGTCCATAAAAGGTAGAGGGAAATGATCCTTTCTCGTGGCATCATTGAGTTTGCGGTAGTCTATATAAACTCTCCACCCAGTGACGAGACGAGTGGAAATCAACTCGTTGTGTTCGTTGGGAACAACGGTTATTCCGCCTTTCTTAGGCACACAATGGATTGGACTAACCCATGGTGAATCCGAAATAGGGTAAATCATACCCGCATCAAGAAGTTTGATAACCTCTGTTTTGATGACTACATGTATTTTTGGATTCACCCTTCGTTGGCTTTGAATTGTGGGCTTAAAGTCGTCCTCCATGAAAATTTTGTGTGTGCAGAAGTGAGGATCAATTCCACGAATATCAGAAGTTTTCCAAGCAATAGCCTTCTTGTGATCTTTAAGCACGGCGATGAGGCGAGATTTTTCTTCTTCCTTCAAGTCCTTCGCGATAATGACTGGCGACTTCTTCTCTTCTTCAAGGAACACATACTCGAGATGTGGCGACAACTCCTTTAGTTCTAAATCTGGAGGATTTTCGACGGGAAGCGTTTTCAAAGTCGGAGTATCGATAGCAATAACCGTGGGAGATGGTGGAGAAAGGTTGTCTTCGTTGAGAAGGTTATCAAAGAAATGCATGTCTTCATCCTCATCGGTGGGAGAATCGTCATTAGCTAAGTTCACATCTCCCATGGTGGCTTCAAGATTGTTCCAAAACAAATCACTATCTCCAAATAGAGACAGTGATGAATCAATAGAGGAAACGGTTTCAACATTGGGAAGAGAGGTAGGAATATTTTTACAAGCATCATTAAAGTGTTCTTCACAAGCCTCATCAAGAACGTCAATACAATTAACACTCTCGTATGAATAAGGTTGTTTAGACAACTTTCCCATGTTGAAGACGATTTTATCGTCACCCACTCTCATGATAAGCTCACCGGCTTCAACATCGATGAGAGTGCGACCGGTCCTCAGGAATGGACGACCCACGATCAAGGGAACACGAGGGTCTATCTCGTAGTCGACGACGACGAAATCGGCAGGAAAAGTGAATTTGTCGACTCCTACAAAGACGTCTTCGGCTATCCCCACTGGATAAGCAACCGTACGGTTAGCTAATTCCAAAGTCATTTTGGTGGGGACTAGCTCAGGGAGAGATAATTGCTTCCAAACGCTTAGAGGCATTAGATTAATACTGGCACCTAGATCGGCTAGGGCCATGCATTTCTTTACTCCCGGGAAATTGCAAGGGATTAAGAAACGACCCGGATCACCAAGCTTGGTTGGCAATTTCCTTAAGAGCACTGTAGAGAAATTCTCATTAAGTTGGGTGTTGGCAATATCAAGAAGCTTTTCCTTGTCGCTCAGAAGATCTTTAAACATTTTCGCGTAGTTAGGCATGTGAGCGAGAGCCTCAGTGAAGGAGATATTGAAATTCAATTGTTTGAACATCTTAAGAAAATTCGAAACCTGAATATCGTCCTTGCTTTTGAGCTTCTCTTTCCTCAACCTAGATGGATAAGGTATATTGGAAGAAGAGGAAGGCTTTGGGAGAATAGGATCACTCACATCCTTGGGTGGAGGAGGGGTAGCAGTAAGAGGTGGAGAAATTGGGGAAGTCGAAGGTTGAGGAATAGGAGCTGGGGACTCGTTCTCCTTAGTCACAATCACCGGTGGAGGTATAGGAAGCTCGGGTTCCTTGGTACCTTTGCCACTGCGAGTAGTGATTGCTTTCATCTCCCCTATTGGATTCGCAACGGTGTTACTCGGAAGAGTACCCGAAGAAGACGGTTGATTACCTTGGAAGAAACTAGCCATCATGTTCTTCAAGTCATTCGTTTGACTATCCAACGTGTTTCTCATGTCAGCTCTCAGATCGTTCCCTTGTTTGACCAAGTCTGCTTTCAGGTTGAGCACTTCCCGCTGAAGGTTTCCCACGATCACATCGTTAGTCCTCATATAAGTTTCCACTTCTTGGTGAAGAGCGGTGGGTTGGTTGGCAGGAGCATTGTATGCGGGTGGTTGATAAGCAGGTTGTTGGTAGACTTGGTTGTTTCGTTGAGGTGGTTGTTGCTGCTTGTGAGGAGGGATGTATGGTGTACGAGGTTGTTGTTGTTGTTGAGGAGGGCGGTTGAGGTTTTGTTGTTGGTTTGGGTTGTTTGGAGGAAAACCGGGTGGTGAGAGGTAGTTGTTAGAGCGGTAGCTAAGCAAATTACGGTCACCTTGAGGTCTAGCTTGATAAGCAGGTTGAGGATAGGTGCCATATGCTGCATTCACATTTTCAGAAGGGTAGTCTTGGGTAGCAGTACAAGTGGTGTAAGAGTGAGGACCCCCGCATATCTCACATGGTTGGCTAACAGCATTGACTTGAGCGTTTTTAGCGTTGCTGCTGTTGGTGTTGTTAACGGTGTGGGTAACAAGCGATTCAAGAAGCGTAGTGATTTTGTCAAGTTGCTTGTCGCTGTCACTAGTGCTAGCACTAGAGACATTGGTCCGAACACTCTTGGTTTGCACACGAGACTTATTCTCATTGATATCCCAAGCAGCATTGGAAGTCTTAGCCAAAAGATTACCCCCCGAGGCACTTTTTAGTGAATCTTGGTCACTCATGCTTAAACCATTGTAAAAAGTATTAATTTGATGCACTTTGGTAAAACCATGTTGTGGGCATTTTCTTAAAAGATCTTTAAAACGATCCCAAGATTCACTGAACGACTCATCGTACTTTTGTTCAAAATTTATGATTTCATTCCGCAAAGCGGTAGTATGAGAGGGTGGGAAAAAGTAATTGATAAACTTGGTTTCCAAATCCGTCCACGAAAGAATACTCTGTGGCGGTTCCTTAGCAAGCCAATGCCGGGCTTGTCCCTCTAAATAAAAGGGAAAAAGTTGTAACCGGATTACCTCTTGTGGAACACCATTGAATTTGACCGTGTTTGTGAGTTGCAAGAATCTCTTGATGTGGTCATGTGGATCATCAATGGTACGCCCCAAGAATGGTTGAGTAGAGACCATCTGGATAAAGCCGGATTTGAGCTCAAAATTGTTGGCTGCAATCGCTGGTATAACAATTGGATCAGTGTTGCCATCTACATGAGCTTGCAGCAGTTCAATCATCGGGCGATTATCCGGTAGAGGCTCATTGTTGTTATTATTATTCATGTTGTTGAAAGGTGGGTTGTTGTTGTTATTATTGTTGTTTGGAGGTGGTATGTTGTTGTTTTGTACACCGGCCATGTCTAAGTTATCGAGAGGCTCGGGCTCTTGATAAGACGTGGATCGAGTGCGCATACACCTGCAAAAGAACTAACAAGAGAAAAACAAAGCAAAAATATTTTTGGTTTTTTATGTTTTTTACTTTTTAGGATTTTTGAAAATTTTATATTTTTTTTGGGGTTTTTTGAAAATTGTTGTGAAAAAGTAACGTTCACGGGGAACGGATCCCAAAATCCAAGTTCTCACAAAATACTTTTGATCTTAACGATAAGAGCCGGCAGCGGCGCCATTTGATACAATGTTTTTGCTAGGGTTCAATTTTATTCTCTCGATATCCTCTCGAATTGATCTCGGTTCTAAGTGGAATGATTGTTCTTGGTTACTAAAAAGGGGATTGGTTTTCTAATCTACTAAATGTTACATTCTCTAAAATGTAAACTTAAATTTAAAAGCAATTAAATTAATAATAATTTATAAAACTTGAATTAAAATTAAAATTAAAATTAAAATTAAAATTAAAATTACAGTTAAAATATAGATATGAAATAAAGAAACAGAAAGTAATCCTTAAAAATGCTCAAAAGAAATTTGATTCGGAAGTTTGACCTTGATTCGGAAGTTCACTCGGAACTTGGTTCGGAACCCTTGATCCGGAACTTCGTTCGGAAGTTTACTCGGAACCTTCACTCGGAACTTCACTCGGAACTTTACTCAGAAGTTGATCCGGAACTTTCTTCGGAAGTTGATCTGGAACTTTCTTCGGAAGTTGAATCGGAAGTTGTTGATCCGGAAGTTCACTCGGAACTTTTGGAAAAAGCATTCATTCGGAACTTAAAAATTGATTCGGAACTTTTTAAGGGAAAATTCATTCGGAACTTTAAAAACTCATTCGGAACTTTTGAAAAGCAAATTCATTCGGAACTTCTTAAACTCATGCGGAACTTTGTGTTCATCCGGAAGTTTAAGTTCATTCGGAACTTTTTAAAGGAAAATTCATTCGGAACTTCTAGACTGACTCGGAACTTTTCTAACATAAACTCATTCGGAACTTTCTTTGTTCATCCGGAACTTTTGTGTTCATCCGGAACTTTTGTTCATCCGGAACCTGGGAAATACTCAAGAACAGTAACTTAACCGAAAAACAGGGGAAATAGATTTCGAGCGAAAAATCAACAAGTTTTTCACTAAATCTTAAATAAAACTAACCACGAATCATATACTAACCATAAACTACAAATCCCATCAATAAAAACACAAAACCCAACAACTTTTAAAGATTAAATCAATCAAATAAGAACTTAAACTTTTAACCAAATAAATGGAGATGAACAAGATGAAATGAAAGATTGATGTATTAAATGATTAAGGTTTTAACAATCACAAAACAAGGATTAAAATAACAAGATTGAAAAACAAAGATCAAAATCACCAAACACCCTAGTGGTGTTGGTGATGTCTACGAAACAGAAAGGGAGAAAAAGAAGGAGATGAAAAACTAAAAACTAAAAACTGGATGCAATGTGTGAGGGGAACCCTTTATATAGGTGTTCCCTTTGGTTGGTGAGTGGGCTTTCTCCCGTTCTTCTTGTCTTTTAGTCTTTTTAGAAAAGTTGACGTTTTCGATTATGATTCGGGATTTGTCGTTGATTAAATTCAACTCGTCTTTTAATTTCTTCGTTTAATAGACTTGAGTTTCTTCGACTTTTGTAAATCTTCCATCTTTGGTCCTTTTCTTCGATAAATCTTCGAATAGGCCCAGTGACTTCAAATCTTTTGCATCTCTTGGACAATAAACTCTGTCTTGAGTATTTTTCTTCGATAAATCTCGTGCAATCCCATGTTTTCTTTAATATTCATCCGGTTAGCTCTGAAAACACAATAAACACAAAAACCACGCATAATTCCAAACAAATGATATTAAATACGCGTTTGGTCTCGTTTTAGCCAGAATTAAGTGGTAAAAGGATGGGTGTTTACACACCTATCAATATCGTTAACCCATATCAAAGCATGCAAATTCCAAATGAGAATGCAGGTACCAAAGAGGATGTTCCAAAAGAACGAAGCGGTCCAATCATTGTATACCATTCAATTAAGGACACTCTCAGAGTTTGGTTGCTAAAGAAGTTGATATCTAAGAAACAAGTGTCTCAGGGGATTTCCAGTTAAGCTTACAGTACACTAGGACTTACAGTCACATCACAGACTATAACTCGTTCATCAAAGAAAGGAAAGTTTATCACCGATGATAAACTTATCCTAACAACTAGAAATTAAGTTTTCTCGGGCATGAGCTTATATCGAAAACATTCCAAGTTTTAAAGCTCATGCACGAAGGCTCACATTCAAATCACAGTCTGTGACCCGCTCTTCAGAGAAAGGGAAGTTCATCTACGCAACGATAACTTACCCTCAAAACGAGAAATTAAGTTTTCTCGGACACGAGCTTATACTAAAACTATTCAAAGGTTTTAAGCTCGTGTAAATGGATCCTCGTTAAATGACAGACGATGACCCGGACTTCAGAGACAGGGAAGTTTATCTACGCAACGATAACTTACCTTCTTAACAAGAAATTAAGTTTTCTTGGACACGAGCTTATCCTAAAACCATTCAAAGGTTTTAAGCTCGTGTATAAGGCTCATCATTAAATATCAGATGATGACCCGATCTTCAAATAAAGGAAAGTTTATCGCCGATGATAAACTTATCCTTAACAACGGGAAGTTTACAACTTCTCGGACTTGAGCTCGTTTTGTAAGATATTCAACATCTTTAGCTCAAGTAATTGGTTTTCAAAACATTGAACACAATTTTTCGAGAATTTCTCAAAAAGGTTTTCTAAATCTTTCAAAATTATGTGTTCAAAAAATGTTTTGATAAAAAGAGCATGTCTTCTGGAATCGATAATATTTACGATACTAGAAATGTCATTCAATAATGACACGGGGTTGTAAATAAAGTTCGAGCAGAAGTTCAAATGTTTTAAAACATGCTCAAAATGGTTTGCTATTATTTCAGATAGTAACCCGTTTTTCATACTCAAGTCAAACATTTCACCGGAAAGCTTTGACTCAACAACGGGAATTAATTTTCTCGGGCATGGTTTACTTTATAACCATGTAAGGGATTGTGTTTACGTTATAACACAATCTAACACGAATATATGTACGATTCAGTGCATTTATTTGTTAAAACAAGAGAAGTCTTGTTTTTATGAAGTTATCATCTCCACCAACCGTAGCAACTTACAATTGATATCTACATACTCGACGATGCGACTACTCAAACGGTGACTACAGCTCTTTCAATAGAACACGGGTCAACAATTGAGGGGGAGCAATTGTCCAGCATTCAGAATCCTTGATGCCGAGAGTGCCAAGTTCACATATTGGTGTCAAGACAACGATATCAATCATACACATGGAGTCAAGAGATAACTTCAGACGTGACGAGGTGACCAACATTCGTGAACAAGAACCATGTGAATCTTTCATATGATGTTCTCCATCATTCAGGTCCTACCTCGTAAATTGCTAATCTTGTGAATTCATTATCATATATGATCTTTGCACGTGATAAATACCTTACACTTGTGTTTACAAGGTATTTAATTTACGTTTCAGCACAACCTCATTAATTTGAGGGGGAGCTTGTGTAATTCATGAAGATAATTAGATTTGCATTTTTCTTCCCAAATTTTCTTAAAATGCTATTAAATCAATTGATATTAAAAACATCGATTGGGTTAATACTTTTAATATGGGGGAGAAAATGTGATTTAATATGGGATATGATCAATCATAAATGGTTTGACTTAACGTGATAGCTCATCCCGACATGTGCAAAATGTTTTCGGATATCGTGGCATATGTTAAGGGGGAGCAAAATGTATTTGCACTTCAAAATGGATTTCATGGTGACATACACTTACCCAAAACATCTCTATTCACGACGTTGAAGATTGTGGTGACATAAGGATGGTAGGATAGGTTAAAGTCCAATGATTTCTCTAGAACCGGAGGAATCTTCCCAAGGACATTCCATAGCTAGAAATAGTAGTCCTTAGGAAAGATGGAGAAAGATTGTGAACATAGCTGAATGCCGACCAAGTACTTAAGTTAGCACTGGAACAATCACAACAAGGTGCTAGTGATGACGTATTGGTAAGAATTGAAGGGGTTGAAGAATGAAAAAGAATTGTAAAGATAAAGGGTGTAAAGAAAGAAGCCCTCCTTACAACTTAGGCACAAACCGGGTCAATACGTATGCTATTGAGATCATTTTTAATGATTCTTGATATTGAAGATAGACATCATGGACCCAGATATGCAATGCACAACCCATCCCAGCTAACTCAGATATCTCTCAAAAGATATTTGTTTTAATCACACGGAGACAACGCATTATCTATTGATTTATTCACTCCGAATAAATTGGTATTGAAATGTGGCACTCCTCTCCAGCCTCCGATCACTAAAATCCAAAATGCACGATCGAGTCTAGAGCCATTTGAGATCATCAAATATCTCATTAGGAAACACTTTCATATTTCCTTGCTTCTTCACACACTGTGAAAAGTAAGAAAGATTTTAAGAGTCCTACGCAAAATCTTCATGATCTTGCCTGAACATCCGAGTAATACGAAAGTATTTATAATGAAGATGGAAATCCTTCTTGAGCGAATATCAAAAAGCTCATGGTAGGTGACTTGTGCGATTCTTTATGAATCAAACTTGTGATAACTTGAAAGCAACAGGGGTTTAATTCTTAAATGAATTCAAACATGTTCCAGGCCTCTACGCAATATCTTTGTGATCTTGCCAGAACACTCAGAGTGATACCTTAGTGTTCACAGTGATGAGTGGAAATCCTTCTAGTGTTAACCTCAAACAACACTTGGTAGGTAACTTGCAAGATTCTATACGAATCAAGCTCGTGACAGCTGGAAAGCAACGATGGTGCGGTTCTTAATTGAATTTCACTTGTTCCAGGAACATGAATTGACGGCTTCAAATCATGCGGATATTATTATCCAAATGATTCACTCTTTACATTCGCAGTCAGATTTGGACGGTCGAGTAAAGAGAACGGGTTTACCCGCGAAATCTTGTCAAGGAGGTTCTTTATTGAAACTACCTGCCACGAGTACGATATTTAATATCGTCCAATGGTCTTCACCGGTCGGAGGTAAAATGTTACCAAATTAGAATGAAATGTTCAAGGCCATTTCATCCGTGTATATGGTTTGTTGCCAGCGTAACAAGTAGGTGGCATTGCGGTGTACAATCCAGAAGAAGTCGTCACCACATGCTTATACTGCATACACTCAGTACTTCAACGAATTCAAGAAAGTCTGAAGGTCAAGTCTTCCGCTGTATCAAACTCTGAAGCTTTCAAGAATTATAAAGGTATAAGTATGTGGAACATGAAGTCACGAAGAGGCGAATATCACAAGTGATTAATGCACAAGATTAAGGCAAGGAAACATGCTCAAGGCTGAAGTCAAAGATCACATCAAGCATATTCACAAGAACAAGATTGAAGACTCAAGCATAGTATGCTAGGTTTAAGATTTTGTAAAATGGTGTGACCTCCCGTTAGGGGAGATTGTTGGAAATATGTTTTTCCAAGGAAAGTCTCGGTCACATTATTATTAGCATAGATCACGAGCTTTAGACTATTTAGGACATTGTAACTTGGAGTGACCTCCCTTTGGGGGAGATTGTTGGAAATACGTTTTTACGTATTTAGAAAGGATCGGTCACTCCAATGATATTGGGCTCGTGATCCAATATAGCCCATATAGCCCACATGTAGGGTGGGCTATATAAACCCCCTTCCTAGCATGTTAGGAGGGGTTGTTGAACACACACATTTCATATTCCATCTTTCTTTCAACTCTCTCCTTTCTCTCTCTTCTTTCTCTCTCTAGGTTCTTCCATTCTCCATACATCTCAATAGTTAATCAATACAATGCCTAATCCTTAGAAAAACTCGATCCTACAATATTGTTGGAAACTCACATTATGTGACGACATTCAAGAATTCCCATTAGTTATCATAGTCACACACGCTTAGACTAGACTAGGTTCGATGTATAGTTTAAGGTGCGTGTGTGACTATATATACCCCTCCGTAGCTTCCAAGGAGGGGTGTTGCTTGTGTCACTTTTCTAGTTTAATACACTTTTCTTTATCTTTAACACATTCAACCTTTCTCTCTCAACTTCATCCATGGCTTCCAATATCTATCATCCTACTAGACCACCTGATTAGCTTATAGCAAATCCACAATTGGCATCAGAGCCTCGGTTCCATCCTTGGATCGTTCTTTTCTTCGATTTTGGTGGTCTTAAAAAAAAAAATTGGGTCCGAATCTGCCATTTTTATGTCACGTCTTGTTATTATTTGGTCCAAATTTTCTTTCTAAATTGTCACTGTATTGTTATCATTATTTGTCACATATCTGATATTCCCAATCTCATCTCGAAATCATTTTTATCCAATTTTTTGTACCTTGTTTTTTTTTATGTTTTGTCCCTGTATATATATGGATCTAGTTATGGGGATAAGGACAAAAAGTTGGTCAAGTTCCAATTTTTTTCGGGGTTTCAAAATTACTGGCCTAAAACTTATTACGATGGGATGTTGAGATGGATATTAAGATGCACATTCAGATGAACATATTGCGACGGCTTCTTCTACGGATGTATTCCGATGGGGTTTTTACACATTCCGATGGGTTGGGCTGTATCTATTGCGATGGGACTCATTCCGATGGGTCTCATTGCGATGGGTGGCTTGATCCATCGCAATGGTAGATAAGTCGTCATGCTGCCCAAATTCTCCCAACATTGCGATGGCTGGTAAACTATTGCGATGGGTTCTTGTACTAGTGTGATGGTACCATTGCGATGGGTACCATTGCGATAGGTACCATCGCGATGGGTACCATCGTAATGGGTACCATCGTAATGGGTTCCATCGTAATGAGACATCAGACTTCGATGGACCCTTTTTGCTTAAGACTGCGATGGGTTCAATTTTTACGACTGCGATGGAAATTTTTTTTTTAGACTGGTTTAAAAAATTTTTACGATGCAGTTTAAAAAATAACTTGACCATGACCATGAAGTTTAAGTTTAAGCTTAAATTACAAAACCATCTCAACCGAGTCAACTCGGTACCTACCGAGTTGACTCACTTAACCCAACTGAGTTGACTCACTGCCACCCTTATTACTCCACAATCAAACCCAACACTGATCTATACCTACGCCCATCGTCACCTACTCCCCATCTCATCTAGACTCGTATATATAAACAATCAAAATATGATCTCAGAATATTTTGTTATGCATATGTAGATCACTTAATATCAGAAACAAAAACGAATATATCATCATCAATCTGTTATTACTTTTCGAAATTAAAGAAGGATGGATAACAACAAGTGTGTCTCAATCTACTCTTTACTTCGTTTAAATTATACAAAAACCAGCTTGCATTCCGAGATCATCAAGATCTATGAATGGTCTACACCATCTTTGCTTTTCGAATTTAAAGTAAGATCTGTAACAACTATGTTACAATATGTCTTTGATTCGTTTAATCCAAAACGACATGCAATCAATATACACCTTTCCCGAGATCCTTAATTAAGATCTTGAAGCTACATTCATCATGTGTTGAAGAAAGATTGATCAAAAGCAGTGATCATATTCGTTTTATTTGGATTGAAATATATTTGAATGATGTATGTAGGGGTTTAAGTCAATGAGATTATTGACTGTTGATGGGAGAAAGATGTAGGGGACGGAGGTTTTTGAGGTGATGGATAAGATGAAGGGAGGAGCAGTGAGAGAAATTTGGGGGCGAAAAAAACTAAGAACGAGATTAGGGTTTACTATACCCTAAATCAAAGGAATTCTTGCTTATATAATGAGTTGGGTGGACCGGGTTGCATTTATGGGCTCGTTACTAAAAGATTTTATTCTTTCCCAACTACATGTGTTACCCGGAAATGGGCCATGATTTGGTTAGTAAATGGCTTGATGGACCGTGTGATCCAAATCAAAATATACACGAAGTTTTTTTAATTATTCATTTTGAACAAAATTTGGTGTATCAATATACGTTGGATATTTTCGGGACGAAAGTGACGTGACAAAGTGACGAGACAAAATAAGTGACGACTAAGTGACGAAATTTATTTTGACGAGACCAAAGAAAAAATAAGTATATTTTTAGAGGCTACGGATTTTTTTTGGATCGGGTATTAATTATTTGAAGACGGAGACGAATTTCTTTGAAGGCGTGTACTTCTTTTATCCTTCAAAGATAACTTGCTCGTGCTTAATCTTGGAATGATGACTTGGTTATCTAGTTTCCGGGTTCGGGGTGGATGGTTGATGACTCGGATAACTATCACTTAAAGGGGTTACTTTGTTGTACTCAGTGTTACGCGTTTAGTCGACGTGGATAATTTCAAGAGGTGTTGTGCTTATAGACATCTTCAGTGATGCATTGGGTACTTAGAGATTTCTTCACCGTTCTTCATTCAAAAATAGTGCAAGCTTAAGTCACAAGATCGAAGGATTTTTATTCAGCTTCATGTTTGATGTATCTGGTTCATTCTATCAGTGGTCACTTCAAATTGCTTTCACGTGGGTTGGTAAAGGTGGCCATGGAGAGTTTATGAGTAGAGATTTTCGATCAACAGCTGTTTCTCACCGAATATAATTAAGCTTATTTATTATTCTCTCGATATTTTCAGGTTCATGTGCTTACGATTTATTGATGGTTCTGAGTTTCGAAACCATCAAGGGGGAAGAAGAAGACACGTTAAACGTACAACAAGTACACGTGATGAACTCCATACCTTCTTTTGATTTGAAGACATTCCGGGATGACATTTGTCATAGCCGCAGAGAAAATCAGTGTTTTAACTCGTGGCGTTATCAATCTCTAAATGGTACACTATTGATTCGATGTTTAATTGTTTGGTTGTTGCAATTATTCATCATCATTATCCTATATGCATTCCCGGGACTTAATTGACTCTGGTGCATCTCCGGAAGAAGATATGTGCATTTCTGGGACTTAATTGAGTCTGGTGTTACGATGTCAACTTCATGAATGGGATAAAGTGTCTATGCTTCATATTCGGGATTGATTTAATTTCTTCAACTATGTGGGGGAAGAAATGTTTTAATTCTTTCTAGTATGCATAACTTGATTTCTCAGGGGGAAGAAATATTCAGAAGAATTATTCAAGCGTGAGAAGAGAAGTTGTTGATCTACTTGGTGTGCCCCAAACTTTCAATCTCTCTTAGCAACGTTATCATGTTATATGATGGGATTTGCTTGTTAGATTCCGCTGTGCGCCTAATCATTCTAAGCTTTAATGAAAGCTTTGAAGTTGCTTACGAGGATTGTCGGTTTAGGGGGAAGATATTTAAAAGCTTCTACATCAAGTTTATGTGGCATGAATTAGGGGGAAGTTAATTCAGAAGCTTCTCCTTAACCAGAAGTGTATGGGTTACTTAGCTCGTGCCGTTACTGTATTTCTACTACAAGTTAAAGATGGGTCGTTTTGAAGTCAAAGGCCTCAGAAGACTTCATCAGCATTGGTCGCTTCATGAAAGCTCTTGTTCTTTATCATTATGTACTTGTTAGGAAAAATATTGTAAGGAATTCTACACGTCGTCCTATGGGGGAAGATTGTTGGAAACTCACTTTATGTGACGACATTTAAGAATTCCCATTAGTTATCATAGTCACACACGCTTAGACTAGACTAGGTTCGATGTATAGTTTAAGGTGCGTGTGTGACTATATATACCCCTCCTTAGCTTCCAAGGAGGGGTGTTGCTTGTGTCACTTTTCTAGTTTAATACACTTTTCTTTATCTTTCACACATTCAACCTTTCTCTCTCAACTTCATCCATGGCTTCCACCATCTATCATCCTACTATACCACCTGATTAGCTTATAACAAATCCACATAACTTAACAAATAACAAGATTTGAAACAATAAATTACTCAAACAAGGCAGATTAAGGCCTACTTATTTTATAGCTACTTTCTACCAAATTTTAACATAAAATTTCTACTTCTACTATCAAACATGGAACATAACCCTAAAATAACTTAACACTAACTGAATTGAGTGTGTTTAACAGGTTTTTAGCCCAAATATATATCACTTCCTGGTTAAAAGACCTACTCCCAAACACACCCTAATTGATGAAAAACAAGATTTTTCAAACACTTTGCCAACAAAGACCTTCAAAACTGATTAAAATCTATCAAAACATAAATAATACACCTAAATAAACATGCATCAATGATCAATCAAACTCCTAAACAACTAACTCACAATAAGTCACATGTGCATCAATTTAACAGCTTAAAGGATGGTTCAAGCCCAGTTTACCTAGAGGGACCCACATCTAGGCCCCTCAATGGCTGCATGCCATCTCCTTTCAGCTTAAAAACTGAGCTAGGGCTTATGGTGCTAGAGCTTATGTAGAGAAAGTGATGGTATGGACCTTACAAAGTCCAATACCCCATATGTCTTCAAACAAAACTATTTCCTTGTAAACCTGCTAAGAAAAGCAAACAAGAATAAAAGATCCACAAAAGCTATGCACAAGCTACTTTGTCAGACAAGCTTGTGTATAAGATTTTGGGACAGTTAAAAATCAAGAAATAAAAGAGTTTATAAAACCTTTTCAAACTGATTTTTTTGAACCAAATCTTTTGTAAACAATAAACAAGGATTTTAACCAAACTAAGACACTAATCTGAAAATCAGGAAATACAAATCCACTTTCACTTCCTTGTATTCCTGAATTCAGAATTCGTATCCATAAAGAAAACTTTTGCCAAAAGAAATTCTCACATGAACTAAAAACCTTTGATAAATTTTAACACTAAGATTGCAAGGAAAAGGAAAGGTTTAACTAACAAATACACTAAAAATGGAACTCAGTTTATTGAATAAAACTCAAAATTTTCATTGTCATTAATCATTAAAAAATTTACAATAAAATTGGAACAAAAGGGCAAACCACAATTTGGTGCTCCTTTCATACTAGTGCTAAGAGGATTCTAGAAATATAAACGTCCTAAACCCTAATCAAGAGATTTCCTTTTTTGCCCTTGGTTGATTTTGAATTTCAAGTTGGTCAATGAAGTCCATGTGATATTTCTGACTTGTGAATGTGATGGCCAGCTGTATAGGATTGATCCAAGGCGTCCAAAAATTATTTCCCAGCAAGAAATCATCCTTGTTCGTTGATGTCACTGTGCACATTTGTCTCTTTGCAGCAGAGCATGTGAGGGGAGGGGACCATGGTGAGCTAGAGTTGGTTTTGAATGTGGGGTTTAGGTAAGGAGGGGTTTAATCTTGATTCTGGATAGTTAGGGGAAAAACCCCTTTGTTTTGTGCTTGTTAATAATTAGGGTTCGTGGTTTTAAGGGTGTTTAAGCAGGTAAAGTTTAATCAGGTTTAGGAAAAAGATAGTGTTTACCTCCAAAAATGTTATTTGAACATAGTATTTAAAATCTGATTAAAAAAATAAGCTGAGTGGGGTTCGACGTGGAGATGGGAGTGATGTGTAGATTGGGGATTAGTTGGGTGGGGTGATGTGTAGATTTGATTGGCTGGGAAGAGTTAGTTGTCTAGGCAAATTAGGTCCCCCACTTCCCATTCTCTTGTCACATGGGTTTAAACATGCAACAATCAGCTTTCCTTTGTAATGAAAGTTTTATTTCTTTCATTTTGACCACCAAAAGTTTATCAAATACTATTCCAAGGGCTTTTAATGTCATTTGTTCAATCTTCAAGGGTATATCTTGTACAATCTTGACATTTTAGGGACCATTATGTAATTTTTGAGTTTTACAAGGGTT
Organism: Glebionis coronaria; assembly: GCA_025667525.1. NCBI lineage: Eukaryota > Viridiplantae > Streptophyta > Magnoliopsida > Asterales > Asteraceae > Glebionis > Glebionis coronaria. Next base: position 68,081,989 of record CM046880.1, read on the forward strand.
TAAAATGACAATTTTTCAAAAGTAGAGGGACCAATCTTGCCAATCTTCAAAACTTCAAGGACTTCATAGGAAAATCATGATTCGGGTCCGGTTCTTTATGCGGCTTTGTTTCCCGTGTTCATTTTTGCTTGATTCCTTTGATTTTTTGTTGATTTCACGATACCCGTACCTAAAATACACAATGAACAAACACAAGCATATTTTGGTGTATTTTTATGATATTTTAAGCGTTTTAAGCCCGATTTGGACGATGAGACTATGTATAATTGCAGTCTCATCAGTTGACTTTTACATAAAGTGCTTATTGCTTATTCCAGCTTATTCTTTGTGCTTTTTGGAAATCTTTTTGATTATTAAGCTTAGTTTTGTCATTTGAAATCTTTTGCAACAAGAATCAGCCCTTGAATTGGTCTAGAACTAAAAAACGACTACTTTGTCGTTATCTATTGAGAGCTTTTGCTTATTTTAGGCTTATTTCTTAGGCTTTTTCAAAATTTCTTTTTACAGATGTCTTTAGTATCCCAAAAGAATCTTGTGTGTCAAATTAGAGCTTATGGCATTAGCTTATGGCTTAATGGGTCAAAAAGCCCATTAAGAATAAGTTGTTGACTATTAAGCTATGATAAGTACATTTTCAGCTTTTGGGCATTTAAAATTTTGTTCTTAAAATCAATTTTTGAGTCAGATAGGTGATTTTGGGCTTATTTGGACCAGTTTTTGCTTATTGGGTCAAAAAGCCCAATTAGGTGGACTGTTTCTCATTTGAGCCCGTTAGGGGTATTTTTGGTATTTCAAGTTCATTTATGTGTTAATTAGGTTAAAATAAACTAGTTTGCAAGTTTTTAGAATTTTTTATAAATTTTGGATTTTTAATATTATTTTATTATTATTTTATTACTAAAAATTAATTTAAGATTTTTGAAACTTTTTCATTTTTCCTAGTTTAAATACATTAAGTTAGGATATTTAAAAGTTTTAGATTAATTTTCTTGTCATTTAAATAAGTTTTAGAATTATTTTAAGGGTTTTATAGTTTTTAATCATTTTTAAATAGTTTTAATTAACTTTAAATATTTCAAAAAAAAGTATTTAATTTAGTTAAGTTATTTTAGAGGTTTAAAAGTTGAAAAATATCATTTTGGGCTTTTTATTAATTAAATTGATTTTTTGGGCTTTAATTAGCATTAAAAAATTAATAATTAATTAAATAAAAGGTTTGAGTGATTTTTGATTTTTTGTAAACTCTAATTACATTTTTTAGGATTTATTGCAATATTATTTTTAGGTTAATTTTTAAATTTCGTCACTTTTTACGGTTTTACGTGTACGACTTTTCGTCTTAGTTTAATTTAGAATCGTAACCGTCATCCTTTTCTATTTTCTCTTCTCATAATCATAATCGCAAACATTAATCATTTCTTTACACAACACACTAGCCTCCTTGAGAACGAACTCTCTCCATTGGGTCATTTACACTTGGTTTTCCTAAACCACTTGTCTAATACATACCCTAATTTCGCTCTTTTTCCTAAAAGACGCAAAAACTCAACCATCAGTTACCAAGGAAATCAAAGGAAAAAATACAAGGGTAACAATTACAACAATGGGAATCAAGGGACTAGTAATCAATTGCAAAATCAAAACCAAAATCATGGAGGAAATTGAGGAAGAACCCGAGGTGGTGGTCGAAAAGGAGCACATTACAATCCCATGAAGTACCGCTCAAACCACACCTACGGTCGACCCTTTACTAAGTTTGGAACCCAAGATTCCAAAGGCTATGCCTATGCCCCACCCAACACAACCCTTACCTTATCCATCGAGACGCCATAAGGAAAAATTGCAAGAACGTGACAATTATCAATTTGAGCTTTTTATTAAGATGTTTCGTGATATGCATTTTAACATAAGTTTTGCCGACGCTTTAATCATGATGCCTCGTTTGCCGCCAACTTTAAAAGTATGTTGAATAACAAGGAGAAATTGCAAAAATTGTCTAGTTGTTCATCGGTTTATCTTAACCGCATACCTCAAAAAGTCGGTGATCCCGGTAAATTTTTAATTCCGTGTGGTATCCAAGATATGGAAGAATGCTACGCCTGGGCCGATCTTGGTGCTAGTATCAATTTGATGCCTCTTGAAATATTTAAGTCGCTCAATCATCCTAATCTTACTCCTACAAAGATGTCTATCGAGATGGTCGATCATTCTACGATTCCCGCATATGGAACGGCCTAAGACATTTTTGTGAAATTGGGAAAGTTCTATTATCCGGTAGACTTTATCGTTTCCGATATTCCCACGGATCCTCAAGTTCCTCTCATTTTAGGTCGTTCGTTTTTAGATACGTCGAAAGCGGTTATTGATCAGCATGCTAGAAAAATCACTTTACGCTTCAACGACGAGGAACTTGTTATAAACGCACTCCAAAACTCTAAAATTTCTCATGTTTATTCTATCGCGACTTTAAACCATGTTGAATTGATCGATGTCGTTTGTGAGGAATTTTCACAAGAGATTTTTGGTTTTGTCGATGAAGCAAATAGTGGCAATCCCACTATGCTCGATCCAATTCTTGATGATTCGACACCATCTTTCAATCCATTTGAAGGAGGTGGTTTTACTTTGGAAGAGTTTGATGTACCTCGAACTTCTAACGAAGACCTCGACGATGATGAGGAATTTTCTATTATCAAGGATTTTCTAAACGATTTCCCATTTCCTCCGCTGGTGGAGGTTAAATCTTCAATCGAGGAACCACCAATCCTCGACTTGAAAGATCGTCCTCCTGACATCGAATACGTATTCTCGAAAGGAGACGTTAAGTTGCCGGTTATTATTGTGAAGGATCTTTCGGATGATGAAAAAACCTCACTTATCGATGTCTTGAAGGCTCACAAAGGGAAAATTGCGTGGAAATTATCCGACATTAAGGGTATCGACACTAAATTTTGTACCCACAAAATTTTAATGGAGGAGGACTACAAGCCCGCAATTCAATGTCAAAGAATGTTAAACCCCAAAATTCACGACGTCATAAAAACGAAGTCCTTAAACTCCTTGACGCGGGAATGATTTACCCTATATCTGATAGCCCTTGGGTGAGCCCCATTCATTGTGTCCCTAAAAAGGGAGGAATGACCGTTGTGCCGAACGATGACAACGAGTAAATTCCCACTCGACTCGTGACCAGTTGGAGGGTGTGTATTGACTATCGTATGTTAAATGACGCCACTCATAAAGACCATTTTCCCTTGCCCTTCATGGATCAGATGTTGGAGCATCTTGCGGGAAACGATTTCTATTGCTTTTTAGATGGTTTTTCCGGTTACTTTCAAATCCCTATCGATCCTCGTGATCAAGAAAAAACTACGTTTATGTCCCCATATGGAACGTTTGCCTATCGTAGAATGCCATTCGAACTTTTCAATGCACCGAGAACCTTTCAAAGGTGCATGATGGCTAATTTTCATGACATGATCGAGAAGACGATGGAAGTTTTCATGGATGACTTTTCGGTGTTTGGTATTTCGTTCACTTCGTGTTTAGGAAATTTTGACAAAATGTTAAAACGTTGTGAGGAAACCAACCTTGTGCTCAATTAGGAAAAATGTCATTTCATGTGTAGGGAAGGGATAGTCTTAGGGCACAAGGTTTTGAAAGCGTGGATTGAGGTAGACAAAGCTATGATACACGTCATCGCCAAATTAACTCATCCCAAAACCGTCAAGGGAGTTAGGAGTTTCCTAGGCCACACGGGCTTTTATCGTCGCTTCATCAAAGACTTTTCAAAGATATCTCGACCCATTACACACCTTCTCAAAAAAGATGCTCCTTTCATCTTTAACGAAGATTGTGTTCGAGCCTTTGAGATTCTTAAAAGGTAACTTATCAAAGCTCCCATTCTTGTTGCTTCAAATTGGAACCTCCCCTTTGAGCTAACGTGTGATGCTAGTGATTATGCTATTGGGGCCGTTTTGGGGCAACGTCGTGATAAGCATTTCTTGCCTATTCACTATGCTAGTAAGACGATGACTGAGGCTCAACTTAAATACACCACACCGGAAAAAGAATTACTTGCCGTGGTGTATGAATTTAAGAAATTCCGACCTTATCTCATCTTGGCCAAAAGCATAGTGTATACGAATCATTTGGCTATCAAGTACCTCTTTTCTAAGCTTGATGCAAAGCCGAGATTGCTTCGTTGGATTCTCCTCCTACAAGAATTTGATGTCACCACACTTGACAAAAAAGGAGCTGAGAATCTTGCGGCCGATCATCTCTGTCGTTTAGAAGATCCTCACCAAAGTGTGTACGAGAACAAGAAAATAATCGAAACATTTCATGTCGAGACACTTGGTGTAGTGAATTCCAAGGACGATTCTTCGACCCCATGGTTTGCGGACATAGTAAATTACCATGCGAGCAACTTCATCAGTAAAGGTATGACGACTCAACAAAAACGAAAATTCTTTCGTGACGTCAAGTTCTACTTTTGGGACGACCCTTATCTATTTCGGACTTGTGTGGATCAAATTATTCGACGTTGTGTGTTTGGCACCGAAGTTACTAATATCCTTAGAGCTTGTCACGAGGAACCCACGGGTGGTCACCATGGTGCTAATCTCACGGCGAAGAAGGTCTTTGATGCCGGTTTCTTTTGGCCTACTATTTACCGAGGGATGCGTACACACTTTTCAAGTCGTGTGACTCGTGCCACCGTCAAGGAAAAGCTTCACAAAATAATGAAATACCAAAAAACATCATCCAAGTGTATGAGATCTTTGACGTATGTGGCATTGATTTTATGGGGTCGTTCCCATCATCTCGTGGTAATAAGTACATCCTTGTCGCCGTTGACTACCTATCCAAGTGGATGGAAGCTTAGGCTTTGTCTACGAACGATGCTCGTGTGGTAGTCATGTTTTTGAAGCAATTATTCTCTCGGTTTGGAACCCCTCGAGCAATCATAAGCGATCGTGGAACCCATTTTTGTAACGACCAATTTGAAAAGTTTCTAAAGAAATATGGGGTTACACATCGGCTTCCTACAGCTTAACACCCACAAACGAGTAGGCAAGTCGAGGTTTCAAACTGAGCTTTGAAGAGAAGTTTGGAGAGGTCGATAGGAGAAAACCGACAATATTGGTCAGATAAGTTAGACGATGCTTTATGGGCCTTTCGTACCGCCTATAAGACGCCCATTGGGTGTACTCCTTATAAGCTCGTGTATGGGAAGAATTGTCACTTGCCACTTAAACTCGAACACAAAGCTTATTGGGCCCTAAAGCATTGTAATTATGACATCGAGAACGCGGGAAAACACCGGAAAATGTAATTGAATGAATTGGTTGAATTAAGAGACATTGCTTATGAAAATTCATTGATTTACAAAGAGAAAACCAAAAAGTTTCATGATTCTAAAATTAAAAACTGGGTTTTTAACATTGGAGATCAAGTGTTGCTTTTTGACACAAGATTGAAAATATTTTTCGGCAAGTTAAATCCCGTTGGTCCGGATCGTTCACCATCACCCAAGTATTTCCTTATGGGACCATCGAGCTAGCTCAAAATGATGGTCCTAACTTTAAGGTGAATGGTCCTAGGGTTAAGTACTACTTTGGTGGGGAAGTCCCTTCTTTGGACGACCTCGACCAAGTCACCTTCCCTAATGATAATTAGTATTGAGGGGATAGATTCGAGCTCATGACTCGGTAATCAAAAACGAGTTGTCTCGTAGGGGAGATCCCATGCTTATCCATGTGCATATTATCGGTTTCAAATGTAGCTTATGTGAGGGGAGTTATGCCCTTCCAACCTTTGTTTTGTGGTTGTTTCTGAATTGTGGTTTTTAGATGATCATCATCACGATTGGAGCCTCTCGTGTTCGTTTAACGTGAGCACTCGATCGTTTGCTTTGAAGAATTTCTCGATATCCAATTGATATATCCTTTGATGTTCTAACCTTAGGTATTTTAGCACACTTCATATACGGCTATAGATTTAACGGTTCCGCCCTTTCCATGCTAAATTAGGCATTCTACTTCGTCTCTAGTATGGGGGTATCTTACCCTTAGACTCGAAACATTGAGGAAAATGTTTAACTTTTGTATGGGGGGGTGAATAGATACTGGCCTTGCTAAACCTTCACGATTTCCAAAGTTTATCTTTTTGTTTATCGTTTTGTTGCAAATAAGGCTAAAAATGGCCAAATTTTAAAAAATTTCTCATGTTTTCTGAAGTGTTTAAAGATACGAATGTAGATTTTCTAATGGCGAGAATAAGAGTAATTTTTTAGTCGACCGTGCGTGTTGAGCACTTAGCTTCGATTCCTTAACTTTATATTAGGCTAAGTCTCTTAAATAGGGACAAGATATGATAGAGTTAATTATAAGTTACAATGCTAAACGTAGAATACTCGTATTCTTTCAAAAACTCATGTGTTCTAATTGTTTCTTATTCTCCCTTTGCTTGTATATATATTTTGCTAATAAGTATTGACTTAGCGGTTTAGTCTTGATTGTTGGTTTCTAATCTTTTCTAGTAGCTTCCATGTAATTAAATTGGAAAAACATTAAGGTATCGCCAGCGTCATGGTTTTGAAGTATTGAGACCCCGAATAATCGAAATCTTCACCCACTAATAGTTATAAGTGCTCACTCACATAAATCAAGCAAAAAATTCGATGTTCACAAGGCCGATAAATCTATGCGAAAATTGAAAGTAAAAGCCTTAAACTTTGAAGCTTTAAAGATCTAAAATTATGTTTTACATTGAAGATATACGTCTCTGGCAGTAATAAACACCTCATGGAGAGGTTAAATAAAAGGCAAGGCAAGACCGAAGTCATAATAAAAGCTACATGGCGGAGTTGAATAAAAGATGGAGGTAAACCTAAGATAATAAGGCCCATCCGTTAGGGTGCGTAAAAAAGTCTTGGTAATAAGTCTCATGTTTAAAACCGTTATAAAACCGTGTTTATCCATCCTTATTGTTGACTTAATTTTTTGACACTGTTGTCTATTAGGGGAGGTTATTAATTCGATGGTCATGGTTACACTGTTATGACTCTATTTTTGGACTTTAATCTCTATCATCGCATAAGTAAAAAATGTATCTTCATGATCATTCAAGACAAAAATAAAATATAAGAGATACCACTTAGGATTAAGGGAGTCCAAGTACGTGATTAGGGCATATGAGTAGTGTTAGCATTACTAACTTATAATGACAATGATATTGTTACACGCTTAGCATGAAATTGGGTGAAAATCAAGGACGACGAAATTATTTTTAACGAAGCATTCACGTGTTCTGGTTTTATAAACCTAAACGTCCCATTTTGCAATGAAAATCACATATTATGTCTAAAACTCAAGTAGTAGTAGTGTACATTTCAATAAAAGCCGATAAAATTGAATTTTGGAGATGCTAAGATACTTTATTCTAGCATTGCGTGAGGGAACAAAATCGGTTTAGTATGGGGGAGTGATGAGACTGCTTTTATACATAGTCTCATCGTCCAAAACGGGCTTAAAACGATGAAAATATCATAAAAAGTGCCAAATATATGCTTGTGTTTGTTCAATGTGTATTTTACGTACGGATATCGAGAAAATGACAAAAGATCACAAGAATAAATCAAAAACAAACACGGGAAAAGAAGCCGCACAATGAACCGGGCCCTAGTGTTGAATTTTTAAGAATTGTCCTTGAAGAATTGGTGATGTACAAGAAAGGTCCTTCATCATAGAAGAAATGACACTTTATACCCTTGTATATTCATAATTACAAGTTTGGTCCCTAAACTTTGTCAAAATTCCAAAAAGGACCCTCAACTTTGAAGAATTGGCATGAATGGTCCTTACAAAATGAAGACTTGTCACTTTTAGTCCTCCACAAAGTCAAAGATACAAGAGAAGACCTTAAAGTATGAAGACATGTCAAGAATAGCCCTTCAAAAATCATGGAATTACAAAATAAGTCCTTTAAAACACTTGGGAAAATATTTTGTGGCCAAAGTGTGAAGTTTGGAACTTATTTAACAAAGGAAATCAAGTTTTGTTGCTAAAAACTTTGTTGGAACACAAGAAGAAAAGTGAGGGGCCAAAGATGGGAGACAAAAAATCAAACCTAGACCAACCAGAGCACGACACCTCACCCCACTACCTCTCTCAACTAATCACAACTCACCCTCCACCCACCTCACCATCCCACTAACTGATTTATTTAATCAGTTTTAAACTGATTATTAAACACTAAACATGGCGCCAAACACAAACTTTACCCCTAAACACGATTAAACCCACATCTGATTAACCTTCATACTTCATAAACCCTAATAACTAATCTTCTTTAAACCAAAGGGGTTTTAGTTGATTAGCTCCAAAATATTAATTAACCTTCACCTAAACATGTTTACACTTTCAAAAACTCCACATCATCACTCACCAAACCTACCAAACCCTCCCCTGCCCCACACAAGTCGCGGGTTGAAGAATCTTAGTTCATAATGAAGGGTTAAGATGAACTGGCATCAAATGAACGTTGGAGATTGCGTCTACATCCTCTGGCATATCATCAAACGTCCAAAACCATCACATCGGTTTAAGCTTCATTCAAACGCCAAGGGAATTTTGGGGACTTTAGCATTAGAGTTTACATTTGTTTATCTTATTTTTCTAGAAACTTTGTAAGCCTATATAAGGCATAGGACTTCATTCATTTACTCGTGTTCTTGTTTTCCTAGTTCAAAACCTTGTAATTCTCATTTTTTATGAATGAAAATCTGGTTAAGTGTTGTTGAAGAAAAAAAGTCCCTTATTTACCTTACATGTTTGTTAGTTAATGTTTCAAGTTTGTGTTGATTGAAGGTTTCAAAATTTGCTTTTAAGTTTTCTGAATTCGTGTTTTAAAAGGTTTTAAAAAATCTTTGTTTTTTCCCAAAGTTTTAGTTCAAGAATTTGAGGATTTTTGAACTTTAGTTTGATCATATCGCCCTGATAATAGTTTATCAAGGTGATGTGAGACCTCTGGTTTGGGAGGATTCAAGTTGTGGGGATAAAGTCTTTGGAAAAAAAATTTACTTGTGTTACTTATCTTCTTAAACTGTTTCAGGTACTAACCCCCTTGTTCTTTGTGACTCTCATCAAAAGCTGGTAGTTTTTGGTGTTGGTTCACTAAGGAAGAGGATTGTTTACTCTCTTATGTGTTCAAAACAGCTCTACCAAACCAAGTGCCCAACCTTGACTGCAGTAGTCTTGGTTGCCACATAAAGCCATTCAAGACTCCTTGACTTGAGCCTAGTTGTTAGCCAAGTCCAAGGAAGCATTGCTGGCCTTGCTTGGATGTAAAGCAAGGCAGGTTCACCCCTTCTTTCTCTGTTTTAATTTCCTAGTCTAAAAAATTGGTGCTAAGTGAAATTGGTGTTTGTTGTTACATGATGGTGTTTGATGAATGAAATCTTGTTCTTAGCTCTTATTAATGATAGATTGGTGCTTGTCTAAGTTTGTCTAGGATTAAAACACGTTTTTTATTTGAAAAATTATTGTTGTTGTATGCATTTGGTAGAGTTTCATTGGCTTTTTCTTGCTTAAACATTGGCTTAAACCAGCAAACCAAGCTTATTCCATGTCTGTACACTATATGAAATAACTGTATCATTTGGCTAGTTGGATTGTTGTTTATTTGCTTGTTATCGACTCCCTACAACTCACTAGTTGTAGGGGTGGCATTATTGTCAAAAAACATCCACTAAATCAGGCTAAAATCAACTTTTTTATTTCAAGCATTGGGAACTCCTTTCCCACTGCTGCTTGCCACTGATAGTTATAAATTGTGTTCAGCTTATCAATAATCTATTTTAGCTTATCCAAACATGCAACAACTTTCAATTTGTAATCAATCTTGCTTATTTCACCTACTTAGCTAATCTGGAAGTTTGTAGCCTTTGACTTTAGGGTTTGACTAGAAAACGAACTTGTTTGTCTTTTACAAAAGTGCTTATTCTTTATTTCATCTTATTGGGTTAGCTTTTTGGAAATCTTTTTGATTGTTTAGCTTAATTAAGTGATTTGAAACATTTTTCAAGTTGAATCAGCTCTTGAATCAGCCTAGAACTCGAAAATGATAGTAGTATAAATACGTCTTTTAGGAAAAAGAGCGTATAAAGCGGTAAGCACTAAGCGTACGTTTAGGAAAACGTAAACACTTATGACCCTTTTGTGAGTTCGTTCTCGAGCAGGATTAATGTGTGTGTCAAACTTCATTATATATGAGATTAATATTGAGAAAATAAAGGGGAAAATAAAATTATGACGGTTACGATTAAACTACGACGAATGATAAACGTAAAACGTAAAAACGTGACGAAATTAAAAATTACTCTAAAAATACCCAAAAAATCACAAAAATTTCCTAAAAATTCAATTAGAGTTTACAAATGATCAAAACTTTTTCAAACCTTTTATTTAATTAATAATTAATTTTTTAATGCTAATTAAAGCCCTAAAAATCAATTAAATTAATAAAAATCCCAAATATAGTTTTTTCAATTGGTAAACCTCCAAAATAACTTAATTAAAGTAAAAAGTATTTTTGCAAAAATTAAACCCTATTAAAACTATTTAAAAGGATTAAAAACTAAAAATAAATATTAAAATAATATTAAAAATTCAAAATTTATAAAAAATCTAAAAACTTGAAAACTAGTTTATTTTAACTTAATAAAACCAGAAATGAAAGTAAAATGACCTAAATACCCCTAATGGGCCCTCAAATGGGCCAAAATCAAAGACAGTCCAAGTTAATGGGCTTTTTGGCCTAATAAGACAAAAGTCAACCAAGTAAGCCCAAAAGTTCCAGTCTAGCTTAATTTTAGATTTTAAACAAAAAACTCTAATGCCCAAAAGCTGAAAGTAAGCTTATCACAGCTTATCAAACACCCAACTTATTCTTAATGGGCTTTTTGGCCCATTAAGCCATAAGCTAATGCCATAAGTAGAAATTTCACACACATCATTCTCTTGTGCTTATAAAGCTTTTTGTAAAAAGAAATTTTGAAAAAGCTCAATAAATAAGCCTGAAATAAGCCAAAGCTCTCTACACATAATGACAAAATAGTCGTTTTCGAGTTCTAGGCTGATTCAAGAGCTGATTCAACTTGCAAAATGTTTCAAATCACTTAATTAAGCTAAATAGACAAAAAGATATCCAAAAGCTAACCAAATAAGCTGAAATGAAGAATAAGAACAAATGAAAAAGACAAACAAGTTCGTTTTCTAGTCAAACCCTAAAGTCAAAGGCCACAAACTTCCAAATTAGCTAATTAGGTGAAATAAGCAAGGTTGATTACAAATTGAGAGTTGTTGCACGTTTGGTTAAGCTAAAATAGCTTATTGATAAGCAGAACACAATTTCTAACTATCAGTGGCAAGAAGTAGTGGGAAAGGAGTTCCCACTGCTTGAAATGAAAAAGTTGATTTTAGCCTGATTTAGTGGATGTTTTTGGACAATAATGGCACCCCTACAACCAGTGATTTGTAGGGAGTCAAGAACAAGCAAATAAACAACAATCCAACTAGCCAAATGATACAGTTAATTCATATAGTGCACAAACATGAAATAAGCTAGGTCTGATGGTTTAAGCCAATGTTTAAGCAAGAAAAAGCCAATGAAACTCTACCAAATGCATGCAAAAGCAATCATTAACTTAATTAAGGCCAAATAAACAGATTACATGCATTGATTCATAGATTTGGACTAATATTAAGCCTGTGTGACTATCTGATGCAATTGGTAAACATACAAGATCAATTTGCTGATACACTTGACCAAAAGTTTAGTTTCAAATCCAAAATTCAGCTACTCAGGTTGCATAAACTTTGGTTTTTCAACACACAACCCTAGATCTATACCCTAGGTACAAAGATGGCTAACTTTCAGTTCACAGCAAACTAGAACAACTTTGTTTTTTTGCAAAGATTTAGTTCAAGAGTTTTAGTTCACAAGTTATGCAGGTTTAAGCTTAAGCATACCACCTTAGTTGAACCAACATGAATGAATCCTTAATACCTAATCAATTTCTATTACTACTCAAAAAGCATGCAAGCCAAACACCATGTTAAAACTGAAATCCAAAATTTTTCAAAGACAAAACGTGTTTTAATCCTAGACAAACTTAGACAAGAACCAATCTAACATTAATAAGAGCTAAGAACAAGATTTCATTCATCAAACACCATCATATAACAACAAACACCAATTTCACTTAGCACCAATTTTTTAGACTAGGAAATTAAAAGAGAGAAAGAAGGGGTGAACCTGCCTTGCGTTACATCCAAGCAAGGCCAACAATGATTCCTTGGACTTGGACAACTACTAGGCTCAAGCCAAGGAGTCTTGAATGGCTTTATGTGGCAACAAAGACTACTGCAGTCAAGGTTGGGTATTTAGTTTGGTAGAGATGTTTTGAACACACAAGAGAGTAAACAATCCTCTTCCTTAGTGAACCAACACCAAAAACTGCCGGATTTTGATGAGAGTAGAAGCAGTTTAAGAAGATAAGTAACACAAGTAAAAAGATTTTTCCAAATACTTTATCCCCATAACTTGAATCCTCCCAAACCAGAGGTCTCACTTAACCTTGGTAAACTATTATCAGGGTGATATGATCAACCTAAAGTTCAAAAATCCTCAAATGCTTGAACTAAAACTTTGGGAAAAACAAAATATTTTTTAAAACCTTTTGAAACACGAATTCAGGAAACTTAAAACCAAATTTTTAAACCTTCAATAAATACAAACTTGAAACATTAACTAACAAACATGTAAAGTAAATAAGGGACTTGTTTTCTTCAACAACACTTAACCAGATTTTCATTCATAGAAAATGGGATTTACAAGGTTTTGAACCAGGGAAAACATTAACAAGTGTAAATAAATGAAGTCCTATGCTTATATAGGCTTACAAAGTTTCTAGAAAAATAAGATAAAAAAATGTAAACCCTTATGCTAAAGTCCCAGAAATTCCCTTGGCGTTTGAATGAAGCTTGAATCCATGTGATGTTTTTGGACGTTTGATGATATGCCAGAGGATGTAGACGCAATATCCAATGTTCATTTGATGCCATTTCATCTTAACCCTTCTTTATGTGCTAAGATTCTTCAACCCGCGACTTGTGTGAGACAGGGGAGAGTTTGGTAAGGTTGGTGAGTGATGATGTGGAGGTTTTGAAAGTGTAAACATTTTTAGGTGAAGGTTAATTAATATTCTGGAACTAATCAACTAAAACCCCTTTGGTTTAAAAGAGATTAGTGATTAGGGTTTATGAAGTATAAAGGTTAAGCATATATGGGTTTAATCGAGTTTAGGGGTAAAGTTTGTGTTTGGCGCCATGTTTAGTGTTTAATAATCAGTTTAAAAACTGATTAAATAAATCAGTTAGTGGGATGGTGAGGTGGATGGAGGGTGAGTTGTGATTGGTTGAGAGAGGTAGTGGGGTGAGGTGTCGTGCTCTAGTTGGTCTAGGTTAGGTTTGTTTTCTCCCATCTTTGGCCTCTCACTTTTCTTCTTTTGTGCAAACAAAGTTTTTAGCAACAAAACTTGATTTCCTTTGTTAAATAAGTTTCAAACTTCACACTTTGGCCACAAAATATTTTCCAAAGTGTTTTAAAGAACTTGTTTTGTAATTCCAAGATTTTTGAAGGGCTATTATTGACATGTCTTCATACTTTAAGGTTTTCTCTTGTATCTTTGACTTTGTGGAAGACTAAACATGACAAGTCTTCATTTTGTAAGGACCATTCTTGCCAATTCTTCAAAGTTGAGGGTCCTTTTTGGAATTTTGACAAACTTTAAGGACAAACTTGTAATTATGAATATACAAGGGTATAAAGTGTCACTTCTTCTATGATGAAGGACCTTTCTTGTACATCTCCAATTCTTCTAGGATGATGAGACTAAAATATACATTGAACAAACGCAAGCATATATTGGCGCTTTTATGATATTTTCATCGTTTTAAGCCCGTTTTGGACGACGAGACTATGTATAAAAGTTGTCTCATCATACATTAATAATATACTTAATACATGTAAATAAATAATCGAGACATGTGTCGTATATTATAAATGGAAATTTTTAATTTGCTCGTGTTTTCATGTATTTACTGTTCACGGTTACTGTTCATGGTATTTTATGCGGGTTTTACAGTTTACACATTAAGGCCTCAAGCATAGCCACGAGCCTATTATCAAACTTAGTTCGATCTTCTTTTTCATTTTTTTATTTTGCTCCGTCCTAAGTAAACTTTGTTTGATCTCATTTTGGCTTATCGTGATTTCGTGTTGAGTTTGTTCAAGCTTTTGTTGATTTTGTTGTAGCCTTTGCATATTACTCTTTATTTTATTACTATGGGTCTTAAGCTCATTTGATAGTTTGCTTTCCAATTAGGATCTTAGGCTAATTATTTCCTTTTCCATCTGATCGACATTAACGTCATTTGCCTTAGTGTAATTTAAAAACTCGTCTGGAAGCTCTTTTGTGTGGTCATTTTGAAAACCTTGACTCCTATTTTGAAAATTACGGTTTTGATTTTGGTTTTGCAATTGACCTCCACTCCTACTATTTCCTTGATTCTCATTGTTTTAATTACCCTTGTTATAGTTCCTTTTGTTTCCTTGGTAACAACCTTGATTGTTGTTTCGATAGTTGTTAGCATTTTAATTGTTTTGATTAGGTGGAAAACCTGGTGGAATCGTTTGATTAGTACAGGTAACTTGACCGTTTTGGTTGTAAGTTCTCGTGGCCGCGAAGGCACTCGAAGTGATACCACAGGAGTTAATGCATTCAGAGTAATCATGAGCTCCACCACAATACATGCAAGAATTCTCAACCGCTTTAACTGTAGCGAGAGCGGAATTTTCACCAATTTTAAATCTTTCAACAAAGCCGCAATTCTATCGTACACCTTGTTTTCCGCATTAGACTCAATTTGTTTCTCATCAATATTACGTGATGACGAAGACGAAGCCATGTTAACACTCGGTGTGTTACGAGGGCTATAAACCTTTGACCTATTCTCAATGATCGTTACTGCCGCTTCGGTCGTTTTACACAAAAATTACCGCATGTGGCAGCGTTGAGATAATCACGTTCATGATCGTTCAATCCATTGTAAAACGTATCAAGTTGATGAAATTCGGAAAAAACCAATGTGAGGACAATCATGTAACATTTCCTTAAAATGATTCCAATCCGTTGAAAAACTTTCATTAGGTTCTTGTGAAAACCTTGAAATCTCGTTTTTCAAATGAGTAGTCTTAGAGGGCTGATGAGATGGCATTTGTACATGATCTCATCATTCTTTTCGGGCTTTAAATGCATTAAAGTGTCATAAAATACCATATATATTCTTGTATTTGTTTACTTGTGTGTTTTAGTTATGGATATCGTGAAAAAGACAAAAGATCACAAGAAACAAGGAAAAACGGATACGAGAAACGAAGCCGTACAAAGAACCGGCCCATAGTTCATGATTTATCCAAGATTAACCCTTGAAGACTTGAAGATATACAAGATTGATCCTCAAAATATGAAGAAATGACACTTAAAACCCTTGTATATTCATAATTACAAGTTTGGTCCCTTAAGTTTGTCAAAATTACAAAATGGTCCTTCAACTTTGAAGAAATGGCAAGATTAGTCCTTCATCAATTCTAATTTGTCAATTATGGTCCCTCATAAAGTCAAATATACCATGAAGACCTTTGAAGATCAAGAAAGTCCAAAATCAGTCCCTCAAATATGCATACATGGCAAAAATAACCCTTGAAACCTTATTTGCAAAGTTTTGTGGCCAAAGTATAAACTTTGAAAGTTTATTAACAAAGGGAATCAAGTTTGTAGGCTGAAAAACGTGTTTTACCCATTTCACCAAAACACAAGGACCATATCTGTCATTTCCCTAAGTCTGAATCACACAAACACGCGCCAAACAACATGTGTCCCCTTATTTCGGATCAAAGTTACCACTATTCACCATTCATCCCACCCAGAATTACCTTCACTTAAACAAAGGGTAATTTGCAATTACCCTTACCCACGCTTGATTCACACATGAAGAAACTCATCCCACACCCAAACCCTCACTCCCACTCACCAAAGGGCCCCACCATTCAAGACGTCAACCTATTACATCACAACTGAACCTCCAAGGCATGACACGTGGCCAAATCAACAGCCAAGACTCAATGCCTAACTAGAAAGCTAAAATGAACGATTTGGATGCATTTGGACAGCTCAATTTCAAAATTCGTCTAGAAGATTCAAGGGCATTTTAGGGACTTCATAGCTAGGGTTTTCTCATTGTAATCTCAGCCCTTGTGGCCTATATAAGGACTCCTCAACTTGTGAGAGAGCCTTGTTCCAGTTTTACCTTTTAAACATTGTAATCCCTTTTTAATTTTATAAAAGTTGGTATTTTGAGAAAATTGTAATTCCTTTTTATGTTTTTGAAAGTTGGTGTTGTTTAAGGGTAATTCTGAGTTCCATTATATGTTATAAGTGTGCTTGAATCTTGTGGTTCAAGGACGTTTATGTTTGGTAAGGTTTTCAAGTTTGAAATAAGCTTGAAAAGTGGTTTCTGATTTTGCTATTTTTGTTGTACTAATCCTTGACCAAAAGCTATAAGCTCTTACAAGCTTGTTAACACCAAGCTTGTGAAGGGATTGGAGCCTTTGGTTGGGCTGTTTGTTCATTGTGTTGAAGAAATCAAGTCCTTGAGTTTCTACTTTGAAACATCAACCAAGGCAGTCATTCATCTCCCTTGTTGAAGTACCTTGGTCTTGTTCTGGTTGTTGAACAAGGTCCAACGAGCATTGCTGATCCTCCTAGGATGTTGTGGAGGATAGGTATAATCTCTTGTTAAGATTCCTCTAAAAAATCACATGATATTGTCTGTTTTATGTTTTGCTATGTGATTTGGTGATTTTATGTTTGTGCTTTGTGTTTTATGGTTTGTATTTGTTAGTTGTCACCTAGTGTAGCTATTTGATCATTAAAATCAGTAGGTTGTTTGTAGAATTAAGAAGTTTGTTTGAAAAGTTCTTATTTAAGGATTGTTTGGGATTACTGGTTCATAAGGCCTTGTGGACTTGGTTCTTAGGGTTTGGGAAGTCTAAACAAGTCATATTAAACAAGTTTTAGTCATTGGTTAAGTTTCTGAAAGTTTGGAAAAGGGATTTCAAGTTTTGCAAAAATCTGATAAAAGGTGTTTTGAAATTGGTCAAACACATCAGATCCAATAACTTATTTGTTTGTTGGA
Organism: Glebionis coronaria; assembly: GCA_025667525.1. Classification (NCBI taxonomy): domain Eukaryota; kingdom Viridiplantae; phylum Streptophyta; class Magnoliopsida; order Asterales; family Asteraceae; genus Glebionis; species Glebionis coronaria. The sequence continues at coordinate 68,099,313 of CM046880.1, forward strand.
TCTAAGGTCAGAAAATCAGGTGTGGGAATAGTTTAGGTGATAATCTATCTGTGCATTATCTGTTTGTTGAAATTTGGTGGCTTATTGAAGGAGCTAGGGCTTATCAAAGTTGGCTGAAGTCGTCATTTGCATCAGCAAAGTGACCACCTCATTTTGTGCTTGCCTTTGTATCTCTAGTGTATGCCTTGTTGTTTTGTTGCTTGGATCTTGTTTATGTGCTTCTTGTGAGTGATTTTTTCTATTTGGTGTGTCTTGTATCTGGCTTATAAGCTAACTGGCTTATTAAGCTCTTTTTGCCAAAATCTGTCATCAATTGGTCAACTAACCTCTTGATTCACAAGGACTCCTCCTTGAGTTCTTAACAAAAATTGCTTATAAGAAGCCCATATACCATCCCTGATCATTTGGTTAACTTTGGAGCACTTTGACTTTTGGTCAAATAAGCACAATTTGGCTTATTTTTTAGAATTGCTTATTGGTACGTGCAACAACTTGGTTTTTGTAATAGAACTTATTTTTCTTAGCTTAATAACAAGTTTGGAAGGTTACAAGTCTTTTGGTTAAGCTTTTGCTAGGAAACTAGCTTATTTAGCTTTTTCAGCCAGCTTATTGGTTCACACAGCTTATTCTACTTGGCTTTTTATGATTTTCTTGATTGATTATTCTTAGTTAAGCTATTTGTGAGCTTTTGCAACAAACCAAAGCTTCTGAAACCCCCTAGAACTCTAACCCGACTATTTTGTCATTTTGTGAAACTGATCTTTTCTTATTTCTGGCTTATTGAGTGAGCTTTTTGAAAATATCTTTTTACATATCTCTTAGGCATCTCAAAAGAAGGTTGTGTGTTTAAGCAGAGCTTATGGCATTGGCTTATTGCTTAATGGGCTTATTGGCCCAATAAGAATAAGCTGCTTGTTATTTAAGTTGTGATAAGCTCAAAATCAGCTTTTGGGCCTTCAGACTTTTGTGCTTAGAATTAAATTTTGAGTCAGATAGGGCTTTTTCAGGTCATTTGGGCCTAGTGTAACTTTTTGGGCTAAAAAGCCCATTTGTGTTGACTGTTTTTGGGTTTAGCCCATTTGGAGGCCCATTAGAGGTACTTTGGTAATTTCACTTTCATTTTCTGATTATTTAGGTTAAAATAAACTAGTTTGCAAGTTTTTAGAGTTTTTTATAATTTTTTGATTTTTAATATTATTTTATTATTAAATTTCAAATTTCACATCTTTGCACTTTTTATATTTTTCTTAGCTTTAATACATTAAAATAGGATTTTTGCAACTCTTAGATTAATTTTCTCATCATTAGAATAATTTTTATAATTATTTTAAGTTTAAATAGTTTTTAAATCATTTTAAATAGTTTTCCTTAAGTTTAAAAATATATAAAAATAGTTTTTAATCTTTTAAGGTCATTTTAGAGGTATACCAATTGAAAAATCTTTATTTGGGCTTTTTGATAATTAATTTGATTTTTAGGGTTTTAATTAGCATTAAAAAATTAATATTTAATTAATTAAAAGGTTTGAAAAAATTTTGATCATTGGTAAACTCTTAGTTTATTTATTTTGAATTTTGGTAATTTTTAGAATTAATTTTTATTTTTGCTCTTTTTACGGTTTTACGTTTAGTCGTTGTAGTAATTAATTTTACGTCTTCGTCATTCTCTTTTCTCATCCCCTTCTTTCAAATATTAATCTCAAATCAATTACGAATTATTCACACACATATACCTCCTTGGGAAACGAACTTCATTTGTTCATTAGTGTTTGATTTTCCTAAATCATCACATTATACTTACTGCTTTTACGCCTTTTTCCTAAAAGGTCGTATTTTACCACAATCAATTTTGGCGCCGCTGTCGGAGAGGTGTGTCGTGATTAATTTGTCTTGTTGTTTTTAATATTAACCATAAATAGTATTTGTGTTAGTAGAAATCTACTAATACGTATAATCGGTTTTTTGGTTTTTCTTGTGAAATTATTATTACTATATTGTATTAAGTATCACAATTAATACAAAATATCTCCAAAAGTGTGAAAACACAACCTTAATTGGGATTTGATCTCCTAATTATTGTATTCGAATCTCAAACAAAAGAAAAAAGCAAAAATAGATAAATACTTTCGTGAAGCTTGATTTTGAAAAATACAAACTATAAGGTGGGTATAAGGCGGGTATTATAAAATATACCCTAAGGAAAAAGGCTCTTAAGTGCTTCGCGCCGCCTCGTTTCCCCGCTTGCTTGTGAGTATTTTGAGATTGAAGGCTAATCGAGGGTTTTGCCGACCAAAGTATTATTACGTATCATATATATTTACTTGGTTTTCTTTGTGATTAAACCCTCTTGCACAATTTGGTTTTCACCAAAGTTCTAAAGTCATTCGAAGGCGTTCACACCACGTGATCGTTTTCATTCTTCTGAGGCTTCTTTAATCAAGAGTTTGATTCGAGGAGAGATGTGGTACATTGTTGTCTACGAAGATACACAAAATCCAAAAAAATTAAAAACAATAAAAAACACAAAAAAATTGAAAATTCACAAAACACCCAAAAAGAATCTTCTTTTCTCACCTCCCATTCTACGTGAAGTTTATGCTAACTCTTAGTCAAGCTAAGCGAGCTCGTAAACGTCGTCAAAATCAAGGAAATCAAGAGACGTTGATTGAAGAACAAACTCTAATTGTTGAACCTATTGTAGAACAAGAAGTCGTCATGGCTAATCGTACTATGATGGAGTTGCTTCAAGCACCCACCGAGGGTTTTGGAGAGGCCATTGTGATTCCCGCTATCCTTGAAGAGAATTTTGAGATTAACACGGGTTTAATGTCGATGTTGCAAGCAAATAAGTTTAGAGGTCATGAGAAAGACAACCCGCATTACCACATAAGGAATTCTAATCGTCTCACCGCACCTAGCAAGTTTAAGGATGTTCCACATGACGCCATTAAGATGATGTTGTTTCCATACTCGTTAGATGGACCCGATAAAATTTGGCTTGAGAAAGAACCGCCAAATTCGATTTTGACATGGGGTGATCTCGTTTCTAAGTTTGTGAACAAATTTTTTCCACCATCTAAAACAACACATTTGAAAAATGAGATTTCAAGATTTGTACAACGAAATAATGACAGTTTTTCAATGGCATGGGAACGATTAAGGAAATGTTACATGAATGTCCACACCATGATTTTTCGGAATTGCATCAAGTTGATACTTTTTATAATGGGCTTAATGATCATGAACGAGATTATTTGAATGCCGCCGTGGGTGGTAATTTTTTGTGCAAAACGACCGATGAAGCTTTAAAGATTATCGATAATAGATCTAAGGCTTACAACCCTCGTAGCACACCGAGTGTTGCCAATATGGGTTCGTCATCGTCGTCATCGTCTCGTAGCATTAATGCCTTACATTATGAAGCTAATGAGGAAAATCGGTTTTTCGATAGGTTTTAAAATCTTATGACTCATTGGAAAGCACAAGATGCTTTGAATTCCGCTTCGGTTAAAGCGGTTGATAAGAGTTGTTTGTCTTGTGGTAGAGCTCATGAGCTTTCCAAGTGCATTACCGCCGGTGGTAACACTTCGAGTGCTTACGTAGCAACGGGAACTTACAACCAAAACGGCCAAGGTTCCCGCCCAAATCAAGCTCCACCAAATCAAAATGCTAATAACTATCGAAAAAACAATCAAAGTGGTAATTATCAAGGCAATTCACGTAACTACAACAAAGGGAATTATCAAAGTGGGAATGGACAAGTTGCTAATCAAAACTAAAACCGTGATTTTCAAAACACTACACAAGGTTTTCAAAATGCTCACACTAAAAATCTTCAAGGAGAATTTTTGGATTATGCTAAAGCAAATGATGCTAAATTTGATAACATGCAACGTGAGATGATTAGCTTAACATCCAAGTTGAAAAACGAGCTTAAAAACGAATTTGTTAATGAACTTAAAACTCATGCTAATAAAATGGAAGGAAATGTTCAACGTCTTCAACAAAATCAACAAAAGATGGAACAAGGACAACATGGGATTAAGCAAGAATTGTGAAAAGCGGATTTAAGGCAATCAAAATTTGAAGACCGAATGGCAAAAATGTTTGAAGCAATCATGTGTAAACCCTCTTCCTCGGGTGGTATTCCTAGTGATACCATTGCAAACCCGAAGGGAGAAATGAAGGTTATTACTACACAAAGTGGTAAAACTTTTAAGGAACCAATCTCTCGTCCAAATACTTCTACGGAGAAGGAAATTGAGAAAGAGCCCGAGGTGATGGTCGAAAAGGAGCATATCCCAAGCCCACGAAGTACCGCTCATACCACACCTACGGTTGAACCAATACCAATTATGGAACCCGAGTTTCCAAGGCCGTTGCCTAATGTACAACCCACACCACCATTACCTTACCCTTCGAGACGAAACAAAGAGAAATTGCAAGAACGTAACAAACAACAAATCGAGCTTTTTATAAAAATGATTCAACAAGTGCATTTTGATGTGAGTTTAGCCGACGCGTTGTAATATATGCCTCGTTTCGCTTCCACTTTTAAAAGTATGATGAGCGATAAGGAAAAGCTTTCAAAGCTTGCTAATTGTTCTTCGGTTTATCTTAACCGCATACCAGGAAAAGTTGGTGACCCCAGAAAGTTTCTCATTCCTTGTGACATACAAGATATGAAAGAATGCCTCGCCTTGGCCGATCTTGGTGCGAGCATTAATTTGATACCATTTTCCATTTGGAAATCGCTATCGCTTCCGGCTCTTACTCCTTCGAACATGTCTATCGAGATGGCCGATCATTCTATGATTCTAGCATGTGGAGTAGCCGAAGATGTTTTCGTGAAAGTGGGGAAGTTATACTATCCCATTGATTTTATAGTAGTTGACATCCTCGCGGATCCTCAAGTTCCTCTAATTTTAGGTCGTCCATTTTTAGACACCTCGAGATCGCTTATCGACATTCATGCAAGAACTATCACTTTGAGATTTAACGAAGAAGAACTTGTTATAAACGCTACTCAAAACTCAAAACCTTCTCATGTTTATGCAATCGCTACCATCAATCACATTGACTTAGTTGACATGGTTTGCGATGAGTTTTCACAAGAAGTGTTAGGTTTTTCCGATAGCTCGTCAAGTGGCAATCCCAATATTTTGGATCCGATTCTTGCTAATTCCACACCAAATCTCACTCCATTCCAAGGAGGCGATTTTACTTCAAATGAAATCGAAAATGAAGATGAGGTGTTTATTAGTGATTATACTTCTATTCCACCATTTCTTCCGCCGATGGAAGTTATGTGTGTTGACCAAAAATCTTCAATCGAGGAGCCGCCTATCCTTGAATTGAAAGATCTTCCTTCTCACCTTGAATACGCATTCTTGGAAGGTGATGACAAGTTGCCGGTTATTATTGCAAAAGGTCTTGCTAATGATGAAAAAACCGAGCTCTTGAAAGTTCTTAAAGCTCATAAAGGGGCAATTGCGTGGAAAATTTCCGACATTAAGGGTATTGACCCAAAATTTTGTACCCACAAGATTTTAATGGAGGAGGAATACAAACCCTCAATTCAAAGTCAAAGAAGGGTAAACCCCAAAATTCATGGTGTCATCAAAAAGGAAGTTCTAAAACTCCTTGACGCGGGAATGATTTATCCTATCTCTGATAGCCCATGGGTGAGCCCAATCCATTGTGTCCCTAAAAAGGGAGGAATGACCGTTGTGCCTAATGAAAAAAACGAGTTAATTCCCACTCGTGTTGTGACCGGTTGGAGGGTGTGTATTGACTACCGAAAGTTAAATGACGCCACTCGTAAAGACCACTTTCCTTTGCCCTTCATGGATCAAATGTTGGAGCGACTAGCGGGAAATGAATTCTATTGCTTTTTAGATGGTTTATCCGGTTACATTCAAATCCCTATCGACCTTCGTGATCAAGAGAAGAGTACGTTTACGTGTCCTTATGGAACGCTTGCTTATCGTAGGATGCCTTTCGGACTTTGTAATGCACCGGGTACGTTTCAACGGTGTATGATGGCTATTTTTTACGATATGATCAAGAAGTCGATGGAAGTGTTTATGGATGAATTTTCGGTGTTTGGCAATTCGTTCACGTCGTGTTTATCTAATCTCGAGCAAATGTTAAAACGTTGTGAAGAAACCAATCTTGTGCTTAATTGGGAAAAATGTCATTTTATGTGTAAACAAGAAATCGTCTTAGGACATAAGGTCTCAAAAGCGAGGATTGAGGTCGATAAAGCTAAGGTAGATGTCATCGCCAAGTTGCCTCATCCCAAAACCGTTAAGGGAGTTAGAAGTTTCCTAGGCCACACGGGCTTTTATCGTCGTTTCATCAAAGACTTTTCGAAAATCTCTCGACCTATGACACACCTTCTCGAGAAGGATGCTCCTTTTAACTTCAATGAGGATTGTGTTAGAGCTTTCGAAACTCTCAAAATGACACTTACCGAAGCTCCCATTCTTGTTGCTCCTAATTGGGAATTACACTTTGAAATCATGTGCGATGCAAGTGATTATGCTATAGGGGCCGTTTTAGGGCAACGTTATGAAAAACATTTCCGTCCTATCCACTATGCTAGTAAGACGATGACCGAGGCTCAATTAAAGTACACCACAACGGAAAAGGAATTCCTTGCCGTGGTCTATGCTTTTGAGAAATTCTGACCTTATCTCGTCTTAACTAAAAGCATAATGTAAACCGACCATTCGGCTATCAAGTATCTATTAGCTAAGCAAGATGCTAAGCCGAGATTGCTTCGTTGGATGCTCCTCCTCCAAGAATTTGATGTCACCGTGCTTGACAAAAAAGGAGCCGAGAATCTAGCGGCCGATCATCTCTATCGTCTAGAAGATCCTCACAAAGATGTTTTCGAGAACAAGGAAATCACCGAAACATTTCCTCTCGAGACTCTCGGTGTAGTGAATTCTAAAGACACCACCCCATGGTTTGCCGACATTGCAAATTACCATACGGGCAATTTCATAATCAAGGGTATGACGACACAACAAAAGCAAAAATTCTTTCGTGACGTCAAGTTCTATTTTTGGGACGACCCTTATCTCTTTCGGGTTTGAGCGGATCAACTCGTTCGACGTTGTGTTTTTGGACCCACGGGTGGTCACCATGGTGTTAATCTCACGGCTAAGAAAGTGTTCGATGCCGGATTCTTTTGGCCTTCTATCTATCGTGATGCACACGCACTTGTAATGTCGTGTGATTCGTGCCAACGTCAAGGAAAATCGTCTCAACGTGATGAAATGCCGCAAAACATAATTCAAGTGTGTGAGATTTTCGACATTTGGGGCATAGACTTTATGGGGTCGTTCCCATCATCTCATGGTAACAAGTATATCCTCGTCGCGGTCGACTACCTTTCTAAGTGGGTTGAAGCTAAGGCTTTACCTACTAATGATGCTCGTGTGGTAGTGAAGTTTTTGAAGCAACTATTCTCTCGGTTCGGAACCCCACGTGCTACTATAAGCGATCGTGGAACCCATTTTTGTAATGACCAATTCGAGAAGGTTTTAAAGAAATATGTAGTTACTCATCCTCTTTCAACGGCTTACCACCCGTAAACGAGTGGGCAAGTCGAGGTTTCGAACCGAGCTTTGAAGAGGATTTTAGAGAGGTCGATTGGAGAAAACCGTGCTTCATGGTCCAACAAACTCGATGACGCTTTATGGGCCTTTAGGACCGCTTATAAGACACCTATCGGTTGTACTCCTTATAAGTTAGTCTATGGGAAGAATTTTCATTTGCCCATTGAATTGGAGCACAAGGCATAATGGGCCCTTAAGCATGAAAACTTTAACTTAAAGACCACATGAGATCACCGGAAAATACAATTGAATGCTTATGAAAATTCATTGATTTTCAAAGAAAAGACTAAAAAGTTTCATGATGCAAAGATTAAAAACCGGGTTTTTAACGTTTGTGATCAAGTGTTACTTTTTAACTCTAGACTAAAGATATTTTCCGGGAAATTGAAATCTCGTTGGTCGGGTCCTTTCACCGTTACACAAGTGTTTCCTTATGGGACCATCGAGCTAGGTCAAGATGATGGTCCTAACTTCAAGGTGAACGGACATAGGATTAAGCACTACTTTGGTGGGGAATTCCTTCAATGGTTGACCTCGACTAACTCACCTTCCCCAATGATAATTAGCATTGAGGGGATCGAGTCGAGCTCATGACTCGGTAATCAAAAACGAGGTTCCTCGTGGAGGAGATCCCATGCTTATCCTTTTATGCTTTCTAATAAATAATGAGAGGAGATTTATTCCCTTCCAACTCGTTGTCTCGTGGTTGTTTGTGATTGTGTTATCTAGATCATCATCATCATCTACGATTGAAGACTCTCGTGTTCGTTTACGTAAGCCTCCATCGTTTGCTTGAAGAAGTTTTTCACGAATCCATGACATATCTTTATTGTTCTAGCAATTATCTTTTAGCATACTTAATAAACGGCTTTAGATATATTGTTGATCACCCTTTCCATGCTAGATCTTAAGCATTCGACTCTTCGTCTCTAGTATGGGGGTGCTCCACCTTTAGACTCAAAACATTGAGGACAATGTTTACTTTTAGTATGGGGGGTGAATAGACACTTGCTTTGCTACGCCCTCACGTTTTCCATCTTTCAACGTTTTGTTTTATTTTGTTGCTAATAAGGCTAAAAATGGCCAAATTTTAATTTTTTCTTAGTCTTATTAAGTGTTTTTAAGACATGAATGTATATTTTCCGATGGGTAGAATAAGAGCTAATTTTTGACTTGATTGGCATTTGGAGCCCTTTACATCCCTTAACTCGCTCAATTCAAGTTTTGCTAGAGTTTTATATAGGGAACTTTAAAACGCGAAAGTCTTAGCTCATTCGGGTTAAGAACAAGAACTTTTCGCAAGTTCCTATAATTGATCCTAGAGAGTCACTTATCAAGGGAACTATAAACTGCATTCTATAAACTTGAAAAAGTCCAAGAAAGTGCAAGATCTTATAGGTGGCTTGAAAACCCAAAACTTTGATTTGATATAGTCTTAATGAAAGCTAATCCAAATTTGGCTTAATTTTGACTTGCACGGCAAAGTATTCACGAGTCTCTTTAACTAGAGGTCTTTATAAAGTGAAGAACGAGAAGTGATAGAGTTAGACAAGTGATCATGCTAAACGTAGAACATGAAAATGTTCTTTCAAAAACTCATATGTTTTTAATTGTGGCTTTTTCTTCCCATAAGATCAATGCATTAGGAATAAAAATAATTGCAATAAGTAAGGTCGTACGATTTGAAAGGTTACTGAGCTTCTAGCACAAGATCGTTTAAAAGTTGCTCGGGGTTGAATAGAGTTCATAGCCAAGGCATAACTTATTGAAGCGGGACGCAAGATTGGTAAAGATCCAAAAAGGCCCTAACAAGGCACAAGGAGCTCTATTTTTGCTAAAGATCCAAGATGATGTGAAGTATCATTATTCCAAAATCAATATTAGGATTGAGACACACGACGAAAAGCAATTACTCCCCTAAAGATCATGGAGAAAGTCTATCCAAAAAGACCCTTACAGGGTATGAGGATAAATATATCCAAGTCCGAAAAGGAGGCGGATCGTTGTATATCAAATTCCAAAATAACGATTGAAGAAAAATGATGAAGTCGTGGTCCAAATATGAAGAATCTCTAAAAAACGTCAAGTAAAGAAATTCCAATATATGAAGAGAAGACCATTATTTCAAGAACGTCTTCCCAAGATTTGAAGTATTAAGTACATGCCAAATATCGGTCCGAGAAAGGTCTCAAATCGTAAAACGAGTTATGCCAAGATATGAACTTAAGGAGATACACGAGAAGCCGTTTTAAAAGATTTTGTCCTTCGGCTAACTATCAATTAAATCGTGCTACTTTTCTTTCGGACTAATAAATACTCAAATAAGTCAATATTAATCACTTGTGATCCATGACAAGTAGTTAAAAAATTCTAGTAACCCAATTTCTTTTATAATAACTAGGATTGCGGGGAGAAAAAGTGTTACACAATTTGGACGTATGAGTAGTGTTAGCATTGTGACTTGTACCAACAATGATCTCGTTTTTGCACTTAGCATGGAATGTATGACAATCAAGGATGACGAAATTTACTATAAGGGACATTTACTTGTTTCTATTCATTGACCCTAAAAGTCACATTCGTGATGAAAATCATACATTATGTCTTTACACACCTTCGTAGTATTGTTGCAAGTCTTTTACTTTTCAATAAAGGGTAATAAAATTGAACTTTGGTGATGCTTAGATACTTTATTCTAGCATTGCGTGAGGGCACGACAATGACTTAGTATGGGGGAGTGATGAGGTGGCATTTGTACATGATCTCATCGTTCTTTTCGGGCTTTAAATGCATTAAAATGTCATAAAATACCATATATATGCTTGTATTTGTTTACATGTGTGTTTTAGGTATGGATATCGTGAAAAAGACAAAAGATCACAAGAAACAAGGAAAAACGGACACGAGAAACGAAGCCGTACAAAGAACCGGTCCCTAGTTCATGATTTATCCAAGATTAACCTTGAAGAATTGAAGATATACAATATTGATCCTCAAAATATTAAGTAATGATACTTAAAACCCTTGTATATTCATAATTACAAGTTTGGTCCCTTAAGTTTGTCAAATTTACAAAATGGTCCTTCAACTTTGAAGAAATGGCAAGATTAGTCCTTCATCAATTCTAACTTGTCAATTATGGTCCCTCATAAAGTCAAAGATACCATGAAGACCTTTGAAGATCAAGAAAGTCCAAAATCAGTCCCTCAAATATGCAAACATGGCAAAAATAACCCTTGAAACCTTATTTGCAAAGTTTTGTGGCCAAAGTATAAACTTTGAAAGTTTATTAACAAAGGGAATCAATTTTGTAGGCTGAAAAACTTGTTTTACCCATTTCACCAAAACACAAGGACCATATCTGTCATTTCCCTAAGTTTAAATCACACACACACGCGCCAAACAACATGTGCCCTCTTATTTCGGATCAATGTTACCACTATTCACCATTCATCCCACCCAGAATTACCTTCACTTAAACAAAGGGTAATTTGCAATTACCCTTACCCACGCTTGATTCACACATGCAGAAACTCATCCCACACCTAAAACTCTCACTCCCACTCACCAAAGGGCCCCACCATTCAAGACGTCCACCTATCACATCACAACATAACCTCCAAGGCATGGCACGTGGCCAAATCAACAGCCAAGACTCAATGCTTAACTAGAAAGCTAAAATGAACGATTTGGATGCATTTGGACAGCTCAATATCAAAATTCGTCTAGAAGATTCAAGGGCATTTTAGGGACTTCATAGCTAGGGTTTTCTCATTGTAATCTCAGCCCTTGTGGCCTATATAAGGACTCCTCAACTTGTGAGAGAGCCGTGTTCCAGTTTTACCTTTTAATCATTGTAATCCCATTTTAAATTTTATAAAAGTTGGTACTTTGAGAAAATTGTAACATCTTTTTATGTTTTTGAAAGTTGGTGTTGTTTAAGGGTAATTCTGAGTTCCATTATATGTTATAAGTGTGCTTGAATCTTGTGGTTCAAGGACGTTTATGTTTGGTAATGTTTTCAAGTTTGAAATAAGCTTGAAAAGTGGTTTCTGATTTTGCTATTTTTGTTTTACTAATCCTTGACCAAAAGCTATAAGCTCTTACAAGCTTGTTAACACCAAACTTGTGAAGGGATTGGAGCCTTTGGTTGGGCTGTTTGTTCATTGTGTTGAAGAAATCAAGTCCTTGAGTTTCTACTTTGAAACATCAACCAAGGCAGTCATTCATATCCCTTGTTGAAGTACCTTGGTCTTGTTCTAGTTGTTGAACAAGGTCCAAGGAGCATTGCTAATCCTCCTAGGATATTGTGGAGGATAGGTATAAGCTCTTGTTAAGATTCCTCTAAAAAATCACATGATATTGTCTGTTTTATGTTTTGCTATATGATTTGGTGATTTTGTGTTTGTGCTTTGTGTTTTATGGTTGGTATTTGTTAGTTTTCACCTATTATAGCTATTTGATCATTAAAATTAGTAGGTTGTTTGTAGAATTAAGAAGTTTGTTTGAAAAGTGCTTATTTAAGGATTGTTTGGGATTACTGGTTCATAAGGCCTTGTGGCCTTGTTCCCTTGGTTCTTAGGGCTTGGGAAGTCTAAAAAAGTCATATTAAACAAGTTTTAGTCATTGGTTAAGTTTCTAAAAGTTTGGAAAAGGGATTTCAAGTTTTGCAAAAATATGATAAAAGGTGTTTTGAAATTGGTCAAACACATCAGATCCAATAACTTACTTGTTTGTTAGATCTAAGGTCTGAAATCAGGTTTGGGAATAATTTAGGTGATAAGCTATCTACGCATTATCTGTTTGTTGAAATTTGGTGGCTTATTGAAGGAGCTAGGGCTTATCAAAGTTGGCTGAAGTGGTTATTTGCATCAACAAAGTGACCACCTCATTTTGTGCTTGCATTTGTATCTCTAGTGTATGCCTTGTTGTTTTGTTGCTTGGATCTTGTTTATGTGCTGCTTGTGAGTGATTTTTGCTATTTGGTGTGTCTTGTATCTGGCTTATAAGCTAACTGGCTTATTAAGCCCTTTTTGCCAAAATCTGTCATCAATTGGTCAGCTGACCTCTTGATTCACAAGGACTCCTCCTTGAGTTCTTCAAAAAAATTGCTTATAACAAGCCCATATACCATCACTGATCATTTGGTTAACTTTGGAGCACTTTGACTTTTTGTCAAATAAGCACAATTTGGCTTATTTTTGAGAACTGCTTATTAGTACATGCAACAACTTGGTTTTTGTAATAGAACTTATTTTTCTTAGCTTAATAACAAGTCTGGAAGGTTATAGGTCTTTTGGTTAAGCTTTTACTAGGAAACTAGCTTATTTGGCTTTTTCAGCCAGCTTATTTGTTCACACAACTTATTCTACTTGGCTTTTTCTGATTTTCTTGATTGATTATTCTTAGTTAAGCTATTTGTGAGCTTTTGCAACAAACCAGAGCTTCTGAAACCCCCTAGAACTCTAACCCGACTATTTTTTCGTTTTATGAAGTTGATCTTTGCTTATTTCTGGCTTATTGTGTAACACCCCATTTTGATAAATGGAATGTCACGCGTAATTATGGCGTGTCATCAAAGCATGCAAGGTAATATGTAGTAAATCATACATGACCATAGGGAAAACCGGAATCAAACATCGGTTCCCAAACATAAGCCCAAAACATAATAAAGTAAATGAACTGAATGAAAGACTAATCAAGCATAAATATATGAAGGCAAAAGGAGAAGAAGTCTATGGCAGCTTCCATCCTATGCACGTCCTCCAAATGCTCGAGTCTTGGGTACCTGCCGTTTTGGGACATGGAAAGGAAAGTAACGGCTGAGCAAAACGCTCAGTGCACGGATATACAATATAGCATGAAATAGGATAAGCATGTAACATATAACAGCGGAAGACTAAGTTCTGAGTAGACTGGTTAAGTATTGTGAAAACTGGTTTTATAGTTTGAAAAGCCTTATGTTTATCTTATGAAAACTGTTTTAACATAAATATACCATAGCCCATATAGGTCATGAAAAGGTCACGTGCATGAATACTTGGAGGGGTGACCTCATCATGCTGATTAGAGGGGATGCCTCTAATTAATATACTGGTTTGGGTAGGAGGGATCAACTCCTTGTGAAGGATGCAAGGCACACACCACATTCACCATGATAAACTGAATAAAACATGTAACTAGGATGCACCCATACGCCCCACCTGATATAATATTATGGCCAAAACTGAAAAGGGACGCCACGAGCAATCACTCCGCCGTGGGGAAGTCATAACATTGGTGCCTCCAATGTTATGGTTATGGTACCTCCATAACTAGGTGAAACTGGTCATGCTTGTATATGGCTATAGATTATGCTAATTAAACATAAGCAGTTCAAAACAATAAAACAAATGCTGGGGAAAACAGTTTGCTGCATACGGGGAAATCCTAATAAGGAAAGAATGTCCATACTGAAAGGGCGGGAATCCGTACCTCAAGTCCAGTGAATGAACGGAAGAAAGACTCCTACTTCTGGATCACTAACGCTACATGAATACACACGTGTATAAGTATCGATTCACTGATACGTACTGGGTTTTATGTCTCATTTTAGCTGACTTGGTATGTTTTAGGTCATGGTTCACTGTTTAAAGCCTTAAACTGTGTTTATCTTGGATTTTGATTAATCTGTTTAAGTATTACTGGTATTTCATGTATTATTATACTTACTGTGTAATAATAAGTAACTTTCCAAAAATAGCAGGTTTCCAAAAATAGAAAGTTTCCAAAAATAGAAAGTTTCCAAAAATAGAAAGTTTCCAAAAATAGAAAGTTTCCAAAAATAGAAAGTTTCCAAAAATAGAAAGTTACCAAAAATAGAAAGTTTCCAAAAATAGAAAGTTTCCTAAAATAGAATTTACTGCTTAAAATAGATTAGTTTCTAAAAATAGAAAGTTTCCAAAAATAGATCAGCTGCCTTAATTAAATAAGTTTCCATATATAGAAGGTTTCCATGATTAGATTAGCTGCCTGAATTAGATAGATTTCCATATATAGAAGGTTTCCATTAATAGATTAGTTGCCTTATTTAATTAAGTTTCTATAAATAGAAGTTTCCATATTTAGAATTAAGCTGGTTACATAAGCTAACATATAAGTCTACGTGTTTATAAGCTGATTTCTTAAGTCATATGATATAGTATATAGTTTAATTATTATTTCATGTATTTTAATTAAACTATAGGTTAAGCATTTTAATTAAAGTATAACATGTTTTAATTAAAATGAAATGAAAATACTTAGGTTAAAATGTGTATTATTATTATTAATAATATAACCTAAGTCATGTCTAAATTAATTAATTATAGGCATGTTTTAAATAATTAATTAATTATAACTTATAACATAAAATACTTAGGTTAAATTAATATCATGCTAAATTAATAATTAAAATAACCTAAGTCATGATTTAATTAATATCTCATGTTATTAATTAATTTATATTCTAAGTTCGTGATTCATAAAAATTAACATGTAACATAGATCATGATTTAACCAACGAACCATGAATCGGGCATGAACTCGACACCGTACCTCGAGCCAAACTCGGGGTACGTGTGTCCCCTTGCTGCCGTGGGTCCCACAAGCACCAACCAAGAGCAAAATGGTCTTGGTGGTGGCGGCAATAAGCAAACCAAACCCCCCTCGGGTTTGTTTTGCTAGGCGGCTAAAAACAAACACCCTTTTATATCATTCTTTGATTTTAATATACCCCAAAACATGTTAGATCAATGTTTAATTATCATGTTTTAATAAGAATAATAATAACATGTTCATGAAAACAATCAAAGATTAAAAAGAATTAAAAAGAAGGGTTTAGAATGATATACCAATACGTAGCTTGAAAGGGGATGAACAAACACGGTTTCTAGCACTTGTTTTTAATGTCAAAAATCAACAACACCCTCCTATGGTGTTGATATAGGTGGCGGCACAAAAAGAAACCAAGGAGGAGGAGAGAAAAGTCTTTTAGGGTTTTTATGTTTATTTTCTTGAAAAGTGAAATGAAAAGAAAAGTTACCATAACCCCCCTTTCATGTAAAAGTCAATGGGCTAAGCCCATTACTTGTTGTTGTGCCGTGGGTATGGGGGCCCCACATGGGGTACCCGTACCTTTCTCGTGTCCCGATGTTTCGTGTTCGTTCGTGGTTAAACGTGTTCGTGTTTAAAGTGTTTCTGTTTATTTTATCATGTCGTTTATCGTAATCTTAACGCTCGTAATTATATTATATGCATTTACGTAATTATTTTAGTTCGTATTTTAAATGGTGATCATGATTTAATTATGTTCACATGACATATTTATTAACTGTTTATCATGAGTTCGTACGTAATCGATACTTATCATGTCATACACGTATGCACTTGCTTGACTATTTGCACATGAATGTGATCAATACTAAATAAGGTAAGTTTTAATCTAGGACGTACGATCTTAAGGGCACTATTCATGATAAAAGCATGCGGGTTTTACAATTCTTCCCCCCTAAAAAGAATAATTCGTCCCCGAATTATAGATAAAGTAACTGGAAGCGAAACATACCCGAATCAAACTGGAAAGGTATGCAAAATAACAGAAAAGAAGGTGACATGGTAGAAGGGAATGTGGAACGTGACATGTCTTGAAAAGACACGGAACGTGACGTGACTGAAAGGACATATCTAATCGATAAGAGAAAAAAATGGATAAGAAGTCCGGATGAACTTGTCCGTTTCCAAGTGGCCTCCCTCTTGGAATGGTTCCTTCAGAAGATCCTGACCCAAATGATAAATCTTGGTCCTCCTGACCTTGACTTGGAATAAGAAGAAATTCTTGGTTATCAACGGAAGGTAGATCCCCTAAATTCGATCGTGGAAAATAAGAGTTAACGTGCAAGGGTAACTGAAACGTTACGATGCAAGACAATCTGACTTAACTGATAATTAGAAACGATGCGCGAGACATAAAGAAACGTAGTACGTGAAAATTTTTGAACGTGATACGTGAAAATTTTTGAACGTGCTACGTGGAGATATGGCGAGTGTAGTATGAGTAAACATATCGTGATCCATGATACGTGTAACATATCTTGATCATGATATGAGGAACGTGGAATGAACATGACATGTGAGACATATCGTGATCATAGAATATAATGGCGGTAACGCCAAACGCTACAAGGTGAGACGTGGAATATGACGTGAAACGTCTATCTGATGATGGAGAGTTATACTAAACTTGGGTCTGGTCTTACAAGTTCTTGCAAACTTCCCAGAATGAGAAAAGAAATGAACGTAAAATCGTAAGCCAATATACGATCATGAACGTGAATAGTTTCATGAACGTGAGCGCGAAAGCAAGTTGTGGAATTAAAATGAAGACATGAAGTAAGTTAGGAGTACAATTACGAATCTTTGTCTGACCCGATAGCTGAGGGATTGCCAAGTGATCGGATGAGCCTTGGCTGGAACATGTTCGTTCAATCTGTTGGTTCTGAAATCCGTACGGATGTAAGGATTCTGTAGACTTGATCAAACTGTTGACAATAACCCAAATAGCATCATGCTTCTTCTGAGTTTGCTGAAATCTGGTAACTAAAATCCATGGAGATCTTGTCCCTTTTCAATTCATAATTTCAGATGATGAAAACATCCCAGTTTGTTGGTGTCCTATCTTAACCTGTTGGTATGTCAGGTACGTAGATATGAACGTAACTATATCTTGCTTCGTAGAACTTGATACCTAAGGGTTTGCGAAACTCTGAGTCTCTGAATCTAGACTTCTCCTAGCGTATAATTTTCTAGAACACCTAATGTAGTGTAGGGTTCTCTCCTTTACGCATAAGCTGAGTCATGGTAAGATTAACCATAGAAACCCATGTGATTCAGTGTGTCACGGTAATCAAACAGAATTGATATAGGAAAAAAAAAATTTCCAGGGTAGAATTTCTCTTGTCGTAGAATTTGCAACATAGTGCAGATATGGTCTTCCTGTTCTTCTCTAGGCTTAGAGGAAATCAGGTTATCCTCAATGAAAACGCTGATGAATTTGTTTAGGAGTTCATGGAAACTCAATTTATTAAGTCCATAATGCGGTTGGAGCATTGATGAGACTAATTCAAAATCATAAATTTAGCATGACCGAGTCGTGTACGAATAGCAGTCATGGACATGTCCTGCTTTTTCACTCGTCACTGTTGACAGCATGATCGTGAGTTCGATCTTGGAAAAGTGATTAACACCATACGGTTGGTTGGACATGTTGTTAATATGTGGAGGAGAATAATGATCATGAATGGTGATTTGTTTAAGTCAACGGTAGTCGACACATAATCTTATGGTACCATCCTTCTCCTTGTAGATTCTTCTGGAATGTATAGGAAGACTTTGGAATAATCAACTGGCGATGCGTAAAAGAATTTAGTGGTTGTGTCTTAGTGACAGCTAGAAAATTTTAGTGACCATGGCTAACAACGCACATGCTTGTAAGCATAGATAACTTGTATAGATTTTCTCGATGGAAAATCAAGCTGAATGTATTCAGGAGCCTGAGCATTACTGTACATAATTATGAATCGTTGCATGGTGTGCTGTTCATAGTACATAATTAGGATACAATTCATCTCGTGTCTGTCCGAGGAAAATGCGTTAGCAGCTTGGATCTCATCATTAAGCTGACGGAAAAACTTCGTATACGTGGGAATACGAAAGGCATCCTTCATGGTCAGGAATATATGAACTATGGTGAAAGAAATGAAAGTGACATCAGCAACGTGACAGTTCTCACTGATGCGCCGATAATGGTATTGAAATTCTTGTGGCCTGATTACTACATGGCACAACAACATAGATATACCCTTGGAGGGTACCCTGAATTTCTTAGAAATGTTCCATAATTAGACGTGAGTCATGTGTCTTGACTCGTGTCTTGAGAAATGTAAGCGTGACATATGTCTTGACTGGTATCTTGACATGTGTCCTCAGAAAGTATATGTGAGACATGTGTCTTGACTGATGTCTTGACATGTGTCTCGAGATGTGAAACAATTAGAACTACAAATATTAGGTTAATATGCCAGAATTGGCGGATCGGTTGGACTACTGATCGTTTGTACGTCTGATCACGTCCGCGGCCGGAGCCTCGGTTGCGATTTCTAGGATAGTTTCTGTCATAGTAGTGGTTACTATCATCTTGTTTGTCGGTTCCCTGACGGTAATTCTCATGACCGTGACTCATGTAACTATTTAGCTGAGTGGCCGGCTGGTACTGGTTTGCACTCATATGGCTGAAATGACAATCGAACGACGTGTGACATGTAACTATGAATTTGGGACAATGATTGATGGGAATTGTCTGATGGTGAAGCATCTTCTCGTCCAATTGCTTTGCTCCGACTCCTTTGTCTTTGTCTTTTAGAATCTCCAGGTTGTGAACAGCATCAGCATCAGCATCTCGTAGCGTCTCCTAACATCAGCAGCATCAACCTTCAGTAACATCTCCAAGCTATGAGCGGCATCGACAATTTTGTAGAATATCAGCAAGTGAACATACGCCTGAGATGATTTAGAATCGACTAGCGAATACTCGTGAAGTATTGCAAGTGGAATACACATGGATTAAGGTACATGTAATACACATAAAATACGGTACGTGGATTACACATGGAATGCACATGAAATGATCGGTATGGGCTCGAACATTTGTCATGATTTAAGGAAAGTAAACCGGTTAAACGGTTAGGAAAACCATCATGATAACTTGGCAGTATTAGCATAGACATCATTCTGGTCGCATAGAGAAACACTAAAGTGTGGTTACACATAATTCAACGATGATTTGCCTGACAGCATGATCAATGGAAACCAACCATGACTATCGTGAAAGCATGATTCAATAAATCTAACAATGTCTTGCAGGACAACGTAAATAACAAAAGAGGCGTGAAACATAATGAACATGAAGACGGAATTATCATTAGGAAACATGAAACCATCTATTACGAAGAAGTGTATAACATAATCAGCATGAAACTGAAGTTAACCATGACAGTATGAAAACATACTTGACATAAAAACATAATAACTTATGAGGGGACATGAAAAAAAAAAAATTTTATGCCAATTTAAATCATGAGAAAAATTTTATGCAAGAAAAACAGTGCATGAATGTGTAATGTAGTTTATAAAACCTTTATATGTGCGAGGGAACGCCTATGGGTCGGTTCCAAAACAAAAGACATGGCGAGGGGACGCCTATGGGTCGGTACCAAAGTTAAAAGTTTCGATAAAAGCACATGCGACTAAATAGGGCCAGTCCTGTACCAACCATTACTTAGTCAAAATTCCTGCAACAGATGACATATGATATAAATACATGAATGCATGAAACATAATAATTAAAAATCATTGTCAAAACTTAACAGAAAAAATTTTTATGTGAAAATTATGAACTACTGGGGTCAGTCCACATCGTCACAGTTCACGAGGAACATCATGCATAGACAATGACACATAACTAAGTATGGATGACGGTTGTTCATTCCATATTAGTAAGACAATACTGGTGAAAACATCATGGTGAAAACAACAAGGTGCTAAAAACGTCATGGCTACAACAAAAAGGTGCTGAAAACATAATGGTTAAAACAACAACGCGCTGAAACATCAATACGTGGAATAACAATCGTTGGCTTAGGAAGCTCCTGGTGACTACCCACTAGTCACAGGTCGAGTTTTAGAGCCTATAGGTCGAAGCCTTGGCTCTGATACCATAATTGTAACACCCCATTTTGATAAATGGAATGTCACGCGTAATTATGGCGTGTCATCAAAGCATGCAAGGTAATATGTAGTAAAACATACATGACCATAGGGAAAACCGGAATCAAACATCGGTTCCCAAACATAAGCCCAAAACATAATAAAGTAAATGAACTGAATGAAAGACTAATCAAGCATAAATATATGAAGGCAAAAGGAGAAGAAGTCTATGGCAGCTTCCATCCTATGCACGTCCTCCAAATGCTCGAGTCTTGGGTACCTGCCGTTTTGGGACATGGAAAGGAAAGTAACGGCTGAGCAAAACGCTCAGTGCACGGATATACAATATAGCATGAAATAGGATAAGCATGTAACATATAACAGCGGAAGACTAAGTTCTTAGTAGACTGGTTAAGTATTGTGAAAACTGGTTTTATAGTTTGAAAAGCCTTATGTTTATCTTATGAAAACTGTTTTAACATAAATATACCATAGCCCATATAGGTCATGAAAAGGTCACGTGCATGAATACTTGGAGGGGTGACCTCATCATGCTGATTAGAGGGGATGCCTCTAATTAATATACTGGTTTGGGTAGGAGGGATCAACTCCTTGTGAAGGATGCAAGGCACACACCACATTCACCATGATAAACTGAATAAAACATGTAACTAGGATGCACCCATACGCCCCACCTGATATAATATTATGGCCAAAACTGAAAAGGGTCGCCACGAGCAATCACTCTGCCGTGGGGAAGTCATAACATTGGTGCCTCCAATGTTATGGTTATGGTACCTCCATAACTAGGTGAAACTGGTCATGCTTGTATATGGCTATAGATTATGCTAATTAAACATAAGCAGTTCAAAACAATAAAACAAATGCTGGGGAAAACAGTTGGCTGCATACGGGGAAATCCTAATAAGGAAAGAATGTCCATACTGAAAGGACGGGAATCCGTACCTCAAGTCCAGTGAATGAACGGAAGAAAGACTCCTACTTCTGGATCACTAACGCTACATGAATACACACGTGTATAAGTATCGATTCACTGATTGCGTACTGGGTTTTATGTCTCATTTTAGCTGACTTGGTATGTTTTAGGTCATGGTTCACTGTTTAAAGCCTTAAACTGTGTTTATCTTGTATTTTGATTAATCAGTTTAAGTATTACTGGTATTTCATGTATTATTATACTTAATGTGTAATAATAAGTAACTTTCCAAAAATAGCAGGTTTCCAAAAATAGAAAGTTTCCAAAAATAGAAAGTTTCCAAAAATAGAAAGTTTTCAAAAATAGAAAGTTTCCAAAAATAGAAAGTTTCCAAAAATAGAAAGTTACCAAAAATAGAAAGTTTCCAAAAATAGAAAGTTTCCTAAAATAGAATTTACTGCTTAAAATAGATTAGTTTCTAAAAATAGAAAGTTTCCAAAAATAGATCAGCTGCCTTAATTAAATAAGTTTCCATATATAGAAGGTTTCCATGATTAGATTAGCTGCCTGAATTAGATAGATTTCCATATATAGAAGGTTTCCATTAATAGATTAGTTTCCTTATTTAATTAAGTTTCTATAAATAGAAGTTTCCATATTTAGAATTAAGCTGGTTACATAAGCTAACATATAAGTCTACGTGTTTATAAGCTGATTTCTTAAGTCATATGATATAGTATATAGTTTAATTATTATTTCATGTATTTTAATTAAACTATAGGTTAAGCATTTTAATTAAAGTATAACATGTTTTAATTAAAATGAAATGAAAATACTTAGGTTAAAATGTATATTATTATTATTAATAATATAACCTAAGTCATGTCTAAATTAATTAATTATAGGCATGTTTTAAATAATTAATTAATTATAACTTAAGACATAAAATACTTAGGTTAAATTAATATCATGCTAAATTAATAATTAAAATAACCTAAGTCATGATTTAATTAATATCTCATGTTATTAATTAATTTATATTCTAAGTTCGTAATTCATAAAAATTAACATGTAACATAGATCATGATTTAACCAACGAACCATGAATCGGGCATGAACTCGACACCGTACCTCGAGCCAAACTCGGGGTACGTGTGTCCCCTTGCTGCCGTGGGTCCCACAAGCACCAACCAAGACCAAAATGGTCTTGGTGGTGGCGGCAATAAGCAAACCAAACCCCCCCCCCCTCGGGTTTGTTTTGCTAGGCGGCTAAAAACAAACACCCTTTTATATCATTCTTTGATTTTAATATACCCCAAAACATGTTAGATCAATGTTTAATTATCATGTTTTAATAAGAATAATAATAACATGTTCATGAAAATAATCAAAGATTAAAAAGAATTAAAAAGAAGGGTTTAGAATGATATACCAATACGTAGCTTGAAAGGGGATGAACAAACACGGTTTCTAGCACTTGTTTTTAATGTCAAAAATCAACAACACCCTCCTATGGTGTTGATATAGGTGGCGGCACAAAAAGAAACCAAGGAGGAGGAGAGAAAACTCTTTTAGGGTTTTTATGTTTATTTTCTTGAAAAGTGAAATGAAAAGAAAAGTTACCATAACCCCCCCTTTCATGTAAAAGTCAATGGGCTAAGCCCATTACTTGTTGTTGTGCCGTGGGTATGGGGGCCCCACATGGGGTACCCGTACCTTTCTCGTGTCCCGATGTTTCGTGTTCGTTCGTGGTTAAACGTGTTCGTGTTTAAAGTGTTTCTGTTTATTTTATCATGTCGTTTATCGTAATCTTAACGCTCGTAATTATATTATATGCATTTACGTAATTATTTTAGTTCGTATTTTAAATGGTGATCATGATTTAATTATGTTCACATGACATATTTATTAACTGTTTATCATGAGTTCGTACGTAATCGATACTTATCATGTCATACACGTATGCACTTGCTTGACTATTTGCACATGAATGTGATCAATACTAAATAAGGTAAGTTTTAATCTAGGACGTACGATCTTAAGGGCACTATTCATGATAAAAGCATGCGGGTTTTACATATTGAGTGAGCTTTTTGAAAATTTGTTTTTACAGATCTCTTAGGCATCTCAAAAGAAGGTTGTTTGTTTAAGCAGAGCTTATCGCATTGGCTTATTCCTTAATGGGCTTATTGGCCCAATAAGAATAAGTTGTTTGTTATTTAAGCTGTGATAAGCTCAAAATTAGCTTTTGGGCCTTCAGACTTTTGTGCTTAGAATTAAATTTTTAGTCAGATAGGACTTTTTCAGGTCATTTGGGCCTAGTTAGACTTTTTGGGCTAAAAAGCCCATTTGTGTTGACTGTTTTTGGGTTTAGCCTATTTGGAGGCCCATTAGGGGTATTTTGGTAATTTCACTTTCATTTTCTAATTATTTAGGTTAAAATAAACTAATTTGCAAGTTTTTAGAATTTTTTATAATTTTTAGATTTTTAATATTATTTTAATATTA
Source organism: Glebionis coronaria (assembly GCA_025667525.1). NCBI lineage: Eukaryota > Viridiplantae > Streptophyta > Magnoliopsida > Asterales > Asteraceae > Glebionis > Glebionis coronaria. Next base: position 68,123,165 of record CM046880.1, read on the forward strand.
TTTTATTGTTAAATTTCAAATATCACATTTTTGCACTTTTTATTTTTTTCTTAGCTTTAATACATTAAAATAGGATTTTTGGAACTCTTAGATTAATTTTCTCATCATTAGAATAATTTTTATAATTATTTTAAGTTTTAATAGTTTTTAAATCATTTTAAATAGTTTTCCTTAAGTTTAAAAATTTATAAAAATAGTTTTTAATCTTTTTAGGTCATTTTAGAGGTTTACCAACTGAAAAATCTTTATTTGAGCTTTTTGATAATTAATTTGATTTTTAGGGCTTTAATTAGCATTAAAAAATTAGTATTTAATTAATTAAAAGGTTTGAAAAAGTTTTGATCATTGGTAAACTCTTAGTTTATTTATTTTGAATTTTGGTAATTTTTTGGGAATTTTTATAATTAATTTTTATTTTTGCTCTTTTTACGGTTTTACGTTTAGTCGTTGTAGTAATTAATTTCACGTCTTCGTCATTCTATTTTCTCATCCCCTTCTTTCAAATATCAATCTCAAATCAATTACGAATTATTCACACACATATACCTCCTTGGGAAACGAACTTCATTGGGTCATTAGTGTTTGATTTTCCTAAATCATCACTTAATACTTACCGCTTTTACGCCTTTTTCCTAAAAGGTCATATTTTACCTCAATCAAGGGCGGAAAAAATTGTGTTAGTACTATATTTGATATAGTCGAAGAAGAATGTAATAGGTCATCTTAGTCGTTAAAGGTCTTGTATTGTAATAGGTTAGTCGGGTTAACCGAGCTTGGACTTTAAGCTAGTATTGCATAAGTTAGGGCTCTAAGCCCAAAGACAACCCAAGCTCGGCCCATGGAAACAAACCCACAACCCATGGAAAGCCCATGGAGGTCGTGGGTATACAAACCCTCTTCCATGTGTGGAAGAGGGTGTTGGTTCATTGATAGGTGTGAAAACACCCATCCTTTTTACCACTTAATTACAATAATAACCGAGCCAAAACGTGTATTTTATGTCACTTATGTCGGAATTATGCGTGGTTTGTGTTTTTGTTTTGATTTAGGACAAAAAGGTGAAAAGTGGAGAAAACACGGGCATTCACGGGCTTTTATCGTAGAAAAAGACGAAAGACGAAGTCGAAAGATCAAGAGTGCAAAAAGAACGGAAGTCCAAGACCAATTCTGAAGATTTATCGAAGAAAAAGTCAAAAGACGGAAGTTTACCAAAAGCCAAAGAACTCAAGTCTAAATTATTGAAGAATTACAAGACGAGAGTAAAGAAATCCTGAGCCAAAGTCATTAAAGTCCAAGATTTAAGAAGATTAAAGAAAGCAAGGACCTAATGAAGCAATTAAGGAAAAGATGAAAGAGGGAGGAAGCTTCCTAAGCTCCTCCCTAATCTCCATATATATAGTTTTCTATGTTTTCATTTCATAGTTGTTGGGTGGATTGACAACCCACCTCTTCCACCATTTTCATACGTTGCACAATTTAATTTCTTGCACTTTAATTTTCCTTGTATCGCACCTTTTAATTCCTTTTAATTTCCAAGTAATTTTTCTATTATTGTTCTTGAATCTTTACTTTTCTTGTTTAATCTCTCATCTTCCTTTCTTGATTTTAGTTTACTTTTGGTGCGAAATATATTTGATCTGTGTCGATCTTGATGTTTTTGTGCTTAAAAAGTTCATCTTTTTATTCACCCATGAGTTTTTATATGGATTAAGCTTTGAGCTTGATATGCTTATTGGCTTAATTTGTGTTTAGCTTATTTACTTTTTAAAAGTTTTCTTAAAAAGTTTCATATTTTTATGGTTTGATTTAAAAGTTTGATTATTTTAAGTTGGAAAAGTTGATATTTGTTTTTACTAGTTTGGCTTATCATTAATTTGATCAAGTTTAGGTTTTAGCTTATTCCTAGTAGCTCAAAACTTAGCTTATTTTCGAGTAGATACCATCGGAAAGGGTTTTTACCCTTTCCGATTGAACATTCCGACCACCACCCCCTCATTCCGATCGTTTGATCGGAAAAGGGTTTTGGCTCATTCCGATTGGATTCGTTTTGTGACATTCCGATTGTACTTGGTTCTTAGACATTCCAATTAGCTTCTTTGTCCCATATTCCGATTGCTGTATTCCGACCAAAGTATTGTTGACATTCCGATCTGGCCTGATTCCTACCAAGCATTCCGATTGTGGTGTTTCATATATTCCGATTTGTATTCCAACCAGTATTCCGATGGTGAGTTTTGTTTCTTTCCGATCACACTTTCCGATGGGGGTACATTCCGATCGGATTCCGATTGGATTCCAATCAGGTGTATTCTGATTGGTTGTTTTGTTTTGTTTTAATATTTTGTTTTAGTAAAAGTGACAATTTTACTCGTTTTGTTTTTAGTCTATTTTAATTTCGTTTTGCATTTTTATTTGATTGCCAATTTACTTTTCGTTAAGTTTTAATTTTACGTCATTTGATTTCTCGTCATTTACTTTTAAAGTTTTAAATATTGCACCATTTACGTTCTAACTATTTTTAGTTTTAATTACCCGTCATTTATTTCAAAGTCTTGCACATTCACTTTTCTTCAACCAAAAATATTATTTTTTACCAAAAACAACTGAGTCGCACATTTAACCGGAAATCAATTCGAGAAGATACCGAGAAACAAATACTTTCAACTAGTAAAATCTCAGTTATTAAAATGGCGCCGCTGCCGGGTCTTTTCGTGAAGATTAACGGTTTTTTGTGAGAGACGCGTTGACTTTTGGGATCCGTTCACTCGTGAACATTATTTTTCGTGTCAAAGGTTTCAAAAATCCCAAAAACATTTGAAAAAACATAAAAAGCATTTCTTTTTCAAAGTTTTGCACCAAAAATATTCTTCTTGCTTATCTATTTTTCTTTATGGATTCTTATGTCCATTGCGTCGGGTTTGGGAGACGATTATACGGGAACGACTCATGTCAATGGTGTACATGTGAGCGGTGCGAAAACGATATCAACAATACACAATTCATATTCGGATTTTGTCCTTTGTGTAACTCGACTAATTCGTCCTTTTTGAATCCACCTCCTGTTCCCCCGTGCATCTATTATGGAAGTGATTCTCATTGGCATGTTTGGTGCCCGGTTCGATACCCGTATGGTCACGAGCAAGAACCGGGGTACAATTATGACAATGATAATAGCTATCCACAAGACGCACCTAATCTTTCTCCTTACCCATTTTGCAACAACTGTGGGGGTCCTCACGATACTTCTTATTGTCAACCAATGAATTATTATGAGCAAAATCCGTGTCCTCAGTTTTCTTCACCAATGGATTATTATGAACCAAACCCGGTTTCAAATTTTTCTCAACCGATGAACTACTATGAGCCACACCCATGCTATAATTCAGGTTTTCAACATTTTGAACCCCCACAACACATCATCGATCATCAACCCTCCTTCGAACATTTGAGCTCCCACGAACAATGGGCCACTCTTGTTAAGCAAGGTCAACAACTTCAAGAAGCTTGCAACAAGATAATCGAAAAATATCAAGATGATCAACGGCCTGAGCAAATATCGAATATCGAGACTTATACTCCTCCTCCGATGTATCCATACTATTATGATGATGATGACGATGAGCCTATTATTTCTTGGAATGACCTTACTTCTCAATGTCCTAGTGCAATTGTCATCCCTCCTTTCGATATCCCAAACGTGTCTAAGGATTGTGATACATTGAGTGAGCTGAGTGATTTTGGTCTCGATAAATTATTTGATGATGAGGTTTGTGACTTACCGACTGCTATGGAGCGTGGGACGACGTTGCTCTTAAGAAATAGGTCGATCCTAATGATGACGATTTTTCTCCAAGCTATGAGAATTTAACTTTTGAAATTTCTCAATCTACACCGGGAGATGCGGGCGATGACGATTTATTCTCTCCAGCTTACGAGAAGTTCACCGATGAACTTGATCTTGTAGATGAGGTGGAAGACGTGATTCTCCGCGACAGATTACGGAAAGTGCATCTTCTTATTGCTCAAATCGAAGAGTTGACTTCTCCTCCTCTTTCCGAGTCTTTGCCTCCATCTATTCCTCCCGTTGAAGATAATGACCCATTGCTGGAAGAAATCAACATTCACTCCATACCTCCAGGTATTGATGACGATGACATGGAGGGGGATATTATTCTTGATAATTTGCTGCAGGAAGATATTGACCCAAGTCCCCCTCCCGAGCACCTTTCATCCTCCCCTTTAGCCACTATTACGGAGGATGAGTGCTTTGACCCGGGAGGTGACATTGATTATGTTATCATTGATAACATTACGGCTTGGCCGCTTGCTGCTGAACATCCATTGTCTTTTGAGGATGACAATGTGATTCCTTTACCCACCCCACCTCCCGTGGATCATGACCTCACATACTTCTCGTATGTTGAGCGGACTTTTCTACCTTTTAAGACTTATTCTCCTGCCTCTCCTTTGTTGATGTCAACCGGGAACGAGGAAAAGGTCTTTGATCCCGGTATTACATTCGAGGCTTCCCCATGGACCATTTAATTCGGGGACGAGTCAGGCTCGTGACTCGGTTAACAAAAACAAACGCTTTTTGGGAGGCAACCCAATTATCTATTTATCTTTATCATAAGTGTAGGGGGAGCCCTGTGGTGTTTCTTGCTTTCTTTCTTATCATGTGCAGGGATTAGAGCTTCAAAGACACACTCTTGATGACTTTTGACGAACCGTGATTCCGTGTTCCCTTCTTCCCGGTTCTATCCTAAACTCTTTTCGATTCACTATTTTATATTTTCCAATATTAAAATAGGAATCTCTTTAGTTGTCTCTTCCTTAGCGAGATTTAAACAACGTGCACAATGTCCTATGTGTAGGGGAGTTTCCTCCCACATGCTTAAACATTGAGGACAATGTTTATCTTAAGTGTAGGGGGGACTTCTATCGAGATTAAGTGGCCTTTTCCTTGTATTTGTCCTCATTTTAACCGAAAAATCAATTTTTCAACATTTTTCAAAATTTTTGATCTATTTTGGCCTATTAGTTTTTCCCTTTGTATAGTTATTTTCTTTCCTAATTAGAATAAATCCTTAATAAAGTGGTTTTAATTTTCAAACGTTATGAATCTTTTGACTCAACCCGAGTTTACTTATCTAAGTTTACTCTAGCTAGTATCCTTAACGTGTTTAAGTCAAGTTTTGCTAGGCTTTTATATAGGGAGCTTTAAAATGGGAAAGTCTTAACTCTCACGGGTTAAGAACAAGAAATTTTCGCAAGTTCCTATAATTGATCCTAGAGAGTCGTTTATCAAGGGAACTTTAAAACGCGATTTCCAAACTTGAAAGAGTCTAAGAATTTGCAAGATCCTATAGGTGACTCGAAAACCCAAAACTTTGATTTAATAGGCTAAGCATCCACGAGTCTCATTCCTTGAGATTTTAAATTGTGGAGAACGAGAAATGATAGAGCCAATTATAAGTTCGGTATTCTTTCGTGAATTTATGTGAGTTAATTATAAGCCTATTCTCCCATCGCTTGTTAATAAATTTATCTGCAATAAATAAGGTTTTACGATTTGAAAAGTTACTTAGCTTCTAGCCAAAGATCGTTTAAAAGTTGCTCGGTATGGATTAGAGTTCATAGCCAAGGCATAACTTATTGAAGCGGGATGCGAAGATTGGCGAGTCCAAAAAGGTCCTAACAAGACATGAGGGCTACATTTTGTTGCTAAAGATCAAAAGTGATGTGAAGAATCATTTATCAAAGATCAATATGAAGGATCGAGACACACAACGAAAAGCAAAAACTCCCCAAAAGTCATGGAGAAGTTTATCCGAAAAGACCCTAGAAAGGTATGAGGATAAATAGATCCAAGTCATAAAAGGAGGTGGATCGTTGTATATCAAAGTCCAAAATAAAGATTGGAGAAAAATGAAGAAGTCCTGGTCTATATATGAAGAATCTCTCAAAACTTCAAGTGAAGAAATTCCTATTATGAAGAGAAGGCCATTATTTCATGAACGTCTCTCAAGGTATGAAGTATGAAGTCGCTGCCAAATATCGGTCCGAGAAAGGTCTCAAATCGCGAAGCGAGTTATGCCAAGATATGAACTTTATGAGGTCCCGAGAAGCAGTTTTAAAAGATTTTGTCCTTTAGCTAACTATTGATTAAATCGTTCACTTTATTTTCGGTCTAAATAACTATCGAAATAAGTAAAAAATGCATCCTCGTGATCATTCAAGACAACAATAAAATATAAGAGATACACCTAGGAATAAGGGAGTCTAAGTGAATAATTGGCCCACATGAGTTCGTGTTAGTTTGCTAACTTATAATAACAATGATCTCGTTTTTAAGCTTGGTATGGGGAACGTGAAACTTGAGAATGATGATTATTCATGACATTTCCAAAACCCAAGGTATGCTTTTGATTTCGTTACTTTGAATGTTTATAATTGTCTATCTCTTTAATAAAGGCCAACGTGGATTGATTATGATGGAAAATGTAATCTTGCTTTGTAACTAATGCATTGCATGAGGACATTGCAATAGTTAAGTGTAGGGGATTTGATAGGTGTGAAAACACCCATCCTTTTTACCACTTAATTACAATAATAACCGAGCCAAAACGTGTATTTTATGTCATTTATGTCGGAATTATGCGTGGTTTGTGTTTTTGTTGTGATTTAGGACGAAAAGGTGAAAAGTGGAGAAAACACGAGCATTCACGGGCTTTTATCGAAAAAAAAGATGAAAGACGAAGTCGAAAGATCAAGAGTGCAAAAAGAACGGAAGTCCAAGACCAATTCTGAAGATTTATCGAAGAAAAAGTCAAAAGACGGAAGTTTACCAAAAGCCGAAGAACTCAAGTCTAAATTATGAAGAATTACAAGACGAGTTCAAAGAAATCCCGAGCCAAAGTCATTAAAGTCCAAGATTTAAGAAGATTAAAGAAAGCAAAGACCTAATGACGCAATTAAGGAAAAGATGAAAGAGGGAGGAAGCTTCCTAAGCTCCTCCCTAATCTCCCTATATATAGTTTTCTATGTTTTCATTTCATAGTTGTTGGGCGGATTGACAACCCACCTCTTACACGATTTTCATACTTTGCACAATTTGATTTCTTGCACTTTAATGTTCCTTGTATCGCACCTTTTAATTCCTTTAAATTTCCAAGTAAGTTTTCTATTATTGTTCTTGAATCTTTACTTTTCTTGTTTAATCTCTCATCTCTCTTTCTTGATTTTAGTTTACTTTTGGTGCGAAATATATTTGATCCGTGTCGATCTTGATGTTTTCGTGCTTAAAAAGTTCATCTTTTTATTCACCCATGAGTTTTTATATGGATTAAGCTTTGAGCTTGATATGCTTATTGGCTTAATTTGTGTTTAGCTTATTTACTTTTTAAAAGTTTTCTTAAAAAGTTTCATATTTTTATGGTTTGATTTAAAAGTTTGATTATTTTAAGTTGGAAAAGTTGTTATTTATGCTTACTAGTTTGGCTTATCATTAATTCGATCAAGTTTAGGTTTTAGCTTATTCCTAGTAGCTCAAAACTTATCTTATTTTCGAGTAGATACCATCGGAAAGGGTAAACCCCTTTCCGATTGAACATTCCGACCACCACCCCCTCATTCCGATCGTTTGATCGGAAAAGGATTTTGGCTCATTCCGATTGGATTCGTTTTGTGACATTCCGATTGGACTTGGTTCTTAGACATTCCGGTTAGCTTCTTTGTCCCATATTCTGATTGCTGTATTCCGACCAGAGTATTGTTGACATTCCGATCTGGCCTGGTTCGGACCAAGCATTCCGATTGTGGTGTTTCATATATTCCGATTTGTATTCCAACCAGTATTCCGATGGTGAGTTTTGTTTCTTTCCGATCACACTTTCCGATGGGGGTACATTCCGATTGGTTGTTTTGTTTTTTTTTAATATTTTGTTTTAGTAAAAGTCACAATTTTACTCATTTTGTTTTTAGTCTATTTTAATTTCGTTTTGCATTTTTATTTGATTGTCAATTTACTTTTCGTTAAGTTTTAATTTTACGTCATTTAATTTCTCGTCATTTACTTTTAAAGTTTTAAATATTGCATCGTTTACGTTCTAACTAGTTTTAGTCTTAATTACCCGTCATTTATTTCAAAGTCTTGCACATTCACTTTTCTTCAACCAAAAATATGAATTTTTACCAAAAACAAATGAGTCGCACATTTAACCGGAAATCAATTCGAGAAGATACCGAGAAACGAACACTTTCAACTAGTAAAATCTCAGTTATTATTCATTTACTTTCTCTCTTTAAAGTATTACCTTCCACCATTCTCTCTTGTTTCTCTCTCTACTTTCTTCTCTTTCTCTCTCTCGATAGATTCTAAATCTTGTGTTATGGATTAATTGGGATTAACATTTGGAATCAATAGCCTATAGTGGATAGATGATTGAAGATTCGTGCTTTGTTTTTTATTGATTTCGTATGTTTTTCATCATCAAAATCCACGTCCAAAATTTCTTTGTGTGTTTTGTGGTTTAGGAATCACCTACATAGTTGTGGAAGGGATTTGGTTACTTTGGATCGTTTAAAAAGACTAATTTTAGGCCAAACTCCTCGTTTTTCTTCATTTATTGCGGAATCTTTCCACAATAAATTTTGCAATATCTAGTGTTTATAACAATGGATATTGCGGAAATTTTCGTGTTAATTTGTTGACCTGGTTCTTGCGGAATCTTTCTTCGCAATATTAAGTTATTGCGAGATCTTGAATTTTCGCAATATTGAGTTATTGCGAGATCTTCTATCTTCGCAATATTGAGTTATTGCGAGATCTTAAATTTTCGAAATATTGAGTTATTGGGAGATCTTCTATCTTCGAAAGATTGAGTTATTATCTTGGGTCTTCGCAATATTGAGATATTCTGAGATCTTCATTATTGCGAGATTATAAAATTGCAAAATTTTGTTCGAGTACTTTTTAGACATAGCCACTATATAGACTAGTCCCGGATCATGGTTTACCAAAAAAACAAAAAAACATTTTGTGATACAAAAATTTTCGGTCTACCGTTTTGTCAGACTGAGGAATTTATTGTCGGACTTAAGATTCTCGGATCGCTACGAAATTTCAACCACAACTCATCACAACAAATCTATTAAGATCTGTAATCCGATCACAAGCATTTACCATGTCAAACAACAACAAAAACGTGAACGCTAATCAAGGTCGTTTGGAACAAGGTGGCAACGGTAATCCACTTGTGTTGACAGCCGGTTGCCACGTTCAGTGGAGCTCTCGTTTCCTTAGATTTCTTGACACTAAAGAGAACCGAACTGCTATTCGTCATTGCCTTGAAAATGCACCTCCCGTCTTTGAATTCAGACCAACTACCACACATAATGCAGATGGTACTACATCAACTACAAGAGCCATGGAGAACTTCGACACATGTCCTCTAGAGAAAAGAAACTTCTCCAAGCTGAAGCTGATGCTGTGAACTACATACTCACTGGGATTGATAACAATATCTATTCCACAGTTGATGCATGTCCTAATGCTATGGAAATGTTGAATGCAATTCATCGATGGAAGCAAGCTGAGTCGATCAATGTTCAAGATCTCGAGACTAATCTACTTTGGGAGTTCGGAAAATTCACATCCGAAGATGGTGAATCCATTGACCCATATTACTCGAGATTCTACAAAATGATGAATGAGCTTTTCAGAAATCAGTCACCATCTCCAGTCATCATGCCAATGTTCAGTTTTTACTTCAACTAAAACAAGAATGGCAAAGGTTTGTGACTTTGATGAAACAAATGGAAGATATGAAGACTATCTCTTATCACAAACTTTATGATATCTTGAAACAACATCAGAATGAAGTGAATGAACTTAGGGTTGAAAAGGCAAAACGGTTTGCTAACTCTATTGCTTTTGTGGCTGCTACATCAACACAACCCGTTCATCATCAAAAAGCACCTTCTCATTCCTCAAGGTCATCAATCTCATCCACCAAACATGTAGGTACTGCTAGAAACAAAGCAAAAGCAATTCTCCCCACTCCACCTCCAAAGTATGACACCGAGTCAGATGGAGACGGTGACGATGAACAAACTTCAAGGATCAAGAAGATTAAGGAACTCATGTCTTTACTCACTACAACCTACAAGAAGAAATACAAACCTACGAACAACAACATCAGATCATCATCCAATGCAAGATACAAATAAGTTAATAATGCACCAAGGTATGATCTGATGCTAGGTATGATAATCAGAGGATGCCGAATCAAGTTGGGACTAGAGATACTGTAGGCACTCCGGTTGTACAGAAGAATGGGATTCAATGCTTCAATTCCAAGGGATTTGGGCACATGGCTAGAGATTGCAAGAAGCCAAAACGGGTTAAGGATTCTGCATATCACAAGGAAAATATGTTGATTTGTAAGAAAGAAGAAGATGGGATTCCGCTCATAGCAGATGAACTTGATTGGCGTGACGACACTGATGATGAAGCCGATGATCAAGAGTTGGAGGCACATTATGTGTACATGGCAAAGATTCAAGAAGTAATTCCAGAGACTGTTGATAACTCTAGACCTATCTTTGATACTAAGCTAGTTAAAAAGGTACCCTCACACGATAACTATAATGTGTTTGGTAATGAACGACGACATCCTGAGTAACCCGAAAGCATCAATGACACATATGTAATGGACACAGAGTATAGAAATATCTCTACGGATTTACAACATATGTGTAATGATGATGGTAATGCTGCTCAAGATAGTAAATCAGATGAGGATCGTGATTTGCTTGTGTCTATTATTGAAACTTTAAAACATGAAATTAATGAAAACAAAGAGGCTAAAAAACGTTTAAAGCAAGCAAACACATCCTTTACCAAGGAGATAGATAAGCATAAAGAGTGTGATTATGTGAAATAAGCTGATCGACGAGTTGCTATAGCTAATGGCTTGGTATATGAACGTAAGGTGCTCAACGAACAATATTGTTCTGAAGTAACACATGAAATTCATATGTCAAAAGAAAAGATATCGGAACATGAAGAACAACTGCTGCTACATAAACTCTAGATTTATGAATTAGAGTTAGTTAACAAAGAACAAACTGAGCTTTATAAAACTCGTGAAGCAAAGGATATTGAAAAGGTTCTTGCTTTGGAAAAGAGAGTCGAAACGTGAAACAACATTGTTTTCAAAACGGGTCAGTCTATTCAAACTATGAACATGCTCAATAGAAATAAGAAAACAAGTTTTATTAAGCCTGAATATCTCAAGAAAGTTAGAAGTATCAAGTCTGCTCTTTATGATATCGGTTGTTATAATGATAATCTTGCCCTTATGCTTTCCCCTGACTGCGAAGAAATCATTCGTCATCACGAAGAAAGTCGATCCAACTAAAGTGATTTGATAAACCCTTTTGATTCTAATCATCATATTAAGTTTGTTCCTCAAAATAACTTTCATATGAACAAGAGTTTTTTACAAATGTTCCAGCAACGAGTCATGAAACGAAAATGAAAGTTTATTTAAAAAGGGATTTCAAAAAGAAATTAATTTTGTTAGAAAAACAAATTTCGGATGAAAAACGTAAATGGGATGAAAAAAGTAAAAGTATTCAACAATTTGAGTTTATTAAACAAGGGGTTTTAAATTTTTACAAAGTTGTCACCGATTATGAAAAAGTTTCTAGAGATACTGTTTGGAATATTAAACCTCACCCACAAGTAGAAGTCGTCATTCAACAATGTATTGTTCCAACCATTGATTATCTTTCAAATAATGTGGAAATGTTTTACAAAGCTCTCACTGAGGAAATGATAACTGATTTAAGATATGTTAAATCTCTTGAAGATGATGTTGATTTTCTTCAAACTAAATTAAAGACAAAAGATCACCAACTTTCTAACAAAATTGATCGAATTTCTAAGGAATACTATTATGCTGACCATATGAATGCTATACTTGGTGTATATACCGATATTGATCAATAATGTCATGTAGCATGTCTAGTGTCAGAAACGGACGCTAAATGTCAAAATCTAGAAGTTGAGCTTTTGAAACAAATTCAGTCATATAACAAACTTTCGAAAAGTTTTTCCCAACTTGAGAAACAATCCATTTCTCTTGAACTTGCTTTACAAAGTAGTGATAAATCTCATAATCATAAAAAGTGTCAAGAACTTGCTGCTTTTTCGTTTCCTGAACTGAATGAAAAAAGTTTCAAAATAAATGATTTGAAAGCTCAACTACAAGAAAGGGACATAGCCATCAGTGAGTTACAAAAACTTATTTAGAAAACGAAAGGAAAGTCTGATTTAGGTAAACCATCCACCGTTCGTCAACTGAATGCGGTTAAATGCCCTAAAACATCTGTTTTGGGAAAACCCCACATAGACTTTGCCTAAGCTAGGAACTGATAAGAGCACAAATGTGATATCACTAGGAATGTATAACATGAACACTAGTCCCACTCAAATTGGAACATCGTGGTTACCTCAGAATATTAGGAAAACTAATCAACGTGTATCTTATTCTACAGGAGTAATTCCCACTACTAGCGTTAGCGGACCACAACATAAGAGCACTAAAATGCAAGATAAGGTTATGCCTAACAATAGTCAAGGGAAGAAGATGGAAGTAGTAGACAACCGTAAGAATTTTAAGTTTTCTAAGAATAAAACGTCTGTAACTGCATGTAATGATGGTTTGAATGTTAAGACCTGAATGTTGAATTTACTTGTGTTACATGTGGAAAATGTGTTCGTACTTTCAATCATGATGCTTGTGCGTTTAATCATAATGACGCGAATGCAAGAACTAGGAAGTCTATTCTTGTGCACACTAGTACTAGAAAACACACAAGAACTTTGAGCCAATCCAATGCTCAACCACCTAAAAAACTAAGTGCGTTAGAATCCACTACTCTGCGTAAAAAAACAGGTTAAAGAAGATTTATCAGAACATGATTAGGACATGTAAACGGGGGTACCCAAGATTTACACCACCCGGATATAAATGGATACATAAGATAACCACTATTGTAATAAGGTCTATGAATGTTAGCTTGCCTTTAGGATTTGTATCTAGGCTTTCTAATATTTTGGAACCCACTTCTATCAAGGGCTCCCATTTGCCAAACTCTACATTGTCTTCTATTTCTTATGCAGCTCGTCGAAATCATTCTATTCATAATGGACTCCGGGTGCACAAAGCACCTGATGGGCAATCTCAAGCTTCTTAGTAACTTCGTGGAGAAGTGTATGGGTACGGTGCGGTTTGGAAATATTCAGTTTGCATCGATACTTGGATATGGCAACTTGGTTCAAGGGAATATCACAATCAAACGGGCTTATTACATCGAGGGTCTGAATCCCAACTTATTCTCGGTTGGTCAATTTTGTGATGCGAATTTGGAAGTGACTTTTCAGAAAACTACTTGCTATGTTAGAGACTACGATGGGAATGACCTTCATACAGGTTCTCGTGGTTCTGATCTCTACCCAGTAACTCATCAAGACACATATTAAACAAATCGAATTTGTTTAATGGCTAAAGCTTCATCATCTTAAGCATGGTTATGGCATCAACAATTGTCACATCTCAACTTTGATACCATCAACTTGCTTTCGAAGAATGATATTGTGACCGGTCTTCCTAAGTTAAAATTCGTCAAAGACCATATTTGTTCTTCTTGTAAGTTGGGGAAAGTAAAACGAAAGTCTTTCAAAACCAAGACTACCGCAAGCTCAAAAGGACGATTGGAAGTTCTGCTCATGGATTTATGTGGCCCTATGCGTGTAGAGAGTATTAACGGGAAAAAGTATATTCTCGTGATTGTTGATGATTACTCAAGATACAAATGGACTTACTTCTTAAGGTCGAATGATGAAACACCGGAGGTTCTGAAAAAATTTCTCAAGATGATACAATGCAATCTTCAAGCTCAAGTATTAACGTTCAGAACGGATAGGGGTACTGAATTTTTGAACAAGACTCTGCAAGCCTACTTTAAAGAATAAGGCATCGAACATCAAACGTCTATTGCTCGAACTCCTGAACAAAATGAAGTTGTCAAAAGACGAAACCGTACTCTGTTTGAGGCAGCTCGAACAATGCTTTCTGCATCAAAATTACCACTATTCTTCTGGGATGAAGCAATTGCAACTGCCTGTTATACTTAGAATCGTTCTCTCGTAATCCCTAGGCATGAAAAGACACCATACCACATCATTAATGACAGGAAATGTAACACCCCATTTTGGTAAATGGAATATCATGCGTGATTATGGCGTGTCATCAAAGCATATAAGGATAAATATCTTAAACATTACATAACCATAAAGGAAATACGAGAAACAAACATCGTTACCCCAAAGTAAAAGCTCATCACACACAAACATAAGTACTGTAAATGAAAAGGACTAAACAATGTCCATGGAAATGAATATCAAAAGTATGAATAAATGCATAAAGTAATGAAGGCTAGGAAGCTTCCAATCCATATGCACATACGCTTAAAGTCTACGAGTGTCCCTGAGTACCTGCCGTTTTGGGAACATGAAAGGAAAACAACTGAGCATAACGCTCAGTGCACGAAAACCTGACGTAACTTAGTAAAATTGGTTTTATAGTTTGAAAAGCCTTATGTTTATCTTATAAAAATTGTTTAACATGTTTACCATTAGCCAATATAGGTCATGAAATATCAACGTGCATGAATACTTGGAGGGGTGACCTCGTCATGCAATTAGAGGGGTTGCCTCTAATTAATATAAGTTTGGGTATGAGGGATCAACTCCTTGTGAAGGATGCAAGGCACACACCACATTCACCTGAATAATCTGTAAAAACATGTAACCTAGGATGCACCCATACACCCCACATGATAATATAATAATATGGCCAAAAGCTGAAAGGGACGCCACGAGCTATCACTCCGCCGTGGTGAAGTCATAAAACTGGTGCCTCCAGTTTTATGGTTATGGTGCCTCCATAACTAGGTGAAACTGGTCATGCATGTATATGGGTTAGGCATTTTAATTAAACATAAGCAAATCAAAACATATAAAACATATAATGGGAAAACAGTTGGCTGCATACGGGAAATCCTAATAAGGAAAGAATGTCCATATTGAAAGGACGGAGAATCCGTACCTTGTGTCCAGTGAACGAAGAAGACGAATGGAAGAGAGTCCTACTTCGATATAACTAATGCTACATAAATAATATACGTGTATAAGTATTCTGATTACTGGGTACATAACTGGTTTTATATCATGTCTTAGCTTGTTTTATATGTTCATGTCATGTTTTACTGATTTTAACATTATGATGTGTTTATCATGTATTCTGTCTATTCTGATTGAGTATTACTTGTATTTCTTGTATTATTATACTTGTTGTGTAATAATAAGTAACTTTCTAAAAATAACAGGTTTCCTAAAATAGAAAGTTTCCAAAAATAGAAAGTTTTCAAAAATAGAAAGTTTCCAAAAATAGGAAGTTTCCAAAAATAGAATAACTGCCTAAAATAAATAAGTTTCTAAAAATAGAAAGTTTCCATAAATAGATTAGTTGCTTAAAATAAATAAGTTTCTAAAAATAGAAAGTTTCCATAATTAGAAATAAGCTTGAATATTAAGCTAATAATATATGCTTAAGTTTTACTGATTAATATTCTAAGTCATGTGATTAATAATATAGTTTATTAATTAATACATGTAAATTAAATAAACTATATTTTATAAGATTTAATTAAATATAGCATGATTTAATCAAATTAAAGTGCATAAAATACTTAGGTTAAAACGTGTATTAATATTTATTATTAATATAACCTATGTGATGGAAGTTAATTAATTATATGTCATGTTTTAATAATTAATTAATTAGTATAAATTAACTAATAAAATACTTAGGTTTAAATCATGTATTATTTACAATAATATTATAACCTAAGTCATGTCTTAAATAAATTAATTATATAATATGTTAAATTAATTTAATTAATCTTGTAAATAATCTTACTACTTTATAAAAGATTTAAGACTTTTCTATATTTAGAAGTCTTAAACTTTTCAGCCCCAAACATTTCTAATTAAAGAAGTCATAATGACCAATTGACCAACTAAATAATTGAGTACACAGTTTTATGGCTTTGTAACAGCAATATTTATTCAATTCAATTAAGAGATATAATGACCATTATAGAAACGTCTTCAACCCAAAGTGTAACAACAAAGCCATTTAAGATGCAAGTATGTAACATACATAGGAAATAAAAACTCAGACATATATAAATCTCCATGTTCTTTGTTACTCTTCTCCTTCATTAGTTGCAAAATACACACAAGAATTTAAAAGACATAAATTAATCTCTTTTCTCTCGCTCTAAAGAACTCTCAGCATTTACCATAATCAAGTTAACCGCCGCTGCTACGTAGAAGCCACCGACGTCAACGCTCCACCACCAAGACCCAACAATGCTACGAATGGGACAACCACCACTGAAACCCACACATTACAGTAGGTTCTTTAATTTTATAGCCTTTTTGAGTATTTTTGTTACATCTATATACATCTCAAGATTTTAAGCTTTTATGACTTTTTTTATCTCGTAACAGCTTTCTTTAAAAAATTTCAGCATTTACCAGCTGCCGACGTCACCGCTCCACCACAAAGACCCAACAAGGCTACGAATGGGACAACCACCACTGAAACCCACATATTACTTGCTCATCAAAAAATTAGTTATCGGGTACCCGCCGCCGCATTGCACGGGTACCCTGCTAGTTAAACTTGTAAAAAAATAAAAATAATTAACTTGTAAAATTAAGTCGTGAACCGAACCCGTGTTTTAAATCTAGACATGTCGTGAACCGGACCGTGTTTAACCTGAACCGGACCAAACAATCAACCCCTTAATGGTGGCGAACTGGCTTGACCGATTTCCACAGTTTTTGTCAAACCGCCACCGGCCTAAGTTGGTGGTGCTTGTTGTTTCCAGCCGAGACCCCCAAAACCACCACAAGGCCACCTCGACATGCGTCTGGGTCTCTTGATCCTTACGGCCGAGACACCAAAACACAGCCCTAAACCACCATGATTTTAACCCCCATGTTTTAATTAACAAATTTAATTAATAGTTTTTAATAAACCTATGATTCATATGTTCTTGATCTAATAAATAATTAAAAAGAAAAACGTTTAAGGATTACCGATACGTGAAACAAAAATCAACGAACACCCTTCTTGTGTGTTTAAAACCGGCGGCCAAAGGAGAGACAAAGGAGGAGCTAGGGTTTTGTTATTTTCTAACTTTTATGTAATATGAAAACATGTTTTCCTTCTTTTTCTATTTTAGCAAAAATAAAGGTGGGATTGGCCCCCTTTCTTGTTTGTGCCGCGGGTAGTTGGGCCTACAAGGGAAACCCATTGTTTTTCCATGTTCTAAATTATTACGTGTACTCGTGGTCGTGTTTACGTGATTTATTTATTAATCGTTCGTGTCGTAATATATATATATATATATATATATATATATATATACGTAATCGTAATAATTGTTACGTAAATACATAGGTTCGTGATTATTTACGTTCATGATTTCATGTTCGTGATTATTTTTATTGTTGATAATAATTATCGTGTCTTAATATGTATTAAATACTTATCATGTAATAACACGTACGTAATACTTGTAATTACTATTCGTGAAACATAAACGTGCTATAAAAGGAAAGTTTTAATCATGTACGTACGATTATAAGGGTACTATTCATGGTAAAAGCATGCGGGTTTTACAAGAAAAGACGGTGAGAATCTCGACAAGATGAAAGAAAAAGGTGATGCATGTATTTTTGTGGGGTATGCTACATTGTCGAAAGGATATCGAGTTTACAACAAGAGAACAAGGATTACTTTCGAAACAATTCATGTGAACTTTGACGAATTGCCACAAATGGTACTTGATCACAACAGCTCAAGTCCCACACCTCAATGTCCAACTATGGCACCTACACAAAACAATGTACTTCCCGTGCCAGAATGTCAAGAAAATACTCCTACAGCAGACTCGACGGATTCGACACAAATGAATGAGTTGGTTGATTTATATTATCCAATGTTTGATGAATATTACTATGGAAACAATCAAGTTGTGTCAAAGCCTTCCGCTGTCAATACTATTGATTACACCCGAAAAAAGTCAACAAGACACAACTACATCTACTTTAGCAACCGTTGCTCAAGAGACAATTCCATTAGATACTCAACAAACTCAAGAAACTATCATACAACCAACATCACCAACCGTCAATGCTGTAGGAAGAAACAACAATCAAGCAGTCGATGCAAAGTCTAACAAAAACAAATTTATCAACCCATTCGGTACTCCGATACGCGTAGTCAGAGAGTCTTCTACTCAACATGTTGATCCGTCAAACATGCACACTATCTATCAAAGATATCTATCCACTCACTATTGGACATGTGACCATCCATTGGTACAAGTTATTGGAAATCCTTCCTAACCGGTTCGAACTCCTAAACGACTCGAAACCGATGGCGATGTATGTATGTATGCACTCACCGTGAGTTTCACTATACCTAGAAACATCAAACAAGCCATGACTGATCATGCGTGGATTGTATCAATGCAAAATGAAATTCATCCATTTGAAAGACTTGGAGTATGGGAACTTGTTGACCGACCATATGGAACATCAGTTCTCGATTTTAAATGGATCTAGAAAACAAATTGGATGAAGAACAAACAATCATCAAAAATAAATCTCGTCTTGTGGTTAAGGGATACTGTCAACAAGAAGGAATTGATTTAGATGAATCATTCGCTCTAGTCGCTCGTTTGGAAGCTGTCAGGATATTCCTTGCTTATGTTGCACATAAGGGCTTCAAGGTTTATCAGATGGACGTTAAAACTGCTTTTATCAACGGTCATTTGAAGGAAGAAGTGTATGTGAATTAGTAGGAAGGATTCGTTGATCCTCATCATCCTAACAAAGTCTATCACCTCAAGAAGGCTGTATATCGATTTAAACAAGCTCTAAGGGCGTGGTACGAAGAACTTTCAAACTTCTTTGTTTCCAAAGGATTCTCCAAAGGTTCTATTGATCCTACTATCTTTATTAATAAATATGGGGAAGACATACTACTGGTGTAGGTTTATGTTGATGACATTATTTTTGGTTTTACGAACCCAAAACTTTCAAAACGTTTTGAAAAACTAATGCACAATCGATTTGAAATGTCAATGATGGGGGAGCTAAATATCTTTTTAGACCTCCAGATTAATCAATCCCCATGTGGTATCTTTATTAACCAAGCTAAGTATGCTTAAGTGATACTTAAAAATCATGGTATCGCCTCATGTGCTCGCGTTGGTACACCATTATCTACCACACCCTAGACGCTGACTTGTACTCACCTCTCATAGATCGAACGCGATATTGCAGTATGATCGGGTCTCCCATGTACCTTACAGCCAGTAAGCCTGATATTCATCATGCCACGTGTTATTGCGCACGATATCAAGCCAGACCTATTGAAAAGTACCTCAAGGAGGTTAAACGAATCTTTCGGTACCTTAAGAATACCATTCACATGGGACTTTGGTATCCGAAGTAACCCGGTTTTCATCTAATAGCTTTTTCAGATTCTGATCATGCAGTTTGCCTTGATACTAGAAAGAGCACTTTTGGTGGCTTACATATTTTAGGGGAAGACAAGCTCATGAGTTGGTCGTCAAAGAAGTAGGATTGCATCTCGTTGTCATCCGTAGAATCAGAGTATGTGACTCTATTCACGTGTTATGCTCAAGTCCTTTGTATGAGAATTCAACTCACGGATTATGGCTTCCACTTTGATAAAGTACCTATGTATTGTGACTCCAAGTCGACCATATCCATCTCTTGCAATCCGGTTCAGCACTCCCGCACCAAGCACATCGACGTCAGATATCACTTCGTCAAGGAATAAGTGTATCATGGTATCGTGGAATTATACTTTGTCAAAACTGAGTACAAGATAGCAAACTTGTTTACAAAACCTTTGTCGCAAGATAGGTTTCAGTGTCTCGTTGGCCGTCTTGGTCTGAAGCATATGACTGTAGAAGACTTAGAGGTTCTGGAAAATGAAGCTGCTTGATATTCTCTCATAATGACTGATAGTTGTAGAAATACGTGTTTAGGAAAACAACGTATAAGTGCGGCAAGTATTAAACTCGACGATTTAGGAAAACCGACAAGTCGAATAAATGCGGGTTCGTTCTCGAAGGAGGTGTGTGGAATATGTGCCAAAATAAAATAACAATGTTTGGATTAGTGACGTTTTTGGTTTAAGAGAGAAAAAGTAAAGACGATCTACGACTACGATTAAACTACGACGTTGACGTAAAACGCGAACGTAAATACGTAAAACGTGACGAAATTAAAAATGAAACCTAAAAATTAATTAAAATATTAAACTAAGTCTTAAATAATATAAATAAGAATAAAAATCCAACAAATATATTTTAAAACCTTTTATTAATTAAATATTCAATTTTTAATGCTAATTAAAGCCCTAAAATTAAATATAATTAACAAAACGCCCAAAATATTATTTAATTGAACTAATAACTAACTTATATTATTTAAAGACTAAAAACTAATTTTCTAAAATTTTAAAAACTATTTTTCTATTTTAAATGACTTAAAACTATTTTTTAAACTATTTAAAACTAAAATAATTATTAAAAATAATAAAATAGTGCCAAAATTAATTGACCAATTTTAAAAATCCTAAAGTACACTAATGAACAGGAGAAAATTAAAAAAGTTTGAAAAATATAAAATTTTTCACTAAAAGACAAAACAGTTTATAAAATAAACCCTAATTAAACTAATTAATTATAAAAAATGATTAAAAAAGTGAACAGTGACTAATTTGTTGACTAAAAATCTTAAAATATTATTCTAAACCTAGGAAAAATTTTAAAACAGAAAAATATTACTTTTTACCACTAAAAGACAAAAACAGAATATTAAAAAGTAATTAAAATAGCAATTAAATGTTAGAAATACGTTTTAACGTATATTAGAAGTATCGGTCACTCCACAATATGATTTATGTTGTAATAGCTCGTAGTTAGCAAATAGTCATTAGTTGCTTATTAACTTAAGTAAGAACCGGTCCATGGGCTTGTCATGGACCGGCCCAAGCCCATGTTTGCTTGGAACTATAAATACCCCTTTCCACCATGGAAAGGGGTTGGTTGTTGTCATTTACTAGTTTCCATTTAATAAAATAACACATAGTTTCTCTCACTTTCTCTCTCTAACTTTCTCTCTCTAGAAATCAACAAACCCCTTCATAGATTCATTGATTATCAATATTCTACATTTGTTATCAAGAGCTATGGGGTGATTTAAGGTAGTGATTTGTGTGGTTTTTTAGTTTTTGATTGTATTAGTGTTCTTTAAGAAAAACCTTCTTGATTCTTGGTGTTTTTGGTGTTTTTGTGATTGGGATTAGTGGATAAGTATTAGTTTTTACTTATTATTGTTGAAATCACAAAACTTTTTGGGTTATTTGGTCAAAATCTGGGTTTAATCTCTTGTTTTAAGGGTCGACTGTTCATCGTATAAAGTTTCTGATTAATCCAGCAAAAGTTCCGAACCAACAAGTTCCGGATCAAGAAGTTCCGGATCAAGAAGTTCCGGATCAAGAAGTTCCGGATCAAGAAGTTCCGGATCAAGAAGTTCCGGATCAAGAAGTTCCGGATCAAGAAGTTCCGGATCAAGAAGTTCCGGATCAAGAAAGTTCCGAACCAAGGAAACTTCCGAATCAAGAAGTTCCGGGTCAAGAAGTTCCAGATCAAGAAAGTTCTGAACCAAGGAAACTTCCGAATCAAGAAGTTCCGGATCAAGAAGTTCCGGATCAAGAAGTTCCGAACCAAGAACTTCCGAACCAAGAACTTCCGAACCAAGAAGTTCCGGATCAAGCCAAAGTTCCGAACCAAGTACTTCCGAATCAAGAAGTTCCGGATCAAGCCAAAAGTTCCGAATCAAGGTAATTCCAAGGTATATCTTCCGAATCAAACTTCCGAATCAACAAAAAGTTCTGAATCAAGGGTTATTTTGCTTGTTTTTTCGACGATCTTTTAGAGGATTTAATCTTGGTTTCTTACAACAAAAACTTAACACAATTCACAAGCTTTACTTCACTGCTCGATCAACCGATAATCTCTGTTTCTTTGAAGAAAACAAAATGAATCCAAGTTCATTAATGCCTCAGATGACATCTCTTACGGATATCTCGATCATAACGGGGACTGATAGTCGTCCACCGATGCTTATCAAAGAGGTGTTTGAGGCATGGCAGGGTCGTATGATGCAATACTTGAAGGGCAAACCAACATACGGAAGGCTTATGGTCAAATCGATTTTGAATGGTCCACTCGACTATGGTACCATTGTGGCAAATAACGTGTCTCGACCAAGAGAATATGAAGAACTCACACCGGCACAACAACTCATTGCTGATGCTGATGAAAAGGCTCTACAGACACTTCTCCAAGCTCTTCCGCATGATATTTATCGTATGGTTAGTCAATATACGGTTGCCAAAGATTTATGGGAACGTTTAAATGTAACACCCCCAAATTTATACAACTCAGTACAGCGGAAGACTAGTTGGTGTTACGGGATAGCACATTACTCACATCATAGACAACGCATAAAAATCGCGTCGTTTAATAATAAATCATTTCCATTCATAAACATCAAAGTTACATCGGTCCCAAGTCATTATATTTCATACAAAGTTTTACAAAGTATTTGAATGGAAAAATATTGTTTAAGTGCGGGCCATGAATTCTTGTCGTCTTCCCGAGAATTACCTTCAAGTACCTGAGATAAAACATGTTAAAAGAAAAGGTCAGCGATAACGCCGAGTGAATTCATAGAGTTTAATAAAATCCATCAATATAACTTTGGTATAAAATTAGTACCAAAAATCAATTCGTACAATTTATTGTAATAGGCCGTAAAATAGCCAAAATCATTTTATACAAATCTTTGTAGTAGGCCATAAAATAGCCAAAGTCATTTTATATAAATCCTTATCGAAAATCATAATATAGGCATTTGCCTTAAAAATTATTATACGAGCCAATGTCGTAAAAACATCATACAATACGTCTTATGACGTTGTATGAAACCAAAAACCGTTATATGAATATGGTTATGAAAACCAAAATACAAACATAATATCAATAGTATGACCCTGTATTGCTAGTCAGGCAATACATCGTAATTCGGAGCGTCTATTAGTATTTCGTTAACTCGGATTATTATAAGCCGCATGACATTGTTACCTTACGAAACCAAAACGGGTAGCTAACCCGATACCAATTTTTGCCCATCTAAAGTAGCGTGTCGTCACAAAGGTCACGCTATGGAAATCTTCTCATACATTAATTCGCTTACCAATCAATGTGGCACGACGGGGATCAACCGTCAAGGCGCGAACTGGGGTGATCGTCCCCAAATAGTACTATTAAATGCATAAGCGTCTACCAACTCCCGGTAGTTCACAATTCATGCTAATGGGACTTTTAGTGACATAACCAAACTTTAATAATCCATTTTTATTTCATCTATCGGGTCCTTTAATCATTTATCGGGTCATACAATCGGGTCATTCAATCATTCGGGTCCAAAATCAATAAACAAACAATCGGGACAAATGGTGTCCTATTTTATAAAAAAACTAACATGTTATCTCCCTCGCGGGTTTATAAAACATTTATAAAAACATTTAAAAGAGTGCGAGGCTATGAACTCACGTTGATATGGGAAGGCGGGTTATCGGCAATTCGGACGTACGGTACGTGCTTCAATCACGGAAACCTAGACAAATAATACTCGTCTTAGACTCATGTCCAATGACTTTATAAAAATATCAATTATGTATACATATGATGATTATATATATATGATGATCAAGTGGGTTTACGTATTCTCGTTTGCTCATTTTAGAGTTATATGTCGATAACTTTTATACTAGTTTTCTCGTTTTACCCATTTACGTGTTTTAGGTCCAATAAGCCTATTATAAGTTCTTAACTTGTATTAATCCTTTTCATACTTATATTATCAGTATTTAAACTTTCAAGTTGGGCCCAAATGGGTTAAGCCCAATAAGTTCTTTTTACAAGTTTTTATCTTATTTAGTCCAATTATTAGTCCAATATGCTTAATTAGCTCGTAAATGTCCGTATGCCCTAAAGTTCGGGTTTTATCGGTTTTTACTTGTTATACATGTCTATATATCAGTATATAAGTTTTATAAAGTTTTAATTAGACGGGTCCAACCATCTAAGTTTTATTTAACAAAAACGTTAATTTTTACGGCAATAGCCGAAAAAGTCGTAAAAATCAAGTTTATAGTTTTTATTACTTATAAACATTATTTCACCACCATTTATATAATTTATCCATTTGATTAACCTTTTATATATATTTATATAAATAAGTTTTATAAGTTAGTGGGTTTTTATTTTACATTTTATATATTAAAATGTGAGTGCTTATATAATAGTATTATTCTTTAATTTCCAAAAATCTGATTTTTATCTTCACTTTCACCAAAACTGTCATATCTTGAGTTCTATATGGAGATAGAAGCTCAAATTTTTATCACATAAGCTACATGATATGTGCTACAATTAACTCTTCTATAGCTACTGTTGAATCATCTTCTAAATAGTTTCTAAAAATCGTCCAAAACAGTAACCTCAGATTTATACCCTAAACTTGTTTTGATCATATCTCACTCATTACTTTGATTCCATTGCATGGCCAACTCTCACATATGTACAAGACCCATAGCTTACTGTAAATCTATTCCACTTCATCATTTTATCAGTTTATGACTTACTTCTTTACTGTTTTATACAGCCATCAAATTTAACCAAGATTTTAACCTTGTTTCTTATGGTTTTTCACCTTTTTATCCATGATTATCAACAACAAATCCCCACATAATATTTTTATCATCATATAATCATCATAAATATATACAATAGGAAATAAAATACATGTTTACATAATCAAAATAACAAGAAGTTGAGGAGGACAATCTTTATACCACCAACTTGATGTAGGTTATGAGTTTGGCATGGTTTTGGATGGAGAAACTTATGATGCACCAATACCACCTTCATGACCACCATTCTTTATAGAAACCTTGTGTAAAATCAGCCCTAATACTCCATGGAAACTCCTCCTTTGATGTTATAACTTACACCAATCAATAGGGCTTCAAAAGGGCATCAACATGTGTATGAATAACATGAGAATTTATGGTTGATTTTGATCAAATGAGGGTGTTCTTGGGTGAGATATGGACGAATTTCTAGAGAAAGAGAGGGAAAATGTGTGTGGTTTGCATGAGTGGAGAATGAGGAAGTGGTTTTGGTTTGAGTGGTTTAGCTAGTTTTTGCTAGTGGAAGCTTACACTTTAAGCTTAAGACAAGTGTAGTATTTGGTTAATAAATTTGACACCTAAGGGTGTTGTGGAGCTCCTTCTTGCCGTCCACATAGTGGGGGTGGGCAAGTGTAAAACTTGTCCCATCCCACTAATTTACGGGTACTCCTCGATTCTAGTTTCCTCGATTTGCGTGCCCTCGGGTCGTTTTACGAAAAACGTTTTTATAAATTATGAATCACCGTCACAAAACGAATCTAATAAAAATTGTCTCATCAAAAACGGAGTTCGAAAACGTAAATACGTAATCCTAAGGTTTCCGGTTTAGTCGTAAAGGACGTTAAAATAAAATCGTAAGTCCTAGTCTCTTCTCGTAAATTTGTGAGTTTATGAACCAACACAAATTTAAAAACTCCAAAATAATATTTACGGATAAATTTATTTTCTGAAATGTCGGACTGTCACCAAAAACGGTGTATGTGAACGTAAGCACGTAACGTTGAATCCTCTGGTTTAAACGTAGTCGATGCTACTTTAAGACGTAAATCCAAATTTCTTCCTAAAAATAAGTGAGTTCATATTGTAACATTAAAATAATATTTTCAAATAATATTTGAGAATAAAATATCAATCGTAAATTGACGGATTGTCACAGCATTTACCCCTAAACAGGATCTTTGTCCTCAAAGATCATCTTACTACTCGCTTCTTATAGAGTTAAAGCCATGTGGGTATTTCCTCCACATTCGGTCTTTTCTCACAAGTGCAATTCATTATAATACGCGAGTTTCATCAAACATAACTACGGGAATAAGATCAGGCTTCATGTTGACTTACTTTCTCTATCCATGATGTTCACGGGTTTTTGATGAATGCAACTTTTCGCCGATCTAAGCTTTACTAAGAATAATCAAATTCTCACTTGATAGATATTCCATCAAGTTCGATATACGAAACATAATTCACGCAGTCTTTGAAGTCCTAGGGTAGATCCAACTTATATGCCTTTCAATCCCAACTTTTACATCATCTCAATGGTCCCAAACAAAGGGGACTTATATCCCATGATTTGTCAGATCATGAATTCATTTTCCCAAGTTTAAAAATTGTGGCATAACTTCGCTACCCATTTGGCACTTCAAGATCTACATTTCACTTTCACATAACCTCTTGCCCACTACCGGCTGTCAATAATCAGATCCTAATTTCAACAATCATTTCAGATCTCACGGGTCGGGTATTTTGCAAGGATAGGTTCGCCATCATAGGAAACCTTAAACCTAAGAGACATGTCCAACTCACAATGGGTGTATGTCGGATGTCTTTATCTCAACTCTTGCTTACAGATGCTCTAAGATTTAGATCCTAACAAGATTCAATCTCAATCCTAATGCGATTATTATCAATGATAATCTCTCCAAATGAAAACGATTATATGGTCTATTACCAAAGGTCAATCATTCAAACATAGAGCAGCGCTTATATTACTTTGTATCGTTACTTTACCTCGTCCCTTCGATTTGGGGTGGTACATAGTACTCTCATCAAGGTTCGTTCACAATGACTTCTGAGCAAATCTCTAGAAATTCGATGCGAAGCGAGGATCTTGATATAGATGATCGATACAGGCATGCTATGTTTACATAACTCTTTTGCATTTATCATTAACGAGAATGATATTAGCAGATTTGGTCAGTCTGTCGACGATGACCCAAATTGAATCAAATTCGGATGATGACCTTTGCAATAGCTAGATGTTTACTAATGTATGAGGCGATGTCTGCCTTCATAATTGCCATTAGTACAACTTTTTCAGACAAAGATACTTTTAGTCATAAATGACATAAATAGAATACTTATACTTACAAATTCCAACATAACTATATCTCACAATCTCCATATTTAGGCAACCATAAGTGGCCTTTTATACATTTAGCACTATCGGCTTCTCAATTTTTAATTGTTCACATTAGCCGCGAACCTCTTTTATAATCTATATTATCCTCTTTATAAGTATCGGCTATATTTTAAATTGTTCGGCAATTTATTTTGCACGTTCATTATTAAGAAATATATCCTAATTGGTTCTTTATCCTTTTTATATAATATGTCAGTATCTATATTCATCTCTCATGATGATATAATTATCATGTCCACAATTCACTCAGATATTCTTTCTACATTATGCGTCAGTAATTATGTTCACTTTCTCCTGATGAAATAAATATCATAACTTTATTTATTCAAAATTCTTTCTTCATATTCTTTATGTTTCAGTTTCGTCTCAACTACCATTTTTATCCGTTTTACTCAATCTGTCGCCTAAAGCGTCGATAATTATTATAATTAATTAAATAATTATTAGTTAATTTTTTTGTGAAGCGTAAACGTAAAAGTTTTAAATTTCTTAGTTCGACCAATTATATAAAATGTTCAAAATAAATTTGGATTTAATTAACAAGATTTTTGTTGATTTATCGAAAATAATTAATAAGATTCGTAAATGTTCGAAAAACCTTTGTTTATACTTTGGTCAAAGTTTTCTTAGTTGAAAAGCAAAAATTGTCGTGTTAAGTTTTCAGGTTATGGTATAAATGGTTTTACTCAATCCTTCTTAAGTTATCTCGAGGTATACACAAACATTTACCCCTAAACAAAAGTTTAGTTAAATGGTTTGTGTATAAGGGAATAATCCCTTTAAAATCCTTTGTTAAAACATTTGTCAAAACATATTTCCATTTTCTTTTTGGTAAAATCCAAAGTCTTAAAAGGGCTCTTAATTTTTGAAGAGTCAATTTATATTCCATCATCCTTTTAATCACATAGTCTAATCATGTAAAGGTTCAAGTCTTTAATCATGTGTTAATTATTCAAGGTACAGGTTTTTATCGTTCGGCCAATTCAGGGCAATCTATAATTAATTATTAACTCATTCTTATACTTATAAACAAACAAATAGTCCTTAATGATTCGAGCATGAATTTATCAAATTACAGCCTACACACGTGGTTCACCAAATTTATGAATACTACATGTGTATTAGTCAATCCAAACGACATCACGTGAAACTCATAATGTTCATTACAAGTAACGCATGTAATGATTGGAATAGATAATCTTTTTCGCAGATGCGAAGTTGATGATAACCATGCCGAGGATCAAAAACCTTGTAAATGATCGAACAAATCTTCCATTTTGAGTTATGGATATCGTTTTCGATTGTCAATTTACTCAGTTCACAGTAATCTATAAATATAAGGAATGATAACACCATAGCTCTTCGGGATGACAGGCTTGGTATAATAAAATCATTCCCCGACAACTCTCTCAGTTGTACGGTAATTCCTTAAATTCAGATGGTGCTGACGTACAGTGCACAAGCCACAAGTGCAGCACCGGAAACATAATCAATACCAATTTCAACTTGCCTTAATGGCGAAAGTCTAGGTAATTCACCAACAAATACCTCCTAAAGTTCAGATAACATAAACATCTTTTAATAAATTCATATTAGGTTCTTTTAGATTTCAATATCTATGACTAATTCACAACCATTCATGGTATAATTCCAAGTCTAAATGCAGGATATGGTCATCCATCAAGAATTATTTAGATCAGTTTTGATAATCAACATCTTATCATTTAGGGGAATACTACTCGAGTTCCCATCAATTAAGACAATGTCGTCATGTCATAATCAATCAATCCATTCTACGGGCACTATCAACTTTCCAGTTGCATTGCCGTCGATAAGATGTGAACTTCTCAAAAGACTAATAATAATTCATAATTCTTCACAATTTCAGGGATATTAGGATACACAACTACCATATAAAGAGTAAGGTCAACGCATAATCTACGCGAGAGAATTTCAAATCAGATTCAGACGAAAACATTTAATGAATATGAATATATCCCATGTTTTCATGATTCGAGTACGCATTCGAAAGCTCCTCGGATCGTTACCCAGGTCATTCAAATGAAATCAAATCATAAGAAATGATAAGAACGTCAATACATCCAGTCGGGTATCAACACTCGGTAATCATATACTTTTCCTAAGAATCTCTCTACGGGAGAATTGGACAAGAACGGAATATCAATTTATCAAGTAAGACAAATTCAACAGATGAGTAAATTCGACTTAGGGGAATAGATGCTACAGGCACATATGTAGGTGTCCCTAACACTATGTCCTTATTTTCACTTCTTGCAGATCTCATAAAATTTAATCTTTCACAATCTTCAATGAAAATTCAGTGTTTGTTAATAATTTTATGATGACTACTAATCAGCCTTGCATAGTCCATTCCAAATTGTATGTAGGCGCGCAACTATATACAATTTCAAGATTAACGATGCAATACTCAGTTCGTCAAAATTTTATTATCATGTTTATAATAAAACATTTTCATGCTTAATTCTTAAATAAGAATCAAGAATAGATTTACAAAAAATTTCTTTATTATGAAAACAATTAAGTTTTTCCAAGGTGTTTTACAAACAGCCTCATTTCGTTAACAATCACTTATAAATCTCACTTTAAATAATCCTTATGGTGATGAAAATTAAATTTTCACAAAGGATACCGTTTTAACTTTATAAAAACAATGTGTGATCTGCAAAAGAGTGATGAAGAGTTGTTCACCAAGAATTAACTACGAATTGATAGGAAATGAGCTTTAGCCAAATAATCAGGAGGTTAATGACCTTGATGGCACCCAAAAAGAATAATTCACAACATAACTCAAATCGAGATGAGTACTTGTTCAATGGTTGCATCACTAATGCGGTCATTAGGATGAAGCAGTAAAAGATAGATAACATCGATACATGTAGAATTTAGCAATCAAAGGTAGTCTTTCCATTAATCACAAACAAGTCAAATTGTACCGTAACACATTACGTGTCACTATGTCATACAATTTACTAAACTCATCCTACCAACTGATATCTCAGTTAAGTTAGGGATTTTTAAAAGATACTACAATGAATACTAATCTACAAGAGTCATTAGGTGTTCCATATGTCCCGGAAGATCCATCGGTCTCAATTCAGAAGAAGATTTCTTCATTTATTTCTTGGACACTAGGCATCCTCGTTAGTGGACAATGGTCTAGGAACAACCCTGAACACAAATCAATAATCAATTAAATCCTTATAATTCAATCACAAAACTTAACGACTTCCTCTTAACAATCTTATATCCCATACAAGTTAAATTTTACTTTATTCAAGTTTCAATAAATTTTATACTCAATTCGATATCCTACCTCATTTTCCAATACTTTCAATCTTATTCTTAGGCCTTGTAAAGGTAATACAATCTCAATATGAATCGACACTTAATTTCCAATCCTATTAGCTCTTACAACAACAATTATCAAATGAGTCATTAATATGAAATGACTTGATCAGTCAATTAGACTTCTAGGAAAGGTATTAGTGGCATGAGGCTTTTGGGTAATGGTTCCAATAACAGCCTCAAGTGCAACATTCACCCTTTCGATTTCAATTTAAGAATTGGATGACAACGAATCAGATGACAGCTTCCTAGGTGGTAACGTTTTGTCAAACTCCACTCTATAAGAAAAGATCATCATGACATCGATATCAGATTTAATCTCGCCAATCCTTCTTCAATATCACAATCAACTAATATCTACATTTCTACGAATATCAACCATTTGTTGGGATCATAAATATCCACAACTTGGTTTAGATCTAGGATAGCTAGAATTCCTACGAGAATAGCTTCGATTAATTTACTAGGGGAGTTAGGGTTACTTGTGACAATCGACGTCGTATAAATACCTCGTATAAAAATCAAATTAAAATATCAAACAATCATGTAATAAAATTACATCATATATATATATATATAATCCAAGTTATATATATATATTAAAATAACACTTCTCAGTCTTGTCTTGTCGGTAACTCGGGAATTCTTCGGCACCGTTATAGTCAAAAGATTTTTAGACATTTTTAGAAAAATGTTTATTGTTAAAAGATTTTGAAATGTTTTATTCAAAACCTTGGTTTTAAAAATCTTTCGTTCTCTATAACGAGAGCTCTGGTACCAAACTGTAACACCCCCAAATTTATACAACTCAGTACAGCGGAAGACTAGTTGGTGTTACGGGATAGCACATTACTCACATCATAGACAACGCATAAAAATCGCGTCGTTTAATAATAAATCATTTCCATTCATAAACATCAAAGTTACATCGGTCCCAAGTCATTATATTTCATCCAAAGTTTTACAAAGTATTTGAATGGAAAAATATTGTTTAAGTGCGGGCCATGAATTCTTGTCGTCTTCCCGAGAATTACCTTCAAGTACCTGAGATAAAACATGTTAAAAGAAAAGGTCAGCGATAACGCCGAGTGAATTCATAGAGTTTAATAAATTCCATCAATATAACTTTGGTATAAAATTAGTACCAAAAATCAATTCGTACAATTTATTGTAATAGGCCGTAAAATAGCCAAAATCATTTTATACAAATCTTTGTAGTAGGCCATAAAATAGCCAAAGTCATTTTATATAAATCCTTATCGAAAATCATAATATAGGCATTTGCCTTAAAAATTATTATACGAGCCAATGTCGTAAAAACATCATACAATACGTCTTATGACGTTGTATGAAACCAAAAACCGTTATATGAATATGGTTATGAAAACCAAAATACAAACATAATATCAATAGTATGACCCTGTATTGCTAGTCAGGCAATACATCGTAATTCGGAGCGTCTATTAGTATTTCGTTAACTCGGATTATTATAAGCCGCATGACATTGTTACCTTACTAAACCAAAACGGGTAGCTAACCCGATACCAATTTTTGCCCGTCTAAAGTAGCGTGTCGTCACAAAGGTCACGCTATGGAAATCTTCTCATACATTAATTCGCTTACCAATCAATGTGGCACGACGGGGATCAACCGTCAAGGCGCGAACTGGGGTGATCGTCCCCAAATAGTACTATTAAATGCATAAGCGTCTACCAACTCCCGGTAGTTCACAATTCATGCTAATGGGACTTTTAGTGACATAACCTAACTTTAATAATCCATTTTTATTTCATCTATCGGGTCCTTTAATCATTTATCGGGTCATACAATCGGGTCATTCAATCATTCGGGTCCAAAATCAATAAACAAACAATCGGGACAAATGGTGTCCTATTTTATAAAAAAACTAACATGTTATCTCCCTCGTGGGTTTATAAAACATTTATAAAAACATTTAAAAGAGTGCGAGGCTATGAACTCACGTTGATATGGGAAGGCGGGTTATCGGCAATTCGGACGTACGGTACGTGCTTCAATCACGGAAACCTAGACAAATAATACTCGTCTTAGACTCATGTCCAATGACTTTATAAAAATATCAATTATGTATACATATGATGATTATATATATATGATGATCAAGTGGGTTTACGTATTCTCGTTTGCTCATTTTAGAGTTATATGTCGATAACTTTTATACTAGTTTTCTCGTTTTACCCATTTACGTGTTTTAGGTCCAATAAGCCTATTATAAGTTCTTAACTTGTATTAATCCTTTTCATACTTATATTATCAGTATTTAAACTTTCAAGTTGGGCCCAAATGGGTTAAGCCCAATAAGTTCTTTTTACAAGTTTTTATCTTATTTAGTCCAATTATTAGTCCAATATGCTTAATTAGCTCGTAAATGTCCGTATGCCCTAAAGTTCGGGTTTTATCGGTTTTTACTTGTTATACATGTCTATATATCAGTATATAAGTTTTATAAAGTTTTAATTAGACGGGTCCAACCATCTAAGTTTTATTTAACAAAAACGTTAATTTTTACGTTGCTACAAGGTATGTCTCTCACCAAACAGGAAAGGGAGTGTCAGCTGTATGATCTGTTTGATAGATTCACGTACAGCCCAGGGGAAACACTACACGATTATTACTTCAGATTCACTACTCTAATGAATGATCTGAATGTATACAATCTTGTAATTGCTCCATTCCAGGTTAACACCAAGTTCTTGAATACTTTACCTCAAGCTGAATGGGGTGAGTATATTACCGAGGTGAAGTTAACCCGGGATTTGCAAAAGTGCAACTTAGATCAAATCTATGCTTTTCTTCAGCAGCATGAGAAGCATGTGATTATGCACCGTTCAGCTCGCGGTATGTACCCAGATTCCTTAGCTTTGATGACGAATCAACCAAGCTTGTCACACAACAACACACCTTATATCTTGGGACATCAAGCCTATCATCCATCACCTTACATGACACCGACCTTCCCCCAATACTCGATTCTACCACAACCACCCACCTCACATCAGCAACAATATCGGTTCAATGCACCTTCACCACAGTATGCTTCACAACTTCATCCAGCAAATGTTGCACCTTATGCTCAGCCTTCATATTCTTCTTATCAAGAGAATGCAGCATATCCAACAAGCTACTCTGATCAAATGAGTATTCCTTCTACTGATTATGCAGCTCATCCAGATCAAGCACTGTATTGTGATGATGAGGAAGTCCCCGTTCCTGTATTCCAACAAGGAGCTGACCCAGTTGAAGTGCTAACTACTATGTCTGCTTATCTCACAAGAACTTTAAGCAAACGAGGATACAGAGGATCAGCTCCTACCAACAATCAGTTGAGGAATTCATCCAATTCTCGTCAACAAGCTACTATTGAGAATGGCAGGGTCATGGTTCAGCCAATTCAACCATATCAGGGGAGACCTACCACATCAACCACCAATGCTCGCACGGTCAATCCTGCTCCTGCTCCAATGGTCAACAATCCTCCACGGGCTAATACAGGCAAGTTGAGAATGATTACATGCTACAACTGCAAGGAAGAGGGTCATATGTCCAGGGATTGTAAGAAACCCAAGAGGAGAAGGGATGGACAGTGGTTTGCAGAAAAGATCTATCTAGTAAATGCTCAGGCGCAAGGAAGGGAACTTGATGAAGAGGAGCTTGCATTTCTTGCTGATCCAGGGATTGCTGAACAAGACGTTTTCACTACGCAGAATGCAGCTTACCAAGCCGATGATCTTGATGCGTATGACTCCAACTGTGATGACTTTCAATCTGCAAAGGCTGCTCTCATGGCAACTATCTCCAACTTAGGGCCAGAAAAGAGATCTGAGGTACTTATTAATACCACCGATAATGCCACTGATGCTAGTATTCAACCACATCAAGTTATGCAAGAGAGTGCTAATTCGAATGAATCTTCGGTGGTGAGTCTTTCAAACGAGGAGACAAACAATGATAGCAATATCAATGTGAGTCCCCAGACTTTGAGTGAATCACAACCGGGACCCATTTCGCATACGCCTACTCCTGCTCAACAAGATTTGGTCATGGTTCCTGCTACATTACTTAGCCAAATGAATGCTGCACTCTTAGAAACCTTAGCTAAGAATAAGAATTTGTCTGATGAGCTTGCCTTAAGCAATGAGAAAGTTCAAACCTTGGAACTAGTGCCTTCATCTAGTGTTCTAACTAATCCCGAATATGATCACTTTAGAAACAAACAAATGGGTCACTTGCAAGAAATAGAAAACTTAAGAGCAAATCTGTCTAATGAACTTCAAGAAAAAGAGTTAGTGGTCACTAATTTTCAAAAACTTCAAACGGATTTTAAATCACTCGAGTCTAAGAAGAATGAAATGGAGATTAATGCTACTAACAAGATTAGAAGTCTAGATTACTTGCTGTTAAGACAATACGCTGCTTCTCAACTGGTTCACTTATTTGATGCTTCATTTAGAGAATTTAACTTATCTCGTCTAAAAGGCCTTCCCCCTAATCCACGATATGCAAAACAAGCTTTAAGACATAGTCCTAGACTTTATAATGCAACTCAATTAGGATTGGCTTTAGACCCGATTGTTTTTCCTGATGATCGAACAAGTAAGGACCTAGTTGATGAGGATCGGTCATACAATTCTGCAAAATATCCCGAGTGTGATTATTTTAAATTGAATAAGGAGCTTGCAAAAACGGATTTTAGAATTCGCTTCCATATGGACAAAGATCTCATAACAGCACCGACCTACATATTAGATGAAGAAAACCCTAGTACTTTTCCTACACTTGTCAATATGGAAGGTCCTAAGGAAATTCCAAAGGATCTTCCACCTGTTAGCACTGTATGGTTAAACTTGCAAGAGATTAATCAATACTTTACTAATTTTGACAAGGTCATTTTGGAACGTACGACTTCAAATGGCCTAAACGCCGGAGAATGGGCTTTCGAACATATGAACGAGGTGTTTAAAAATGAGATCAATCCGTTTGTCGAAAGTCTAAAAGGAATTTTTGCATCTCTTAAAGAAAATCTTGTGTTTGAAATTGGTGAAGTTCAAAAAGTGTTTTATGAAATGGACACCGCTTACGAACTACAACTAATTGAAAAAGAAAAGATTTTAACCGAATATGACCGATTCTTGTCTGCAGTAATCTCGTGTGATGTGCTTACTACTGTAAATGTTAACTATTCGAATGAGCTTACATCCGCTATGATTAATTGTGATGCTGTGAATATTTGTGAGGATATTTGTGATGATGTTTGTAATCTTTCTATAAATGTTGCTGATATTGTAAATGAGGTAGATAATCATTCTTGTCACGAATCTAACGCTGAGTTTTTAAAGCTACAAGATTCCTACAATTTACTTTCAAAACGCTTTAATCAACTAGAACAACATTGTATATCTTTAGAATTAAAACAACAAACTCAAAATGTGAATCTTTTGATATCAAATGTTTGTGAGAACGGTGTTGAGACTTGTGACAAGATGATTGCAATTGTTAAGACATTAGAGGAAGAAATCATGAGATTGAAGAGAGAGGTATCATCAAAGGAAACATTAAAACTGGAACTAGAGGCTGCAGAGTCTAAAAACCAAGTCTTAGAAATTAGACTTTCGTCTGTTCTAAGGGAGATGGATCGGACAAGACAGGGATTATCCGCTCTTTATGGTTCACTAGAAGAACGTTTCGCTTTTAATGCGGCACAGCAACAATCTTTTGTTGAACAACTGAACCAAAAGTGCGAGGAAATCTCTGATTTGAACATCCTGCTCATAGACAAAAATATGATTTTGGCTGAGTTAAAGGAGACACTTCTTCTCACCCGACAAGAAGTTGTTGATAACTTAGCTACCGACTCTGCACCGTCCACTAGTGCTCCAACGACCAAGTCAGTAGTGCTTTATAAGAATCCGCTTCACAAGAGAAACCCGGTTACCTATGATGATTATATGAGGAATGCCATTAAGCATGTCGATCTTCTTAGGGATATTTTTGACGATCTTTATGCCTTAGATCCCTCAAGTAGCGACTATTATTCGGCTCATGAATATATTAAGCGAGTTCAATATTGCTTGGCATATTTGCAATACATAGGTACACCAGGTTCTGCACTACTTCATAATAGGCCCATTGCTGTCACTCCATTTAATAAGACTCCAGGAGCGAAACCGTCATTGGCACAATCAAGTAAGACACCTTTAAAATCTGTTGCTAATGTTCCCACTTTGCCTTCTACAGGATTAAAAGAGACTACTAAGGCTAAAGGATCGCCACTCAAGAAAGCTAAGATCAAGCCCTCCATTAGTAGTGCCACAAAGAAGAAAGTAGAAGTCCACAATAGGAATGCTAGTTCAGTTTTAAATAAAAAGAATCATGTTAAGACTAAAAGCTCTGCGCTTGTGCAGCAGCCTAAACCATTCGTGAATTCTGATTTAAATTGTTGGAATTGTAATGAATGTATGTTTTCCCAGCGTCATGATTTGTGTCTGATTGATCACGTTAATGAAATGAATGCTATTAAGAATGGTCTTGAATGAAAGCCAACGGGTAGAACTCGTGCCCAAGTTGGCTGGCAATGGCGTCCGACTGGTAGGACCTTTACATTAGATGGAAAAATGTGCCCTTTAACTAGGAATGCATCCATTGAGGTTAGGTCTGAGCGTCCTTTAGCTAGGAACACTCGCACTCAAGTATGGAAACAGCGCCCTTTAATTAGGTCAGCCCCCACTATAGTGCCTATCAGTGAAGAAATACCTCAGGATTTAAGCCAACTAGAATCTACACTACCAATTAAGAAGAAGAAGGCTAGGAAATCTAAGAAACCTAGAGTTAGCAAATCTAAGATTATTAAATCTGTACCTGCTAATAACAAGGAACACTCAGATTCCGATACCTCTACATTGTCTTTGTGTGGTGATATTTTCAGGTGGTCCAAATCATCCTGTGGTATTTGGACTCCGGTTGTTCAAAACATATGACCGAAAATCGCTCGATGCTCCGAAATTTCGTCAGCAAGTTTCTTGGTACGGTTAAATTCGGGAATGATCATATAGCAAAGATTATGGGGTATGGTGAATATCAGATTGGAAACGTGACGATTTCAAGGGTATACTATATAGAAGGTCTTGGTCATAACTTATTCTCAGTAGGACAGTTTTGTGATTCCAACCTTGAGGTTGCTTTTCGACAACACACTTGTTTCATCCGCAACTTGGAAGGAAAAGATTTGTTGAAGGGATCTCGTGGTGCAAATCTATATACCTTATCCTTACAAGACATGATGGCCGCCTCTCCAGTATGTCTTCTCTCTAAAGCATCTAAGACCAAGTCATGGTTATGGCATCGCAGATTATCCCATCTTAACTTTGATGCTATTAATCATCTGGCTAAAAACGATTTAGTTCGTGGTCTTCCAAAGCTTAAATTTCACAAGGACCATTTATGTTCCGCGTGTTCAAGGGGGAAAAGTACCAAGAAATCTTACAAGCCCAAAGCTGAAGACACCAATCAAGAAAAACTTCATCTTTTGCATATGGATCTTTGTGGGCCGATGAGAACTGAAAGTGTGAGCGGTAAGAAATTCATTCTGGTAATTGTGGATGATTTCTCCAGGTTTACATGGGTTAGATTTCTACGTACAAAGGATGAAGCACCAAAGGCTATTATCACCTTTCTGAAATTCATTCAGGTACGTTTGAATACCACTGTCCGCCGTATTCGTACAGACAATGGTACAGAGTTCGTCAACCAGACTCTTCGGGATTATTATGAAGGAGTTGGTATATCACATGAAACATCCGCTGCACGCACTCCACAACAAAACGGTGTCGTTGAAAGACGGAATCGTACACTTATGGAAGCTGCTAGGACCATGCTTATTTATGCGAACGCTCCATTGTTCTTGTGGGCAGAGGCTATTTCTACTGCATGTTTCACCCAAAACCGTTCTATCCTTCGGAAACGCCATGGTAAAACACCTTATGAGCTTTTACATGACCGTAAACCCGATGTTTCATTTTTCCATGTGTTTGGTGCTCTTTGTTATCCAAACATCAATAGTGAGAACTTGGGTAAGCTTCAACCAAAAGCCGATATAGGTATTTTCATTGGTTACTCACCGTCCAAAAGAGCATACCGAATCTATAACCGTCGTCTTGGCAAGATTGTAGAAACTATGGACGCAGATTTCGACGAGCTGACAGCGATGGCTTCTGAGCAACACAGCTCTGAACCCGCGCTTCATGAGATGGGAACCGGTGCTATTAGTTCCGGATTAGTTCCCAATAATCCTACTTCTACATCATTTTTACCACCATCAAGGCCCGAGTGGGATAAACTGTTTCAACCGTTGTTTGATGAATTCTTCGATCCCCCGACTGATGAAGTTCCAGCACCTGTAGTAATAGCTCCAATCCCTGAAGTGGTTGCTCAAGCTAATGAACCTTTATCTAATGCATCTACAATTCACATTGAACCGGATGCACCTTCACCAAGTGATTCTCAAACTACACCTGAATCATCACCCCTACTTGTGCCTAATGATGTGGAAGAGGATTCTACTGATCACGACTTGGAATATGCTCACTTGCAAGAGCTTCCTTTCTTTGGTGTAGCGATCCCTGAAAACCCTTCAGAGCGTCTACCTCAGAAGAAGCTCCTTCTATTGTTCACTCCAGACCACCTAGGATTGAAAACCATAGCACTAAATGGACAAAAGATCACCCAATTAGGAATGTTATTGGAGATCTAGATCGACCAGTCTCTACACGCCATCAATTACAAGAGAGTGCACTATATTGTTACTTTGATGCATTTCTCTCTGAAGTTGAACCCAAAAATTGGCAGCAGGCTATGACCCAATCATCTTGGATTGAAGCTATGCAGGAGGAACTAAACGAATTCCAACGACTTGAAGTATGGGAATTGGTTCCTCGCCCTGACAAGGTTAACATCCTTACTTTGTTATGGGTTTATAAGGTTAAACTTGATGAGATGGGTGCGGTATTGAAGAATAAAGCTAGATTGGTCGCTAGAGGATATAAACAAGCTTTGGGTATAGACTTTGAGGAATCTTTTGCTCCTGTGGCTAGATTGGAGGCGATTAGACTATTCCTTGCGTTTGCTGCTCATATGAACATGATCGTCTATCAAATGGATGTGAAGACGGCATTTTTGAACGGTGAACTAAGGGAAGAAGTTTATGTTAGTCAACCGGATGGGTTCGTCAGTACGGAGTCTCCTAATCATGTGTACAAGCTTAAGAAGGCTCTCTATGGGTTGAAACAAGCTCCACGCGCATGGTATGATCTCCTGTCAACATATCTCATGTCGGAAGGCTTCTCCAAAGGCAAAGTGGACCCCACTCTATTCACTCTCAAGGAAGGCAACGACATGATTCTGGTACAAATTTATGTTGATGATATAATATTTGCTGCCACTAACATTGAATTGTCAAATCGATTTGAGAAGATAATGTCCACACGCTTTCAGATGTCGATGATGGGAAAAATTTCATTTTTCTTAGGATTACAGATTTCTCAGAATCCCAGAGGCATCTTTATTAATCAATCCAAATATGCTCTAGAATCTCTTAAGAAATATAACTTTGAAAATTGTGACCCCGTGGACACTCCAATGGTGGAGAAATCCAAGTTAGATGAAGATAGGAATGGGACTATTGTCGATCCAAAACTTTACCGTGGGATGATCGGCACCCTTCTATATCTGACTGCTAGCAGGCCTGATTTGCAATTTGCTGTATGCATGTGTGCCCGGTATCAGGCTCGGCCTACCGAAAAGCACCTACATGTTGTGAAAAGGATCTTTCGGTATCTAAAAGGAACACTTCATCGTGGTCTATGGTATCCGAAAGATTCCTCGATTGCTTTAATATCATACGCAGATGCCGATCATGCTGGATGTCAAGACACGAGGCGTAGCACTTCTGGATCTGTGCAACTCCTTGGAGATAGATTGATCAGTTGGTCTTCAAAAAGGCAGAAAAGCGCTGCAATATCAAGCACGGAGGCTGAATACATCGCCATGTCCGGTTGTTGTGCTCAAGTCCTTTGGATGAGATCACAATTAACTGACTACGGTTTGGGATTCAACAAAATCCCGATGTATTGTGACAACAAGAGCGCCATTGCCCTTTGCTGCAACTATGTTCAACACTCCCGGGCCAAGCACATAGACATTCGCTACCATTTCATTAAGGAACAGGTGGAGAACGGAGTGATCGAGCTGTATTTTGTCACTACTGAGTACCAGCTGGCGGATATGTTCACCAAAGCCTTAGATCGAGGACGAATCGAGTTTTTGATCGACAAGCTTGGCATGAAATCATTCACTCCAGCGACTCTCAAAGAGTTGGCAGAAGAATCAGCTGAATAGTCGTGGTAAACTATTCAGAGTATCCTTTGTTCGTGATCATGTATATTATCGTAAATATATAAACCACAAAAAGAAAATACAAAAATATAAAACCAACAAAAATCATAAAAAATATAAAATCAAGAAAAACCAAAAAATTTTCGTTTTAAATCGGGCATGTCTTTTAGTACGGTAATATTTACGGCCTTAGAAATGTCGATCAATATTGACACGGTGCCATAAATAGAGTCCGTATAAAAGTTGTACATTTTTAAAACATGCCCATAATGGCTTGTAGTTATTTCTGACTGCAACCCGGTTTTCATATTAAAGTCACGTATTTCCTTGGAAAACGTTGGCTCAGAACGGGAATTAATTATCTCGGGCGTGATTTACAAGCCAAATCATGCAAAGGGATCAAGTTTACTTTATAACTTGGTCTAACACGAATTTGTGTACGTCTCAGTGCATTAATTTGTTAAAATAAGAGAAATCTTATTGACACCACGAATCAAAATTTTTCAAGATATACATTGGAAATGCTTTCATCAATATTTGACTCTTTAAACAATGATTACAGCTCTTTAAATAGAAAACGGGTCATCGTTTAAGGGGGAGAAAATATTAAAATCATCTTTGTCATTAAAATTGATTTTCAAAAGTGAATGTGAAAATTAAGGGCTACATGGTAATTGAGTGGTCTTGCTTTAGAACATGACTTGTGTTCGTTCTATGTGATAGACATTGCTTTTAGATCTTGGAGATATGCTAATTAGATGCGTTACTTAAGTTGTGTGAGATTGTCAAGTTTAGTTTAACTAAGTAAATTTAATTCGACTAAACTTATCAATGGAAAGGTAGAATGAAATGAAAAAGGTAGAAACTAAAAGGAAAAGAATAGATAAATAGAGGGACTAAAGGTGATATTTAATGAAAAGTCAAAAATTGACCTAAGTCAAAAAACAAAACACCCCGCCCCTCACTATTCATGTTCACTGTTTATCCTTATCATTGCCGCCATTGTTGAATCACACACACACGCTCTAAAAAATCATTCGCTTATTCATCCTTCCTGTTCTTTCGAATAAATAAGGTATATACATCAATATTTTAACTTCTAAATCCACCTTACTTATCATGTAATTCTGTTAACAGTGCTCAATTAATCAGTTTAATCCACTTAGGGTTTATGATTAAATTAGGGTTAATTAACTAGGGATTTGTGGTGGGTTTTGTGCGGATTAGTATGATATGATGTTTAAATGCCTTAGTTTGCCTTAGAAACTCACAAACGCGCTAGAATAATCATCTGAGTTTCGTTTGTAAAAGTTCCGGATGAACAAGGATAAGAACTTCCGAATGAAGGATTTTTTCTGAAAAACTTCCGAATGAGGAAGTTCCGAATGAAGGACTTCCGAATGAAGGAAGTTCCGAATGAAGAACTTCCGAATGAAGGAAGTTCCGAATGAAGAACTTCCGAATGAAGGAAGTTCCGAATAAAGAACTTCCGGATGAAGGAAGTTCCGAATGAAGGAATGTTCCGGATGAAGGAAGTTCCGAATGAAGAACTTCCGAATGAAGGAAGTTCCGAATGAAGAACTTCCGGATGAAGGAAGTTCCGAATGAAGGGATGTTCCGGATGAAGGAAGTTCCGAATGAAGAACTTCCGAATGAAGGAAGTTCCGAATGAAGAACTTCCGGATGAAGGAAGTTCCGAATGAAGGAATGTTCCGGATGAAGGATGTTCCGAATGAAGAACTTCCGGATGAAGGAAGTTCCGAATGAAGAACTTCCGGATGAAGGAAGTTCCGGATGAAGAACTTCCGGATGAAGGAAGTTCCGAATGAAGAACTTCCTGATGAAGAAGTTCCGAATGAGGAAAAGTTACGGATGAAGAGTTGTTTGATTATTATTGTTTGCATGCTATATGTACTTGTTGTTTTATCCTATGAAATGTGTTATGCTTAGAAGTAAGAATGATATATATCTATATGTTTTTGTGCATCAACCTTTCATGTCTTATCTTAAGCAGATACAATGACTAATCCAACAGTACAAGCAATCCAAGAATCTAGAGAAGCCGATATTGCTAAAGCACGAACCCTTAAGTTTATACCCAACAATTACCGGCTGAAGCAAGTCTCAAAATCCACTCACCATGGTTTTATGGTCGCCATAGCCATCCTCGATAACTCTCATTTCAAGAACGCCCTTAGGAGTACAGCCTCGGTGCCGTATGAGTATATGTATGAATTTTGGGCTACCAAGGAAATCACTTCAAACAAGATCACCTTCACCATCGACAACAAGCAGCAGACACTCACAGTTTCAGACTTCCGTAAGATTCTTGGTATACGGGATACACCCAAAGGCATGTCATTCTCGAGGGATCCTACTAAAGATGAACTCGTGGAGTTATTTGACGCTCTTGGATGTCCGGAAATACGAGTTGCATCTGAGTTTACCACGGCTAAAGTAGGACAACCTTGGAGAGCATTGATGGGTATTCTCAGTAGATGTCTTACACCAAAAATAAGTGGCCATGATGCTTTGCGCAGTCCTATAATAAACCTCTTCTATGGCATGTACAAAGCTGCAAATTCAGATTATGCTTTGTTGATATGGGAAGAATTCACCTTTTAACTCTTTTATAACAAGAAGCTGAAGACAAACTTCTTTCCTTATCCTCGGTTTATCAAGCTTATCATTAATTATTTTATGAAGAATGATGCTACTATTGATAGGCGTGCAGCAGGTCGCTATCACACTGAAGAAGCTGATGATACTGTGGATCTGAGGCATGAAGGACCGTCTATTGGTGTGATTCCGGGTCCCATTCCCGATTATCTTCTGACGGAGAAAATCAAAGGTTCTGCTGATTACAAGCTACTGCAGCTAGAAATCAAGAAGCTGAAAGCAAACCTTCAGACTGGAGAAGACTCGTCCACAACGGTTAAGAGTAAAGGCAAACGCAAACAACCAGCTGCGTTACCTGAACCCGAAACCAAGAAGAAGAAGACAGAGGGTAAGAAGGGAAAGGGTAAGGCTGATGAGATGGCTTTACGTGATGAAGAAGATATTGTTGATCCTGCTCTTGACAAGACCGAGAAACAAATGATGAAGATAGCAATTCAAAGGAGAAGGAAAGATACTGGCGGTAGTGGTTCAGGTGCAAGGGTTAATGTTGAGGAAGAGTACCAGGAACCAGATGATGTTTTTGAGTTTGGGTCACCTGAAAATTATTCCACTTCGAAGGAGCCATCAATCCCTATTTCAGCAAGTGTGGAAAAGGAGTCTGTTGCTCCTACGATCATGGTGTCAACTCAACCTTTGGCAACTCAACCTCCACCAATCCAACCCTTACCAACCAGACCGGCTTCAACACCATTTCTTCCACCACCTATAATTCCCATCCTTAGCACCGCAGTAACAACCGAGCCTCTTCAATCAACCCAGAGCAGCTCTGCAACATCTGCAATGGCTGCATTAGTGATGGCCAAAATGTTGGACAAACATGTGGATACTCACAAACGAGAAATGGATGAAATTCGCCAAGAGTTGCAAAGACGAGCTCAAAGTGAAGAAGCATCTAGGAAAGCCCAAGAGGAGATGATTGCTAGGTTCGCTTCAGATATGGAGTTGACTCG
The DNA here is from genome assembly GCA_025667525.1 of Glebionis coronaria. Taxonomy (NCBI): domain Eukaryota; kingdom Viridiplantae; phylum Streptophyta; class Magnoliopsida; order Asterales; family Asteraceae; genus Glebionis; species Glebionis coronaria. The sequence goes on from CM046880.1 coordinate 68,168,038, forward strand.
AAAAACACATGCAGAAGAACTAGCTCGGGTTAAGCAGGCTGAGGCTGATAAGCATGCTGCACGTATTACCAGACTTCAAGCGATGAGGGATAAATATAAGGAACAAAAAGAAGTACTTGAAGCTTCTGTTGAAGAAAGAGTGCAAGAATCCGTTGAATCCCTAATGCCTAAACTACGTGATGAGTTGAAGACACTTGCTGCTGACAACTTGATGATCAAATCATCCAATCCTTCAGAAGCCGCCTACAAGATTGCTTATGACTTGACGGATTTTGAATTGAAGAAGATCCTTAAGGCTCGTATGGTGGAACTTGGATCGTTTGATAAGTCTAGGATTCAACGGGTTCTATACAAATCCCTGGATGATGCTATCATGGAGGATGATAGGTTATTCAAAACGTTTGGAAGTGTGGTACCTTATCACATTCTACCTGAAGAGGAAAGGGAAGAAAGTGAGCAGGAAGAGGGTACTGGTGAAGAGGAAGAGGAAGAAGAAGGAGAAGAAGAGGAAAAGGATGACGATGATGGTGATGATGAGGATAAGGATGAGGATGATGATGACGAGGATGAGGATGATGATGATGGCGATGATGGTGGAGATGGGAATCAGGAGAGTGCTAGGGGTAGTAACGGGGATGACAATCAGGATGATGATGGGGGTGAACAGCCGAAAGAGGGAGACAAGGTTACCAGCTCCAAGAAAACTGCTAAGACTGGAACCAAGTCCAAGAAAGATGCAGCACAGAAGGACAAATCAACATCGTCGGAATCAAGACGAACTAAGTGGCGCCACGATGTGAATGCCACTACAGCGTCATCGGTTCCCGGTACCTCTATCGCTGTATCTTTACCTATTACCACTAACCCCATTAGTTCTGTTGTTGTTGCTCCTGTGATTGCAGAATCAGTGACGGAACCCGAAGCTGTACAACACTCTCCAGTTCACGACACTGCCGAAATGCCTGAAACTGAACCAACAGATGTTCGCACTTCTACTCCTCTACAACAAGCACAACAATCTACGGTTCCTGAACCAAGCACACGAGATTGGGCAGACACGTTGGAAATAGACGAGACTGCACCACCACAGGCTTGGATCACGGCAGCAGCACAATATAATCCGATCACAGATGCTGACAAAGATGTGTTGTATCTCCGTATCCGCAGTCCTATTGACTTATGTGCATTTCTTGCTCATGAGTATAAGACTTCGGTTACTCCATCCTTGGTGAAGAAAGCGCTGAATGATAAGAGACTTCGCGCCAAAACCCGGTTAACCCGAATGGAGTTCGAATATTATGCTGATGAGATCCTGAAGGCTCTGAATACCGTTCAACGGCCAGGTCTTCATGAATCAGAAAGAGCTCCACCTCCAATGGATCCTGCTCAAGACAATCAGATTGCTCTTCACTTCTTCGTCACCAATGATCTTGTGTATCTACTGAAGGGGTCATCAAAGTACGCAACCTCCCTGACCTTGCTGAAAGCTGCCAACTGGGGGAAAATACCCTTTATCGAGGAAAAGGTAAATCGACTCTGGGTCCCAAAAATGAATCGTAATTATGATATGTATGCTGTCATAGGTGCATCTCATTGGGACGAACGAGTCCGAAGGGCGTACAGGGGTTGCTTCTTGGTCAATTCTGGAAGCAATGTTAGATCCGACATCCGCATCTCCAGCATCTTAGGAATGAAAACTGAAGCCAAGAATGGCTATTATCATGTCACGGAGATTTGTTTGAAAAGGGAGGATGACAGGGAATACAAAATCCAGCAGGGAGATTTTTCCATCATTCGCCTTGAGAATATCGAAGATATGCTGCTTCTGATGACCCGAGATCAACTCACACATATTCCTCGTGAAGACCTGATTGCTTTGAATACAGCACTTCGTATGTTCACACGAAGCGTTGTCATCAAGTCACGAGTTGAAGATCTTCAGTTGGGAGTCGAAAGCTATCAAAGGAAGCTCAATTTAACCCGTCCTGTGAATCAAGTGCTACCTCAACATGTAGAAAGATGTCCCTATACCGGCATTTCTGTCCCGAATTACGGCATTTTCTACTTGAACAGTCGAGGTTTGATGAAGTTTATGAGGGTGGGGGAGCTCCACAAGTATAGTGATGGAACTCTTCTACAAGTCAGAGGAAAGTTGGAGCATCTGAACTCGGGTGGGACTTTGCCAGAGATGACGGAGGATTGGCATCCGGGTTACCGGCAGATGGCGAAGTATGTGATCAAGAAGATCGATCAAAAGCTCCGTGAACGTAGATTGATGAGGAGCTTGGAAAGGTTCGTGGGTGGAAGACCGTATTTAGTGCACCACAAGCTACTGCAACGATCCATCTAATGGGTCGTACATTTCAGGTCCACTGTATATTGGTTTTCAATTGTGAATATGTATATTTGTGAATAATGTGCTTTAATGGCTTGATGTAGTGTTAAGGTATGATAATTTTTCAAGAATTTCTCACGAGATTCTAAATCTTTCAAAATATATCATACTAAAGCACTACAACTATCCCTTATTAACTGAAGGGGGAGCAATAACTTGTTCTATGGCCAAACATCGATTTCATTTTTTACCCAAAGACCGGTTAATCCATTCAATATCCCAAATATTAATGGTTAACATTTTGGATAAGGGGAGAAAATGGGATTAAGGAGACGTAAGTGATACTTGGCTAAAAGATGAAAAAGACTTAAAGATTATCCAACTTAATATGTGTAAAGCACGTGTTAAGGGGGAGCGGTTTTTGATGAACAAAACACCTAAGGTACAAAACTTTTGATTTCAATATCACAAGTACTTTAGGTGATTTTCAATGATTTTTCATGGTGGCAATTCCTTCCCAAAACACGCTTAATTCACGACGAATGTGGTGACAAAAGGGTGGTAGGAATAAGTTTAGTCTAATGATTCATCAGAGCCGATGGAATCTTCCCAAGGACAATTCCCTAGATAGAATTAGAAGTCCTAGGAAAGATGGAGAAAGAATGTGAACGTAGCTGAATGCCGACCAAGTACTTAAGCTAGCACTGGAACAATCACAACAAGGTGCTAGTGATGACGTATTGGTAAGCATTGAAGGGGTTGAAGAATGAAAAAGAATTGTAAAGATAAAGGGTGTAAAGAAAGAAGCCCTCCTTACAACTTTAGGCAGAAACCGGGTCAATACATATGCTATTGAGGTCATTTTTGCTAATGATTCTCGGTATTGAAGAAAGACATCATGGACCCAGTGATGCAATGCACAACCCTTCCCAGCTAACTCAAATATCTCTCAAAAGGTATTTGTTTTAATCACACGGAGATCAACACGTTATCTATTGGTTTATTCACTCCGAATAGACTGGTATTGAAAAGGTGGCACTCCTCTCCAGCCATCGCTCACTAAATCAAAACGCACAATCGAGTCTAGAGCCAAGAGATCATCAAAAGTCTCATTAGGACACTTTCCATTTATTCCTTGCTTTCTCACACACTGTGAAAAGTAAGAGATTTTTATGAGTCCTACGCAATATTCCTGTAATATTGCCAGAACATCCGAGTAATACGCAAGTATTACAATGAAGATGGAAATCCTGCTTGAGCCAACATCAAACAAGCTCATGGTAGGTTACACGTGCGGTTCTTTTAGAACCAATCTTGTGAAAAACTGGAAGGTAACAGTGGTTTAATTCTTAATTGAACTTAAACTCGTTCCAGGCCTCTTCGCATTATCATATGATCTTGCCAGAACACTCAGAGTGACTCTTTATTGACCACAGTGACGAGTGGAAATCCTTCTAGTGTTAACATCAAACAGCACTTGGTAGGTGACGTGCAAGATTCTTTATGAATTGAGCTCGTGACAACTGGAAAGCAAAGATGGTGAAAATCTTAATTGAAATTCACTTGTTCCAGGTTTCATGAATTGACGGCTTCAAATCACAAGGATAATTTATCCAAGTGATTCACTCTTTATGTTCGCAGTCAGCTTTGGACTGTCGAATAAAGAGAACGGGTTTACCCGCGAAATCCTGTCAGGAAGTTACTTAATTGAAACTATCCGTCACGGGTACGATATCTAATATCGTCCAACGGTCTTCACCGACCGGAGGTAAAATGCTACCGAATTAGAATAAAATGTTCAAAGCAATTTTATTCGTGTCGTTGTTGTGTACCTGTTAAAGACGGTGGCGTTGCTGTGTATCTGTTGAAGACGGTGGCGTTGCTGTGTACCAGTGAAGACGGTGGTGTTGCGGTGTACCTGTAAAAGTCGTTCCCACATGCTTATGTCTTTTGCAACAAAGTTCAGCAAAAATTCAAGAAAGTACAAGATGAAGTCTTCCGCTGTACCAAACTCTGAAGCTTTTGAGAATTCAACAAAAAGACGTAAGTGTGTGGAACATGAAGTCACGAGGAGGCAAAGTTCACAAGAAAGGCAAAGATCGCACGTGAAAGGCCAAAGAACAATGCTCTCAAGTCAAAGCCAAAAAGTTCAAACCAACATATTCACAACAAAAGAAAGAAAAGAAGAAAAGACTACGAGCTAAAGAACGAAGACTTAGTATAGTATGCTAGGTTTAGAACTTTGTAACGTGGAGTGACCTCCCTTAGGGGGAGATTGTTAGAAATACGTTTTAACGTATATTAGAAGTATCGGTCACTCCACAATATGATTTATGTTGTAATAGCTCGTAGTTAGCAAATAGTCATTAGTTGCTTATTAACTTAAGTAAGAACCGGTCCATGGGCTTGTCATGGACCGGCCCAAGCCCATGTTTGCTTGGAACTATAAATACCCCTTTCCACCATGGAAAGGGGTTGGTTGTTGTCATTTACTAGTTTCCATTTAATAAAATAACACATAGTTTCTCTCACTTTCTCTCTCTAACTTTCTCTCTCTAGAAATCAACAAACCCCTTCATAGATTCATTGATTATCAATATTCTACATTAAATCTAAAAAATAGAAAATGAACAGTAAAATAAAAATTAAATAAACTGAAAAATCAAGAATAAAATAAGAAAAATAATGAAAAAGATTTGAAACCCTAATTCCTATATAACACCACAAAAGACAAAAAAACAAGATTGCTGATGTTGACTTGTTGGACTTTTGTCCTTTTGCCCAGCAGTGGGAACTTTTAACAAAGTCAGTGGGAACTTTTTCCCACTGTTAGTGTAAAAAAAACGGGCTGTGGACTTGATAGCTTGGATTTTGCTTGTTACTTTGTTTTGGATGACAACAAAGGCACCCCCACACTCATGGAAGTGTGGGGAGTCAATATAAACAGGAAAACACACAGGCACAAAGCAAGAATCACACAAAAAGGAGCTAAAATAGTTGCTGTGATGGTTTGTGTATGTCTGGTGAACAGTGACAGATTTTACTTGCAATTTGGTGAATTTTATCAAGCAAAAACTTGCCCTATCTACTCACAAATCACAAAAACCCTAGATGACATCCTAAGCTAGCAGGCAACAACAATGGAGAACAAATTAAAGGAAAAATCAAGCAGATTATGACACTTTCTGTATTAGAGCTCTATAAACCAAATTTTATCATGCAAAACCTTTTTTAAAACCTATAAGACTTAAAACCAGTAACATATTATACTTGGAAATAGCATATAAAGTGTGTCTAACCTACTTTCAAGACCAAGCGTGTCACAAATTTCTGGCTAGAACATAATCCCAAACAGTCCCTTAAATGTAGAAACTTGAAATTAACAAAGGTAATACTTTCAAAACTTGATAAAATCAATTTACCAATTTTACAACATGCATACAAGTACCAAATAACATGAATGCCAACTGAATCTACTATCTAAACATGAAATCCACAAAACCAAAAAGAAATCACTCAAGTCATTCAAGCATGGAGGGTTCAAGCCTAAGGATTACCTTGTGGGACCCACATCCGTGCTCCACTATGGCTGCAATGCCATCTCCATTCAAGCACGGGCTTGAGCTGATCTTCTTGGTCGTAGAAATGAACAAAGGGTGGACTATAGCAGTCCCAAACACCCCCTTTATGTTATCAAACTTGAACTTTCTAAACCCTTGGGGCTTTGTTGAGCTGTCAAAAAGAAAACAAGAGAGAGTTGGCTGTTCACAAGAGCTAAAAAGCTATGAAGCTAGCTTATTGATTAAGCTAGCTTATAGCTTTTAGCTTAAAGCTTATAAAAATGATAGTCTTAAAAAAAACTGCTTTCTTTCTCAAAACTAATGAATCCTACTGAAACTTTGTAAAAACTTGCCACAAAACTGATTTCTAAATAATTAATCCACTTTCACTTCATAATAATTTATTTATCAAGTTTATGAAAACTTTTTCCAAGAACTTAAAAAAAACGATTTCTGAAATTTGTTTATAATCTACAAACTTGAACTATTTTTAAGCTAATTATCAATTAAACTAGAAAACACTTAGAAGGAACTCAGTTATTGCATCAAAAATTGAACTTTCATTTTCATTAATCATAAAACTTTTTTACAAAAACTGGAACAAATAAAATAGGGTACATGACACCTTATTTATACTAATTTACTGAATATTCTAGAAAAGTTGAAAGCTAAACCCTAATTTAAACTGAAATTCCACAAAAGCCCTTGAATTCAAATCTTCAAAAATTCTTGGTCTTTGCCCATGTGATTGACAGCTGGATTTTTTGATCTTGAATGTTCATCTCATCTTTGGGACCAAGGAATTGATGTGAGACGTGGATTGAGTCAACAGATTCTTTCTATGCCATTTTTGGGTAGACAGGGGAGGACGGGGGACCCTCTTGTGGTCACGGGATGGGTAAAGTGGGTGGTGGGTTTTGCTTTTGGTGGGTTAAATTACTTTTCTGGAAAAGCTGGGGTGTAATTATGGAGGGGTTAAGATGGGGGTGATTAGGGTTCCAAGGGATTAGGGGTGGTGAACAGTTAGGTTTAATCCGTTTAAGGTATTAATAAATTTTAAAAAATTGTTTAGTGGGAAAAGAAACGGGATTTGACCATTGTTGACTTATTTAAATGAAACCGGGTTGAGGTTTGGGCTGGGTTTCGGGTTTGGTTGGGTAGAAGGTCGGGTAATGGGTAGGTGGGTGGGTAATGGTGAGGTGTCACGTTTTTAGTGGATGGGTAACTTAGGCTGTCTGGCAGAAATGCCCCCCAAAGTTTCTTGTTTACTTCACTTTGCATTTAAATAGCAAATACTCTATTTCCTTTGTAATAGAAGTTTTGAAACTTCTATTTTGGCCACAAATGTTTTTCAAAAATGTTACACAAGGGCATTTTATGCATTTAATGCATTCTTCAAGGGCATAAATAGTATTTTCTTGAAACTTAAGGACCAATCTTGTAAGAATAGAGATTTACAAGGGTCAAAAGTGACAAGTCTTCAAAAGTTGAGGGAACATTCTTGCCAAATCTTCAAACTTCAAGGACTTGATAGGAAAATCATGATTAGGGTCCGGTTCTTTGTGCGGCTTCGTTTCCCGTGTTCGTTTTTGCTTGATTCCTTTGATCTTTTGGTGAATTCACGATATCCATACCTAAAATACACAATGAACAAACATAGGCACATATATGGGTATTTTGATGACATTTTAAGCGTTTTAAGCCCGATTTGGACGATGAGACTATGTATAAATACAGTCTCATCACTCCCCCATACTAAACCATTGCCGTGTCCCCACGTAATGCTAGAATTAAGTATCGTAGCACTTCCAAAATTCATTTTATGATGACATTTATTGAAGACATAAATTTAAATAAACTACTACACGCGTTTTAGACATAATGTATTGTTTTCATCACGAGAATGTGACTTTTGGGATCATAGAACAAGAACACGTGAATGCTTCGTTAGAAATAATTTCGTCGTCCTCGATTTTCACCCAATTCCATGCTAAGCGTGTGACGAGATCATTGTTATTATAAGTTAGCAACACGAACACATCTTATGAGTGTTAATTACATACCTAAACTCCCTTATTCCTACTTGGTATCTCTTATATTTTATTATGTCTTAATGATCACGAGGATACATCATTGACTTATGCGTGAATAGAGATTAAGTCTAAAAATAGAAACTTAACGGTGTAGCCAAAATCATTAAATCAATAATTCATCCTAATAGACAACGATGTCAAAAAATTAAGTCAACAAGAAGGATCGATAAACACGATTTTATAACGGTTTTGAACATGAGACTTATTACCAAGACTTTTATACGCCCCCTAACGGAAGGGCCTTATTATCATGGGTTTACCTCCATCTTTTATTCAACTTCGCCATGAAGCTTTTATTATGACTTCGGTCTTGCCTTGCCTTTTATTATCCGCCTCATCGGTGGTTTTATTAGACAAAGACGTATATCCTCACGCTAAAGCGAATTTTGGATCTTTAAAGCTTCGAAGATTAAGGCTTGATTCACTTTCAATTTTGCATAGATTTTTCGGCCTTGTGAGCTTCAAATTTTTGCTTAATTTAGGTGAGCACTTGAAATCTTATTATTAGGTGAAGCTTTCGATTATTCGGGTGCCAATACTTCAAAACCGTGACGCTGACGATACCTTAATTTTTTCCCAATTTAATTACATGGAAGCTACCAAAACAAATTAGAAACCCAACAATAGTGACAAAACCGCCAAATCAATATTTATTAACAATTATTTATGCAAAAGCGTTGGGAGAATAAGCTAATAATTACTACACATAAGATCGTGACGATTACGAGACTTATAAATAACTCTATCATTTCTCGTCCTCATTTAAGAGACTTAGCCTAAAAAAGTTAAGGAATCGAGCTAAGTGCTCAACACGCACGGTCGAGTCAAAAATTAATCTCGTTCTCACCATCGAAAAACCTACATTCGTGTCTTAAACACTTATGAAAAACAAGAAAAATTTTAAAATTTGGCCATTTTTTGCCTTATTTGCAACAAAACGATAGCAAAAAGATGAATATTGGATTGCGTGTTGACATGAGCAAGGTGAAGTATCTACTCACCCCCCCATACTAAAACTAAACATTGTCCTCAATGTTTCGAGTCTAGGGGTGTAAACACCCCCATACTAGAGACGAAGTCGAATGCTTAATCTCGAGCATGGAAAGGGTAAAACGAATAACCTAAAAGCCGTTTATGAATTATGCTAATAAGATAAACGTTAGAACATAAAAGGATATCATCGGATATCGGAATCTCCAAAGGCAACGATCAAAGCTCGAGTGATCCGTAAAACGAACACGAGAGGCTTCAATGATGACGATGAACCTAATAGATCACAATCACAAACAACCACGGAACAAAGGTTGAAAGAGCACAAGTCCCCTCGTTACGTTAAACTAAGAAAGCAATAATATTTACAAGGATAAGCATGAGAATCCCCCACGAGGCACCTTGTTTTTGTTAACCGAGTCAAAAGCTCGACTCGAATCCCCATAAATGTGATCATTTAGGGATAATCTTGGTAAGGTCATTTTTGGTGGGGCTTACATGATGAACAAGGCCCAAAAGTACATGGAGTACTTTAAAAACCCGATAAATGTATACCGGGGTCAAAGATAGCATCTTCGTTTTCGGATGAAAGACGAAACAAAGCTACTCCAACACAAACTAGAACCTCAAAGAGGTAGAAGAAAAGAGATGAGAAATAGAAAGGTGGGGCAATGGGTAAGTCACTAAAATGAGCTACTCGAGGTAGACTCACACCAAGCAAATAGATACGATTTCCATTTATTGCATCGGTGGAAGACCGAGATTTCCCTTTACAAGCAATTCCGGGATCGTAAATCTCGTCCTCGGTGGAGAAATGGGGGAAACATTCGGGGCTTCCCCCACACTAAAACCACACCAACCGTCGTCAAAAGGAGCAGACGAGGTGGTAGCACTCATAACACGATGTGATGACGGAGTTAAACATGTAGAAAAATCTTTTAAAACATTTTTAAAATCTTTTCCTTTTTCATCGTTTGTAAACTCTTTATGAAAACCCGATTGAATAATGTTGAAAATATTTGGCGTGTCAAATTCAAAATTAGTCGCGCTAAAAATCCTCACATTTAAGTCATTGGTGGGAGGGGTGGCGGATTATATAAGTTCTCAAAACGTTTGTCAATAAAGAACACCGCCCCCTCGGGGTCAACATACTCGTCATCCTCATGAACGTCGACCTTATCGATTTCTTCATCAAAGATAGGCTTGTCAAACCACGGTTTGTCATTCCCCTCCTTGAGTATCTTAGAAACTCTCTCGAAAAGATCACGATCAAGCACGAAACCATCATTCTTTTGTGGGGATTGTTGATAAGTTAGATCCTCACGAATGTGGTAAACGTCATTCTCAAATGAGGAGTGTTGATTAGGTAACTCCTCGAGAATGGGATTTTTAGTGGTCACATGAGTTGGCTCGTCATCGAAAATAAGACGTTCCAACTCATTAAGTTCATCCTCGATCTTGGAAAGGTCGACCTCACTCGTAGGTGGAAGTGAAGGCATAAGAGCTAGCTCTCGTTCAATGATTTCCTAAATCTCGGGATCAAACTCATAATCATCGTACTTCACATGTTTCTTCTTAGGAGAATCAAAAATAGCATGTGGATGTCGAAGTACGTGATCAAGCTCGGCAAAATCGCCATCGTCATCGTCAAAGAAAGAGTCGATGTGAGCACTCACAACCATGGACTTACAAGCACTAGGGCTATGCTTAGGTGACTTTTCTAAGACGAGAGGATCGATGTCGATAAACCCTTTAGCCTCAACGGGTGTTGGGCTAGGCAAAGGAGGCACTTCGATGGAGTTAGAAGTTGAAGCCTCAAAGATGTGGTCCTTCGAAGGTGGTGAAGACGAATCCATTTTGGTCATTGTCGTGATGGCATTAACGTCACCCTTCGGAATTGGTGTTTCACTTGTTTCGCTAAAAACATCCCAAAGTGAGTTTTCATCCATAAATTTACACATACCCTTTTTAATTAGGTACACGTACTCTTTATCATTAAAATCATCATCTTTAAAACCGTTTTTCTTAATTCTTTCAAAACATGCATCCAGCTTCATTCTTTCCGCTAAAGTAAACATTTTGAAATCATTAGAATTTGAATCATTAGGTTTTGAAACCTCGGTTTTTTCATTCTCATTAAATCCTTGGGATTTTCTAGCAAAAAAGTCTATTTTCTCCTCCCCATATCTCATAGTAAGTCTTCCCTCGTGAACGTCGATTACGGTCCTAGCCGTCGATAAGAATGGTCGGCCTAAAATAATGGGACATTTAGGGTCACACTCGTAATAGGATATAACGAAATCCGCGGGAAAAACAAACTTTCCAATCCTAACATAGACATCCTCGGCTATTCTAATTGGTATTAAAGGTGTACAATTTGCAAGCTCTATAGTCATGTTCGTGGGGGTAAGCGAAGGCAATCTCATCAATTTCCATAGAGAATGAGGCATAAGATTGATGCTAGCACCTAAATCGGCAAGGGCTAAACATCCCTCAATCTCGGAAAAATCACAAGGTAGTAGAAATTGGCCCGGATCCTTTTCCTTTCTCGGCATACGCCTTTTGGGTTTTTTAAGAAGGATCGATGCACACGTTTCTTCAAGGGTTACTTTGTTAAGGTCGACAAAGCTCTCTTTTTGAACCGTGGATGGAATTTGAGGTACACGAGGGTGTGCACTTTTTTCCTTGGTCGCCACGTTCACCCCATCGACTTTAGAACAAGAAGACGTCTTAGAAGTCGAGAGTTGAGAGGGATAAACAACACGGAATCCTTCAAGGTTAGGGGTAATCACACGACCTTTTTCACGAGACGAGGCGGCTTTACATTGTTCTTTCGGATTAGCAACAGTGTCACTAGGTAACGAACTTGATGACGCACCCGAGGACTTGTTCATTATGGCCGAAAACATCTTTTTAATATCAATTTGCCCTTGCTCAATCTTCGTGTTTTGCAATTTCAATGTATTAGAAAAGTCATTTTTCAAAGTACCAATTTCTCCCTCTAATCGTCTCATATTAGCCTCATTCGTTTTCATGTAATTTTGAAAATCGTTTGACGAACTATTTTGATTTGAATTAAAGTTCCCTTGGTTTTGATTACTTCTTTGAAAATTGTTTTGATTCCCACTTGAAAAATTATTTCCTTGATTGTTATCTCTATTTTGCCAAATTATATTACGACCTTGATTATAACCTCCTTGATTTTGATTTGAAAAATTTCCTTGTTGATTATTTCCATGAAAATTGTTTCGGTTTTGAAAATTGTTGCCTTGGTTATAATTGCCTTGTTGTGATGGACCGGCGTTATTTTGATTAGAAAAATTGTTGTTTAACGCACTCACATTTGACGTTTGGCCATTCGTAGCCGCACAGTCGTAATAATTATGAGGTCCACCACAAAACGTACACGAAACCTCAACCGTTTTCACCGTAGCGGGAGCGTCTTTCTTTTGCATCTCAATGAGATAAGACGTGAACACATTCGTCAACTTATCGACTTTTGCATCAACTCTCTCAATGTCGCGATTAAAACTACTAACATTGGCGACATTGGCAACACTCGGTGCATTGCGGAGTTGGTAAACCTTGGATCGGTTCTCGATAATTATCAAAGCTTCTCTCGGAGTCTTACACAAAAAGTTGCCACCGGCGGCGGAATTCAACGAGTCTTGTTCGTGAAAATTAAGACCGTTGTAAAACGTATCGATTTGGTGCAACTCAGAAAAACCATGGTGAGGACATTGCCTAAGCAATTCCTTAAAACGATCCCACGCGTCTCTAAAAGATTCATTCGATTTTTGCTCAAATTTTGTAATTTCATTCTTGAAAAACGTCGTCTTAGACGGTGGGAAAAAATAATTAACGAACTTGGAGACGAGATCCTTCCACGTAGTTATCGAATTAGGTGGCTCTTTCTCGTACCAATCCTTGGCGGCACCATCGAGCGAGTATGGAAAAAGCATAAGCTTGACGACATCGGTGTCGACGTTCTTAAACTTGCTCGTGGCCAAAAGACGATCAAAATTCCGAATATGGTCGTGAGGATTATCGGCTTCACGACCTTGAAACTTCGTAGCTTGGATCAACGAAAGCATTCCGCTCTTGATCTCAAAATTCTCAGCCTCGATAGCGGGAATTACGATCGCGTCTCCATAACCCTCGGTGGGCGCTTGGAGCAATTCCATCATAGAACGATTGTCGGCCATCTTCTCTACGGTTTCTTCAACAACGATATTAGGAACGGCGGTTTCTAATTCTCGTCTACGTCGTCGATTCCTTCGATTATGATTGCGTCGATTCGAAGCTTCGCTAGAATTGGAATAATCCTTCGATCGAGTGCGCATGCACTAAGCGTAGAATGGGTGGTAGCAAAGAAGATTCTTTTTGTGGTTTTTCGATTTTTCAATTTTTTTGGTTTTTGATTGGTTTTTTAATTTTTTGTATTTTTGAATGTATTACGTAGACACAAATCTACAAATCTCCCCTCGAATCGACTTTCTCGATTAAAGGAGCCTCAAAGAATGAAAACGATCACGTGGAGTGAACGTTCTCGATGACTTTAGAACGTTGGTGGAACACCAAAACGTTCAAGAGGGTTTAATCTTGAAAACACAAGCAAATATAATATACGTAGATAATACTTGGGCGGCAAACCCTCGATTAGCTCTCTTTCTCAAAACACGCACAAGCAAGCGGAGGAAACGAGGCGGCGCGAAGCACTTAAGAGCCTTTTTCCTTTAGGTCGTGAAATACAACCGCCTTATACCCACCTTATAGTTTGTGTTAATTGAAATTAAGCCTCACGAAAGTATTTATCTATTTTGCCTTTAAACTTTTGCTTTGGATTCGAATACAATGATTGGGTAATGACCTCCCAAGTCAAGGTTGTGATTTCTCACGTATTTGGAGTACTTGTATATTTATTTGTTCTTACGTAGTACAATATAGTAATAATATATTCACAAAGAAAACGAAAACCAATATATCTACAATATAGTAAAAGATTGTTTTGTGTTTAATTTAGGAAAATTAAACACGATTTATTTGGATATTATAATATAATAGAGAAAAATAACAAAAATGAGTATGTACGATATTTACGCTTTCAAAAAAAATGAAAAGCAAAAACGCACTACTCACACAAACACGATACTAATAATAATGGCACACAAACACCTCCCCGGCAGCGGCGCCAAAATGATAGTTGTAGAAATACGTGTTTAGGAAAACAACGTATAAGTGCGGCAAGTATTAAACTCGACGATTTAGGAAAACCGACAAGTCGAATAAATGCGGGTTCGTTCTCGAAGGAGGTGTGTGGAATATGTGCCAAAATAAAATAACAATGTTTGGATTAGTGACGTTTTTGGTTTAAGAGAGAAAAAGTAAAGACGATCTACGACTACGATTAAACTACGACGTTGACGTAAAACGCGAACGTAAATACGTAAAACGTGACGAAATTAAAAATGAAACCTAAAAATTAATTAAAATATTAAACTAAGTCTTAAATAATATAAATAAGAATAAAAATCCAACAAATATATTTTAAAACCTTTTATTAATTAAATATTCAATTTTTAATGCTAATTAAAGCCCTAAAATTAAATATAATTAACAAAACGCCCAAAATATTATTTAATTGAACTAATAACTAACTTATATTATTTAAAGACTAAAAACTAATTTTCTAAAATTTTAAAAACTATTTTTCTATTTTAAATGACTTAAAACTATTTTTTAAACTATTTAAAACTAAAATAATTATTAAAAATAATAAAATAGTGCCAAAATTAATTGACCAATTTTAAAAATCCTAAAGTACACTAATGAACAGGAGAAAATTAAAAAAGTTTGAAAAATATAAAATTTTTCACTAAAAGACAAAACAGTTTATAAAATAAACCCTAATTAAACTAATTAATTATAAAAAATGATTAAAAAAGTGAACAGTGACTAATTTTTTGACTAAAAATCTTAAAATATTATTCTAAACCTAGGAAAAATTTTAAAACAGAAAAATATTACTTTTTACCACTAAAAGACAAAAACAGAATATTAAAAAGTAATTAAAATAGCAATTAAATCTAAAAAATAGAAAATGAACAGTAAAATAAAAATTAAATAAACTGAAAAATCAAGAATAAAATAAGAAAAATAATGAAAAAGATTTGAAACCCTAATTCCTATATAACACCACAAAAGACAAAAAAAAAACAAGATTGCTGATGTTGACTTGTTGGACTTTTGTCCTTTTGCCCAGCAGTGGGAACTTTTAACAAAGTCAGTGGGAACTTTTTCCCACTGTTAGTGTAAAAAAAACGGGCTGTGGACTTGATAGCTTGGATTTTGCTTGTTACTTTGTTTTGGATGACAACAAAGGCACCCCCATACTCATGGAAGTGTGGGGAGTCAATATAAACAGGAAAACACACAGGCACAAAGCAAGAATCACACAAAAAGGAGCTAAAACAGTTGCTGTGATGGTTTGTGTATGTCTGGTGAACAGTGACAGATTTTACTTGTAATTTGGTGAATTTTATCAAGCAAAAACTTGCCCTATCTACTCACAAATCACAAAAACCCTAGACTAAACCCTAGATGACATCCTAAGCTAGCAGGCAACAACAATGGAGAACAAATTAAAGCAAAAATCAAGCAGATTATGCAACTTTCTGTATTAGAGCTCTATAAACCAAATTTTATCATGCAAAACCTTTTTTAAAACCTATAAGACTTAAAACCAGTAACATATTATACTTGGAAATAGCATATAAAGTGTGTCTAACCTACTTTCAAGACCAAGCGTGTCACAAATTTCTGGCTAGAACATAATCCCAAACAGTCCCTTAAATGTAGAAACTTGAAATTAACAAAGGTAATACTTTCAAAACTTGATAAAATCAATTTACCAATTTTACAACATGCATACAAGTACCAAATAACATGAATGCCAACTGAATCTACTATCTAAACATGAAATCCACAAAATCAAAAAGAAATAACTCAAGTCATTCAAGCATGGAGGGTTCAAGCCTAAGGATTACCTTATGGGACCCACATCCGGGCCCCACTATGGCTGCAATGCCATCTCCATTCAAGCACGGGCTTGAGCTGATCTTCTTGGTCGTAGAAATGAACAAAGGGTGGACTATAGCAGTCCTAAACACCCCCTTTATGTTATCAAACTTGAACTTTCTAAACCCTTGGGGCTTTGTTGAGCTGTCAAAAAGAAAACAAGAGAGAGTTGGCTGTTCACAAGAGCTAAAAAGCTATGAAGCTAGCTTATTGATTAAGCTAGCTTATAGCTTTTAGCTTAAAGCTTATAAAAATGATAGTCTTAAAAAAAACTTCTTTCTTTCTCAAAACTAATGAATCCTACTGAAACTTTGTAAAAACTTGCCACAAAACTGATTTCTAAATAATTAATCCACTTTCACTTCATAATAATTTATTTATCAAGTTTATGAAAACTTTTTCCAAGAACTTAAAAAAAATGATTTCTGAAATTTGTTTATAATCTACAAACTTGAACTATTTTTAAGCTAATTATCAATTAAACTAGAAAACACTTAGAAGGAACTCAGTTATTGCATCAAAAATTGAACTTTCATTTTCATTAATCATAAAACTTTTTTACAAAAACTGGAACAAATAAAATAGGGTACATGACACCCTATTTATACTAATTTACTGAATATTCTAGAAAAGTTGAAAGCTAAACCCTAATTTAAACTGAAATTCCACAAAAGCCCTTGAATTCAAATCTTCAAAAAGTCTTGGTCTTTGCCCATGTGATTGACAGCTGGATTGTTTGATCTTGAACGTTCATCTCATCTTTGGGACCAAGGAATTGATGTGAGACGTGGATTGAGTCAACAGATTCTTTCTATGCCATTTTTGGGTAGACAGGGGAGGACGGGGGACCCTCTTGTGGTCACGGGATGGGTAAAGTGGGTGGTGGGTTTTGCTTTTGGTGGGTTAAATTACTTTTCTGGAAAAGCTGGGGTGTAATTATGGAGGGGTTAAGATGGGGGTGATTAGGGTTCCAAGGGATTAGGGGTGGTGAACAGTTAGGTTTAATCCGTTTAAGGTATTAATAAATTTTAAAAAATTGTTTAGTGGGAAAAGAAACGGGATTTGACCATTGTTGACTTATTTAAATGAAACCGGGTTGAGGTTTGGGCTGGGTTTCGGGTTTGGTTGGGTAGAAGGTCGGGTAATGGGTAGGTGGGTGGGTAATGGTGAGGTGTCACGTTTTTAGTGGATGGGTAACTTAGGCTGTCTGGCAGAAATGCCCCCCAAAGTTTCTTGTTTACTTCACTTTGCATTTAAATAGCAAATACTCTATTTCCTTTGTAATAGAAGTTTTGAAACTTCTATTTTGGCCACAAATGTTTTTCAAACATGTTACACAAGGGCATTTTATGCATTTAATGCATTCTTCAAGGGAATAAATAGTATTTTCTTGAAACTTAAGGACCAATCTTGTAAGAACAGAGATTTACAAGGGTCAAAAGTGACAAGTCTTCAAAAGTTGAGGGACCATTCTTGCCAAATCTTCAAACTTCAAGGACTTGATAGGAAAATCATGATTAGGGTCCGGTTCTTTGTGCGGCTTCGTTTCCCGTGTTCGTTTTTGCTTGATTCCTTTGATCTTTTGGTGAATTCACGATATCCATACCTAAAATACACAATGAACAAACATAGGCACATATATGGGTATTTTGATGACATTTTAAGCGTTTTAAGCCCGATTTGGACAATGAGACTATGTATGAATACAGTCTCATCAATGACATCTAAGCGCATCACAGCTTAGGACTCGGACCTTAAATATGGAAAGTTTATCACGGACGATAACATATCCTTCACAACGAGAAATTAATATTTCTCGGTCACGAGCTTCCTATAAAAACATTCTATGTTTTTAAGTTCATGAAAAACGACTTCTAAGTAAATGTCAGATTAGAACTCGAACTTCACCTTAAAGAAAGTTTATCACGGATGATAACTTATCCTTCAAAACGGGAAATTAATTTTTTCTGCGGTCATAAGCTAGTCACAAAACATTCAAAGTTTTGAGCTCATGTAAATCGAAATTTATTTTAAAACTATTGAACATAATTTTTCAAGAATTTCTCAAAAGATTTTTCTAAATCTTTTAGAATTGTGTGTTCAACACTCCCTTCCTCATAAAGTGGTTTTATATCTATATAATGTCATATGTTATTTGGATCAATTTTTGAGGGGGAGCGTTTTAAATCAAGCCTTTAATATTGTTGGGTACATCTAAAAATTGTCATATTTTATGTATCCAACACATTCGGATAAGGCATCTCAACTCAATACCTCAACATATTTTATGGTGTAGTTTTTCCAAAATATTGTCAAATTTTTTTTCATGACACACATATATTGTTGAGGGGGAGCAACCCGACATAACGTTCCATGACTCATGCGTCCACACATGTTTCTCTCCAAATCGGTTTCAGAAATTGTCATATTTTAATCAATTGGTATCTCTTATATTAAGTTTTTATATTAGAGATTGGGGGAGAAAATGTGATTAAAAGGTAATATATCGCAACATGTGATCTTAAAGACTTAACTGCAACTCTTACCTTCACATGCTAAACTATTTCGTATATCGATGCATGTGTGTAGGGGGAGCTTTTCAGAAATGTAAAACTTTCAAAGTGTTAAAAGTTTTGATTTTTATCAAGCACTTTCAATGGTTTTCAATGGTTTTATGCTTACGATCTATACCCAAAACACCTACTATCCACGACGGAACAATGGAGTCAAAAAGTGGTTTAGGATAGGAAACTAAGTCCTATGATCCAACTAGAACCGGAGGGATCTACCCAATGACATTCCATAGCTAGAAATAGTTGTCCTTAGGAAAGATGGTGTGGAATGAAGCTGAATGCGGACCAATTACTTAAGTTAGCACTAGAACAATCACAACAAGGTGCTAGTGATGACGTATTGGTAAGCATTGAAGGGGTTGAATATTTTGTGCAAACTAGGTAGAAACTGTGTCAATACATCTATTGAAGACAAGTGTCATGGACCCAGTGATGCAATGCACAACCCATCCCCAGCCATTCAAGTTTATCTCAAAATAAACTTGTCTCACTGTCACGGAGATCAACATGTATCTATTGACTTTCTCACTCTGAGTTAGTTAATATTGAAAAGGTGGCAGTCTGCTCCAACCTCCGATTACCAAAACGCACTATCGAGTCTAGGTCCAAAAGGGATCAGTCTATCATCTCATTAGGACACAGTCAAGTCCTACGCATTATCCTTGTGATAGTGCCAGAACATCCGAGTGATACGATTCACAATGAAGATGGAAATCCTGCTTGAGTCAGCATTAAACAAGCTCATGGTATGTAACTTGTGTGATTCTACATGAATCAATATTGTGAGAACTTGAATGCAATGGACTCTTAATTGATTCAAACTTGATTCTAGGTTTCTTCACAAAATCCGTGTGATCATGCCAGAACATTCAGAGTGACACTCTTTAGTGCTCACAATGACGAATGGAAATCCTTCCAGTGTCAACATCAAACAGTACTGCGGTAGGTGACTCGCAAGATTCTCTATGAATCCAGCTTGTGACAAACTAGAAAGCAACAATGGTGTGATTCCTATAGAATCAAACCTGTTTCAGGAATTCTGAATTGACGACTCTAATCAGACGGATGATTTATCCTTATGATTCACTCTTTACGTTCGCAGTCTGCTTTGAGACGGTCGAGTAAAGAGAACTGGAAACTACCACCGGGAAACCATGTCAAGGAGGTTCTTAATTGAATCTACCTGATCACAGTTACGGTATCTAATACCGTCTAACGGTCTTCACCGACCGGAGGTAAAATGCTACCGAGTTAGGATGAAATATTCAAAGCTATTTTGTCCGTGTGTATGTATGTTGTTGCATATAAGGAAGGTGGTGTAGCCGTGTAGTAACCGAAGTCGTCTTCACATGTTGATACTAAAATTTAAAGTCTTCCACAACTCTGAGGATTACCTTAAAGTCTAATTACAACTATATTTGTATGGGAGATTGTTAGCCTTTAAAAATCAACAATGTATGAATATGTCGATTTAGAAGTCACAAGATCATAAGATGGCGATAATCAAGATGCTTAAGAATGTAATTGTTCATCTTGTCACAAGAGCACAAGATGAACACTATCAAGGATAGATTGAACATGTCAAGCACTCAAAGTCGAATGACAAAGGCTCAAGATAAAGATCACAAAAGCATGAAAGAACTAATCCGTTACAAACAAGATCAAGACCAAGATACAAGACCCAAGAAAGAAGATCCACTCCACAAGAATGTATTCACTTAATCATCTTATGCGTTTCAATGATGACCAATACATTAAAGGATATTGTTAGCCCTATATTTTATATAATCGAACAAGAATGTAATAGTTCATGTTAGTCGTTAAAGGTCTTGTATTGTAATAGGTTAGTCGAGTTAACCGGGCTTAGACTTTAAGCTAATATTGTATAAGTTAGGGGCTCTAAGCCCAAAGACAAGCAAGACCAGCCCATGTAAATAAACCCACAGCCCATAGAAATCCCATGGAGGTCGTGGGTATATAAACCCTCTTCCATGTGTGGAAGAGGGTGTTGGTTCATTTACTTTCTCTCTCTAATGTATTTACCTTACACCATTCTCTCTTTTTTCTCTCTCTCTACTTTCTTCTCTTTCTCTCTCTAGATCTATTCTAAATCTTGTGATATGGATTAAATGGGATTATCAAACTGGTTCACAAATTTGGACACGAGATCCTTCCACGTCAATATAGAATTGGGTGGTTCTTTCTCGAGCCAAATTTTAGCGGGCCTCACTAAGGAATACGGAAAAAGCTTCACCTTAATCGTGTCATGAGATACAACCTTAAACTTTCTAGTTGCTGTAAGACGGTTGTAACAACCCATTTTGGTAAATTGAATGTCACGCGTAATTATGGCGTGTCATCAAAGAATGCAAGGTAAATGTCTAAAAAAATTAAGTGACCATGAGTGGAAATACCAGAAACAAACATCGGTAGTCCAAGTATAATCTCAACACCCATAACTATTAGTAGTGAAATGGAAAAGGACTAAACAATGTTCAAAGAAATCATGTAGCATAATGTATGGAAAATGCATAAAGTGATGAAGGCTAGATAGCTTCCAATCCGTATGCACCTACTCTTATAGTCTACGAGCGCCCTTATGTACTTGTCGTTTGGGAACATGAAAGAAAAACGACTGAGCATAACAACTAGTGAACGGATATACAAGCATAGCATGAAATGATATAAGCATAAAGACTAGTAGCAGCGAAAATGTATAATTCCTAGATAACTTGGAACATGTTCATAAAACTGGTTTTATAGTTTGAAAAGACTTATATTTTTATATATGAAAACTGTATTAATTAGCCAATAGCTCATATAGGTCATGAGGTTCAACCGTACATGTATACATGGAGGGGAGACCTCATCATGCAATTAGAGGGGTTGCCTCTAATTAATTAGTCTGGGTATGAGGGATCAACTCCTTGTGAAGGATGCAAGGCACACATCGCATTCACCATGAGAATCCTGTAAAACATGTAACTAGGATGCACCCATACGCCCCACATGATAATGTAAATATATGGCCAAAACTAAAAAGGGACGCCACGAGCAATCACTCCGCCGCAGGGAAGTCATAACACTGGTGCCTCTAGTGTTATTGTAAAACCCGCATGCTTTTACCATGAATAGTGCCCTTAAGATCGTACGTCCTAGATTAAAACTTACCTTATTTAGTATTGATCACATTCATGTGCTAATAGTCAAGCAAGTGCATACGTGTATGACATGATAAGTATCGATTACGTACGAACTCATGATAAACAGTTAATAAATATGTCACGTGAACGTAATTAAATCATGATCACCATTTAAAATACGAACTAAAATAATTACGTAAATACATATAATATAATTACGAGCGTTAAGATTACGATAAACTACATGATAAAATAAAAAGTAACACTTTAAACACGAACACGTTTAACCACGAACGAACACGAAACATCGGGACACGAGAAAAGGTACGGGTACCCCATGTGGGGCCCCATACCCACGGCACAACAACCAAGGTGGGCTAAGCCCATGGACTTTTACAAGAAAAGGGGGGTTATGGTAAATATGTTTTTCATTTTTACATTTCAAGCAAAATAACTTTTAACCTAAAAAAGTTTTCTCTCCTCCTCTTGGTCTCTCTTTGTGCCGCCACCCATAGGACCACCATAGGTGGTTGTTGATTGATTTTGATCTTAAAAATCATTGCTATAAACCGTGTTTGTTCATCCTCTTTCAAGCTACGTATTGGTATATCATTCTAAACCTTTCTTTTTAATTCTTTTTAAATCTTTGATTATTTTCATGAACATGTTATTATTATTCTTATTAAAACATGATAATTAAAGATTGATCTAACATGTTTTGGGGTTAATTAAAATCAAAGGATGATATAAAAGGGTGTTTGTTTTGGCCGCCTAGCATAACCAACCCAAGGGGGGGTTCGGTTTGCTTTTAGCCGCCACCACCAAGACCATTGTTGGTCTTGGTTGGTGCATGTGGGACCCACGGAAGCAAGGGGGCACAAGTACCCCGAGTTTGGCTCGGGGTACGGTGTCGAGTTCATGCCCGATTCATGGTTCGTTGGTTAAATCATGATTTATGCTACATGTTAATTTTTATGAATTATGAACTTAGGATATAAATTAATTAATAACATGAGATATTAATTAAATCATTACTTAGGTTATTTTAATTATTAATTTAGCATGATATTAATTTAACCTAAGTATTTTATGTTATAAGTTATAATTAATTAATTATTTAAAACATGCCTATAATTAATTAGTTTAGACATGACTTAGGTTATGTTATTAATGCATAATAATACACATTTTAACCTAAGTATTTTATTCCATTTTAATTAAAACATGTTATACTTTAATTAAAATGCTTAACCTATAGTTTAATTATAATACATGAAATAATAATTAAACTATACACTATATCATATGACTTAAGAAATAAGCTTATAAACACTTAGACTTATATGTTAGCTTATGTAACCAGCTTAATTCTAAATATGGAAACTTCTATTTATAGAAACTTAATTAAATAAGGCAACTAATCTATTAATGGAAACCTTCTATATATGGAAATCTATCTATTTCGGGCAGCTAATCTAATCATGGAAACCTTCTATATATGGAAACTTATTTAATTAAGGCAGCAGATCTATTTTTGGAAACTTTCTATTTTTAGAAACTAATCTATTTTAAGCAGTAAATTCTATTTTAGGAAACTTTCTATTTTTGGAAACTTTCTATTTTTGGAAACTTTCTATTTTTGGAAACTTTCTATTTTTGGAAACTTTCTATTTTTGGTAACTTTCTATTTTTAGAAACTTTCTATTTTTGGAAACTTTCTATTTTTGGAAACCTGCTATTTTTGGAAAGTTACTTATTATTACACAGTAAGTATAATAATACATGAAATACCAGTAATACTTAATCATATTAATCAGAATACAAGATAAACACAGTTTAAGGCTTTAAACAGTAAACCATAACCTAAAACATACCAAGTAAGCTAAGATGAGACATAAAACCCAGTACTAATCAGTGATTCGATACTTATACACGTGTGTATTCATGTAGCGTTAGTGATCCAGAAGTAGGAGTCTTTCTTCCGTTCATTCACTGGACTTGAGGTACGGATTCCCGTCCTTTCAGTATGGACATTCTTTCCTTATTAGGATTTCCCCGTATGCAGCCAACTGTTTTCCCCAGTATTTGTTTTACTGTTTTGAACTGCTTATGTTTAATTAGCATAATCTATAGCCATATACAAGCATGACAAGTTTCACCTAGTTATGGAGGTACCATAACCATAACATTGGAGGCACCAAGGTTATGACTTCCCCACGGCGGAGTGATTGCTCGTGGCGTCCCTTTCAGTTTTGGCCATATTATTATATCATGTGGGGCGTATGGGTGCATCCTAGTTACATGTTTATTCAGTATTTCATGGTGAATGTGGTGTGTGACTTGCATCCTTCACAAGGAGTTGATCCCTCCTACCCAAATCAGTATATTAATTAGAGGCATCCCCTCTAATCAGCATGATGAGGTCACCCCTCCAAGTATTCATGCACGTGACCTTTTCATGACCTATATGGGCTATGGTATATTTATGTTAAAATAGTTTTCATAAGATAAACATAAGGCTTTTCAAACTATAAAACAGATTTCTTAATACTTAACCAGTTTACTCAGAACTTAGTCTTCTGCTGTTATATGTTACATGCTTATCCTAATTCATGCTATATTGTACATCCGTGCACTGAGCGTCTTGCTCAGCCGTTTTCCTTTTCATGTTCCCAAAACGGCAGGTACTCAGGGACGCTCGTAGATCTCAAACTTACGTGCATATGGATTGGAAGCTTTACTGTCTTTCTTTACTTTATGCATTTCCTTTACTTAAATACAATTGCTATGGACATTGTTTTGTCCTTTCCTTTTACAGTATTTATGTTTGTGTGTGATGAGCTCTACTTTGGGGTTACCGATGTTTGATTCCGGTATTTCCCTTTTATGGTCAAATAATGCTTAGACATTTATCCTTGTATGCTTTGATGACACGCCATGATTATGCGTAAGATTCCATTTCCAAAATGGGGTGTTACAATTATGGTATCAGAGCCAAGGTTTCGACCTGTAGGCTCTCAAATATGACCTGTGATTAGTGGCTAGTCACTACGGTCTTCCTAGAACTGACAGTTGTTTTCATGCATTCATCATTTTTAAGCATACATATACATGTCATTGTTACAGGGTTTTTGACTAAGTAATGGTTGGTACAGGACTGGCCCTATTTAGTCGCATATGTTTTATCGAAACTTTTAGATTTGGGACCGACCCATAGGCGTCCCCTCGATATGTCTTTTATTTTGAGTGAACTGACCAGAGGCGTTCACTCTCGAGCATCAAAAGTTTTCATAAAACTGCATCATGCATTCATACAAAGATTTTCTTGCATAAAATTTTTCTCGTGAAATTTTTGGTATAAATTTTTTTTTCATGTATATATATAATATATATTTTATGTTTTGAACTATTAATCATATGTTTTATGTTATACTGTCAGATGGTTCTCACACGCGAGCAAGAGCAGCTCAATGCTGCAATCCAGGCTGCCATGCAAGCCTTGCTTCCTCAACTGAGGAATGACATCCGTGCTGAGGTCCAAGCTGCCAACAATCAGCAGCAGCAGAATCAGGCACATCCTCCTCCTCCTCCCCCAGTGACACTAGCAGTGTGGCTGAAAGATTCAACAAGCTCCGTCCTAGAGCTTTTGAAAAGACTGATAGCCCCAGCGATGCTGAAAGCTGGTTGACTCATATCGAGAAGATTTTCAATGCTATGGGATGTGACCCCGCATTCAAGGCGAGATTGGCATGCTACCGGTTTGAAGGCAATGTACTCAACTGGTGGCTAGCCTTGACGCAGTCGGAAGGAGGTGATGATTGGGTCGCTGGTATGACATGGGCCCAATTCAAGGAGAGAGTGATGGAGCAGTTCTTTCCCAAGGCAGAGTTGGACAAGCTCAAGCGAGAGTACCATTGGATACGTCAGAGAGCGGGCGAGAATAGCAACGAATTCATGCAGCGCTTTCTTCGCTTAGCTGGTTTTCTGGGAGCAGCAGCTGGTACTCCTGAGGAGCAGGCACACCACTTTAGGTGGGCACTTCGCACCTCGGTCACGAACAATCTGGTATGTGCTACGTTCAATACAGTAGCACAAGTGGCCGACGCAGCAAGGAAGCTAGAGATGTTGCAGGAACGCGATGAGTTCGGGGAAGCTGAAAGACCCGACAAGAGGAAAACATTTCGTGTTCTATCGATAACCAAACCGCATCCTATCAGTATATGTTCTATAATCATCTCTTAAACTGTATCGTCCAGGCAGAAAACTGGGGACCGGTCTCAGCCGGCTACTCAGCAGCAGCCTCATTAGCCCAAAGGAAACGGTCACACTAACGACCGTTCTGTTGTGGAAAGGCGTAGCGGTAATGATAATTACCGTAACAACCCTGGACACTCCAACAACAGCAGGTCCTACTATTTACGCATCTTCTTATGATTTCATGTTATATCTCTCATGCTGACACTATATTAATCTCTACCAGGAACCACGGTAACGGGAAGGACCAGAACCACAGGGGTTCGCAGCCTAACCGTTCAGCTAACACTGGTGAACATCTTATGATGCATATGTCTTATACTCGTGCATATACTTTATTTTAACACATTTTGTCATCAGCAGGCCCTCAGCAAGCAAGGACTCCTGCTGGAGGATTCACTCATCCTCTTTGCAGCACTTGCCATCGCAGACACCCTGGCCCATGTCGTCGTGATTCCGACGCGTGCTACAAGTGCGGCCTCCCTGGCCATCGTATGAGAGATTGCCGTAAGGGTGAAGTGGAGGGTACTTCGGGTCATGCTGATACTAAGCCGCCTCCTACCACTGGGCGTGTCTACACGACATCTCGTGATCAGGCAAACAAATCTACAGGTACCATTACTGGAATTTTGTATTTGTACGGCCAAGCTGCATGTGTTCTTTTCGACACGGGTGCCACTCACTCAGTTATTTCCACTACTTATGCCAAAAACACCAGGACACTTCCCTTGCCATTAGAAAATAGGCTTACCATTTCCACGCCTTTGAGGGACTCTGTATTAATAACTCATGTATACAAGAGTCTTCCTCTAGAGTTTGACGATAAAGTTCGTGCAGTAGATGCACTTCCCCTAGACATGATTGAGTTCGATATGATTCTCGGCATGGACTGGTTATCCAAGCACCATGCTACCATAGACTGCCACTCATATCGGGTGATCTTCGGCGACATTAATGCACCAGAGTACATTCATAATGGGTTCATACCCGGACGGTCTGTACAAGTCATATCTACCTTGCAAGCACGTGCATTACTGTCACATGGCTGTGAGGGTTATCTAGCTACGGTTCATGACATGGATGCTGAATCCCCATCGATTCAGGATCAACCAGTAGTTTCGGAATTTCAAGACGTCTTCCCAGCTGAAATTCCAGGCATACCACCTGCACGAGAAGTGGAGTTCAACATCGACCTTGTTCCAGGAGCCGAGCCAATCTCTAAGGCTCCGTATCGTATGGCTCCCATAGAGCTAAAAGAACTGAAGGACCAACTGCAGGAACTTCTTGAGCGAGGGTTCATTAGACCAAGCGCATCTCCATGGGGCGCACCGGTCTTGTTCGTTAAGAAGAAGGACGGCAGCATGCGACTTTGCATAGACTACCGTGAACTTAATAAGATTACCATCCGCAATAGATATCCACTGCCACGTATAGATGATCTGTTTGACCAACTTCAAGGAGCCAAACACTTCTCAAAGATCGATCTAAGGTCAGGCTACCATCAGCTAAGGGTTAAAGAGCAGGATATTGCCAAGACTGCTTTTCGTACCCGCTATGGCCATTATGAGTTTGTGGTCATGCCATTCGGCCTGACTAATGCTCCAACAATATTCATGGATCTGATGAACAGAATCTTCTACGAATTCCTTGATAAGTTTGTCATTGTATTCATCGATTACATCCTGATTTTCTCAAAGTCCACGGAGGAACACGAAGACCATCTCCGTACGGTACTACAGATTCTTCGTTAGAAGCAGCTGTATGCGAAATTCTCCAAGTGTGAGTTCTGGTTAAACAAGGTGGCATTCTTAGGTCACATTGTATCAGCAGAAGGGATCACTATGGACCCAGCGAAGGTTGAGGCTATCACTAAATGGCCAAGACCAACGTCAGCGACAGAAGTCCGCAGTTTCTTAGGCTTAGCTGGATATTATCGCAGATTCGTGGAGAACTTTTCCCGCTTGGCACTACCTCTCACCAAACTGATGCGAAAAGGAGAGAAATTCGTCTGGACGGAAGAACGAGAGAAGAGCTTCGAAGACCTAAAGCAGAAGTTAGTATCTGCGCCTATTCTTACTCTCCCATCTGGTACAGGTGGATTTCAGATCTACAACGACGCATCGGGGAAGGGACTGGGCTGTGTTCTCATGCAACATGGGAAAGTGATCGCGTATGCTTCACGACAGCTTAAGCCCTATGAAGAAAACTATCCTACGCATGACCTGGAACTTGCTGCAGTGGTGTTCGCATTGAAAATATGGAGGCATTACTTATACGGAGAATCATGCGACATTTTCACGGATCACAAGAGCTTGAAGTATATCTTCACTCAACGTGAATTGAACATGAGACAAAGGAGATGGTTGGAACTGTTGAAGGATTATGATATTAACCTACAGTATCATCCCGGGAAAGCTAACGTCGTAGCAGATGCACTAAGCAGAAAGTCCGGAATGATCAACGTCATTGGAATCAAGGAACAAAACATAAGAGACTTGGAGCGGCTAGACATCGAAATCATGGTACGTGGGCAGCACGGATACTGGGCGAATCTTAGAGTTGAACCCGAGTTACTGTCTAGGATCAAGGAAGGGCAGAAGGATGATGGAGAAATTTGGGCGATAATTCAGAATTTGGAGAAGCAGACAGAATTCAGAATGGACGCAGACGGTATCATTTGGCAGGGCACGAGACTTTGTGTTCCTGACAATCAAGAACTCCGGGAAGCATTGTTAGCTGAAGCTCACAGCTCCCCATTTTCTATACATACTGGGTCGACAAAAATGTACCATGACATCAGACAGCACTTTTGGTGGAGTGGTATGAAACAGGATGTAGCCACTTATGTCTCCAAATGTCTTACCTGCCAGCAGGTTAAGATTGAACATCAGCGATCGGGCGGTCTCCTTCAGCCGTTGGATATTCCAGAGTGTAAGTGGGACAAAATCACCATGGATTTTGTTACCGGTCTTCTGCCTACCAAGAAGAAGCACGATGCGATTTGGGTCATTGTTGATCGACTCACCAAATCAGCTCATTTCTTACCGATACGCAAGGAAGATCCGGTAAGTAAACTCGCAGATACTTATAGAAGGGAGATCATGAGACTCCACGGTACTCCCTCCAGCATCGTCTCAGACAGAGATCCTCGTTTCACGTCGCAATTCTGGAAAGGTCTGCAAAAAGCTTGGGGTACACAACTTGAGCTGAGTACGGCCTTTCATCCTCAAACGGACGGACAGTCGGAGCGAACAATTCAGACATTGGAAGATATGTTAAGGTCGTGTGCGTTGGAATGGACAGGTGATTGGGACGATTACATCTGTTTGGTCGAGTTTGCATACAACAACAGCTGGCACGCAAGTATCAAATGTGCTCCTTTCGAAATGTTGTATGGCAGAAAGTATCGAGCTCCAACCTGCTGGAATCAAGTGGGAGAGCGATCACTCGAAGGACCAGAGATTATAGAAATGACCAATGAGAAGATCGAAGTAGCTAAACAGAAGCTGCAGGAAGCACGGTCAAGTCAGAAGAGTTACGCCGATAAGCATCGTAGGGACATACATTTTAATGTGGGAGACCACGTCTTCCTCAAGGTTTCGCCGGCACGTGGTGTTAAACGCTTCGGGATCAAAGGGAAACTCAGTCCTCGTTGCATCGGACCATTTGATATCATTGAACGAATCGGTGAAGTATCTTACCGATTGGCGTTACCTCCTCAGATTTCGCACGTGCATAACGTGTTCCATGTGTCCTTACTCAGAGGGTACAAGTATCATCCCCTTCACATGGTTCAGTATCCACTGGAACAGATACGTGAAGATCTCACTTTTATAGAGGAACCCGAACGAGTTCTTGACAGGCAAGAACGAGTCATGAGAAGGACGACGATTCCATTCGTCAAAATTCTTTGGAGGGACCATACCGAGCGGGAAGCCACTTGGGAAACAGAGGA
The DNA here is from genome assembly GCA_025667525.1 of Glebionis coronaria. Classification (NCBI taxonomy): domain Eukaryota; kingdom Viridiplantae; phylum Streptophyta; class Magnoliopsida; order Asterales; family Asteraceae; genus Glebionis; species Glebionis coronaria. The sequence goes on from CM046880.1 coordinate 68,198,018, forward strand.
GTCTATCCGGGCTTCTTACCCTCACTTCATATTTTGAGTTCGGGTATGTTACTTCTTTCCAGTTTGCTTTATCTATAATTCAGGGACGAATTATTCTTTTTAGGGGGGAAGAATTGTAAAACCCGCATGCTTTTACCATGAATAGTGCCCTTAAGATCGTACGTCCTAGATTAAAACTTACCTTATTTAGTATTGATCACATTCATGTGCTAATAGTCAAGCAAGTGCATACGTGTATGACATGATAAGTATCGATTACGTACGAACTCATGATAAACAGTTAATAAATATGTCACGTGAACGTAATTAAATCATGATCACCATTTAAAATACGAACTAAAATAATTACGTAAATACATATAATATAATTACGAGCGTTAAGATTACGATAAACTACATGATAAAATAAACAGTAACACTTTAAACACGAACACGTTTAACCACGAACGAACACGAAACATCGGGACACGAGAAAAGGTACGGGTACCCCATGTGGGGCCCCATACCCACGGCACAACAACCAAGGTGGGCTAAGCCCATGGACTTTTACAAGAAAAGGGGGGTTATGGTAAATATGTTTTTCATTTTTACATTTCAAGCAAAATAACTTTTAACCTAAAAAAGTTTTCTCTCCTCCTCTTGGTCTCTCTTTGTGCCGCCACCCATAGGACCACCATAGGTGGTTGTTGATTGATTTTGATCTTAAAATTCATTGCTATAAACCGTGTTTGTTCATCCTCTTTCAAGCTACGTATTGGTATATCATTCTAAACCTTTCTTTTTAATTCTTTTTAAATCTTTGATTATTTTCATGAACATGTTATTATTATTCTTATTAAAACATGATAATTAAAGATTGATCTAACATGTTTTGGGGTTAATTAAAATCAAAGGATGATATAAAAGGGTGTTTGTTTTGGCCGCCTAGCATAACCAACCCGAGGGGGGGGGGGGGGGTTCGGTTTGCTTTTAGCCGCCACCACCAAGACCATTGTTGGTCTTGGTTGGTGCATGTGGGACCCACGGTAGCAAGGCGGCACAAGTACCCCGAGTTTGGCTCGGGGTACGGTGTCGAGTTCATGCCCGATTCATGGTTCGTTGGTTAAATCATGATTTATGCTACATGTTAATTTTTATGAATTATGAACTTAGGATATAAATTAATTAATAACATGAGATATTAATTAAATCATGACTTAGGTTATTTTAATTATTAATTTAGCATGATATTAATTTAACCTAAGTATTTTATGTTATAAGTTATAATTAATTAATTATTTAAAACATGCCTATAATTAATTAATTTAGACATGACTTAGGTTATGTTATTAATGCATAATAATACACATTTTAACCTAAGTATTTTATTCCATTTTAATTAAAACATGTTATACTTTAATTAAAATGCTTAACCTATAGTTTAATTATAATACATGAAATAATAATTAAACTATACACTATATCATATGACTTAAGAAATAAGCTTATAAACACTTAGACTTATATGTTAGCTTATGTAACCAGCTTAATTCTAAATATGGAAACTTCTATTTATAGAAACTTAATTAAATAAGGCAACTAATCTATTAATGGAAACCTTCTATATATGGAAATCTATCTATTTCGGGCAGCTAATCTAATCATGGAAACCTTCTATATATGGAAACTTATTTAATTAAGGCAGCTGATCTATTTTTGGAAACTTTCTATTTTTAGAAACTAATCTATTTTAAGCAGTAAATTCTATTTTAGGAAACTTTCTATTTTTGGAAACTTTCTATTTTTGGAAACTTTCTATTTTTGGAAACTTTCTATTTTTGGAAACTTTCTATTTTTGGTAACTTTCTATTTTTGGAAACTTTCTATTTTTGGAAACTTTCTATTTTTGGAAACCTGCTATTTTTGGAAAGTTACTTATTATTACACAGTAAGTATAATAATACATGAAATACCAGTAACACTTAATCAGATTAATCAGAATACAAGATAAACACAGTTTAAGGCTTTAAACAGTAAACCATGACCTAAAACATACCAAGTAAGCTAAGATGAGACATAAAACCCAGTACGTAATCAGTGATTCGATACTTATACACGTGTGTATTCATGTAGCGTTAGTGATCCAGAAGTAGGAGTCTTTCTTCCGTTCATTCACTGGACTTGAGGTACGGATTCCCGTCCTTTCAGTATGGACATTCTTTCCTTATTAGGATTTCCCCGTATGCAGCCAACTGTTTTCCCCAGTATTTGTTTTACTGTTTTGAACTGCTTATGTTTAATTAGCATAATCTATAGCCATATACAAGCATGACCAGTTTCACCTAGTTATGGAGGTACCATAACCATAACATTGAAGGCACCAATGTTATGACTTCCCCACGGCGGAGTGATTGCTCGTGGCGTCCCTTTCAGTTTTGGCCATATTATTATATCATGTGGGGCGTATGGGTGCATCCTAGTTACATGTTTATTCAGTATTTCATGGTGAATGTGGTGTGTGCCTTGCATCCTTCACAAGGAGTTGATCCCTCCTACCCAAATCAGTATATTAATTAGAGGCATCCCCTCTAATCAGCATGATGAGGTCACCCCTCCAAGTATTCATGCACGCGACCTTTTCATGACCTATATGGGTTATGGTATATTTATGTTAAAACATTTTTCATAAGATAAACATAAGGCTTTTCAAACTATAAAACCAGTTTTCTTAATACTTAACCAGTTTACTCAGAACTTAGTCTTCCGCTGTTATATGTTACATGCTTATCCTAATTCATGCTATATTGTACATCCGTGCACTGAGCGTCTTGCTCAGCCGTTTTCCTTTTCATGTTCCCAAAATGGCAGGTACTCAGGGACGCTCGTAGATCTCAAACATACGTGCATATGGATTGGAAGCTTTACTGTCTTTCTTTACTTTATGCATTTCCTTTACTTAAATACAGTTGCTATGGACATTGTTTCGTCCTTTCCTTTTATAGTATTTATGTTTGTGTGTGATGAGCTCTACTTTGGGGTTACCGATGTTTGATTCCGGTATTTCCCTTTTATGGTCAAATAATGCTTAGACATTTATCCTTGTATGCTTTGATGACACGCCATGATTATGCGTAAGATTCCATTTCCAAAATGGGGTGTTACAGTTATGGTTATGGTACCTCCATAACTAGGTGACGATGGTCCTTCATGTATATGGATTAGGCATTTAAGACTAACATAAGTAATCAAACATATAAAACAATACTTGGAAAAACAGTTGGCTACAAACGGGGAATCCTAATAAGGAAAAGAATGTCCATACTGAAGGATGGAAATTCTGTACCTTGTGGCCAGTGAACGAGGAAAGATGAAAGGATGAATAGTCCTACTTCGACCTCACTAATACTGCATAATAAAAGGACATGTAGAAGTTGTCTGATTACTGAGTGCGTTATTGATTATAGCATGTTCTTAGCTTGTTTTATATGTTCTCGTCTTGTTTTACTACTTCAAATGTTATACTATATTAGTCATGTATTTCATGTATTTCTTATTAAGTTTTATCTTGTATTCTTGTATTATTATACTTATTGTGTAATAATAAGTAACTTTCTAAAAATAGAAGGTTTCCTAAAATAGAAATTTTCCAAAAATAGAAAGTCTCCAAAAATAGAAAGTTTCCAAAAATAGTAAGTTTCCTGAAATCAAAAAAGTTTCCATATTTAGAAATAAGCTAGATTAGTAAGATAATTGTAACACCCCTAAATTTATACAACTTAATACAGCGGAAGACTAGTTGGTGTTACGGGATAGCACATTACTCACATCATAGACAACGCATAAAAATCGCGTCGTTTAATATTAAATCGTTTCCATTCATAAATATCAAAGTTACATCGGTCCCAAGTCATATTATTTCATACAAGGTTTTACAAAGTATTTGAATGGAAAATATAGTTTAGGTGCGGGCCATGAATTCTTGTTGTCTTATGTTAAATATTTAAGGTACTTGTTTTAATTGTTCGGCCAGTCCAGGGCAATCTATAAATAATTATTAACTCCTTCCTATTCTTATAAACACACAAATAGTCCTTAATGATCACGAGCATGAATTTATCAAATTACAGCCTACACTCGTGATTCACCAAATTTATGAATGCTACATGTGCATTGGTCAATCCAAACGACATCACGTGGAACTCATAATGTTCATTACAAGCACCGGATGTAGTGATTGGAATAGATAATCTCTTTCGCAGATGTGAAGTTGATGATAACCATGCTATGGATCAAATTTGCTAGAACCTTGTAAATGATCGAACAATTCTTCCATTTCGAGTTATGGATATCGTTTTCGATTGTCAATTTACTCAGTCACAGTAATTAATAAATATAAGGAAAGATAACACCATAGCTCTTCAGGATGACAGGCTTGGTATAATAAAATCTTTCTCCGACAACTTTCTCAGTTGTACGGTAATTCCTTTAATTTAAATGGTGCTGACGTACAGTGCACAAGCTACAAGTGCAGCACCGAAAATATAATCAATACCAATTTCTACTTGCCTTAATGGCGAAAGTCTAGGTAATTCACCAATAAATACCTCCTAAAGTTTCAGATATCATAAACATCTTTTAATAAATTCATATTAGGTTCTTCTAGATTACAATATCTATAACTAGTTCACAACCATTCACAATATAATTTCAAGTCTAAATGCATGATACGGGCATCCGTCAAGAATTATTTAGATCACTTTTGATAATCAAAATCTTATCATTTAGGGGAATTCTATCCGAGTTCCCATCAATTAAGACAATGTCGTCATGTCATAATTAATCAATCCATTCTACTGGCACTATCAACTTTTCAGTTTTATTGCCGTCGTTAAGATGTGAACTTCTCAAAAGACTAATAATAATTCATAATCCTTCACAAGTTCAAGGATATATAGAGACACAACTACTATTAAAAGAGTAAGGTCAACGCATAATCTATGCGAGAGAATTTCAAATCAGATACAGCCGAAAACATTTAATGAATATGAATATATCCCATGTTTTCATAATTTGAGTACGCATTCGAAAGCTCCTCGGATCGTTAACCAGGTCATTCAAATTAAATAAAATCATAAGAAATTATAAGAACATCAATACATCCAGTCGGGTATCAACACTCGATAATCAAATACTTTTCCTAAGAATCTCACTACGGGAGAATTGGACAAGAAAGAATTGTCAATTGTCAAATAAGACAATTTCCACAGATGAGTAAATTCAACTCAGAACAATAGATGGCACGGGCACATATGTAGATGTCTCTAACATTATGTCCTTATTTTGCACTTCTTGCAGATCTCATAAAATTTAATCTTTCACAATCTTTAAAGAAAATGTAGTGTTTATTCATTAGTTTTATGGTGACTACTAATCAGTCTTGCATAGTCCATTCCAAATTGTATGTAGGCGCGCAACTATATACAATTTCAAGATTAACGATGCAATACTCAGTTCGTCAAAATTTTATCATCCATGTTTATAATAAAAACATTTTCATGCTTAATTCTTAAATAAGAATCAAAATAAATTTACAAAGATTTTCTTTGTTATGAAATCAATTAAGTTTTCCAAAGCGTTTCATAAACAACTTCATTTTGATATCCATCACTTATAAATCTCACTTTGAATAATCCTTATTGTGATGAAAATTAAATTTTCTCAAAGGATACCGTTTTAACTTTATAAAAACAATGTGTGATCTGCAAAAGAGTGATGAAAGCTTGTTCACCAAGAATTAACTACGATATGATAGGAAATGAGCTTAGCCAATTAATCATAAGGTTCATGATCTCGATGGCACTCAAAAGAATAATGCACAACGTAACTCAAATCAGGATGAGTACTTGTTCAATGGTTTCATCACTAATGCGAACATTAGGATGAAGCAATAAAGGATAGATAACATCGATACATGTAGAATTTAGCAATCAAAGGCAGTCTTTTTCATTAATCACAAACAAGTCAAAATTGTACCGTAACACATTACGTGTCACTATGTCATACAATTCTCAGAACTCATCATACCAACTGATGTCTCAGTTAAGTTAGGGATTTTTAAAAGATACCATAATGAATACTAATCTACAAGAGTCATTAGGTGTTCCACTTGTCCTGGAAGATCCATCGGTCCCAATTCAGAAGAAGATTTCTTCAATTTATTTCTTGGACACTGGGCATCCTCGTCAGTGGACAATGGCCTAGGAACAACCCTTAACACGAACCTACAATCATTTAAAACCTTATAATTCAATCACAAAACTTAACGATTTATATTAACAATCTTATATTCCATACAGGTTAAATTTTACTTCATTCACGTTTCAACCAATTTTATACTCAATTCGATATCCTACCTCATTATCCAATACTTCAACCTTATTCTTAGGCCTTAAAAGGGCAACATAAGTTCAATATGATCAACACTTAATTCCAATCCTATAACTCCTTTATCAATAACAATTATCAAATGGGTCATTAGTATGAAATGACTTGATCATTCAACTAGACTTCTCGGAAAGGTACTAGTGGCATGAGGCTTCTGGGTAATGGTTCCATTGACAGCCTCAAGTGCAACATTCACCCTTTCGATTTCAAATTTAAGAATTGGATGACAACTAATCAGATGACATCTTTCCAGGTGATAACGTTTTGTCAAACTCCACTGTCTAAGGAAAGATCGTCATGACATCGATATCAGTTTTAATCTCGCCAATTCTTTTTCAATATCACAATCAACTAATGTCTACATTTCTACGAATATCAACTATTTGTTAGGATCATAAATATCCACAACTTGGTTTAGATCTAGAATAGCTAGAATTCCTACGAGAATAGCTTCGATTAATTTACTAGGGGAGTTAGGGTTACTTGTGACAATCTACGTCGTATAAATACCTCGTATAAAAATCAAATTAATCATCAAACAATCATGTAATAAAATTACATCATATATATATATATATATAATCCAAGTTATATATATATATTAAAATAACACTTCTCAGTCTGGCCTTGTCGGTAACTCGGGAATTCTTCGGCACCGTTTTAGTCAAAAGATTTTTAGACACTTTTAAAAAAAATGTTTATAGTTAAAAGATTTTGAAAAGTTTTATTCAAAACCTTAGTTTTAAAAAATCTTTCGTTCTCTATAACGAGAGCTCTGATGCCAAACTGTAACACCCCCAAATTTATACAACTCAGTACAGCGGAAGACTAGTTGGTGTTACGGGATAGCACATTACTCACATCATATACAACGCATAAAAATCGCGTCGTTTATTTATAAAGCATTTCCATTCAATAATATCAAAGTTACATCGGTCCCAAGTCATTACATTTCATACAAAGTTTTATAAAGTATTTGAATGGAAAATATTGTTTTAAGTGCGGGCCATGAATTCTTGTTGTCTTCCCGAGAATTACCTTCAAGTACCTGAGATAAAACATGTTAAAAGAAAAGGTCAGCGATAACGCCGAGTGAATTCATAGAGTTTAATAAATTACATCAATATAACTTTGGTATAAAATTATTACCAAAAATCATTTCGTACAAAGAGTTTAATAAACCATCAATATAATATCGGTATAAAGTTTTTATCGAAAAATCATTTTTGTACAAATCATTGTAATAGGCCATAAAATAGCCAAAATCATTTTATACAAATCTTTATCAAAATCATAGCATAGGCATTTGCCTTAAAAATCATTATACGAGCTAATGTCGTAAAAACGTCATACAATACGTCTTCTAACGTTGTATGAAAATAAAAACCGTTATATGAATATGGTTATGAAAACCAAAATAAAAACATAATATCAATAGTATGACCCTATATTGCTAGTCAGGCAATACGTCGTAATTCTGAGCGTCTAGTAGTATTTCGTTAGTCGGATTATTATAAGCCGCATGACATTGTTACCTTACTAAACCAACAACGGGTAGCTAACCCGATACCAGTTTTGCCAATCTAAAGTAGCGTGTCGTCACAAAGGTCACGCTATGGAAATCTTCTCATACATAAATTCTCTTACCAATCAATGTGGCACGACGGGGATCAACCGTCAAGGCGCGAACTGGGGTGATCGTCCCCAAATAGTATTATTATATGCACAAGCGTCTACCAAATCCCGGTAGTTCACAATTCATGCTAATGGGACTTTTAGTGACATAACCTAACTTTAATAATCCATTTTATTTCATCTATAGGGTCCATTAATCATTTATCGGGTCATACAATCGGGTCATTCAATCATTCGGGTCCAAATCAATAAACAAACAATCGGGACAAATGGTGTCCTATTTTATAAAAACTAACATGTTAATCTCCATTCAAAAAGATGAAGATTGGTGCGAGTTATAACATCCAAGGAGGAGTTTTCATGGAGTAGTAGGGCTGATTTTCCACAAGGTATTCATGAAGATTGGTGATGTTGAAGATGGTCTTGGTGCATCACAAGTTTCTCCATCAAAAATCCATGTTTTGATCAACCTACATCATCATGGTGGTATTAAGATTGTCATCCTCATCTTCTTGTTAATTTGATTATGTAAACATGTATTTTATTTCCTATTGTATATGTTTATGATGATTATATGATGATAAAAATGTTATGTGGGGATTTGGTGTTGATAAACATGATTAAAAAGGTGAAAAACCATAAGAAACAAGGTTAAAATCTTGGTTAAATTTGATAGCTGTATAAAACAGTAAAGAACCATATGGAAAACTGATAAAATGATGAAGTAGAATGGATTTACAGTAAGCTATGGGTCTTGTACACATGTGAGAGTTGGCCATGCAATGAAATCATTGTAATGAGTGAGATATGATCAAAACAAGTTTAGGGTATAAATCTGAGGTTACTGTTTTGGATGATTTTTAGAAAATACTTAGAAGATGATTAAATAGTAGCTATAGAAGAGTAAAATGTAGCACATATCATGCAGTTTATGTGATAAAAAATTGAGCTTCTATCTCCATATAGAACTCAAGATATGGCAGTTTTGGTGAAAGTAAAGATAAAAATCAGATTTTTGGAAATTAAAGAATAATATTATTATATAAGCACTCACATTTTAATGTATAAAATGTAAAATAAAAGCCCACTAACTTATAAAACTTATTTATATAAATATGTAAAAGGGTAAATGAATGAATAACTTATATAAATGGTAGTGAAATAATACTTATAAGTTATAAAACTATAAACATTGTTTTTACGACTTTTTCGGCTAACACCGTAAAAATTAACGTTTTTGTTAAATAAAACTTAGATGGTTGGACCCGTCTAATGAAAACTTTATAAAACTTATATACTGATATAAGACATGTATAACAAGTAAAAACCGATAAAACCCGAACTATAAGAAATACGGACATTTACGAGCTAATTAAGCATATTGGACTAATAATTGGACTAAATAAGATAAAAACTTGTAAAAAAAGAACTTATTGGGCTTAACCCATTTAGGCCCAACTTGTAAAGTTTAAGTACTGATAATATAAGTACAAAATGGATTTAAAATAAGTTAAATGACTTATAATAAGCTTATTGGACTTAAGACACGTGAATGGGAAAAACTAGTAAACTAATATAAAAGTTATCGACATATAACACTAATAATTATTGTGTATTACCACGTACTTAATAACTATCGTGCACAAACACGTACGTAGTTTCTGAATTTAATATTCGAGACACGTGTTCATGACATAAAAGGAAAGTTTTAATTGGTCGAATGTTTACGTAGTGTACTGTTCATGTCATTTAGATGTAGGTTTTACAACTCTTCCCCCATAAAAAGAATAATTCATCCCCGAATTATAGATAACGTAAACTGAAAGAGTAACATACCCGAATCAAAACTTGAAATGAGGGTAAGAAGTTTGGATAGACTCCTCTATCTCCCAAGTGGCTTCCCACTCGGTATGATACCTCCAAAGGATTTTGACGAATGGAATCATCTTCTTATTCATGACTCGTTCCTGTCGATCAAGAACTCGTTCGGGTTCCTCGATGAAGGTAAAATCTTCACAAATATGTTCAAGTGGATACTGAACCATGTGAAGGGATGATACTTGTACCCTATGAGTAAGGACACATTGAAAACGTCATGAACGTGAGAAAGCTGTGGAGGTAATGATAAACGATACGATACTTCACCGACTCGCTCAATGATATCAAACGGCCCGATGAATCGAGGACTGAGTTTCCCTTGTATTCCAAAACGTCTAACACCACGTGCCGATGATACCTTCAGAAAGACAGGATCTCCCACGTTGAAATGCAAATGCCTACGATGCTTGTCGGCATAACTATTTTGACGTGCACGAGCTTCTTGCAGTTTCGCCTTAGCTACAGCGACTTTCCTGTTGGTCAAATCTATCATCTCCGGACCTTCAACTGTTCGCTCACCATCCCAGCAGATTAGGGCGCGACACTTCCTGCCATACAACATCTCAAACGGTGCACACTTGATGGTGGCGTGCCAACTGTTGTTGTATGCAAACTCTACCAAGCATATATAATCGTCCCATTATCCTGTCCATTCTTGAGCACATGCTCGAAGCATGTTTTGTAATGTCTGAATTGTTCGCTCTGACTGACCGTCTGTTTGAGGATGAAAAATCGTGTTAAACTTAAGTTTAGTACCCCAAGCTAACTGGATCAAATTTTTGGATCGGTAAGAAACGAGATAACTTGTTATGTCTATCAACGATAACCCAAATTTCATCATGCTTCCTCTTAGTCAGCGGAATTCCGGTGACAAAATCCATGGTGATCTTATCCCACTTCCACTCGGGAATGTCTAATGGTTGTAGTAGACCACTAGACCGTTGATGCTCGATCTTAACCTGTTGGGGTTCGTTTGGTTCAAACGCAGCAAGGGGAAACCCTGACCGAGTGTCGGGGTGGGGTTTTGTGTTAAACCGAGTGCCTACCAAGACCTATAGGGTCTCGGTGGGGCTTATTGGGATAGAAGTGGGAACCGAACAAAAGAAAGGGGAATCGGTCACAGTCGGCATGAACCGGCTGTGAACTGGTGTGAACCGGCAGTCGGCCGGTGGAAACCGGGTCCGGCAGAGGTTAGCCGCAGTCCGGGCAATGGGTAAACCACTCGGACATTGGCAAACGGCTAGGCCGGGTTAGACATTGTCAAGGGTATTTGGCTCGGTGTTAGCCTCAAAATATTGAATCAAACAAGAATGTTCGGTCATAGGTTTCAATTGTAATATTTATTAGAACGTTGTAATAGATAGTTAAATAGTCGTGGTTCACGGGCTTGGATTTAAGCTACTTAAAGCCCAAAAGACAAGCCTGGTCCAAACAATATAGCCCATTATGGTTACATGTAAGCCCGGCTATATAAGGCCCTTCCTAGCATGTTAGGAAGGGTGGATGATCATTTGTAACTCTAATTATTCTAATCTAATATTCACCAAGTTAATCATCTCTCTCAATACTTTCTCTCACTACTTTCTCTCTCTAAAATTCATATCTTTTCTATCTCATTTCTTTAATCTATCATCATATTATTTGGGACAACAATTGGTATCAATCACCATGGGGTAGGTTTGTGTTTAGTTTGTGGTTATCATTTTTCATTTCGTGTGATTTTCATCTTAAAATCATTTTGTATCAAAAAATTTTGTGTTTTTGAGCTCAAAATCTTCATACAAATTGCCTACAAAGTTGTGGTAGGAATTTGTTTTCTTCATTTTGGTGATTTCCACGAAAAAAATTTGAAGTTTTAGCTTGATTTTTGGGTAAAATCAATTGGTAAAATTTTGTAATTTTTTTTGTTATTCAGGATATTTGGTTATGTAATTCGGATTACTAGGGTTTTGGAGATTCCGAATTAGGTGGGAAAGGAAAGTATTCCGAACTAGGTCAGAACGTGGGGATTCCGAACTAGGTGAGATACGATTCATTCCGAACTAGATCAGATCGTGGGGATTCCGAACTAGGTGAGATCTGATTCATTCCGAACTAGGTAGGATCATGGGGATTCCGAACTAGGTGAGCAACTCGATTCCGAACAACGTGTGGATCTGAGATTCCGAACTACGTGTTGCATTCAGATTCCGAATTACGTGTTGCATTCAGATTCCAAACTACGTGTTGCCTTTACAATCCGAACTAGGTCTGAGTTTCATTGATTCCGAAATAGATGTGAAAGGAAATTCTGAATTAGGTCAAAGTTTAAAAGATTCCGAATTACGTCAGAATTCTATCAATTCCGAACTAGGTCCAGGTTTAACAGATTCCGAATTAGGTAAAGGTTGAACAGATTCCGAACTAACTCCTTGATTCACATTCCGAATTGCTCGTGTGATTTTTTACTTAAGAATTTTTGGTTTCATACGAAGACATTGTTGGGGGTTTTCACACCATTTCTTGAAGCTTCAACCACAATCTATTCACAACAATATCTACTTAAGATCCTATTCACTTCACTTCATTTTTGAGATGGATTCTACTACTGAATATAGTGTTACTAATAACAACATAATGGTGGCGGGTAACAAAGAGAGACCACCAATGCTTGTGCCTGGTCGATATGCTCAATGGCAATCACGTTTCATCCGATACCTTGATACAAGACCCAATGGTGATGCCTTGAGGAAATGTATTACTCATGGACCATATGTATTTAAGAAGATCTTAATTCCTCCAAGACTAGCCACAGATACTACTGATACAATACCCGCAAGTGAACATGATGAAACAAGAGCTGATCTTACCCCTGAAAATTATGCTTGGCATGATGCGGAGAAGGAAGCCATCTATATGGTTTTAAGTGGGATTGGAGATGATATTTACTCCATGGTTGATGCATGCCCTACAACACATGAAATGTGGACTGCTATTGAACGCTTGCAACAAGGAGAATCACTCAACAAATAAGATGTCAAAACAAACTTGTTTTGGAATTTTGGCAAGTTTACTTCAAGGGATGGAGAATCAATTGACTCATACTACTCCAGGTTTTATAAAATGATGAATGACATGACAAGAAATAATCTGCAAGTCTCCACCATGCAAGTCAATGTTCAATTTCTTCAACAACTTCAACCCGAGTGGACATGACTCATCACTTTAGTGAAACAACAAGAAAAGTTAGACGAGGTCTCATATCATCGACTCTTTGATATCTTGAATCAATTTCATAATGGAGCAAATGAGATTCGAGTTGAACGTGTTGTCAAAACGGCTAACCCACTTGCTTTAGTGACTACAACTCAACATGTTCAAGATCATCGCTCACGTGCTCCTATGCCATACTCCACTACATCATCCTCACCACGATATTCCACATCATCTAAGTCTTCATCATCCACAAGATCACGAGGCAAAGTGCCAAGAGCGCCATCACCACCATCTGAGTCATCATCTGAAGAAGACAGTGATGAAGACCAAGCTTAAAAGAATCGAGAGATGAAACAACAAATTGCTTTCATAATGAAGACTTACAAGAAAATATACAAACCCACCAACAACAATCTTCGAACATAATCTAACACAAAGAACCAATATGTTAAGAGTCCTCCAAGGTATGACACACGTCGACGTGGTGAAAGTCCTTCTAGGTATGATCGACATAAACCAACGCATGTTGAGGGTTCTGCAAGGTATGATCAACAAACTGCCAAGTATGATACTCAGAGGATTGCTGCTGCTACTGGGAATATGGAAACTATTGGAAGTCAAGTGATTCAGCAAAGTGGGATTCAATGTTTTAATTGCCAAGGTTATGGGCATATGGCAAAGGAATGCAGGAAGCGGATAAGGGTTAGAGGCTCCAGCTATCACAAGGAAAAGATGCTGCTATGCAAGAAGATTGAAGCAGGGGTTAAATTGTCAGCTGAGGAAGGAGCAATGCTTGATGACACTGATGATGAAGATTCCGATCATTAACTCGATGCACATTACTCGTACATGGCAAAGGTTGAAGAAGTTCTCAAAGTCACTGAAGATGACAATGGTCCTATCTTTGACACTGAGCCAATCGATAAGGTACACAATAATAATGAATATAATGTGTTTGGTGATATTAATGAGCATAGTGATCTACCGAAAGCCATTAATGACACATGTATGATGGAAACGGTTGATAGTAATACCACACCTAATTCATCAGACATGTGCAATAATGAGTCTGAGGATGATCAACATGCAAATGAGTATGATGAAGAGGAACGTATTGCGCTTGCTAATTTAATTGCCACTTTACAAAAAGATGTCACTGAAAATAAAAAGAGTCAAAAGAAATTAAAGAAGGCAAACGCTATGCTCACTCAAAATTTTGAAGAATGCAAAGCTGCTCTTATCAATTCGAGTGAGATAACTGAAAGCTATAGAGATGAGCTCCTTCAGAAAACCAAAGAGCTTGAGGGGTACAAGGGTAGTGCGTTAAAAAGTCAAAAGGACGATTTTGAAAACAAATATAATACAACTCTTGAGTTATTAGCCAAAGAGAAGCGTCAATATAATGTTTTCTTAATGGATGAACGTCAAAAAACGTACCTTGCCAATACCAAAGTTAATGAACTTGAACAAAAGCTCTCTATGACCACTACCGATTCTGCTGAAATTCTTGAGGTTAAGAAATAAGAGGTAGATGCGTTAAAACAAGACTTCAAAAGTAGATATGATAAAGAAACCGAAAAAGTAACTAAACTAGAAGAACAAGTCAAATTTTTTAAGAAAGTTGTTTATAAAACGCATGATTCTATTCAAACCGAAAGAATGATAGCACCTCCGTTGATGATTAAGGTTCAAGCTAGCTTTGCAAGTCCTGAGTACCTTGCCAAAGCTCAAGCTGCGAACCCGCGTCTTTATCTTGATGAGTCTGAAAGGACCGATCTTGATTACATGCCTGTTAGTGCCGATAGTGAAGAGACTGCCCTTTGGGATGATGATAGTCGACTACTTGTCAATAAGGAGTTGGTGAAACCATTTAATTATGCATATGACAATAGTCTTTATGGTCTTTTCAACAAAAAAAATCAAAAAACTCGTGAGGAAGTGTTTTTAGAATGCAAACAAAAGAGAATTCAATGGAAGAAAGCATTTGCCCCTAAGAAATCTAATGTTTACAAATATATGAACTACCTTCCTCTAGATGAGTCCAAAAGCAAGAGTAGGAAAACATTAGGTATTCTTAAACACTACATAGATAATGTTAAGAGATTGGAAAAAATGTGAAAATGCTGAGTGGCAACACCCGATTCCTTAAGATATTACCTTGCTTGTGAAAGAACTCTTAATTCCAAATACGGCGTTGATTAAAGAAACTGTTCTTCAATTTGAGGAGTTCATTCAGACTGAAATGTTTGATGATTTAAAATATTTTGAGTCTATTGAGAAAAACATTCATGATCTTCAAATGGAGAAGTCTGATTTTTCAAATGAATATGATTTACTCTTGCAAGAATGCGTTTCTAAAGATGTTATGCGTGCTTATTCTACATCTTGTGCTGATATTGATGAATATTCTGATGTTGCATGCAAATATCTTGATCAAGTCAAAGAGTGTCAACGTCTTGAAACTGAGCTTTCGAAAAGTAAGGAAAATGTTGATAAAAAGTCCTTTGAGTTACTTCAACACAAACCTGATTTCCTTAAAAAAATTGTCATTCTATTGAACTTGCTTTGCAAAGAGACGTTGGTAGTTTTCCACATGATAATAACTTGCAAGAAAAACTTTCCAAAACGTTTCGTGAAATGAATGAACATAATTTGGAAATTAAAGGGTTGAAAGCTCAGTTACAAGACAGGGAAAGAGCGATAGTAGAGTTGTATAAACTCGTTGCTAAAATGGGTGGGAAAGTTGTGGAACCTAGCATTAAGAAACCTGTTGTTAGACAACCCAATGCCTCTAAAGTGAATAGATCATCTATCTTGGGAAAACCATCTGCTTTATCAAATTCCTCGTTTGCAAAACCTGTGTTTGCCCCCAAGATGGATGGAAAGGAAAGGTTACCACAGAATCAACCCATATGGAATGTAAGAGCACCAAGCGTTAAGCACAATAATTTGATTAAACCAGGGATGTATAGGATGACCACTAAGCCTGATGTAGAAATACGTCTTTTAGGAAAAAGAGCGTAAATAGGGCAAGTGAGCACGACGATTTAGGAAAACCGTGTGTGAATGACCCTATGTGAGTTCGTTCTCGAGGAGGCAAGTGCGTTGTGTATTGAATTGATTTTGATAGATGGTTTTATTGAGAAAAGAAAAGAAAATGGAAATGAGAAAGAAATGACGGTTACGAGAACGGATTAAACTAAGACGAAAACGCGTTCACGTAAAACCGTGAAAAAACTACAAAATAAAAATTTTAACCTAAAAATTCCTAAAATTTACTAAAAATCCACAATAATATTCTAAGAGTTTACAAAAAATCCAAACTTGCTAAAACCTTTTAATTAATTAGATAATGACTTTTTAATGCTAATTAAAGCCCTAAAAATCACAATTAATTATTAAAAAGCCCTAAACAAGATTTTCAAGTTTGTAAACCTCAAAAATGACCTAATTAAGCTAAAAAGTATTTTTTAAAATTTTAAAACCAAATTAAACTATTTTTTAACACTTAAAAACTATTAAAATCTATTAAAACTTAAATTCATTCTAGAAAATAAATGAAAAGCCTAAAAAATATTTGGAATGTGACAAAACTCCTAATTATGTGTCTACAATCTAGGAAAAATGAAAAAAAAAGTTAAAATTTAAACTTTCAATTTTTAATAATAAAATAATATTAAAATATTCAAAAAATAAAAAGTTTATAAATAAATTCTAAAAAATTACCAAAAATATAAAATACTATAACTAAGACAAAAATGAAATTAAAAGTTCCTAAACCCTTTTTAATAATTTTATATTAAATTTTAAAGTTAGCTAAAAACCCTAAAATCAAATAAAATAAAAATTAGACTTTTTGAAAACTTTTTTGGATGTAAACCTCAAAAATATAAGTCAAAACCTAAAAACTATTTTTCTAAAAATTAAAAACACTTTTAACTATTTTTAAACTATTTAATAAAAACCGGCTAAAGAAAAAATGATAAAAAATAATAAAATAAAGGGAAAAATACAAAACCTAGCTAGAAAAATCCCTAGTGAAACCCTAATCCTAGGAAAAATAAGTTAAAGCAGATTAACTTATCCAATAAGCCCACACAAGCTGATTAAGCTACGGATTATTTATCCAAAAGCCCAATCAAAACGTGCTTAAGTAACTTTTGAAATGAGTCTATAACGTAAAAAACCATCCGGATCACTGGTAAACACGTTACTCCTCCGAAAGGGAGGTCGCGTGTTCGAGCCCAGGCCAGGTGAGTTTTTTTAATTTTTTAATTTTTTTTACTTTTTAAAACACAAACATGTTACTCTTTAGAGCTCAAAAACACAAATCTAAACCAAATATAACAAAGATTAAGCTCTTTAATACCAAAACGTATCCAGTGACCTTTTCAACAACACAAGCAAAGTTTATTTCTTCACTAGTGAAAGTTATTGTCAAGAGGACTTGACTTTGATGATTTGTGGTGTTTTTGTTGGATAGAAGGCACCCTTATACTCTATGGAGTATAATGAGTCAAGACAAGCACAAAAAACACACTTACTAACACACAAATCAAGAAAAAATGGCAACTTAAGGTTGCTGATATGCTTAGTAGGTCTGGGGGGTATTTTTCTGATCTACTTGCCACACAAATGATTTTCCAAGGCTCAATACTTGCAAATAAGCTCACAAAATGACATAAAAACAGTAGCCAATCCTAATAAGCACTTAATTCTAACAGGTTTCCAAAATGGTGGCTTAAATCTCACAAAGCAAACAGAAAGAAGCTCTTTACTGATTTTTAACTACTTCCAAAATTTTAAGCATGCAAACTGGTTTGAAAACTACTCAAATTGAAAACTAAGCTCAGCTACAACCTAACACTAACCTATGTAATGACTTAAGCAGGTTTTAACACAGGATTACCAACAATTACCCACCGTTACACCCTAAGCCAAACACCCCTTAAAAAAACTGAAATTTATTTTTCAAACCAAAGCTGTTTAAATCCAAACCAAATTGACTCTAATCACCTACAACATGCATATAACACCAAATGAACTCAAATCAAACAGGTTAAACAACATTTTCACAATACAAACTAAAAAAATTGAAAAGGAAAATTGGAACAAGGGTATTACCTAGAGAGACCTACATCCAGGTCTCTCAGTGACTGAATGTCACCTCCCACAAACACGGGTTTGTGCTGAACCTTGGATTAATCAAACTCCAAACAACCCTGCTGAGAAAAATGGAAAAACAATGCACAATAATATGATTTTCTGATTTTTGTTATTTTATTTTGAAACCTTTTTCAAACCAACAAACTTTGTAACCAAAACTTCCTTTGATCACACATAAAGAATCACTAACAAACCTGGCAAACAACACTTGAAACAAAGATTTTACCACCAATTCTCAATTTCAGAAAAACCTTTTTTTTCTGAAAATTCAAACACAAAAGTGTTTACAAGTAACAATGGAACTCAGAATTTTTACTCAACAAACCTCTACCAACTTTTAAAACTAATTAAAAAGGAATTACAATTTCAATTTCAGAAAATACCAACTTTTGATTAAATTAAAAAGGCATTACAAGGTTTTTGGCTAAAAACTGGAACAAGAAATATGAGTGACAGGCCACTCATATTTATACTAACTAATGGAATAAACTAGAAGGCTAAAACCCTAATGGACGAATTTCCATGAATGCCCTTGGTCTTCTTGGGGAATCTTGGTCAATTTTTGGTCTCATGTGATCTTGTACTAGATGACAGCTTGATAAAATGATCTTCGACCCTTCATTTGTGCTTGGGGAACAAGTAGAGGTATATGGGACGTTGATTTAGTCAAGGCCATGTGATGGGTGTAGCAAGGGAGGGGACAAAAGGATGAGAGGTCGTTTTCTGGGTTGGGGGTTGTGTTGGAGGTTGTGTTGGGAGTGGGGTAGGGAATAAACCCTAATCTTAATTAGGATTAAGATTAGAAATTAAGGTGATTAGAACTGGATTATTTTAGGGTTTGTGGGGATGAAGGTGGCTAAATAGTGTAGTTTGATTCGTTTTGTGATTTAAAAGTGTGTTTCCCACACTTAATTTTTTATTAAACCGATTTAAAAAAATCAGTTAATCATTTAACTAAGTGGGAAAGTGATGTGGAGGATCTGGGTGTGGTGATTGGTTGAGGAGGGTTGAGTGGATGACGTGTCGTGTGGTGAGTGGGAGGGTTAAGTTTCAGTGTCTGGCCTATATAACCCCTCAAGTTTCACATATTCTTCATTTTGTTTTAAACAGCCAACAACTTCTAAACTCTTTATAACAACTTTGCAAGAGTTGTCACTTTTGGCACAAGATTTGTCACAACTTTAAACAAGGGCTTTAAATTCAATTTCTTCATTTTCCAAGGGCTTCTCTTGTAAATTCTTGATAATTTAGGGACCCAAATGCAATAAATGAGATTTGCAAGGGTATAAATTGACAAGTCTTCAATTCTTGAGGGACCAAGCTTGTACAATCTTCAAACTTCAAGGTCATTTTGGAAAATTCTTGATTCGGGTCCGGTTCATTGTGCGGCTTCGTTTCCCGTGTTCGTTTTTGAATGATTCTTGTGATCTTTTGCCATTTCCTCAATATCCGTACCTAAAAATACACAAGTAACAAACACGAGCATATATTTGGCAGTTTTAATGATATTTTATGCATTTTAAGCCCGATTTGGACGATGAGACTATGTATAAAAGCAGTCTCATCACTCCCCCATACTAAACCATTGCCGTGCCCTCACGCAATGCTAGAATAAAGTATCGTAGCACCTCCAAAATTCATTTTTATTCACTTTATTGAAATGATAAACTAGCTACACTACTACTATTGCTACCACTTGTGTTTTAGACATAATGTATGATTTTCATCGCAAAATGGGACGTTTAGGTTCATAGAATAAGAACACGTGAATGCTTCGTTAGAAATAATTTCATCGTCCTCGATTTTCACCCTAATTCCATGCCAAGCGTGCAACGAGATCATCGTCATTATAAGTTAGTAATGCTAACACTACTCATATGCCCCAATCATGTACTTATTCTCCCATTATTCCTAAGTTGTATCTCTTATATTTTATTTTGTCTTAATGATCACGAGGATACATTGTTTGACTTATGCGATAATAGAGATTTAGGTCTAAAAATAGAGTCCTAACGGTGTAACTAAGACCATTAAATCAATAAGCCCTCCTAATAGACAACGATGTCAAAAAATTAAGTTGACAAGAAGAATCGATAAACACGGTTTTATAACGGTTTTGAACATGAGACTTATTACCAAGACTTTTATACGCCCCCTAACGGAAGGGCCTTATTATATTTGGTTTACCTCCATCTTTTATTCAACTTCGCCATGAAGCTTTTATTATGACTTTGGTCTTGCCTTGCCTTTTATTATCCGCCTCATCGGTGGTTTTATTAGCCAAAGACGTATATCCTCACGCTAAGGCGAATTTTGGATCTTTAAAGCTTCGAAGATTAAGGCTTGATTCACTTTCAATTTTTGCATAGATTTTTTGGCCTTGTGGGGCTTAAAATTGTTTGCTAGATTTAGGTGAGCACTTGAAATCTTATTATTGGGTGAAGCTTTCGATTATTGGGGTGCCAATACTTCAAAACCGTGACGCTGGCGATACCTTAATGTTTTCCCAATTTAATCACACGAAAGCTACTAGAAAAGACTAGAAACCCAACAATCCTAACTAAACCGCTAAGTCAATATTTATTAAGCAAAAAATATTTATATGCGAAGGGAGAACAAGCAAACAACGAGAACACATGAGTTTTTGAAAGAATACGAGTACTCTACGTTTAGCATGGTAACTTATAATTAACTCTATCATTTCTCGTCCTCATTTAAGAGACTTAGCCTAATGTGTAGTTAAGGAATCAAAGCTAAGTGCTCAACACGCACGGTCGAGTCAAAAATTACTCTTATTCTCGCCATCGGAAAATCTACATTCGTGTCTTCAAACACTTATAAAACATGAGAAAAATTTTAAATTTGGCCATTTTTAGCCTTATTTTGCAAGAAAACGATAAACAAAAAGATAAACTTTGAAAAGCGTGAAGGTTTGGCAAGGCAAGTATCTATTCACCCCCCCATACTAAAGTTAAACATTGTCCTCAATGTTTCGAGTCTAGGGGGGCAAACACCCCCATACTAGAGACGTAGTCGAATGCCTAATCTATCATGGAAAGGGTGTAACCAATAAATTAATAGCCGTTTATTAAGTGTGCTAATAACCTAAGGTTAGAACATAAAAGGATATATCATTTGGATATTGAGAAATGTCTCCAAAGCAAACGATCGAGTGCTCCCATAAACGAACACGAGAGGCTCTAATCGTGAAGATCATGATCTAAAAACCACAATTCACAAACAACCATGGAACAAAGGTTGGAAGGGCACAAATCCCCTCACATTAACTAATTAGAAAGCAATAATATGTACATGGATAAGCATGGGTCTCCCCCACGAGGCACCTTGTTTTTGATAACCGAGTCAAAAGCTCGACTCGAATCCCCATAAATGTGATCATTTAGGGATAACATGGTGTGGTCAATTTTTGGTGGGGCTTACATGATAAACAAGGCACAAAAGCAACCGGTATTAAGGACTAAGTCCTTTGATGGTGCAAAATACCGGGATCAAAGATGGCGTTCTCGTTTTCATTGGAAAAACAAATCAACGCCACTTCACCAATGGTCAACAAAAACTCAAAGAGTTTCAAGAAAATAGGAGAGAAGAAGTAGAAGGGTGGGACAATGGGTAAGTCTCTAAAAACATGAGCTACTCGAGGTAGACTCGCACCAATCAAATGAAAAGATTTTCCATTTATTGCATCGGTGGAAGACCGAGATTTCCCTATATAAGCAATTCCAGGATCAAATATCTCGTCCTCGGTGGAGAAAGGGGAGGGAACATAAGGGGATTCCCCCACACTAAGTCCACACAAAGCATCGTCAAAAGGAGAAGACGAGCTTGTAGTACTCAAATCACGTGGTGATGACGGAGTTAGAATTGTAGAAAAAAATTTTAAATCACATTTAAAATCTTTTCCTTTTTCATCTTTAAAACTCTCCTTGTGAAAACCCGATTTAATTATGTCAAAAATATTTGGTGTTTCTAAAGCAATGTTAGTTAGACTAAAAATTCTCACATTTTGAAATCTTTTTGGTTTAGGTGGTGGTAAGTTTTCAAAACGTTTGTCAACAAAGAAAACTTCCCCATCGGGATAAACGTATTCATCATCCGAAGAATCACTCGAGATTGGAATCGTAGGCTTAACACTCTTAACCTCCACCGGCGGAGGGGACGGAACTTCATTTTTATCAACAACTCCTAAAACTCTATTGGAAATCTTTTTGCAAATGTTTTTGATGGGATTGACGTTGTACAAAGATGTGATAGAATACACATGAGAAAGAGTGGAGTTTTGGGTTGCATTAATGACGAGTTCTTCCTCATTGAAACAAAGAGTGATTTTCCTTGCATGCACATCGATAAGTGCTCTCGAGGTATCCAAAAAAGATCGACCTAAAATTAACGGAACTTTAGGATCGATAGGAATGTCAACAGCAATAAAGTCTACATGATATTAGAACTTTCCAACTTTCACGAAGACGTCCTCGACAACTCCACAAGCTAGAATCGTAGAATGATCGGCCATCTCGATTGACATTCTTGAAGGAGTGAGATTTGGAAGATTGAGCGATTTAAAAATCTCAAGAGGCATCAAATTAATACTAGCACCAAGATCGGCCAAGGCGTAGCATTCTTCCATGTCTTGTATAGCACATGGGATTAAAAACTTTCCAGGATCACCGACTTTTTGAGGTATGCGGCTTAGAAAAACCGAAGAACAACTAGACGATTTTTGCAATTTCTCTTTGTTATTCAACATACTTTTGAAGTTCGCGGCAAATCGAGGCATCATGACTAAGGCGTCGGCAAAACTTATATTAAAATGCAAGTCAAATTTCGTTCTTGTGCCTTTTCCTTGTCTCGTCTTGAAGGGTAGGGTAAAGGTGGTGTGGGTTGGGGCATAGTAGGCAAAGGCATCGGCCTTGGAATCTCGGGTTCCATGATTGGTATGGGTTAAACCGTAGGTGTGGTTTGAGCGGTACTTCGTGGGCTTGTAATTTGCTCCTTTTCTACCACAACCTCGGGTTCTTTCTCTTTTTCCTTCTCCATAGAAGTACTTGGACGAGAAATGGGTTCTTTGAAAGTTTTACCACTACGAGTAGTAATAACCTTCAATTCTCCTTTCGGGTTCACGATGGTATCACTAGGAAGACCACCCGAAGAAGAGGGCTTACACATGATAGCTTCAAATATTTTTCCCATTCGGTCTTAAAACTTAGATTGCCTAGCATCCGCTTTTAACAACTCTTGCTTAATCTCATGTTGACCTTGCTCCATTTTTTGTTGATTTTGTTGGAGTCTTTGAACATTTTCTTCCATTTTATTAGCATGAGTTTTAAGTTCATTAGCAAGTTCGTTTTTAAGCTCGTTTTTCAACTCGGATCTTAAGCTAACCATTTCACGTTGCATATTGTCAAACTTAGCATCATTAGCCTTTGCATAATTCAAAACTTCTCCTTGAAGATTTTTGGTGTGATCATTTTCAAAAACCTTGAGTAGAAGTTTGAAAATCACGGTTTTGGTTTTGGTTTGAAACTTGCCCATTTCCACTTTGATAATTACCCTTGTTGTAATTCCTTTGATTTCCTTGGTAATTTCTACCTTGGTTGTTGTTGCGATAGTTATTAGCATTTTGATTTGGTGGAGCTTGATTTTGGCGGGAACCTTGACCGATTTGGTTATAAGTTCCCGTGGCTACATAAGCACTCGAAGTGTTACCATCCGCGGTAATGCACTCGGAAAGATCATGAGCTCCACCACACGACAAACAACTCTTAGAAACCGCTTTAACCGAAGCGGAATTCGAAGCTTCTTGAGCTTTCCAATGGGACATAAGAGTCGAAAACCTATCGAAAAACCGATTCTCCTCATTTGCTTCATCTTGCAAGGCATTGATACTACGAGACGATGATGAGCCCATTTTGGCAACACTCGGTGTGTTACGAGGGCTATAAACCTTAGACCTATTCTCAATTATGACCAAAGCTTCTTCAACCGTTTTACACAAAAAATTACCACCCGCGGCGGCATTCAAATAATCTCTTTCATGATCGTTAAGTCCATTGTAAAACGTGTCAATTTGGTGCAAGTCGGAAAAACCGTGATGAGGACATTCATGTAACATCTCCTTAAACCTATTCCAAGCCGTAGAAAAACTTTCATTTGATTCTTGTGAAAATTTAGAAATCTCATTTTTCAAATGCGTAGTCTTAGAGGGCGGAAAAAATTGGTTCACGAACTTTGAAACGAGATCCTTCCACGTCAATATAGAATTGGGTGGCTCTTTCTCTAACCAAATTTTTGCGGGCCCCGCTAAGTAATACGGAAAATGCATCATCTTAATCGAGTCATTCGAGACATCCTTAAATTTGCAAGTAGCGGTAAGACGATTAAATTGGCGGATATGGTTGTGAGGATTGTCCTTCTCATCACCACGGAATTCGTTGTTTTGGATCATCGACAACAAACCCGTTTTCACCTCAAAATTCTCCGCAAGGATTGCGGGAATCACAATAGCTTCTCCATAACCCTCGGTGGGTGCTTGAAGTAACTCCATCATAGTTCGATTCGCCATGGTTGGTGCTTCTTTCACTACAATGGGTTCGTCAATAGGAGACTCCTCACTAGAATGAGTTGGAGTAGGAGTTTTGTTCTTTCGTCTACGTGCACGTTTTGCTTGATTACGAGTTAGCATAAACGTCACGTACAACGAGGAGACGAGCAAAGAAGATTCTTTTTGGTGTTTTGTGTTTTTTAATTTTTTTGTGGGTATTAAGTTTTTTGGAAATTGGTGAAATGTATTAGGTAGACAAAAATCTACAAATCTCCTCCTTAATCAAATCTCTTGATTAAAGAAGCCTCAAGGAATGAAAACGATCACGTGAAGTGAACGCCTTCGATGACTTTAGAACGATGGTGGAACACCAAATCGTTCAAGAGGGTTTGATCAAATGAAACCAAGAAAATATATATGATACTTAGTAATACTTTGGGCGGCAAAACCCTCGATTAGCTCTCAAAATCAAATACGCACAAGCAAGCGGAGGAAACGAGGCGGCGCGAAGCACTTAAGAGCCTTTTTCCTTTAGGTCGTGAAATACAACCGCCTTATACCCACCTTATAGTTTGTATTATCAAGATTAACCTTCACGAAAGTATTTATCTATTTTTGCCTTTTTTCTTTGGTTTGAGATTCGAATACAATGATTGGGTAATGACCTCCCAAGTCAAGGTTGTGATTTCTCACGTATTTGGAGTACTTGTAAATTTATTGTTCTACGTATACAATATAGTAATAATATTCATACAAAAACCGAAAAACGATAATACGTATTAGTAGAGTGCTACTAATACAAATAGATATTATGGCTAATATAAAAAACAACAATTGTTCAATCAAAACACAACACGCCTCCCCGGCAGCGGCGCCAAAAATTGATGTAGAAATACGTCTTTTAGGAAAAAGAGCGTAAATAGGGCAAGTGAGCACGACGATTTAGGAAAACCGTGTGTGAATGACCCTATGTGAGTTCGTTCTCGAGGAGGCAAGTGCGTTTTGTATTGAATTGATTTTGATTGATTGTTTTATTGAGAAAAGAAAAGAAAATGGAAATGAGAAAGAAATGACGGTTACGAAAACGGATTAAACTAAGACGAAAACGCGTTCACGTAAAACCGTGAAAAACTACAAAATAAAAATTTTAACCTAAAATTTACTAAAAATCCACAATAATATTCTAAGAGTTTACAAAAAATCCAAACTTGCTAAAACCTTTTAATTAATTAGATAATGACTTTTTAATGCTAATTAAAGCCCTAAAAATCACAATTAATTATTAAAAAGCCCTAAACAAGATTTTCAAGTTTGTAAACCTCAAAAATGACCTAATTAAGCTAAAAAGTATTTTTTAAAATTTTAAAACCAAATTAAACTATTTTTTAACACTTAAAAACTATTAAAATCTATTAAAACTTAAATTAATTCTAGAAAATAAATGAAAAGCCTAAAAAATATTTGGAAAGTGACAAAACTCCTAATTATGTGTCTACAATCTAGGAAAAATGAAAAAAGGTTAAAAATTAAACTTTCAATTTTTAATAATAAAATAATATTAAAATATTCAAAAAAATAAAAAGTTTATAAATAAATTCTAAAAAATTACCAAAAATATAAAATATTATAACTAAGACAAAAATGAAATTAAAAGTTCCTAGACCCTTTTTAATAATTTTATATTAAATTTTAAAGTTAGCTAAAAACCCTAAAATTAAATAAAATTAAAAATTAGACTTTTTGAAAACTTTTTTGGATGTAAACCTCAAAAATATAAGTCAAAACCTAAAAACTGTTTTTCTAAAAATTAAAAACACTTTTAACTATTTTTAAACTATTTAATAAAAACCGGCTAAAGAAAAAATGATAAAAAATAATAAAATAAAGGGAAAAATACAAAACCTAGCTAGAAAAATCTCTAGTGAAACCCTAATCCTAGGAAAAATAAGTTAAAGCATATTAACTTATCCAATAAGCCCACACAAGCTGATTAAGCTACGGCTTATATATCCAAAAGCCCAATCAAAACGTGCTTAAGTAACTTTTGAAATGAGTCTATAACGTAAAAAACCATCCGGATCACTGGTAAACACGTTACTCCTCCGAAAGGGAGGTCGCGTGTTCGAGCCCAGGCCAGGTGAGTTTTTTTAATTTTTTTTTTTTTACTTTTTAAAACACAAACTTGTTACTCTTTAGAGCTCAAAAACACAAATCTAAACCAAATATAACAAAGATTAAGCTCTTTAATACCAAAACGTATCTAGTGACCTTTTCAAGAACACAAGCAAAGTTTATTTCTTTACTAGTGAAAGTTATTGTCAAGAGGACTTGACTTTGATGATTTGTGGTGTTTTTGTTGGATAGAAGGCACCCTTATACTCTGTGGAGTATAAGGAGTCAAGACAAGCACAAAAAACACACTTACTAACACACAAATCAAGAAAAAATGGCAACTTAAGGTTGCTGATATGCTTAGTAGGTCTGGGGGGTATTTTTCTGATCTACTTGCCACACAAATGATTTTCCAAGGCTCAATACTTGCAAATAAGCTCACAAAATGACATAAAAACAGTAACCAATCCTAATAAGCACTTAATTCTAACAGGTTTCCAAATTGGTGGCTTAAATCTCACAAAGCAAACAGAAAGAAGCTATTTACTGATTTTTAACTACTTCCAAAATTTTAAGCATGCAAACTGGTTTGAAAACTACTCAAATTGAAAACTAAGCTCACCTACAACCTAACACTAACCTATGTAATGACTTAAGCAGGTTTTAACACAGGATTACCAACAATTACCCACTGTTACACCCTAAGCCAAACACCCCTTAAAAAAATTGAAATTGATTTTTCAAACCAAAGCTGTTTAAATCCAAACCAAATTGACTCTAATCACCTACAACATGCATATAACACCAAATGAACTCAAATCAAACAGGTTAAACAACATTTTCACAAAATTCATGCAAATCACATACAAACTGAAAAAATTGAAAAGGAAAATTGGAACAAGGGTATTACCTAGAGAGACCTACATCCAGGTCTCTTAGTGACTGAATGTCACCTCCCACAAACACGGGTTTGTGCTGAACCTTGGATTAATCAAACTCCAAACAACCCTGCTGAGAAAAATGGAAAAACAATGCACAATAATATGATTTTCTGATTTTTGTTATTTTCTTTTGAAACCTTTTTCAAACCAACAAACTTTGTAACCAAAACTTCCTTTGATCACACTTAAAGAATCACTAACAAACCTGGCAAACAACACTTGAAACAAAGATTTTACCACCAACTCTCAATTTCAGAAAAACCTTGTTTTTTCTAAAAATTCAAACACAAAAGTGTTTACAAGTAACAATGGAACTCATAATTTTTACTTAACAAACCTCTACCAACTTTTAAAACTAATTAAAAAGGAATTACAATTTCAATTTCAGAAAATACCAACTTTTGATTAAATTAAAAAGGCATTACAAGGTTTTTGGCTAAAAACTGGAACAAGAAATATGAGTGACAGGCCAATCATATTTATACTAACTAATGGAATAAACTAGAAGGCTAAAACCCTAATGGACGAATTTCCATGAATGCCCTTGGTCTTCTTGGGGAATCTTGGTCAATTTTTGGTCTCATGTGATCTTGTACTAGATGACAGCTTGATAAAATGATCTTGGACCCTTCATTTGTGCTTGGGGAACAAGTAGAGGTATATGGGACGTTGATTTAGTCAAGGCCATGTGATGGGTGTAGCAGGGGATGGGACAAAAGGATGAGAGGTCGTTTTCTGGGTTGGGGGTTGTGTTGGGAGTGGGGTAGGGAGTAAAAACCCTAATCTTAATTAGGATTAAGATTAGAAATTAAGGTGATTAGAACTGGATTATTTTAGGGTTTGTGGGGATGAAGGTGGCTAAGTAGTGTAGTTTAATTCGTTTTGTGATTTAAAAGTGTGTTTCCCACACTTAATTTTTTATTAAACCGATTTAAAAAAATCAGTTAATCATTTAACTAAGTGGCAAAGTGATGTGGAGGATTTGGGTGTGGTGATTGGTTGAGGAGGGTTGAGTGGATGACGTGTCGTGTGGTGAGTGGGAGGGTTAAGTTTCAGTGTCTGGCCCATATAACCCCTCAAGTTTCACATTTTCTTCATTTTGTTTTAAACATCCAACAACTTCTAAACTCTTTATAACAACTTTGCAAGAGTTGTCACTTTTGGCACAAGATTTGTCACAACTTTAAACAAGGGCTTTAAATGCAATTTCTTCATTTTCCAAGGGCTTCTCTTGTAAATTCTTGATAATTTAGGGACCCAAATGCAATAAATGAGATTTGCAAGGGTATAAATTGACAAGTCTTTAATTCTTGAGGGACCAAGCTTGTACAATCTTCAAACTTCAAGGTCATTTTGGAAAATTCTTGATTCGGGTCCGGTTCATTGTGCGGCTTCGTTTCCCGTGTTCGTTTTTGAATGATTCTTGTGATCTTTTGCCATTTCCTCAATATCCGTACCTAAAAATACACAAGTAATAAACACGAGCATATATTTGGCAGTTTTAATGATATTTTATGCATTTTAAGCCTGATTTGGACGATGAGACTATGTATAAAAGCAGTCTCATCAAAGCCCACAAACAAAGTTAGTCACTCGCCTCAGACTTCTAGAAACAGTAATATTCGTGTGTCTTCTACTACAGGAATAGTCTCCACTACTAGTGTTAGCCGGCTCAGCTTAAGCACACTCAAGTGAATGATAAGGTCTGGAAACACAGAGTCAAGAGAAGATGAAGGAATTAAAAGAACACCCTAGGAATTTAAATGTTTTTCAGAATAAAAAGTCTGTAATCGCGTGTAATGACGATTGAATGTTTTGAATGATTTGAATACTATGAATATCAAATTCGTTTGTGTTATATGTGGAAAATGTGTTAATGCTAATCATTCTATGTGTGCTTTGAACACTGTGAAAGGCGTAGATACTAGAACTAAGACGCAAGTTGTGATGCCTCTTAGTGCTAGTAAATCCAAACGCAAATTGAACCATTCTGGTGCAACTCCCACTAAGGAAATTAATGCATCAGACTCCACCAGTAAGAACCCTAGAAGCAGAATTAAGGAATTATATGAGTCTGCTAGCAAGTCTTGGAAATGGTGGTTTGCTAATCAATGTCCTCCAGGATATAAATGGATGCCTAAAGCTAGGACAGAAAATGTGAAAACGAGTGTTAGTATGCCTTTAAATGTTGATAAGGACACTACTGATTCTACTATCACAACTACTGTGGTATCCAATTTAGCAAATGCTCCATCGTGTTCTAACTTTTCTGCAGATGATACAAATAATTCTCTTCATACTGGACTCCGGATGCACGAAGCACATGACGGGGAATCTCAAGCTTCTAATTAACTTCGTGGAGAAGTTCCTGGGTACGGTCCGATTCGGAAATGATCAATTTCCAGCGATCCTAGGATATGGAGATTTGGTTCAAGGGAATATTACGATCAAAAGGGTATACTACGTCGAAGGGCTAAATCACGATATTTTCTCGGTTGGTCAATTTTGTGATACAGATTTGGAGGTTGCTTTCAGAAAG
This sequence comes from Glebionis coronaria, assembly GCA_025667525.1. NCBI lineage: Eukaryota > Viridiplantae > Streptophyta > Magnoliopsida > Asterales > Asteraceae > Glebionis > Glebionis coronaria. The sequence continues at coordinate 68,228,466 of CM046880.1, forward strand.
AAGACATGTTTTGTTCGTGATTATGATGGGAATGACTTACTTACCGGTACACGGGGTACTGATCTTTACACAATTTCACTACAAGACACAACTTCATCAACTCCAATTTGCTTCATGGCTAAAGCTTCAACGACTCAGGCATGGTTATGGAATCAACATCTTTCTCATCTCAACTTTGATACCATCAACTTGCTTTCCAAGAAAGATATTGTGAGAGGCCTTCCAAGTTTGAAATTCATCAAAGATCATCTTTGTTCTTCTTGTGAACTTTATAAAGCTAAACGAAGTAGCTTCAAAACAAATACCACACCAAGCAATAAAGGAAGGTTAGATCTTCTCCATATGGATCTGTGTGGTCCCATGCGTGTTCAGAGTATCAATGGAAAGAAATATATTCTGGTAATTGTCGATGATTATTCAAGGTAAATGGACTCACTTCTTGAGATCCAAGGATGAAACACTCGAAGTTCTCATCATCTTTCTTAAACTGATACAACGTGGTCTTCAAGCTCAAGTTAAAGTGGTTCGTACTGATAGAGGTACAAAATTTTTGAATTCAAATATGAGAAACTTTTTTGAAGCCGAAGGAATTAAACATGAAACATCTATTGCTCGAACACCCGAACAAAACGGCGTTGTTGAAAGACGAAACCGTACTTTAGTTGAGTCTGCTCGAACATTATTATCCGCTTCAAAACTTCCACTATACTTTTGGGCCGAAGCCGTGTCCGCTGCATGCTACACACAAAACTGATCCTTAATTATCCCAAGACACGAAAAGACACCATATCACATAATTCATGATCGAAAACCTTCACTCAAACACCTTTATGTTTTTGGATGTACTTGTTACATAATACAAGATGGTGATAATTTCGATAAGATGAAAGAGAAAGGTGATGCATGTATTCTTGTGGGATATGCAACTCAGTCTAAGGGATATAGAGTATACAACAAGAGAACAAAATTGATAGTCGAGACCATTCACATTCGATTTGATGAATTACAAGAAATGGCACCTGAATAAAACAGTTTAAGCCCCGATCAACAACGACAAACGACTTCCGTTCACAACTGCACGGAACTCGGAACTCAAGACCACAGCAATGAACCGACAAGTTCAACGCTTGTTCTAGAAAATGTTTCTAGAGCTGATATGACAGTCAACACGGCAATTGAAGAGTTGGAAATGTTATATGGACCAATGTATGATGAATATTTCACGGGGGAGAAAAAAGTTGTATCGAAGTCTTCCGCTGTCACTCATGATAAAAATAATGATTCCGATCATCATCAACAAAAGGATAGAACTTCATCTACTTCAACACCGGTTACTGTAGAGTTACTTCCTCATAATATCACTTCAACAATCGATCCTACAACATCAACAACTAATGTCATTGCTCCAGAGAACACAAATCAAGCAGACAATGCATTATCTGACGAAGACGAATTTATCAACCCATTCGGTACACCGGTACACGAAACTGGAGAGTCTTCTACTCGCCATGTTGATCCGTCAAATATGCATACGTTCTATCAACGACATCCTTAAACACATCACTGGATCCGAGATCATCCTTTGGTTCAAGTAAATGGAAACCCTTCACAGCCTGTTCGCACAAGACGACAACTTAACACCGATGGTGATGTTTGTATGTTCGCACTCGCTGTGAGTTCAGCTGAACCGAAAAACATCAAAGAAGCCATGACTGATCATGCTTGGATTGAATCGATGACGGATGAACTTCAACAATTTGAAAGACTTAAAGTCTGGGAACTTGTTAACAGACCATACGATGTAATACCATTAAATCTTCAATAGATCTGGAAAAACAAGATGGATGAATAGAACACGATCATCAAGAATAAATCTAGGCCGGTGATGAGACTGCTTTTATACATAGTCTCATCGTCCAAATTGGGCTTAAAATGCATTAAATATCATTAAAACTGCCAAATATATGCTCGTGTTTGTTGCTTGTGTATTTTAGGTACGGATATTGAGGAAATGACAAAAAGATCACAAGAATCAATCAAAAACGAACACGGGAAACGAAGCTGCACAATGAACCAGACCCGAATCATGAATTTCCAAAATGACCTTGAAGTTTGAAGATTGTACAAGTTTGGTCCCTCAAGAATTGAAGACTTGTCAATTTATACCCTTGCAAATCTCATTTATTGCATTTGAGTCCCTAAATTATCAAGAATTTACAAGTGAAGTCCTTGGAGATGGAAGAAATTACATAAGAAGTCATTGTTTAAAGTTTACATAACACTTGTGCCAAATATGACAAGTGGTCCAAAGTTGTTACAAAGGATTTGAAAGTTGTTGGCTGGTTTTTACAAAATGAAGAAAGGAAGAAACTTGGGGGGCCATTTTGGCCAGACACTACAATTACTCCTCACCAATCAACACTCCACATCATCTCCACCAACCAATCACATCACACCACCTCATCCCTCCCTCCCACGTCACACTCCACCATCTGATTTAACTTAATAAATCAGTTTATTTAAATGCTTCCCTCCAAACATATTATTTAAATAATCCATCCCCCAAAACAGATTAAAACTAATCCTAATCCCCCATAAACCCTAATTTTCCCCAGATCCTAATTAACCAAATCTAAAGGGTTTTCCCCTATTTTGTCCAGATTAGTGATTCACCCTTTTCTCACCTTAACCCACCCTTTTTTAACCTATTCCAACATCCCCATGTGACTATGGAGCCACCCATGCTCACGTCCCTTTCCACAAACCCCAACTCCAGACAAGATTAAAGGTAGGATCTCACTCCTTGGACCCAAAGCAACTTTTAACGTCCAAGATTGCTCCAAGACAGCTGGCTATCACATGGTTGCTGCAAAATCACAAGATGGCACAAGACCAGTTTGAAATTTGTTTGACCCAAGGAAATTTTAAGCAATTCATGTGCTAGGGTTTTCATGTACTCCTTTCATTCTAGATAGTTCATCATAGTTGTATAAATAGGGTGTCATGTACCCTATTTTAGTTTTTCTAGATTTTACTAAATCCTTTTGTAATTCCTTTTTATGCAAATAAAAGTTGGTATTTTATTGTTAAATGTAATTCCTTTTTACTTGATAAAAGTTGGTGTTTTGTGAGTCTAGCAATCTGAGTTCCACATTTTAACATAAGTTCAAGAGTTTTCAAAAATCAGTCCTATTTTCAGGTTTCTGAAAAAGTTGATTTTTTTTGGTAAAATCTTGTTTCAAAATTTGGTTTTCCAAGTGTGTAAGTGGTAGTTTAAGTGTTTTGGAAGAAAAGAATTTGAGAAAGTTTTCTGAAAAAGATTGTGAGAAATTTTAAAATCAGATATTGTGTTCTTGTGTTGTTCTTAGCAGGAAACCCTTTGGGGATTTTGACTATTTTTCCAAGGTTCAGCACAAGCCCGGGCTTGTTGGAGGTGGCTTTACAGCCATTGTGGGACCTGGATTGTAGGTCCCACAAGGTAAATCCCTTGTTACCTTATTTTCAGTTTTCAAAGTTTTTGGTTTATGTGATTTAGTGAAAATGTATGAAAGGTGTTTAAATGTTGGTTCTTCTGTTTGTTCATGTTTATGTTAGGGTTATATGCATGTGTAGTTGGATTTAAATCAGTTTCAAGAAGTTTTGATAGCATTTTATTTGAAAACAAACCAAGTTCTGAAATTAAGGGGTGTTTGGATCTGGTATTTAATTGAGTTTGGTGAAAGATTTTTGGGTTAAAACCCAGTTTAACACACTCATTAGGTTGTTATAAGGTTACTTCAGTTTTGCTTTCAAGTTTGGTAGGTTTTAAAAAACAAATTGCATGTTAAAATTTGGCTTAAGTAGTCAAAATCAGTAAGAGCCCTAGTGACTGTTTTCTGTTAATATGGCTCACCAAATCTTGTCAATTGTTAGAATATAGGTCTATGTAGGATTGTGAGTTTGTTAGTTGTGCTTTGGTTAAGTTTTGAGCAAGTTATCAGTAGCCAAAACTCACCATTTTGCCATTTGAATCAGCTTACTGTTCACAGAATCATATTGCCTTTATCAGTCACTTGATTGAGACTTTTTTGTGATATTTTTGTGTGTTACTTGCTTGTTTTATAGCTTAAACTGACTCCCCACAACCCACTTGGTTGTGGGGGTGCCTTGTTGTCCAAAAACAAGCCCTCACATAGCTTTCCTAAGCTATTTGGTCAACTGACCAATATTTTACACTAACAGTGGGAACTAAGTTCCCCCTGGTTGTGCTTTGGTTTCCACTGCTCAGCTAAAAAACAAAAACAAGTCAAGTGTCACTTTCAGTCAATTTGTTTTTTTGTCTTTAGTGATCAAAAACATGAATTAGGACTTGATACTAGTTTCTATATTTTTCTTATTTTATTTTGGATTTTTTAGATTAATTTATTTTTCTGTTACTGTTCATTTAATATTTTTTAGATTAAATAGCATTTTTAAATACTTTTTAATATTCTGATTTTTGTCTTTTAGTGCAGAAAATTAATATTTTTAGATTTCAAAAATTTTATTAGACTTAGAAAAATAATTTAAGATTTTTAGTTCAAAAGGTTTTTACTGTTCACTTTTTAATTATTTTTTTAGAATTAATCTAGTTTAATTAGGGTTTAAATTCAAACTGTTTTTGTCGTTTAGTGAAAAATTTTATATTTTTCAAACTTTTTAATTTTTCTACTGTTCCTTAGAGTAAATTAGGATTTTTAAAAGTGTCAAATTATTTTTGGCATTATTTTATTATTTTTTATAATTATTTTAGTTTAAAAATAGTTTTTAGTGATTTAAAAATAGAAAAATAGTTTTTAAAATTTAGGAAAAATACTTTTTAGTCTTTAAATAATATAAGTAACTTATTAGTTCAATAAAATATTATTTTGGACATTTTGATTAATTATATTTTATTTTAGGGCTTTAATTAGCATTTAAAATAGAATATTTAATTAATAAAAGGTTTTAAAATATTTTTGTTGGATTTTTATTCTTATTTATATTATTTTAGACTTAGTTTTAACTTTTAATTAATTTTAGGTTTAAAATTTTTAATTTGTAGCTTTTTACGGTGAACGCCTTTTCGACTTAGCTTAATCCGTCTTCGTAACCGTCATTCTCTTCTAATACCCTTTCTATTTTCTTTTTCTCAATATAATCACAAACCATTAATCAGTTCATTACACAACGCACTTGCCTCCTTGGGAAACGAACTTGAACTTATTTGGTCATTAGTGCTTGGTTTTCCTAAACCGACACTTAACGCTTACCACTATTTTGGTACTCTTTTCCTAAAGGGTATACAAAAACTCTACATCAGCCAGTAGCTAAAGGGTATGGACAGAAAGAGGGTATTGATTTTGAAGAATCATTTGCACCAGTAGCTCGAATGGAAGCGGTCATGAATTTCTTGCTTATGCTGCACATAAGGGATTCATTGTTTATCAAATGGACGTAAAAATGGCGTTTCTTAACGGTCCTTTGAAGGAAGAAGTCCATGTCACACAGCCAGAAGGATTCGTCAATCCTCATTATCCTGACAAGGTGTATCGTCTCCACAAAGCACTTTATGGACTCAAGCAAGCTCCCAGGGCGTGGTACGACGAGCTCTCGAAATTTATGGCCTCCAAAGGTTTCTCAAAAGGTTCCATTGATCTAACTTTGTTCACTTATAAATATAGGGATGACATTTTGCTTGTGCAGATTTATGTTGATGACATTATTTTCGGGTCTACAAACCCAAAACTTTCAAAATGGTTTGAAAAAGTAATGCACAACATATTTGAAATGTCTATGATGGGCGAACTAAAATTCTTTCTAGGAATTCAATTTCACCAATCCCCAAGTGGTATCTTTATTAACCAAGCTAAGTATTGTCAAGAGATAATCAAAAAGCGTGGTATGACATCATGTGACCCCGTTGGGACACCATTATCAACCACATCCCTAGATGCTGATTTGGAGGTATTACCCATAGATCAAACGAGATATCGTTCCATGATCGGGTCCCCATGTACTTAACAGCAAGTCGACCAGATATATCTCATGCTACGTGTTATTGTGCATGATATCAAGCACGACCCACTGAAAAGCACCTCCAGGAGGTTAAACGGATCTTTCGATACCTTAAGAATACCATTCACATGGGACTCTAGTATCCGAGGGAAACCGGTTTCTTTCTAACGGCCTATTCAGATTCTGATCATGCAGGGGTGTCTTGATACACGTAAAAGTACTTCTGGAGGTGCACAATTTCTAGGTCAAGATAAGCTTGTGGGATGGTCTTCCAAGAAGCAGGATTGCACATCATTGTCATCAGCCGAAGAAGAGTATGTGTCTCTATCTGCGTGTTGTGTTCAAGTTCTTTGGATGAGAACACAACTCACAGATTATGGCTTCCACTTTGACAAAATACCTATGTACTTTGACTCAAAGTCCGCCATAGCCATCTCCTGCAATCTGGTACAACATTCCCGCACGAAGCACATTGATGTCAAATATCATTTCTTTAAGGAACAAGTTGAAAAGGGTATTGTTGAATTATACTTTTTTGGAACTGATTACCAATTAGCTGACTTGTTTATAAAAGCTCTTTCGAAAGAGAGGTTTGCGTATCTAGTTAGGCAAATTGGTATGAGATGTTTGACTCCAACAGACCTAGAGATTCTGGCAAAGGTACCTGCTTGATTCATCTATCAAACATCTACCTGTAAATATTAATGAAAAAGAAAAATACAAAATTAAAAATCTTTGAAAATCCAAAAATATTCTTCTCGACATGTCTTTCAGTATCGATAATATGGATGTGCCTAGAAATGTCGCTCAAAAACGACACGGGTGTGTACATAAAGCTCGAATGAAAGTTGCAAAATTTTTTCAAAACATGTCATTTCCATCTTTTATAAAGGAAATTGTCACTTTTGGACAATATTTCCAACAACGGGTAGAGCAATCTATCTCGGGTTGAGCTTGTCACAAAACATTCAACCTTTTGAGCTCAACACAATGGCTTGTAATCACTTTCAGATTGCAACCCGGAACTATATTCACGGGGGAGTGTACGACTTCGTGCTCTTACCATTAGCAAAAGAAGTTAAATCTTCTTACACTTGAGTGGATTCGTCAAGACATTCAAAATCTATGAACTCAAGTTTTCGCCAAAAAGAATTGATTTTTCAAAAAAGCGTTGAACACAATATTTTCAAGAATTTCTCAATAATATTCAAAATCTTTCAAAAATTATGTGTTCAACAACTCCTGTTTAATGTGGATCATATCCTCGTAATGACATTTCCATTGGATCAATTTTTGAGTGGGAGCGTTCCAAATTCATGCTAAGTTCGACACATTTTTCTCTCGAAAGTTTTTTCAAGACTATTTTTCAACATATATTTTAATCAAATTTGGTATCTCTAATATCAAAAGATTTTATATATTAGATATAGGGGGAGAAAATGTGATTAAAATGTGATCTAAAGACTCAAGCACTCATGGTTACGATCAAATACCCACAACATCTTTAATTCACGACGTTATTGGTGTCAAAAGGGTGGTTAGGTTTAAGTCCTATCAATCTAACCAGAACCGGAGGGATCTTCCCAGGGACATTCCAATAGATTATTAGAAGTCCTTAGGAAAGATGGAGTAGAATGTGAACGAAGCTGAATGCCGACTAAGTACTGATGATAGCACTAGAACAATCACAACAAGGTGCTATTAATGATGTCTTGGTAAGAACTGAAGGGGTTGAAGAATGAAAAAGAAATGTAAGGATAAAGGGTGTAAAGAAATTAGCCCTCCATACAACTTAGGAAGAAACTGGGTCAACACATCATGAAGACAACGCATCATGGACCTAGTGATGTAATGCACAACCCCTCCCCAACTGACTCAGGCTTCTCTCAAAATAAGTTTGTTTTATTGTCACGGAGATCAACATGACTTCAATTGACTTTCTCACTCCGAGATAGTTGATATTGAATAAGTGGCATCTACTCCAGCCTCCGACGACTAAAAGTGCACAAATCGAGTTTAGAGCCAAGAGATCAATCAAATCTCGTTAGGACACATGGATGAAGATAAAGAGAGTCCTTCGCTATATCCTTGTGATATTTCTAGAACACTCAGAGTGATACTAATTAGTATTCACAATGATGAGTGGAAATCCTTCCAGTGTTAACAACAAACAGCACTGCGGTAGGTCATGTGCAAGATTCTTTATTAATTGAACATGTGTAAAACTAAAAAGCAACAGTAGTTTGACTCTGAATTGATTCAAACTCGTTTCAGGTTTCTAATATTCAGTGATATTCACTAATATTCGTAGTGACGAATGGAAATCCTTCTAGCGTCAACATTAAACAGCGCTACGGTAGGTGACTTGTGAGATTCTTATGAATCAAGCTTGTGTCAACTGGAAAGCAACAATGGTAAGATTCTTAATGAATCAAACTTGTTCCCGGAATTTGAATTGACGACTTTAATCAAGCGGATATTTATCCAATTGATTCACTCTTTACGTTCGTAGTCTTGCTTTGAGACGGTCGAGTAAAGAGAACAGCTAGTGCAGCCGCGAAACCCTGTCAAGGAGATTCTTAAATCTACCTATTCACAGGTACGGTATTTAATATCTTATAACAGTCTTCACAGACCGGAGGTAAAACGCTACCGATTTAGGACGAATGTCAAAGCCATTCAGTCTGTGTCTATGTTTTGTCTCAAGAAGGTGGTGTCACGGAGTACTCAGCAAAGTCAAAGATTCAAAACCACATATTCATGCCTAAAGACTTATTAAACAATTAATAGTGTAAGCATGTGGATAAAGACACAAGATCGCAAGATGGCAAAGTCAAGTCAAGGATAATTTGAAGATATCAAGATAAAAGACAAAGTCAAAAGACAACGACAAAGGCTCAAAGATCACAGCATGAAGGAACAACACTACTATTACACGTTCAAGACTCATTTATGACAAAATTCATAAATCTCCATTGGACTTCAAATATCGAAGAGGAATGACCTCACATTGGGGGAGATTGTTAGCCTCAAAATATTGAGTCCAACAAGAATATTCGTTCATAGGTTTCTATTATAATATTTATTAGAACGTTGTAATAGATAGTTAAATATTTGTGGTTCACGGGCTTGGATTTAAGCTACTTAAAGCCCAAAAGACAAGCCCGGGTCCAAACAATATAGCCCATTATGGTTACATGTAAGCCCGCCTATATAAGGCCCTTCCTAGCATGTTAGGAAGGGTGGATGATCATTTGTAACTCTAATTATTCTAATCTAATATTCACCAAGTTAATCATCTCTCTCTCTACTTTCTCTCACTACTTTCTCTCTCTAAAATTCATATCTTTTCTATCTCGTTTCTTTAATCTATCATCATATTATTTGAGACAACACTCGGCTTATGTGTGATTATGGGCTTCGGGCTCGGGTTAATTTTTAAAATACGTGTTTGGGATTCGGGATAATATTAAAATCAGAAATATGTTTAATTTAATTAATTACTAGACTCTTTAATTTAATCAAATTCATGACTTAGGTTAAATATTAAAATTAATATTTCATGTATAACCTAAAGTATATTACTTAGCTTAATTTAATTAAAACATGTATTTTTAATTACATTCTTATAACGTATAGTTTAATTAATTAACCAGTTATTAAATAATAGGCTATAACCATGACTTGTATTATACTAATTAAACTTTACTTATTATTAATAATCTAGCTTATTTCTAATTATGGAAACTTACAGTTTTTGGAAACTTTCTATTTTTGGAAACATACTATTTATGGGATCCTGCTATTTTTAGAATGTTACTTAGTATTACAATACAAGTATTATAATACACTATGACATGCATAATACACAACAGAACATCAGTATAACTACAGATAACACTATAAAATACTAAAACATGACAGAATAACTATAACAAGTGAATAACACACAAAACCAATAAAACACATGTAATTCATACAACTCATACACGTTCCCATTCTTATGTAGTATTATCCGTCAAGGCGGAGTCGTTTCTTCAGCATTTTCGTTAGCTTCTACTGGACATAAGGTACGGATTTCCCGTCCTTCAGTAAGGACAACCTCTTCCTTTATTAGGATTTCCCATATGCAGCCAACTGTTTTTCCCTTGTAGTTACAGATTAAATTCTTATGTTTTATTAGTTACCTTAGCCATATACATGCATGACCAGTTTCACCTAGTTATGTAGGTACCATAACCATAACACTAGAGACACTAGTGTTATGACTTCACCACGGCGGAGTGATAGCTCGTGGCGTCCCTTTCAGTTATTTGGCCATTATTATATTATTATTATCATGTGGGGCGTATGGGTGCATCTATGTTCAGTTTCAGTCAGGATTTCATGGTGAATGTGGTGTGTGCCTTGCATCCTTCACAAGAAGTTGATCCCTCCTACCCATTACCAATTAATTAAAGGCATACCCTATATTTTGCATGACGAGGTCACCCCTCCAAGTATTCATGCACGTTGTTGACCTCATGACATATATTGGTTTTTGGTATATTAACTAATACAAGTTTCATAAGTTATAGGCTATGTTTTCAGAACTAAAACCGGTAAACATGACATACAACAAGGTTTTCCTAGGACTTATTCATTTCCGCTGCAATTCATGCTTTATATGCCTTATATGCATTCATTCCTTTATGTCTTTATGTTATGCTATATATCCGTGCAATGAGCGTTATGCTCAGCCGTTTTCCATTTCCATGTCCCCAAACGACAGGTACCCATGGTCGCAAATAGGAACCCCAGAGTATGTGCACTCAGATGGAAGCTATCCGGCCTCTTTTACCTTATGCATTTATTCCTACTTTTTCATAATTTATTTCATTTGGACATTGTTTAGTCCTTTCATTTACATTACTTAATATTTCTTGTGTGTGAGTTACTAGACTACCGATGGTTGATTCCGATATTTCTATTTATGGTCATGAATGTTTAGACATTTACCTTGCAAGCTTTGATGACACGCCATAATTTACTATAGCATTCCATCTTAACAAATGGGGTGTTACAATTATGGTATAAGAGCCCAAGGTTTCAACCTGTAGATCTGTAAAACATGACATGTGACTTATGGGTTGTCACCAGCGTCTTCCTAAAACTGACAGTTGGTTTTCATGCATTCATGCATTTTCATTTTATTTCATGCATTCATATCATTGTCGTAGGTTTATGAATAAGTAATGGTTGGTACAGGACTGGCCCTTTTTTGTCGCATGTGCTTTTATTGAAACTTTTAACTTTGCGACCGACCCATAGGCGTCTAATAAGTGTGAAAAAACTTATCTTTTTACCACTTATTTCCAATAATAACAAGACCAAAACGTGTATTTTATGTCGTAAAAGTCATAATTATGTGTGGTTTGTGTTTTTATTGTGTTTCATGATAAAAATATAAAAAAGGAAGAAAACACGGGCTATCACGAGTTTTTATCGAAGAAAACAAGAAAAGACGAAATCAAAAGATCAAGAGTGCAAAAAGAACAGAAGTCCAAGGCCTATTCTGAAGATTTATCGAAGAAAAAGTCTAAAGACGGAAGTTTAATGAATTCGAAGAACTAAGTCTAAATTACAAGACAAGTTCAATTTATATCGACAAATCCCGAGACGACGTCGAGAAAGACAAAGAATTTAAATCCAGTCGAGACGAGAAGGAAGAAAAAGGAAGCAATACATGCACATCCCCACCTCCTATATATACCCTCCTAATGACACATTAGGAGGGTGTTAGCTAGTTTATTTTTTTCTTTTGTAGTTTTTATTTTTAGAGAGAGAAAATGTTTAACTTTCTCTCAATAAAATTTCATCTTAAGCTTTTCTTTCAAGTTTTCTTAATCTTTAATCTTTAATCTTGTACTTTTGAATCTTTAATCTTCATCTTATTTCAAGCTTTTTACAATCATTCTCATTCTACCTTTCTTTATTTTTAATCTTGTCTAATTTTTGATAATCATGTTCTTTGATTTATTGATGTTTATGTTTGATTGTGCTTATTGATCTTTTAGTGTTTGATTTTTATAGCTTAAAGGATTTTAGTGCTTATTGTGTTAATTTTCTTATTTTTAATTAAATGCTTTTTAGTTAATTTTTATAAAAAGTTGTTTTTAAATATTTTTATTATTTAGTGTTTTTCAAAGTTTTTAAATTTTGTTCTATTAGCGTTTTCTTAAATTTGGTTTGGTTAAGTTTTTAGATAAGAGCTTATTCGGTTTGCTTATTGCATTTTACATTCCATCGGAAAATGGTTTACCCTTTCTGATGGTTATTCTGACTGATTCATCGGAATAGGGTTTGTGTCATATTCCGATAGTTTTGCATGTCAATATTCTGACACAAATTTTACTCATTTATTCCGATACTTTTCTATAATGCAATATTCCGACAGAATTTACTATACACATTCCGATAGATTTGGCTTATATTCCGACCATTTGACATGCTACTTTGCTTGCTTAGCTTTTCTTCCCGCCATTTTGAGCTGCCTGGTTGGCTGCTTGAGCAGCATGCCTGCTAGCTTGTTTATTAATTAATATTGTTCCGTAGTTGTTTAGTTTAATCTGAAAGTTGTCCCGATTTTAATTCTGAAAGTCACGTATTTTTAGTTATATTTTTCGTCGATTTTTAGTATTAGTATTTTTTCCTAAAGTTTAAGTTTTATCTTTTATTTAGTACCCGCTTTAGCTTTTGCCTCGTTCAGTTTTAAAGTACCCACTTAGTTTTATTTTCTCCTTTTTCATTTAGTTAATTTTATTTTTCAGTCGAAAGTTAATTTCTTCGTTTAGTTTTATTTTTATTAATTGTTTTGTTTTAAATTTTGTTTTATTATTTGTTTCACTCCTTTATTATTAGTTATTTGTTTTTGGTTTATTTTTATTACGTTTCACTTTTACCTTTTTACTTAGAAATAGATAACCAAACTTCCCTTTTTCTTAACCAAAAACAATTGAGTCGCACTTTGAACCGGAAATCAATTCGATTAGACACCGAGAAAACGAAGTTTTCAACTAGCAAAATCAGACAATCAAATGGGAGAAAACACGGGAGCAAACACGGGCTATCACGAGTTTTTATCGAAGAAAACGAGAAAAGACGAAGTCAAAAGATCGATAGTGCAAAAAGAACGGAAGTCCAAGGCCTATTCTGAGGATTTATCGAAGAAAAAGACTAAAGACGAAAGTTTAATGAAGTCGAAGAACCAAGTCTAAATTACAAGACAATTTCAATTTATATCGACAAATCCCGAGACGACGTCGAGAAAGACAAAGAATTTAAATCGAGTCGAGACGAGAAGGAAGAAAAAGGAAGCAACACATGCACCTCCCCACCTCCTATATACCCTCCTAATGACACATTAGGAGGGTGTTAGCTAGTTTATTTTTTTCTTTTGTAGTTTTTATTTTTATAGAGTGAAAGTGTTTAACTTTCTGTCACTAGAATTTCATCTTTTGTTTTTTTCATGTTTAAGCTTTAGTTTAATCTTGTATTTTGGAATCTTTAATCTACAAGTTCAAGTTTAAGCTTTTCATCTTTAATCTTCTTCTACCTTTCTTGATTTTTATTTGTTTTTGATTCGTGATAATCTTGATCTTGCTTCATCTTGATGTTTATGTGATTAAAAAGTTTATCTTTTTATTCATATCTAAGTTTTAATACGAATTGAGCTTTGAGCTTATCATGCTTATTGGCTTATTTTGTATCTAGCTTATTTGCTTTTTTAGTTTTCTTAAAAAGTCTTGTCTTATTGAAGTTTGTTTAAAAGTTTTTCTTATTTAAAGTTTTGAAAGTTCTTATTTGTGCTTATTAGCTCTTTTCATTATAAATTTGGTAAAGTTTTGGATTTTACTTTTCAAAACGGAGCTTATTAAGTTAGCTTATTACGTGTTTCATCCCATCGGAAAAGGGTAAACCCTTTTCCGACCATTATTCCGACGGTTTCCACCATTATTCCGATACATTGTATCGAATTAGGGTTTTGGATTCCGACGGTGATTCTGATCATTTTATAGGAAAAGGGTTCGGGGATTCCGATCGTTTTTCCGATCGAGATTCCGATAGTAGTGCTTATCATTATTCCGACAGTTCTGATTCCGATAGCTTTAATGGTCATTATTCCGATGCTTTCTTAGTTATTCCGACAGATTTAATTTTGAGGCATTCCGACGGATTATTTCGACGTGTTTTCCGACAGTAACATTCCGACAGGATTCCGATGGGTTATTCCGACGGGTTTAGGATTTTAGTTTTATAAAGTTTTAAGTTTTAAATTTTCCTTTAAATTTTAATCATTTATTTTTGACTAGTAATTTTTAGTTTAATTTTAACTTTTAAAGTTTCTTTTTAATCAACGACATTTTCATATTTGCTATTAGTTTAAAATAGATAATCAAACCATTTTATTTTCCACCAAGAACGACTGATTCGCACTTTTAACTAGTAATCAATTCGAAAAGATTGGAATAACGAATCTTTTTCATACGAGAAAATCTCTTGTATAAAATGGCGCCGCTGCCGGCTCTTTTCGTTAAGATTAACGGTTTTTAGTGAGAGACGCGTTGGATTTTGGGATCCGTTCACTTTTGAACGTTATTTTTGTGTCTAAAATTTTCAAAAAACCATAAAAATTAAAAATATTCAAAAAAAATAAAAATAGAAAAGCATAAAAAAACCAAAAATATTTCTTGTCTATCTTCTTTTCCTTCTGTAGGTGTGTATGCGTACCCGTGCTCGTAAGAAGAAAGCAACTCAAGTCGATGTCGAAACTCCACCTATTGTAACCATGGACAATCGACCAATGATCGTGTGACACCCCGGGTAGGGTCAAAATATGAGGAAAATATCCCCAGAGACGTCACAAGGGTGGATCGATAGCATATAGTCCATAGAGCATAAGATAAAGATTATTTAAATAATATTACATGTTTGATAAGAAATAAATTAAAAATTGTCTTAAACACGACAAAAGTTGATTGTTTATGTTCCCTAAATAGAACCCCGGACGAGTCCTACAATGCAGATTATTAAGATGCTGGAGACCATGCACACACCATGTACTAACTTCATATTCCTGTACAAAACATACTAACGGGGGTCAACATAAAGTTGGTGAATTTACAAATTTTAACAATTAATTAGTTTGGACATACAATAATCATAGAAGTAATAATGCACAAAGCATTCTTACTAAAATGCAAATAACATTTGTTTATTATTAGAAACTGAAGCTTAACCCCATAGTCCTCAACAGATGAGGACGTAGTGTCTTACAAAAAGACACCCATTCTAGTTCCAACATGGTATACGTCTGTTGTCCTAGCCAAGGCACAGTTAGCATGACTCACCCAGACGGGTATGGTCAATCCCTAATAGATCTATTTATAACATTCGGGTGATTCACAACAATTTAACAGTTTCAATAATAATCAATCAATAATCAAGTTTGTACAATTTAGTTATGTCCAATATATGTTTGCATATTTTCTTTCCCAAAAAGGGAATGTTTTATCAAAGTTTATATGGGGCTGTAAACTCACCTGGGGGTAGGCAATTACTTGTTTAACACGGATAAATAATTAAAGCTCACACCAAAGTTATGCCTAATCAGATAGTACAGTCTTAATAGATAGTACAGAGAACATATATGTATGCTTATACGGATTTTATTCAGTTCATTCATATTATGGTATTTATCTAAATAACCGTAGTTCAAGTAGCATCAATATTCATCTAACTTATTTATATAAGTTTCATTTCTAAGTTCACATAAAATGTTTAACTATTAATATTAATTAGCATACATGTATTTATAGTAATCATTCAATCTTACAATTAAGTTTTACATTTAAGTAGACATAAAAGAAAATGTTTCACATAAAATATTAGCTTATGTTTATAGTACTTGTATCAATAACATCTAATTCAATTTATAACCAAGTTCTATATTTAATTAAAAATTAAGGGTTTTACTTATAATATATTTACGTGGTAACATTTAATTTAATTTACGTCCATATAATTTTATTTCTTAAAAGTATTTGAGTACATGTATTAATAACACATATTCATAATTGCTTATACAACTATTTCCTAAAGTAAATATAAATATTTTATTTTGAAAAATAAATATAATATTTTATTTAACTTTAAGGTTTCCATAAATTATTTTAAAATTTATAAAATAATTTAAACTTAAGAACTTATACCTTAATTTTTATGGTCTAAGTATTTTAATTATGTTTTATTATAATTAAAATAGATTTTAGGGTTAGCGCTTGGAAATGTTTCGGGATATGGCAAAACTAGTCCTTCTATATTTTTAAATAAGTGAAACTTTCGGATTTTACATATTTAGTACCTAGGGGTTGCTAAAGTTTCGGCTTATGGCAGATTTGGTCCCCCTAGTTATATCTAGGTTTTGTAACTTTACTAAATTAACAAAACAGCCCCTACGGCTTCTTTAGGTTTCGGCAATTTACAAAAATAGTCCTTAGGGTTTCAAAATGACAAAATAACTGTTAGAAACTTCCCAAAATGGTCCCTACGGTTTAATTCGCCACAGGTAGTCCTTAAGTTTTGTAAATTGTCATTTTCATCCAAAAAGGTTTTATAAGTTATATTTTATTATAAAAACTTTTATTTTAACACTTAAACTTTATATGGGCTCATTAAATGGGCTAAACATCTAATGGGCTATTTTAGTGGGCTTAAATATACTTCAAGTTCACTAATTTACTTAAATGGGCCTTTAAATCATTTATTGGGATTAATACATTTTTAAGGCCCTTTTAATAAGTTAAATGGGCCTAAGTGTGATCCTAAGTCCATTTAAGTCACTATAATTTATAAAATAGGCTTATTGGATTCATTTAAGTTTTAGGTTAACTTTTCATGGACTTATTTAGTCCATTTACATAAGTTTACATTTTATGTATATTTTTTTTACTTAGGATACTCTTATAAGCTTATTATGAGCTTATTAATATTTAGTTTTCAATCTAAATAGATGAATAAAACTTAAAAATTCATTTTATGTGTTATACCAAATTAGATCTAGGTGTGTCATAAGGTTACAAGTAAGTCATAAGCCCTAGTAGGAGCTTATAACCCACGGCCTACATTAGTTATGGCTTATTAAGAAAAGTCAAGTATTATTTTAAGGTTGCATGTAGTTTATATGTGTTACAAAATTAGATCTAACTATGTACACATCAAGAAAATAAGTCACAAGTTCAAAATAAGTTCTAAACTATGTTTAGGCCTAACAAACAAACATAGATTCTTGTACCCACATATATAGCTCACGGCTATGTTTTTAGATCTTGGTATTTCCAAGATGAATACTTTAACTAGTTTTTAAATCTTGTAAATATTTACAAAAACACATTATGATTATCTAGGTTACATGCATGTTTCCAAGGCTACTATCATCTCAAGAAACAATGTATATCCCACGACTATATTGTTTCCTCCCAATATTCCCATTAGATCTACTAGCTTATTTCATGTATATCATGTTAAGTTAACACTTATCATTAGATCTAAGTTTTTATAAGCATACATGTACATCTAACCCATTTTAGGGTCATATGTAACCCACGGCTATATATTCACATAAGTTACTTTGATGATTTTTAATAGCTCATTTTACATGTAACATTTCATGTTCCACTACTCAAAACTTAGTAGACAAATCATATGGCCTTTACTCATTCTTTCCGTGACCTTTAAGGTCATGGTTTTCATGATTTTTAAGTTTCACAAGTTCTTTTCATGAGATCTATGGTTATTGGTTAACCAAAGTCCCATAAACAAGATTTGTAACCCATGCCATATTTAGATTTATAAAAGGTTTCATATGGTTTCTAAATCAAGTTTAACACATAACACATAACACATAAGTCATAAGTTTCTTATTAAAAAGATTTTGAATCATGATCATGGTTTATATAAATATGTCGTGACCCATATGGGCCATAGCCTTACCAAATCTTGATTTTTAACATGTTATTCACTTGTGTTTATAGATGTATGAAGATGCATGCATGAAGAAATGAAAGATTATGATGTGTATACCTCTCTTGCCTAAAAGTATCAAAGAGGATCTAGATGAACAAGGAGATATAAGATCTACTCAAGATGATGAAGAAAACCCTAATATAAATCAAGCCATGGCCTTAAAGATTTGGCTAGGGCTTGTTTATAGTGGTTCCAAGAGAAATGATGCTACCAAATGATTTGTAATCAAGATGGGACAAAGATTTAGTTTATTTAATGAATCAACTTTGGATTTTTGTGGCTTATGGCCGAAATGTTTGAGAGAGAAAGGAGTAGAGAGAAGTGAGTTGAATGTATGAGAGATGGGAATGTGTGTGTTTCGGCTTAAAGATGAGAGAGGGGAAAGAGAATGCAAAAGGCATGATTGCCTTGGTAAGGATATTTGTGCCAAGTGTAAGCTCTTCCCTTTCTAAGACAACCCTTCTTCTTCCACATATGCATGTGTGTGCCGTGTAAGGCTATCCAAAGAAAAGGGTGGGCTTGTGTGGGCTTGAGTTGGGATAGAGCATAAGGAATACATAACTTTGGGCTAGTCCAAGAAAGTTTAGGGATACCTATATTATGCAGACACACATATACGGCCACATACCCATGGTGTAGCATACTCTTCCAATTTTTGTTAAGTGTTGTTTCATCAAATGTTGGTTATGCATTTTTACTACTTGTTTTATGTGCATAGCTTACATAGTCAACTTATTATAGCAAGCATGTATGTAAAATATATGTGCACATTGGATAAGTTCACACATGGCTTATAGAAATATAATATTTGATGGGTGAAATTTCATTACCTAAAATCATGGTAAAATCATGGATTTTACAGCACCACCCCGTTATTTTAGCTTTGTCCTCAAAGGTATTAAAAACATAGTCATCTTTTAAGTGATAGATGTTCTAAGTGTATTATTTGTTTCAGGTTCA
This sequence comes from Glebionis coronaria, assembly GCA_025667525.1. Taxonomy (NCBI): domain Eukaryota; kingdom Viridiplantae; phylum Streptophyta; class Magnoliopsida; order Asterales; family Asteraceae; genus Glebionis; species Glebionis coronaria. The sequence goes on from CM046880.1 coordinate 68,247,504, forward strand.
CTCTCAGATGCGGATGGTGGCATGAACGCGAAGTGGTCTATTCCTATGTTACTTCTATATGTCTGATTTGGCATAAATGGAAACTTCTGTCATTACAGGTGAAGAGAAGAAAATGTAGAGATATTTTTATCCAGATTGTACTATTCTTCCGATTGAGCAGTAGAAGAGATTACTGCTTTGGTCGGATAGAGAATCGGACTATACCTCCGATTGAGCAGTAAAGGAGACTGCTGTTGTGGATGGGTAGGCAAGGAATGCAAAGAAATCTTGATCTGGATCGCACTATACATCCGATTGAGCAGTAAAGGAGACTGCTGTTGTGGATGGATAGGCGCGGAATGCAAAGAGATCTTTATTCGGATCTCACTATACATCCGATTGAGCAGTAAAGGAGACTGCTATTTTGGATGGATGCGCGAAATGCAAAGAAATCTTTATTCGGATCGCACTATACAACCGATTGAGCAGTAAAGGAGACTGCTACTGTGGATGGATAGGCGCGGGCTTCTCAATGGGTGTTGTAGTCATACCTTTCCCGGATTTGGGAGAGGACCATTGGCGTTGTGGATTTGGTTAGGAGGACAAATCCATTGCAAATGGTTTCTAATATGAGGAGGACACGCCAACATATTTCATACGCTGGGGAATCTGGGGATGCACTATTTCTACATCCTTTTCATGGGTGAGATACAAGTTATATCTCTATACCCGCGGATGAAAAATTGGGGGTTGAAGGTAATACAACCATGTTTAACTTCAACCCCTCCTATATTAACATCTTTAAGAAAAGACTTATGATCTATACCTCAAGTCAGCGGGTCACAAACATTAGTTAATGGTACTAAAGTTTCTACCCAACAAAGAGGTTAAGATTGTTGTCGATCGCGTTTGCGTAAGAAGTTGCAAATAATCTGCTTCTTTTGTCGTGAGGCTGCGTGAGAGGGGCGCAAAAAAGAAGTACCTCAAATGGTGGAAATAAAGGAAGATATCAAGAATAAAGAAGTGCGCGCCTTGCAGGGTGTCGTACAAGGGTCATTCATTCACTATTACTGGTTCAAAATTTGTACAAATTCTAACTTCTAAACAGAGGAATTCTCATCTCCCCATGTCTAATGGATGATGGTATTGTCGAACTAATTGGACCCGAAGAGGAAAGAGGAATGTCCAAAAATATAGGACATTCAACTTCTCCTTATGGGGGATGTCGAATGTAGCCCTCCAAGGTACATCCATTGTGAGTTGGATGTGCCTTTCAGGTTTAGGGTTGTCTAGGTGGCGGGAGTAACCCTAAAAAATACACCCATTGTGAGTTGGATGTGTTTTTCAGGTTTAGGCAAGGAAGAAACAAGTTAGGGAAATGGGATATTCTCGGACCAAGTATTCTCTGGCCCGTTGGTGCTAGAGATGACACTAAATCTAGTGTTAACTATATCGGGGTTATGGCTCCCCAGTATAATCAAGGTTTCATATCACCAAGGTACACAAACCCATTGTTTGGCTATATAGGATAGTCGCATGATACTTGTTAGTCAATTTGTGCTAATAACGACCTCAAAGCTATCCGGGCTTTCTAGGATCTGATTGATGTAAAACGGCGATTTGAAAAGTTTTAAGGATCAACCTCGAATGCTGGTGTGTAACTATCATAACTTTTCCATCGACTATTCCATAGTATAATAGGAGCCTAGAATTATCAGAGGGATTTCCATTACCTTACAAAATTTAGCAAGTGTAGTGCTTTGGTCTACACATGTATCAGACAAGATAGATGTATATCACTGGTTTAGTAAGAACGTACCAGGTACGATGCTGGAGCCTGGGTTTGTTGGAGTGATGAGACTGTATTTATACATAGTCTTATCGTCCAAAATGGGCTTAAAACGCTTAAAATATCGTCAAAATACCCATATATGTGCCTATGTTTGTTCATTGTGTATTTTAGGTATGGATATCGTGAATTCACCAAAAGATAAAAGGAATCAAGCAATAACGAACACGGGAAACGAAGCCGCACAAAGAACCGGACCCGAATCATGAATTTCTAGTCAAGCCCTTGAAGATTGAAGAATTGGCAAGAATGGTCCCTCTATTTTTGAAGATTTGACATTTTATACCCTTTCAAAACTCATAATTGCATTTGGGTCCTTAAAATGTTGATTATGTGCAAGTTTGGTCCTTGAAGAATGCATAATGTGCATTAAAAGCCCTTTAAACAAAGTTTGGAAATGCCATGTGCCATTTTTGACAATTGCTGAAAGTTGTTATCAAAGGAGATTGAGTTTTTGGCTATTTACTACAAAGTGGAGACATCAAAGGAATATAAGGACTTAAACTACCAAGACATACAAACTAATCCTAGCCAATCACCATTACATGTCATCCCCACCAACCAATACACTCCCACCACCTCATCATCCCTTACACATCAGCATTCCACCATCCAGTTAATAATATTAACTAAATCAGTTTTTAAACTGATTAAAGTAAATTTAATTGGGGCGGGTAACAACTCCTGTTCACCATCACTCCCCTAAAACACCCTAATCCTCATTCAAGAACCCTAACCTAATTACTCATCTAAACCAAGGGGTTTTTACCCCATAATGTCCAGGATGTTGATTTACCATATCACAAACTAAACCCCACCCTCTGTTTTGTCTCTACATCACCCACATGTGATACCCAGAGGTCCCCTGCCCCACATGTCACATGGAAATCGAATATTGGCAGAAATTTGGATGGTTGGATTCATTTACGTGTTCACATCAACAGCATCAACGACCAAGATGGCATCTATACAACTCAGCAACAAGGACAATCACATGTATACACAAGACTCCAAGAATCATCAAACGGATCAAGATGGCATATTCCAAGATCCTGAAGGGTATTTTAGGGTTTATGTTAGCTAGGGTTTTATGTTCTAGAAAAATCCCCTCATGTATATAAATAGACTAGGCAGAATGTATTTTGTTTTTGTTCCGGTCCTTGTACAATCTTTTTAAAAAGTAATGAAAATGAAAATTTGAAGTTGTGCAATCACTGAGTTCCCTTTTACTGTTTATTTAGTGTAATCCTTTAACTTCTTTTCAATGTTAGTTTAAAAAAGTTCATTTGAGTTTTTGTTTATGAAATCAGTTTTCACAAAGTTCTAAAATAGGGTTTAAGACTTTTGGAAATTCAAAGATCCAGGGAAGTGAAAGTGGAATTGGGTATTTGGTTCTCTAAAGTTTTAATCTTGTTCAAAAATGTTTTCAAAAGATCTGCAAGTGGGTTTAAATAGGTTTTCCAGGAAATTCAGTCCTTTTGAAAGTTCATTTTTTTCTTCTTTACGCATAACCAATAAGCTATAGCAGCTTAATTAATAAGCTTACTCTATAGCTTATTGGTTTTTATCCAGTTCACTCTTCTTTTCTCTTTTTTTTGGCAGGATCTAAGAACCATAGATAAAAAGTATTAGAGGTGTGGTGTTGGAAGTATTTTTCTTTCCCTTTCTCTACATCAAGATAGTTCAGCTCAAGCCCGGGCTTGAATGGAGATGGCATGTCAGCCATAGTGGGGCCCGGATGTGGGTCCCACAAGGTAACCCCTTATAAGGCTTGAACCCTCTGTTTCTAGTTTAGTTGGCAGGATTTTAGAACTTGTTTGTTGCATGAGATTTGTGAGATAAATGGTTGTATGCTAGATTATCTGTTCATACAGGTTTATGTTTGTATTATTTGCATGTTAAAGTAAAAATTAATCAGTTTCAAGTGGTTTTGGAAGCATTTAGTTTATAAAATCAAGCATCTGAAAACTAAGGGAGTGTTTGGATCTGGTTTTTAAGTCTAGAGTAGTGACAGTTTTTGCCTTAATTTCAGTTTAATATATATTCTTTGTGTCATGGTAAGTTATAGTGGTGCTTAGTTTAAGTTTGGTAGGATATTAATTAGATTTGCTTGCTCATCATTTGCTCTCATAGCTCAAAATCTGTAAAGTGCCATAATCTGCTTATTTTAGCTTGAATTAGACCATCAATCTTTGGAATATGTTAGATATTAGGACATTCTAGGGATTTAGATCACTTGTAAGTGATTTGGTAGTATAGTGTGCAAGATCTAAGCTCCCAAAATTCGTGTTTGTGCACCTAGCAAACTTCACTGTTCACCAGCAACCTTAACACCATATCAGTGACTGTTTGGGAGCTTGTGTGTGTGATTTTTGTGTTAAGCTTGGTGTTTTTTCTGCTTATCTTGACTCCCCACAACCCAACTGGTTGTGGGGGTGCCTTATTGACCAAGAAAAAGCCCAAGAAAAGCTTCCCTAAGCTTTTCAAATCTTTGACAGCTTATTTACACTGTCAGTGGGAACTCCTTTCCCACTGATAGGCTTGTTGTAGCCACTGCTACACAAAAAGACAGAAACATCAAAAAGGTCAACATCACAGATCTTGTTTTTTTTGTCTTTTGTGGTCCAAAATAGGAATTAGGATTTCAAATCTTTTTCATTATTTTTCTTTTTTAATTCTTAATTTTTCAGTATAATTTATTTTTATTCTACTGTTCATTTTATATTTTTTAGATTATTTAGCATTTTTAATTACTTTTTAATATTCTGTTTTTTGTCTTTTAGTGGTAAAAATACATATTTTTCAGATTTAAAATTTTTCCTAGGTTTAGAATATTAATTTAAGATTTTTAGTTTAAAAATTAGTTACTGTTCATTTTTTAATTATTTTTTATAATTAAATTAAGTTAATTAGGGTTTAATTATTAAATAGTTTTATCTTTTAGTGCAAAATTTTACATTTTTCAAACTTTTTCAATTTTCTACTGTTCACTAGGGTAATTTAGGATTTTTAAAATTGTTAGATTAATTTTGTCATTATTTTATTATTTTTTAGGATTATTTTAATTTAAAAATAGTTTTTAGTGATTAAAAAACAGAAAAATAGTTTTTAAAATTTAAGAAAAATAGTTTTTAGTCATTAAATAATATAAGTGACTTATTAGTTCAATAAATTAATATTTTGGGCATTTTGTTAATTATATTTAATTTTTGGGCTTTAATTAGCATTAAAAATTGAATATTTAATTAATAAAAGGTTTTAAAATATATTTGTTGGAATTTTATTCTTATTTATATTATTTAAGACTTAGTTTAATATTTTAATTAATTTTTAGGTTTAATTTTTATTTTTCGTCACGTTTTACGTATTTACGTTCGCGTTTTACGTCAACGTCGTAGTTTTAATCGTAGTCGTAGCTCGTCTTTTATTTTTCTTTCTTTACACCAAAAACGTCACTAATCCAAACATTGTTATTTTACATAATTGGCACACATAATACACACCTCCTTCGAGAACGAACCCGCATTTATTCGGTTTTACGTTTTTCCTAAAGCGTAAGACTTAATACTTGCCGCTCATACGCGTTTTTCCTAAAACGTGTACGAAAAACCTACATCAATTTTTGGTGCCGCTGCCGGGGAGGTGTTTGCCATTATTAGTACCGTGTTTGTGTGAGTAGTGTGTTTTTTCTTTTCATTTTTTTTGGAAAGCGTAAATATCCTACATACTCATTTTTGTTATTTTTATCTATTATATTATAGTATCCAAATAAATCGTGTTTAATTTTCCTAAGTTAGACACACAACAATCTTTTACTATATTGTAGATATATTGGTTTTCGTTTTTCTTGTGAATATATTATTACTATATTGTACTACGTAAGAACAATAAATATACAAGTACTCCAAAAGCGTGAAAACGCAACCTTGATTCGGGATTTCATCACTCGATCATTGTATTCGAATCCAAAGCAAAAGTTTAAAGGCAAAATAGATAAATACTTTCGTGAGGCTTAATTTCAATTAACACAAACTATAAGGTGGGTATAAGGCGGTTGTATTTCACGACCTAAAGGAAAAAGGCTCTTAAGTGCTTCGCGCCGCCTCGTTTCCTCCGCTTGCTTGTGCGTGTTTTGAGAAAGAGGGCTAATCGAGGGTGTGCCGCCCAAGTATTATCTACGTATATTATATTTGCTTGTGTTTTCAAGATTAAACCCTCTTGAACGTTTTGGTGTTTCACCAACGTTCTAAAGTCATCGAGAACGTTCACTCCACGTGATCGTTTTCATTCTTTGAGGCTCCTTTAATCGAGAAAGTCGATTCGAGGGGAGATTTGTAGATTTGTGTCTACGTAATACATTCAAAAAATCCAAAAAAATTAAAAAACCAATCAAAAACCAAAAAAATTTAAAAAATCAAAAAGCCGCAAAAAGAATCTTCTTTGCTACCACCCATTCTACGCTTAGTGCATGCGCACTCGATCGAAGGATTATTCCAATTCTAGTGAAGCTTCGAATCGACGCAATCGTAATCGAAGGAATCGACGACGTAGACGAGAATTAGAAACCGACGTTCCTAATATCGTTGTTGAAGAAACCGTAGAGGAGATGGCCGACAATCGTTCTATGATGGAATTGCTCCAAGCGCCCACCGAGGGTTATGGAGACGCGATCGTAATTCCCGCTATCGAGGCGGAGAATTTTGAGATCAAGAGCGGAATGCTTTCGTTGATCCAAGCTACGAAGTTTCGAGGTCGTGAAGCCGATAATCCTCACGACCATATTCGGAATTTTGATCGTCTTTTGGCCACGAGCAAGTTTAAGAACGTCGACGCCGATGTCGTCAAGCTTATGCTTTTTCCGTACTCGCTCGATGGTGCCGCCAAGGATTGGTACGAGAAAGAGCCACCTAATTCCATAGTTACGTGGAAGGATCTCGTTTCCAAGTTCGTTAATTATTTTTTCCCACCGTCTAAGACAACGTTTTTCAAGAACGAGATTACAAAATTTGAGCAAAAACCGAATGAATCTTTTAGAGACGCGTGGGATCGCTTTAAGGAATTGCTTAGGCAATGTCCTCACCATGGTTTTTCCGAGTTGCACCAAATCGATACGTTTTACAACGGTCTTAATTTTCACGAACAAGACTCGTTGAATTCCGCCGCCGGTGGCAACTTTTTGTGTAAGACTCCGAGAGAAGCTTTGATAATTATCGAGAACCGATCCAAGGTTTACCAACTCCGCAATGCACCGAGTGTTGCCAATGTCGCCAATGTTAGTAGTTCTAATCGCGACATTGAGAGGGTTGATGCGAAAGTCGATAAGCTTACGAATGTGTTCACGTCTTATCTCATTGAGATGCAAAAGAAAGACGCTCCCGCTACGGTGAAAGCGGTTGAGGTTTCGTGTACGTTTTGTGGTGGACCTCATAATTATTACGAGTGTGCGGCTACGGATGGCCAAACGTCGAATGTGAGTGCGTTAAACAACAATTTTTCTAATCAAAATCAAAATAACGTCGGTCCATCACAACAAGGCAATTATAACCAAGGCAACAATTTTCAAAATCGAAACAATTTTCAAGGAAATAATCAACAAGGAAATTTTTCGAATCAAAATCAAGGTTATAATCAAGGTCGTAATATAACTTGGCAAAATCGAGATAACAATCAAGGAAATAATTTTTCAAGTGGGAATCAAAACAATTTTCAAAGAAGTAATCAAAACCAAGGGAACTTTAATTCTAATCAAAATAGTTCGTCAAACGATTTTCAAAATTACATGAAAACGAATGAGGCTAATATGAGACGATTAGAGGGAGAAATTGGTACTTTGAAAAACGACTTTACAAATACTTTGAAATTGCAAAACACGAAGATTGAGCAAGGGCAAATTGATATTAAAAAGATGTTTTCGGCTATAATGAACAAAGCCTCGGGTTCGTCATCAAGTTCGTTACCTAGTGACACCGTTGCTAATCCGAAAGAACAATGCAAAGCCGCCTCGTCTCGTGAGAAAGGTCGTGTGATTACCCCTAACCTTGAAGGATTCCGTGTTGTTTATCCCTCTCAACCCTCGACTTCTAAAACGTCTTCTTGTTCTAAAGTCGATGGGGTGAACGTGGCGACCAAGGAAAAGAGTGCACACCCTCGTGTACCTCAAATTCCATCCACGGTTCAAAAAGAGAGTTTTGTCGACCTTACCACAGTAACCCTTGAAGAAACTTGTGCATCGATCCTTCTTAAAAAACCCAAAAGGCGTATGCCGATAAAGGAAAAGGATCCGGGCCAATTTCTACTACCTTGTGATTTTTCCGAGATTGAGGGATGTTTAGCCCTTGCCGATTTAGGTGCTAGCATCAATCTCATGCCTCATTCTCTTTGGAAATTGATGAGATTGCCTTCGCTTACCCCCACAAACATGACAATCGAGCTTGCAAATTGTACACCTTTAATACCAATTGGAATAGCCGAGGATGTCTATGTTAGGATTGGAAAGTTTGTTTTTCCCGCGGATTTCGTTATATCCGATTACGAGTGTGACCCTAAATGTCCCATTATTTTAGGCCGACCATTCTTATCAACGGCTCGAACCGTAATCGACGTTCACGAGGGGAGACTTACTATGAGATATGGGGATGAGAAAATAGACTTTTTTGCTAGAAAATCCCAAGGATTTTATGAGAATGAAAAAACCGAGGTTTCAAAACCTAATGATTCAAATGATTTCAAAATGTTTACTTTAGCGGAAAGAATGAAGCTTGATGCATGTTTTGAAAGAATTAAGAAAAACGGTTTTAAAGATGATGATTTTAATGATAAAGAATACGTGTACCTAATTCAAAAGGGTATGTGTAAATTTATGGATGAAAACTCACTTTGGGATGTTTTTAGCGAAACAAGTGAAACACCAATTCCGAAGGGCGACGTTAGTGCCATCACGACAAAGACCAATATGGGCTCGTCTTCACCACCTTCGAAGGACCATGACTTTGAGGCCTATACTTCTAAAACCATTGAAGTGCCTCCCACTCCTAGCCCCAAATCCATTAAGGCTAAGGAAGTGGCCCAACCCAATGCAATCTCATCCATCATAGAAATGTCACCTAAGCATAGTCATTCGACTTGTAAGTCCATGGTTGTGACTCTTGAGAAATCCACTCGAGAACTTGCTCACATCGACACTTTCTTTGATGACGATGGTGATTTTGCCGAGATCGAGCATATACTTGCTAATCCGCCATCCATCTTCGAGGATTTACCCTTTGATAAATCTTCAAATGAAGAGGACGATCTCATGTCGGAAATTTCTTATGATGATGAGAATGACGACACTTTCACAACGTACTCGAATTCCGTATACGAACCTATTTTTCATCATAATCCCATTTTTGATGATGAATTCGAGAACATTGATGACCATATCATCGATCCTCCTTCGTTTCACAATTGTGATGATGAAGAATTCTTTAAGGAGGTCGATGATTTTCTTGCTATAGACACAAGTCCCATTCTCGAGGAGTTACCTTATCAACACTCCTCATTTGAGAATGACGTTTACCACATCCATGAGGATCTAACTTATCAACGATCCCCACAAAAGAATGATGGTTTCGTGCTTGATCGTGATCTCTTCGAGAGAGTTTCTAAGATACTCAAGGAGGGGAATGACAAACCTTGGTTTGACAAGCCTATCTTTGATGAGGAAATCGATGAGATCGACGTTCATGAGGATGACGAGTATGTAGACCCCGAGGGGGCGGTGTTCTTTATTGATCGACGTTTTGAGAACTTATATAATCCACCACCCCCTAACCACGACTTAAATGTGAGGATTTTTAGCGCGACTAATTTTGAATTTGACACGCCAAATATTTTCGACATTATTCAATCAGGTTTTCATAAAGAGTTTAAAAACGATGAAAAAGGAAAGGATTTTAAAAATGTTTTAAATGATTTTTCTACATGTTTAACTCCGTCATCACATCGTGTCATGAGTACTACCACCTCGTCTACTCCTTTTGACGATGGTTGGTGTGGTCTTAGTATGGGGGAAGCCCCAAATGTTCCCTCACACTTTACCACCGAGGACGAGATTTACGATCCTGGAATTGCTTGTAAAGGGAAATCTCGGTCTTCCACCGATGCAATAAATGGAAATCATATCTATTTGCTTGGTGTGAGTCTACCTCGAGTAGCTCATATGTTTGACTTACCCATTGCCCCACCTTTCTACTTCTTATCTCTTTTCTTCTACCCCATTGGGGTTTGTGTTGAAGTAGCGTTGTTTCGTCTTTCATCCGAAAACGAAGACGCTATCTTTGACCCCGGTATACGTTTATCGGGTTTTTAAAGTACTCCATGTACTTTTGGGCCTTGTTTATCATGTAAGTCCCACCAAAAATGACCAAACCAAGATTATCCCTAAATGATCACATTTATGGGGATTCGAGTCGAGCTTTTGACTCGGTTATCAAAAACAAGGTGCCTCGTGGGGGATTCTCATGCTTATCCTTGTACATATTATTGCTTTCTTAGTTAACGTAACGAGGGGACTTGTGCTCTTCCTACCTTTGTTCCGTGGTTGTTTGTGATTGTGATTTATTAGGTTCATCGACATCATTGAAGCCTCTCGTGTTCGTTTTACGGATCACTCGAGCTTCGATCGTTGCCTTTGGAGATTCCGATATCCGATGATATCCTTTTATGTTCTAACGTTTATATTATTAGCATAATTCATAAACGGCTTTTAGGTTATTCGTTTTACCCTTTCCATGCTCGAGATTAAGCGTTCGACTTCGTCTCTAGTATGGGGGTGTTTACACCCCTAGACTCGAAACATTGAGGACAATGTTTAGTTTTAGTATGGGGGGGTGAGTAGATACTTCACCTTGCTTACGTCAACACGCAATCCAATATTCATCTTTTTGTTATCGTTTTGTTGCAAAATAAGGCCAAAAATGGCCAAATTTTAAAATTTTTTCTTGTTTTTCATAAGTGTTTAAGACACGAATGTAGGTTTTCCGATGGTGAGAACGAGAGTAATTTTTGACTCGACCGTGCGTGTTGAGCACTTAGCTTCGATTCCTTAACTTTTTAGGCTAAGTCTCTTAAATGAGGACGAGAAATGATAGAGTTATTTATAAGTCTCGTATTCGTCACGATCTTATGTGTAGTAATTATTAGCTTATTCTCCCAACGCTTTTGCATAATAAATTGTTAATAAATAATTATTTGGCGGTTTAGTCACTATTGTTGGGTTTCTAATTTGTTTTGGTAGCTTCCATGTAATTAAATTGGGAAAACATCAAGGTATCGCCAGCGTCACGGTTTTGAAGTATTGGCACCCGAATAATCGAAAGCTTCACCTAATAATAAGATTTCAAGTGCTCACCTAAATTAAGCAAAAATTTGAAGCTCACAAGGCCGAAAAATCTATGCCCAAATTGAAAGTGAATCAAGCCTTAATCTTCGAAGCTTTAAAGATCCAAAATTCGCTTTAGCGTGAGGATATACGTCTTTGGCTAATAAAACCACCGATGAGGCGGATAATAAAAGGCAAGGCAAGACCGAAGTCATAATAAAAGCTTCATGGCGAAGTTGAATAAAAGATGGAGGTAAACCAAAGATAATAAGGCCCTTCCGTTAGGGGGCGTATAAAAGTCTTGGTAATAAGTCTCATGTTCAAAACCGTTATAAAACCGTGTTTATCGATCCTTCTTGTTGACTTAATTTTTTGACATCGTTGTCTATTAGGATGAATTATTGATTTGATGATTTTGGTTACACCGTTAAGTTTCTATTTTTAGACTTAATCTCTATTCACGCATAATTCGATGATGTATCCTCGTGATCATTAAGACAAAAATAAAATATAAGAGATACCAAGTAGGAATAAGGGAGTTTAGGTTCGTAATTAACACTCATAAGAAGTGGTCGTGTTGCTAACTTATAATAACAATGATCTCGTTACACGCTTAGCATGGAATTGGGTGAAAATCGAGGACGACGAAATTATTTCTAACGAAGCATTCACGTGTTCTTGTTCTATGATCCTAAAAGTCACATTCTCGTGATGAAAACAATACATTATGTCTAAAATACGTGTAGTAGTTCATTTAAATTTATGTCTTTAATAAATGTCATCATAAAATGAATTTTGGAAGTGCTACGATACTTAATTCTAGCATTGCGTGGAGACACGGCAATGGTTTAGTATGGGGGAGTGATGAGACTGTATTTATACATAGTCTCATCGTCCAAAATGGGCTTAAAACGCTTAAAATATCGTCAAAATACCCATATATGTGCCTATGTTTGTTCATTGTGTATTTTAGGTATGGATATCGTGAATTCACCAAAAGATCAAAGGAATCAAGCAATAACGAACACGGGAAACGAAGCCGCACAAAGAACCGGACCCGAATCATGAATTTCTAGTCAAGCCCTTGAAGATTGAAGAATTGGCAAGAATGGTCCCTCTATTTTTGAAGATTTGACATTTTATACCCTTGCAAAACTCATAATTGCATTTGGGTCCTTAAAATGTTGATTATGTGCAAGTTTGGTCCTTGAAGAATGCATAATGTGCATTAAAAGCCCTTTAAACAAAGTTTGGAAATGCCATGTGCCATTTTTGACAATTGCTGAAAGTTGTTATCAAAGGAGATTGAGTTTTTGGCTATTTACTACAAAGTGGAGACATCAAAGGAATATAAGGACTTAAACTGCCAAGACATACAAACTAATCCTAGCCAATCACCATTACATGTCATCCCCACCAACCAATACACTCCCACCACCTCATCATCCCTTACACATCAGCATTCCACCATCCAGTTAATAATATTAACTAAATCAGTTTTTAAACTGATTAAAGTAAATTTAATTGGGGCGGGTAACAACTCCTGTTCACCATCACTCCCCTAAAACACCCTAATCCTCATTCAAGAACCCTAACCTAATTACTCATCTAAACCAAGGGGTTTTTACCCCATAATGTCCAGGATGTTGATTTACCATATCACAAACTAAACCCCACCCTCTGTTTTGTCTCTACATCACCCACATGTGATACCCAGAGGTCCCCTGCCCCACATGTCACATGGAAATCGAATATTGGCAGAAATTTGGATGGTTGGATTCATTTACGTGTTCACATCAACAGCATCAACGACCAAGATGGCATCTATACAACTCAGCAACAAGGACAATCACATGTATACACAAGACTCCAAGAATCATCAAACGGATCAAGATGGCATATTCCAAGATCCTGAAGGGTATTTTAGGGTTTATGTTAGCTAGGGTTTTATGTTCTAGAAAAATCCCCTCATGTATATAAATAGACTAGGCAGAATGTATTTTGTTTTTGTTCCAGTCCTTGTACAATCTTTTTAAAAAGTAATGAAAATGAAAATTTGAAGTTGTGCAATCACTGAGTTCCCTTTTACTGTTTATTTAGTGTAATCCTTTAACTTCTTTGCAATGTTAGTTTAAAAAGGTTCATTTGAGTTTTTGTTTATGAAATCAGTTTTCACAAAGTTCTAAAATAGGGTTTAAGACTTTTGGAAATTCAAAGATCCAGGGAAGTGAAAGTGGAATTGGGTATTTGGTTCTCTAAAGTTTTAATCTTGTTCAAAAACGTTTTCAAAAGATCTGCAAGTGGGTTTAAATAGGTTTTCCAGGAAATTCAGTCCTTTTGAAAGTTCATTTTTTTCTTCTTTAAGCATAACCAATAAGCTATAGCAGCTTAATTAATAAGCTTACTCTATAGCTTATTGGTTTTTATCCAGTTCACTCTTCTTTTCTCTTTTTTTTGGCAGGATCTAAGAACCATAGCTAAAAAGTATTAGAGGTGTGGTGTTGGAAGTATTTTTCTTTCCCTTTCTCTACATCAAGATAGTTCAGCTCAAGCCCGGGCTTAAATGGAGATGGCATGTCAGCCATAGTGGGGCCCGGATGTGGGTCCCACAAGGTAACCCCTTATAAGGCTTGAACCCTCTGTTTCTAGTTTAGTTGGCAGGATTTTAGAACTTGTTTGTTGCATGAGATTTGTGAGATAAATGGTTGTATGCTAGATTATCTGTTCATACAGATTTATGTTTGTATTATTTGCATGTTAAAGTAAAAATTAATCAGTTTCAAGTGGTTTTGGAAGCATTTAGTTTATAAAATCAAGTTTCTGAAAACTAAGGGAGTGTTTGGATCTGGTTTTTAAGTCTAGAGTAGTGACAGTTTTTGCCTTAATTTCAGTTTAATATATATTCTTTGTGTCATGGTAAGTTATAGTGGTGCTTAGTTTAAGTTTGGTAGGATATTAATCAGATTTGCTTGCTCATCATTTGCTCTCATAGCTCAAAATCTGTAAAGTGCCATAATCTGCTTATTTTAGCTTGAATTAGACCATCAATCTCTGGAATATGTTAGATATTAGGACATTCTAGGGATTTAGATCACTTGTAAGTGATTTGGTAGTATAGTGTGCAAGATCTAAGCTCCCAAAATTCGTGTTTGTGCACCTAGCAAACTTCACTGTTCACCAGCAACCTTAACACCATATCAGTGACTGTTTGGGAGCTTGTGTGTGTGATTTTTGTGTTAAGCTTGGTGTTTTTTCTTCTTATCTTGACTCCCCACAACCCAACTGGTTGTGGGGGTGCCTTATTGACCAAGAAAAAGCCCAAGAAAAGCTTCCCTAAGCTTTTCAAATCTTTGACAGCTTATTTACACTGTCAGTGGGAACTCCTTTCCCACTGATAGGCTTGTTGTAGCCACTGCTACACAAAAAGACAGAAACATCAAAAAGGTCAACATCACAGATCTTGTTTTTTTTGTCTTTTGTGGTCCAAAATAGGAATTAGGATTTCAAATCTTTTTCATTATTTTTCTTTTTTAATTCTTAATTTTTCAGTATAATTTATTTTTATTCTACTGTTCATTTTATATTTTTTAGATTATTTAGCATTTTTAATTACTTTTTAATATTCTGTTTTTTGTCTTTTAGTGGTAAAAATACATATTTTTCAGATTTAAAATTTTTCCTAGGTTTAGAATATTAATTTAAGATTTTTAGTTTAAAAATTAGTTACTGTTCATTTTTTAATTATTTTTTATAATTAAATTAAGTTAATTAGGGTTTAATTATTAAATAGTTTTGTCTTTTAGTGCAAAATTTTACATTTTTCAAACTTTTTCAATTTTCTACTGTTCACTAGGGTAATTTAGGATTTTTAAAATTGTTAGATTAATTTTGTCATTATTTTATTATTTTTTAGGATTATTTTAATTTAAAAATAGTTTTTAGTGATTAAAAAATAGAAAAATAGTTTTTAAAATTTAAGAAAAATAGTTTTTAGTCATTAAATAATATAAGTGACTTATTAGTTCAATAAATTAATATTTTGGGCATTTTGTTAATTATATTTAATTTTTGGGCTTTAATTAGCATTAAAAATTGAATATTTAATTAATAAAAGGTTTTAAAATATATTTGTTGGAATTTTATTCTTATTTATATTATTTAAGACTTAGTTTAATATTTTAATTAATTTTTAGGTTTAATTTTTATTTTTCGTCACGTTTTACGTATTTACGTTCGCGTTTTACGTCAACGTCGTAGTTTTAATCGTAGTCGTAGCTCGTCTTTTATTTTTCTTTCTTTACACCAAAAACGTCACTAATCCAAACATTGTTATTTTACATAATTGGCACACATAATACACACCTCCTTCGAGAACGAACCCGCATTTATTCGGTTTTACGTTTTTCCTAAAGCGTAAGACTTAATACTTGCCGCTCATACGCGTTTTTCCTAAAACGTGTACGAAAAACCTACATCATGGAGCATTGCCAGCCATGTACACTTGCGAAGGAGTTCCCTTGTCGTCCTTCTTCTGGTTGGCCCTCTTGGGACAATCAGGTCTCACGTGCCCAGGGGTTCCATACTCGTAACATACAACAGCTTTCTTCGGCACGCTACTGCTCCCGCCAGTGGGGTTTCGGTTTCCTTGTTTCCCACTTCCACTCCCTCGTGCGTTGGACTTACCCTTGTTGCTGTTTCCAGAATTGGTGTTGGGTCGACCTGGGGTAGCAACATTGGTTGGACAATCGCGAGCAAAATGGCCTTGTTGGCCGCACTTGTAGCATCCTTGACATTGTCCTCCAGCAACATGATGTTAGTTGCACTTCGAACACTTGGGCTTTGTCTCTGAGTAGTTCTTGGTGCGGGTTGTGGGGGTAGTGTCATCTGCTTGCCCAACATTGTGCTTTTTGGAAGGCTGCTGGTGCTGGCTACGAGAGTTTTCATCGGATTTCCTCTTGTTGTCTGTTTGCCTCTCGGACAGATTACAGGCTTGCTGTTATTCAGCTCAGTCGCAAATTCCATGGCACCTTCAACAGTGGTGGGTCGTGAAGCTAGCACACTGTCATGAATGTTGTCAGGGATTCCGCTGACATACTTTTCAATCTTGTCACTCCTTAGAGGAAACATTCTGGTGCACATCAAGCTTAACTCCTACAATATTTGGTTGTACCAAATGATATCATTGTTCTTACACTTGAGATCCCACAACTCGACTTCCAACTTCTTCATTTCTCCTCTGGGACAGTACTTCTCAGTCATTCTTTCCTTGAGGTTGGCCCACGTGAGAGTATATGCAGTGGCATGTCCAAGGGTGGTGACCACAGAGTTCCACCAAGTAAGGGCGCTATCGAGTAGAGTGCATGTAGCATACTTACCTCTGTTCTCGTCAGCACAATCGCTGATGCGGAACACTTTCTCTTGTCTTTCAAACCATTGCATCACTTCAACAACTCCTTCTCTTCCTCGGTAGTATTAGGGTTTGCATTTCAAGAAGTCGGGGTACGAACAACCCCTGTTGAAGTTGTTTCTGTTTATGTTGGGGTTTGGGTCATCACCCACATTAGCGTCTCTGGCTGCCATGGCTGCCGAAATACCTTCACCAATCATCTCCCGGAGTTGAGCAGCGGTAACATTATGAGTAGCTTTAGGTACTTCGGTATTAGCGGTATTGGAGACAATTGCATTATTGGGGTTCGATTGTGAAATCACCATTTGTCTATAATCATACACAAATTGAGATTATTAATTCAATCGTTAGCGCAGTTTTTATATTATTTGCAAGAGAATGATTTCATGCATAAAATTCATAAAAAATTTGGATAACCTGTCAGGATTTCATAATATAATACATTGCACAACAGATATAACATAAGAGAGTGATTTCATGCAACGATCCGTAGGGAATTTTAAACATTCATCGAGCATATCAAATCCGGAACAAGGTTTAGCTAGCCTTGCTCCGGGTAGTGGTACAGATTGTCTTAAGTACATCATATCCAAAATACATGCCCAAAGAAAAGGAAAGATAAAGTAAGGGATTACATCACTAAAAGTAGAAAAAGAGATAAAAGTACAAAGGCCCTATATCATGATATCCGGGATGTAACCCGCGAGCTTATCATGATGTACAAGAAGTCTAGTACATCTATACAAATCCTGCCTGGATGGTCCACTAGAAGATGCCGGGGCTGACGGTGCGGATGGAGCTGGTGGGGTTGCAGAATTTTTCCTGGTGTTCCACAAAGTCCGAACTGTCGTTCGGGTATCCTTGAGTGTACGGAGTGCAGACAGTAGCTGGTTCTGGAGCCTATCGATGACCCCTCGGAGATAAGCCATCTCCCTAGTAACCTCATCATGCCGGATAGTGGCGAGATCAAAGAAGATGGATAATGATTGCTCCTGAGTGGCAAGGGCAGCATGGGTCTGATGCTACAGACCCTCCATAACCTGAATGCATTGGTGGAGGTGGTAGTTCTCATCCAATAACCATTTCAGCGCCTCGTCCGTCCTAGCCTGGATGCCCTTACCAGTCTGGGAATCTCCCCTCATAGTGCAGAAAAGAGTGTCGATACGCTCATAGATGACGGTGTGGCCCTGTTGACTGACTGTCAACTGGCTGCGAAGGTCGGATATCTCTTGCTCGTGGCGTGCAACCAATGCGGAGATCTGGGCCTGGACATAATTGACACGTTCTGCCCCGGAACCTTCCCCGGTCTCATAAGTGGAGACGGGTGCGCGTCCGGAGAAATAGCCTGATGAAAAGGACAAAGGCATGGAAGATGGTATGCTAGAAGGGACCCGGTCCTCCTCCATAGAGGTTGGGGCCGGTGTGGCTGATGATGAGATAGAAAAATGGTCCTCTGGGAGTACAGCTTCGGTGGCTGGGTCATCCTCTGATTCTGAGGCTGACAACCTTCTACACTGCGTCGATCGTGGGGATGAACAAACAACTGGAGTAGGAGCTACTCTGGGTAGAAGAGTCGTGGATGCAGTAGGCGGAGTCATGATGCTCTGAAATAGTATTATTTTAAGTTTGAAGTAAGTACAAGCTTACAAACAAAGAACAATATTATTTAGATTATATGCTTTATGAAATATATCCTTTTTTAAACAATTATTAGAATGTTTTAAGGTTACAAATAGTTATACTTATACATACATATATATATATATATATATAATATATATATATATATATATATATATATATATATATATATATATATATATATATATATATATATATATATATATATATATATATATATATATATATATATATATATATATATATATATATATATATATATATATATATATATATATATATATATATATATATATGTATATATATGTATATATATATATTAACATGTAAGTAGTTCATTTATCAATTAGTAAGTGTGAAGTTTAGTTTAATATTACTCATATTCTCATTTCAGTATTTTACTATGTAGTGTAAAATTTTCAAGTTTAGCACGTCTAACATATAGCAATACCTCACTAAACAGTATTAATAATCAAGTTTAGTAAACATAAATATATATACAATTAGTTCACATAGCATAAAATGCCCTAAGATCTATATGCTTAACTATTACGGTCCCAAAATAAAATCCCAAAAAGATTTTTATAAGTTATAGTCCTGTTTTAAATAAAAGAAAAATCATTTTATTTTTATTTTATTTAAAAATTTATCTGGTTCTCTATAACTAATGCCCTGATACCATTCTTTGTGACACACCGGGTAGGGTCAAAATATGCGGAAAATATCCCCGGAGACGTCACAAGGGTGGATCGATAGCATATAGTCCATAGAGCATAAGATAAAGATTATTTAAATCATATTACATGTTTGATAACAAATAAATAAAAAATTGTCTTAAACACGACAGAAGTTGATTGTTTATGTTCCCCAAATAGAACCCCGGACGAGTCCTACAATGCAGATTACTAAGATGCTGGAGACCATGCACACACCACGTACTAACTTCATATTCCGGTGCAAAACATACTAACGGGTGTCAACATAAAGTTGGTGAATTTACAAATTTTAACAATTAATTAGTTTGGACATACAATAATCATAGAAGTAATAATGCACAAAGCATTCTTACTAAAATGTAAACAACATTTGTTTATTATTAGAAACTGAAGCTTAACCCCATAGTCCTCAACAGATGAGGACGTAGTGTCTTACAAAAAGACACCCATTCCAGTTCCAACATGGTATACGTCTATTGTCCCGGCCAAGGCACAGTGAGCATGACTCACCCAGACGGGGATGGTCAATCCCTAATAGATTTGTTTATAACGTTCTGGCGATTTACAACAATTTAACAATTTCAATAATAATCAATCAATAATCAAGTTTGTACAATTCAGTTATGTCCAATATTTGTTTGCATATTTTCTTTCCCAAAAAGGGAAAGTTGTATCAAAGTTTATATGGGGCTGTAAACTCACCTGGGAATAGTCAATTGCTTGTTTAACACGGATATCCAATTAAAGCTCACACCAAAGTTATGCCTAATCAGATAGTATAGTCTTAATAGATAGTACAAAGAACATATATGTATGCTTATACGGAGTTTATTCAGTTCATTCATACTATGGTATTTATCTAAATAACGGTAGTTCAAGTAGCATCAATATTCATTTAACTTATTCATATAAGTTTCATTTCTAAGTTCACATAAAATGTTTAACTATTAATATTAATTAGCATACATGTATTTATAATAATCATTCAATCTTATAATTAAGTTTTACATTTAAGTAGACATAATAGAAAATGTTACACTTAAAATATTAGCTTATGTTTATAGTACTTGTATCAATAACATCTAATTAAATTTATAACCAAGTTCTATATTTAAGTAAACATTAAGGGTTTTACTTATAATATATTTACGTGGTAACATTTAATTTAATTCATATAATTTTATTTCTTAAAAGTATTTGAGTACATGTACTAATAACACATATTCGTAATTGCTTATACAATTATTTCCTAAAGTAAATATAAATATTTTATTTTGAAAAATAAATATAATATTTTATTTAACTTTAAGGTTTCCATAAATTAATTTAAAATTTATAAAATAATTTAAACTTAAGAATTTATACCTTAATTCTTATGGTCTAAGTATTTTAATTATATTTTATTATAATTAAAATAGATTTTAGGGTTAGGGCTTGGAAATGTTTCGGGATATGGCAAAACTAGTCCTTCAATATTTTTAAATAAGTGAAACTTTTGGATTTTACATATTTAGTACCTAGGGCTTGCTAAATTTTCGGCTTATGGCAGATTTGGTCCCCCTAGTTATATCTAGGTTTTGTAACTTTACTAAATTTTGCAAAAACATCCCCTAGGGCTTCTTTAGGTTTCAACAATTTACAAAATAGTCCTTAGGGTTTTAAAATGACAAAATAACTTTTAGAAACTTCCCAAAATGGTCCCTAGGGTTTAATTCGCCACAGGTAGTAATTATTAAACCCTATACTTTTGGATGTTTTACATTTCCAGTCCTTGTGCTTACTAGTTTATCAAAACAAGTTTTATAAGTCACGGTTTTAGTCCTTAAGTTTTGTAAATTTTCATTTTCATCCAAAAAGTTTTTATAAGTTATATTTTATTATAAAAACTTTTATTTTAACATTTAAACTTTATATGGACTCATTAAATGGGCTAAACATCTAATGGGCTATTTTAGTGGGCTTAAATATACTTCAAGTTTACTAATTTACTTAAATGGGCCTTTAAATAATTTATTGGGCTTAATACATTTTAAGCCCCTTTTAATTAGTTAAATGGGCCTAAGTGTGATCCTAAGTCCATTTAAGTCACTATAATTTATAAAATTGGCTTATTGGGTTCATTTAAGTTTTAGGTTCATGTAGAAAAGCTAAATATGATCCGGTGGTCTAATGTGGTGGTAAGTGGTGGTGGAAGCCATTGATGGCTTAGAGAGAAAGAAAGAGAGGTTAGATGTGTGTGAAATGAATAGAAAATGTATTAACTTGAAAAGTGACACCACCAACACCCCTCCTTGGAAGCAAAGGAGGGGTATATATAGTCACACACGACATGCTTAACAGTACAAGAACCTAGTCTAGTCTAAACGTGTGTGACTATGATAACTAATGGGAATTCTTAAATGTCGTCACATAAAGTGAGTTTCCAACAATCTTCCCCCATGGGACGACGTGTAGAATTCCTTACAATATTTTTTCCTAACAAGTACATAATGATAAGAACAAGAGCTTTCATGAAGCGTCCAATGCTGATGATGTCTTCTGAGGCCTTTGACTTCAAAACGACTCATCTTTAACTTGTAGTAGAAATACTGTAACGGCACGAGCTAAGTAACCCATACACTTCTGGTTAAGGAGAAGCTTCTGAATTAGCTTCCCCCTAATTCATGCCACATAAACTTGATGTAGAAGCTTTTTAAATAGCTTCCCCCTACATCGACAATCCTCGTAAGCAGCTTGAAAGTTTGGGGTACACCAAGTAGATCAACAACTTCTCTTCTCACGCTTGAATAATTCTTCTGAATTTTTCTTCCCCATGAAAGTTCAAGTTATGCATACCAGAAAGAATCAAGACATTTCTTCCCCCACATAGTTGAAGAAAGTAAATCAATCCCCATTATGAAGCTCACATACTGAAGTAGACACTTTATCCCATTCATGAAGTTGACATCGTAACACCAGAGTCAATTAAGTCCCGGAAATGCACATATCTTCTTCCGGAGATGCACCAGAGTCAATTAAGTCCCGGGAATGCATATAGGATAATGATGATGAATAATTGCAACAACCAAACAATTAATCATCGAATCAGTAGTGTACCCTTTAGAGATTGATAACGCCACGAGTTAAAACACTGATTTTCTTTGCGGCTATGACTAATGTCATCCCTGAATGTCTTCAAATCAAAAGAAGGTATGGCGTTCATCACGTGTACTCGTTGTGCGTTCGATGTGTCTTCTTCTTCCCCCTTGATGGTTTCGAAACTCGGAACCATCAATAAATCGTAAGCACATAAACTTGAAAATCTCGAGAGAATAATAAATAAGCTTAATTATATTCGGTGAGATTCAGCTGTTGATTGAAAATCTCTTCTCATAAACTCTCCATGTCCATCTTTACCACCCCACTTGAAGGTAATTTAAAGTGACCACTGATGGAATGAACCAGATACATCAAACATGAAACTGAATAAGAATCCTTCGATCTTGTGACTTAAGCTTGCACTATTGTTGAATGAAGAACGGTGGATAAAATTTTAAGTACCCAATGCATCACTAAAGATGTCTATAAGTACAACCCCTCTTGAAATTATCCACGTCGACTATGCGCGTGACACTGAGTACAACAAAGTAACCCCTTTGAGTGATAGTTATCCGAGTCATCAACCATCCACCCCGAACCCGGAAACCAGATAACCAAGTCTTCATTCTAAAATTAAGCACGAACAAGTTATCTATTGAAAGATAAAATAAATACACGCCTTCGAAAAATTCGTCTCCGTCTTCAAATAATTAATATCCGATCCACAAAAAATCTGTAGCCACTAAAAAATCGCCCAATTTTTCTTTGGTCTCGTCTCAAATAATTCTCGTCACATTTGTCACGTCACTCTTTGTCTCGACCCGATGTCACATTTAAATCCCGACAATATCCACAAAATAAATAATTTTTGAAATGAAAATTTGTGTGTATTGTGTTGTAAAAACATACGGCCCAATTCATCAAAATGTGAGTCCATCAATTTTGTCCAACAATACCCATGTTTCAATACCCGGCCCAAGCGAATTTGGAAATAAAACAATTTTGGCTTGAAAGTATGGCAGAGACATTTATTGTTTGATCATTTGTGGTGCGTACACGTCACATTTGTGTTTACCAGTATCACCAACCCGGTTCAAACCCGGTCCAAGTAACCAACCCGGTTCATTATTTGGTATATAAATGGCACTTAACCCTAATCTTTCTCACAATTTACCCTAATCCTAATCTCACTTCATTTGCTCCGCCCCCTTTTCTCTCCACATCTCATACTTCATCCACCAACACTCATCTCAACAATCATCTCCGCCTCCAAAACACTCCATCGCAAATAACCAGGTTATCAACATCTTTAATCTCGTCTCATCAATTCCTGATCTTATGTAAAACACATCTAATCTCAATATTAATCGAATCATCCAAACAGCAGTGAACCATGTCGAATTTACAGTTTGATTGCCTGTGTTTATACACGAATTGTGATGTGATTATAACAAAAAAAATGTTATAAATCATTCAAATGATTCGTATATAAATTTTGGGAGAAACCCAACACATTTCTTTGATGATTTGTTGATTCGTTATTGATTGCATGTTGTTTTTTCACTCGAAAATGAGACAGATTATAACAGAAAGTGTTATAAATCTTCTATAATTTTCGTAGATAAAAATATGGGTAATCCATTTACAGATCTACGATGCATGTGGTTTTTTGAGTCATAAATCGAAACCAAGAAAAGTTATAACATAGTTGTTATAAGCTTTTCATTAATTTTCGGATAAAAAAACAGATCTTTGTTGCATGTTATGTTTTCCATCGAAATTAAGACAAGAATATAATAAGCTTGTTATCATTCTTTCTTTATCTTCGAAAATCAAATAAGGCTTGAGCCTTAACATAGATCTATGATGACTCACTTTCTAAGTGCTTAAGATCTTTAATGTCTTTAAATGATTATAACACACAAAGAAAGATGAAGATGAGATCTTAATTTGTTTAAGTTTTCGAGTCTTTGTGTTGATTTATAGAGGGTTTAGGTGACGATGGGAGTAGGATAGATTTGGTGTTGATTGGGAGACAAAAGGATGGTGATTCAGTTGTGTTCATGTTCGTGTGAGTTGAGGGTATGGATCGAGTGTCTGTTGGAATAAGTAAGTCGTTTCTTTCATCCCAATGTTTGCTATATATTTGCCATCGTAATGATTCTAAACCGTGACCCATCGCAGTCAAAACAAATGCATCCATCGCAGTCCAAGAAATCATATTACGATGGAACCCATTACGATGGTACCCATCGCAATGGTACCCATCGCAATGGTACCAATCGCAATGGTTACCACCCATCGCAATATTGAGAGAAATTTGGGCAGCATGACGTCGTGTCAAGGCCATTGCGACAGGTTCGACCACCCATCGCAATGTGACTCATCGGAATGAGTCTCATCGCAATGGGTAAGTCAAACCCATCGGAATGTGTGAAAAACACCCCATCGCAATAATGCGATTGTACCAAGAAGTATAGTCCAAAAGTGGTCCTTGTCCCATTTTTTCAGGGATCTTGATTCTGGGTAGGATTTTTCTGGCAAATCTGGGTTTTTTCACCTTCATCTTCAAAAAAAATATAACCCAGAATAGAGATATATAAAAAAAATGATTCTGCAAGACACTTTGACCACAACTTGACCATGGATGACTAGACCATTTTTTACCAGTGAAAAAGATATGGACCAGTGAAATAGATATGGACCAGTGAAATAGATGATGAAACCGAGACACAAAACTTGTGATATTTTGGACAGTTGGACAAAGAAAATGATAATATGACACATGATAACAAGCTGTTGACGTGACAAAATTTTTTGACAAATTAGACAAAAATGAATATATAAGGAGACTCAAAAATAGATTAGACCACCAAAATCGAAAATATAAACACGATCCAAGGATGGAACCGTGGCTCTGATGCCAAATGTAGAAAAGCTAAATATGATCCGGTGGTCTAATGTGGTGGTAAGTGGTGGTGGAAGCCATTGATGGCTTAGAGAGAAAGAAAGAGAGGTTAGATGTGTGTGAAATGAATAGAAAATGTATTAACTTGAAAAGTGACACCACCAACACCCCTCCTTGGAAGCAAAGGAGGGGTATATATAGTCACACACGACATGCTTAACAGTACAAGAACCTAGTCTAGTCTAAACGTGTGTGACTATGATAACTAATGGGAATTCTTAAATGTCGTCACATAAAGTGAGTTTCCAACAGTTCACTTTTCATGGACTTAATTAGTCCATTTACATAAGTTTACATCTTATGTATTATTATTTTTTACTTAGGATACTCTTATAAGCTTATTATGAGCTTATTAATATTTAGTTTTCAATCTAAATAGATGAATAAAACTTAAATATTCATTTTATGTGTTATACCAAATTAGATCTAGGTGTGTCATAAGGTTACAAGTAAGTCATAAGCCCTAGTAGAAGCTTATAACCCACAACCTACATTAGTTATGGCTTATTAAGATAAGTCAAGTATTATTTTAAGGTTGCATGTAGTTTATATGTGTTACAAAATTAGATCTAACTATGTACACATCAAGAAAATAAGTCACAAGTTCAAAATAAGATCTAAACTATGTTTAGGCCTAACAACCAAACATAGATTCATGTACCCACATATATAGCTCACGGCTATGTTTTTAGATCTTGGTATTTCCAAGATGAATACTTTAACTAGTTTTTAAATCTTGTAAATATTTACAAAAACACATTATGATTATCTAGGTTACATGCATGTTGCCAAGGTTACTATCATCCCAAGAAAAAATGTATAGCCCACGGCTATATTGTTTCCTCCCAATATTCCCATTAGATCTACTAGCTTATTTCATGTATACCATGTTAAGTTAACACTTATCATTAGATCTAAGTTTTTATAAGCATGTATGTACATCTAACCCATTTTAGGGTCATATGTAACCCACGGCTATATATTCACATAAGTTACT
Source organism: Glebionis coronaria (assembly GCA_025667525.1). Lineage (NCBI taxonomy): Eukaryota > Viridiplantae > Streptophyta > Magnoliopsida > Asterales > Asteraceae > Glebionis > Glebionis coronaria. Next base: position 68,273,500 of record CM046880.1, read on the forward strand.
TTGATAATTTTTAATAGCTCATTTTACATGTAACATTTCATGTTCCACTATTCAAAACTTAGTAGACAAATCATATGGCCTTTACTCATTCTAGCCGTGACCTTTAAGGTCATGGTTTTCATGATTTTTAAGTTTCACAAGTTCTTTTCATGAGATCTATGGTTATTGGTTAACCAAAGTCCCATAAACAAGATTTGTAACCCATGCCATATTTAGATTTATAAAAGGTTTCATATGGTTTCTAAATCAAGTTTAACACATAACACATAAGTCATAAGTTTCTTATTAAAAAGATTTTGAATCATTATCATGGTTTATATAAATATGTCGTGACCCATATGGGCCATAGCCTTACCAAATCTTGATTTTTAACATGTTATTCACTTGTGTTTATAGATGTATGAAGATGCATGCATGAAGAAATGAAAGATTATGATGTGTATACCTCTCTTGCTTAAAAGTACCAAAGAGGATCTAGATGAACAAGGAGATATAAGATCTACTCAAGATGATGAAGAAAACCCTAATATAAATCAAGCCGTGGCCTTAAAGATTTAGCTAGGGCTTGCTTATAGTGGTTCCAAGAGAAATGATGCTACCAAATGATTTGTAATCAAGATGGGACAAAGATTTATTTGATTTAATGAATCAACTTTGGATTTTTGTGGCTTATGGCCAAAATGTTTGAGAGAGAAAGGACTAGAGAGAAGTGAGTTGCATGTATGAGAGATGGGAATGTGTGTGTTTCGGCTTAAAGATGCGAGAAGGGAAAGAGAATGCAAAAGGCATGATTGCCTTGGTAAGGATATTTGTGCCAAGTGTAAGCTCTTCCCTTTCCAAGACAACCCTTCTTCTTCCACATATGCATGTGTGTGCCGTGTAAGGCTATCCAAAGAAAAGGGTGGGCTTGTGTGGGATTGAGTTGGGCTAGAGCATAAGGAATACATAACTTTGGGCTAGTCCAAGAAAGTTTAGGGATACCTATATTATGCATACAAACATATACGACCACATACCCATGGTGTAGCATACTCTTCCAGTTTTTGTTAAGTGTTGTTTCATCAAATGTTGGTTATGCATTTTTACTACTTGTTTTATGTACATAGCTTACATAGTCAACTTATTATAGCAAGCATGTATGTAAAATATATGTGCACATTGGATAAGTTCATACATGGATTATAGAAATATAATACATGAATTTGTTTTCCAAGATTTGATGGGTGAAATTTCATTACATAAAATCATGATAAAATCATGGATTTTACAGATCGAGCTTTTGCAATAGCAAGTAGAGGGCAACACCGATGCTATTGTCATACCCGAGATTGGAGCCAACAACTTTGAACTCAAATCCGGTTTCATTCAAATGGTCTCTGCTCAACCATTCTTGGGGCGTACACTTGATGATCCTCATGACCATATCAAAAGTTCCTTCAACTCACTAATACATTCATGTTTAATGGGGTTTCACAAGAGGTGATTCGCTTGCAAATTTTTTCTTTCTCCTTAGAGGGACAAGCCCGACATTGGCTTGATAAGGAACCACCACAAAGTATTCTTACGTTGTCGGATTTAGAGACCAAATTCATCAACTACTTTTTCCCACCCTCACGTACTACCGCTTTGCGGAATGAAATCATTAACTTTGAACAAAAGTACGGTGACAAATTTAGTGGATCTTGGGACCGTTTTAAGTAACTTTTAAGAAGTGTCCACAACATGGTTTCACAAAAGTACATCAAATTAATACTTTTTCCAATGGTTTAAGCATGAATGACCAAGATTAACTAAATAGTGCCTTGGGGGTAATATTTTGGTTAAGTCTTCTAATTCCGCGTGCGATATTATTGAGAATAAGTCTAGAGTACAAACTAAGAGTGTTCGGAGTAATGTGGCTAGTGCTAGTACTTGTAACGCCGACAAGAGAATTGATAAGCTTACTTTGATTGTTGAAACACTTGCTCTACATGTGACAATCCGTCAATTTATGGTTGATATTTTATTCTCAAATATTATTTAAAAACATTATTTTAATGTTATATTATGAACTCACTTATTTTTGGGAAGAAATTTGGATTTACGTCTTGAAGTAGCATCGACTACGTCTAAACCGGAGGATTCAACGTTACGTGCTTACGTCTACATACACCGTTTCGGTGACAGTCCGACATTTCAGAAAATAAATTTATCCGTAAATATTATTTTGAGATTTTAAATTTGTGTTGGTTCATAAACTCACAAATTTACGAGGAGAGATTAGGACTTACGATTATAATTTAACGTCCTTTACGACTAAACCGGAAACCCTAGGATTACGTATTTACGTTTTCGAACTCCGTTTTTTATGAGACAATTTTTATTAGATTCGTTTTGTGCCGTTGATTCATAATTTATAAAAATGTTTTTCGTAAAACGACCTGAGGGCACGCAAATCGAGGAAACTAAATCTTTCCCCACCCCACTATATGGATGGCAACATTAAGCCAACACATCTCATGATGTGTCAAGTTGTAGCTACTAAGCTAACACTTGTTGCTTAATGCTTAAATTGTAAGCCACTACATCACAAAACCATCCAACACAATACCATTTCTCATAAACATACATGCAATACCACTCTTATTCTCTCCTCCCTCTCCCTCTCACTATAATTTCGTCTACCACCACCACTAAACACCCTAATTTGATCAAATTTAACCATAGAATCATATATTATTCATACATTTGATGAAGCCCTTTTGAAGCTCTATTGATTGGTGGTGATTTTAACATCCAAGGAGGAGATTTCATGAAGATCAAGGGCTGATTTCTCAAGGAGTCTACAAATATTTGGTGATCCTATAAGTGGTGTTGATATCTTCATAAGATTGGATACCCAAAACCAAGTCTTGTTCATCATCAATCCCATCTTTTCATCACTTTGGTGGTATAAATATTGTTCTTCCTATCCTCTTGTTATTTTTATTATGTAATCATGTATTTTCTTTCCTATTGTATATGTATATGATGAATATATGATGATAAAAATATTGTGTGGGGATTTGGTGTTGATAATCATGGGTAAAAAGATGAAAAACTATATGTAAAAATGGTTAATCTTGCTTAATTTAGTAGGCTGTATAAAACAGTAAAGAATCATATGATAAACTGGTAAAATGGCTTGAATAAATTAATATACAGTAAGTAATATCTCTTGTACACATGTGAGAGTTGGTCATGCAATGGAATCATTAGGATGAGTGAGATATGATCAAAACAACTTTAGAGTGCAAATCTGAGTACACTGTTTTGGACGAATTTTATAAAATACTTAGAGGCTGATTCAACAGTATCTATAAAATAGTTAAATGGAGAACACATCATGTAGTTTATTTCATAAAAATTTGAGCTTCTATCTCCATATAGAACTCTAGATATGGCTGTTTTTGTGAACATGAAAATAAAAATCAGATTTTTGGAAATTAAAGTATAATAGTATTATATAAGCACTCAAATAAAAATAGTATAAAATGTGAATTAAAATCCACTAACTCATATAATACATTTATATAAATATGTATAAGGATAAATAAATGGACATTTTATAAAAATGGTAGTTTGATAAGTTTTATAAGTTATAAAACTATAAACATGATTTTTACGACTTTTTCGGCTATTACCGTAAAATTAACGTTTTTGTTAAATAAAATTTAGACGGTTGGACCCGTTTAATGTAAAGTTTTTAAAACTCATATACTGATATATAAACATATATAACAAGTAAAAATCTATAAAACCCTAACTATAAAACATACGGACATTAACGGACTAAGTTAACGTTATTGGACTAATAATACAACAAAATGGGCTAAAACACTTATAAACTTATTTATTGGGCTTAACCCATTTGGGCCCAACATGTAAAGTGTAAATACTGATAATACAAGTATAAAATGGATTAATACAAGTTAAAGAACTTATAATAATTTTATTGGACTTAAAATATGTAAATAAGTAAAACTAGTAAACTAGTATAAAAGTTATCGACACATAACACTAAAATGAGTAAACGAGAATATGTAAACCCACTTGATCATCATATATATATAATCATAATATGTACACATAATTGTTATTTTTATAAAGTCATTGGAAAAGAGTCTAAGACGAGTATTATATGTCTAGGTTTCCGTGATTGAAGCACGCACCGTACATCCGAATTGCCGATAACCCGTCTTGCCACATCAACGTGAGTTCATAGCCTCGTATCTTTTAAATGTTTTTATGAAATGTTTTATAAACCCGCGAGGGAGATAACATGTTAGTTTTTATGAAATAGGACACCATTTGTCCCGATTGTTTGTTTATTGATTTGGACCCGAATGATTGTATGACCCGATGAATGATTAAATGACCCGATAGATGAAATAAAATGGATTATTAAAGTTAGGTTATGTCACTAAAAGTCCCATTAGCATGAATTGTGAACTACCGGGATTTGGTAGACGCTTATTCATATAATAGTACTATTTGGGGACGATCACCCCAGTTCGCGCCTTGACGGTTGATCCCCGTCGTGCCACATTGATTGGTAAGCGAATTTATGTATGAGAAGATTTCCATAGCGTGACCTTTGTGACGACACGCTAATTTAGATGCGCAAATTGAGTTTCGGGCTAGCTACCCGTTGTTTGGTTTAGTAAGGTAACAATGTCATGCGGCTTATAATAATCCAATTAACGAAATACTGCTATACGCACCGAATTATGATGTATTGCCTGACTAGCAATACGGGGTCATACTATTGATATTATGTTCATGTTTTGGTTTTATATAACCATATTCATATAACGGTTTTTATCTATACAACGTTATAAAACGTATTGTATGATATTTTTACGACATTGGCTCGTATAATGATTTTTAAGGCAAATGCCTATATTATGATTTTCGATAAGGATTTGTATAAAAATGACTTTGGCTATTTTATGGCCTATTACACTGATTTGTACGAAATGATTTTTGGTAATAATTTTATACCAAAGTTATATTGATGGAATTTATTAAACTCTATGAATTCACTCGGCGTTATCGCTGACCTTTTCTTTTAACATGTTTTATCTCAGGTACTTGAAGGTAATTCTCGGGAAGACAACAAGAATTCATGGCCCGCACTTAAATAACAAATTTTCATTCAAATGCTTTGTAAAACCTGTATGAATTAATATGACTTGGGACCTATGTAACTTTGATTTTTATGAATGGAAATGATTTATTATTAAAACGACGCGACTCTTAAGCGTTGTCTATGATGTGAGTAATGTGCTATCCCGTAACACCAACTAGTCTTCCGCTGTATTGAGTTGTATAAATTTGGGGGTGTTACAGTTTGGTACCAGAGCTCTCGTTATAGAGAACGAAAGATTTTTAAAACCAAGGTTTTGAATAAAAAATTTCAAAATCTTTTAACTATAAACATTTTTCTAAAAATGTCTAAAAATCTTTTGACTATAACGGTGCCGAAGAATTCCCGAGTTACCGACAAGGCCAGACTGAGAAGTGTTATTTTAATTTATATATATAACTTGGATTATATATATATATATACATATATATATATATATATATATATATATATATATATATATATATATATATATATATATATATATATATATATATATATATATATATATATATATATATATATATATATATATATATATATATATATATATATATATATATATATATATATATATATATATATATATATATATATATATATATATATATATATATATATATATATATATATATATATATATATATATATATATGATGTAATTTGATTACATGATTGTTTGATGATTATTTAATACTTATACGAGGTATTTATACGACGTAGATTGTCACAAGGAACCCTAAATCCCCTAGTAAATTAATCAAAGCTATTCCCGTAGGAATTCTAGATATCCTAGATCTAAACCAAGTTGTGGATATTTATGATCCCAACAAATGGTTGATATTCGTAGAAATGTTGATATTAGTTGATTACGATATTAAAGAAGAACTGGCGAGATTAAATCTGATATCGATGTCATGACGATCTTTCCTTATAGAGTGGAGTTTGACAAAACATTACCACCTGGAAAGGTGTCATCTGATTCGTTGTCATCCAATTCTTAAACTTGAAATCGAAAGGGGTGAATGTTGCACTTGAGGCTGTCATTGGAACCATTACCCAAAAGCCTCATGCCACTAGTACCTTTCTGAGAAGTCTAATTGAATGATCGAGTCATTTTATACTAGTGACTCATTTGATAACTATTGTTGTAAGAGCTATAGGATTGGAAATTAAGTGTTGATCATATTGAGCTTTTATTGCCCTTTTAAGGTCTAAGAATAAGGTTGAAAGTATTGAAAAATGAGGTAGGATATCGCCTTGAGTATAAGCTGATTGAAACTTGAATAAAAGAAAAATTTAACACGTATGGAATATGAAATTGTTAAGAGGAAGTCGTTAGTTCCTATGATTGAATTACAATGTTTTAATTGATTGTTGATTCGTGTTAAGGGTTGTTCCTAGGCCATTGTCTAATAATGAGGATGCCTAGTGTCCAGGAAATAAATTGAAGAAATCTTCTTCTGAATTGGGACCGATGGATCTCTCGAGACATGTGGAACACCTAATGACTCTTGTAGACTAGTATTCATTGTGGTATCTTTTAAAAATAATCCCTAACTTAACTGATACATCAGTTGGTAGGATGAGTTCTTGGAATTGTTTGACATAGTGACACGTAATGTGTTACGGTACAATTTTGACTTGTTTGTGATTAATGAAAAGACTACCATTGATTGCTAAATTCTACATGTATCGATGATATCTATCTTTTCTTGCTTCTTCCTAATGCTCGCATTAGTGATGCAACCATTGAACAAGTACTCATCTCGAATTACGTTACGTTGTGGATTATTCTCTTTGTATTCCTGAGTGCCATCGAGGTCATGAACCTCATTATTATTTGGCTAAGCTCATTTCCTATTATATTGTAGTTAGTTCTTAGTGAACAACTTTTCATCACTCTTTTGCAAGATCACTCATTGTTTTTATAAGATAAAACAGTATCCCTTGAGAAAAAATGAATTTTCATCACTATAAGGATTATTCAAGAGATTTATAAGTGATCATTATTGAAATGAAGTTGTTTATAAAACACCTTGGGAAACTTAATTGTTTTCATAACAAAGAAAATCTTTGTAAAGTTATTTTTGATTCTTATTTAAGAACTAAGCATGAAAATGTTTTTATTATAAACATGATGATAAAATTTTGACGAATTGAGTATTGCATCGTTAATCTTGAAATTGTATATAGCTGCGCGCCTACATACAATTTTGAATGGACCATGCAAGGCTGATTAGTAGTCACCATAAAACTAATGAATAAATGCTACACTTTCTTTGAAGTTATGAGAGATTAAATTTTATGAGATCTACAAGAAGTGAAATATAGGGACATATTGTTAGAGACATCTACATATGTGCCTGTAGCATCTATTCTTCTGAGTCGAATTTACTCATCTGTGGAAATTGTCTTATTTGACAATTGACAATTCTTTCTTGTCCAATTCTCCCGTAGTGAGATTCTTAGGAAAAGTATCTGATTACCGAGTGTTGATAGCCGACTGGATGTATCTACGTTTCTATCATTTATTTTGATTTGATTTCATTTGAATGACCTGGGTAACGATCCGAGGAGCTTCCGAATGCGTACTCAAATTATGAAACATGGGATATATTCATATTCATTAAATGTTTTCGTCTGTATCTGATTTGAAATTCTCTCATGTAGATTATGCGTTGACATTACTCTTTTAAGGTTAGTTATGTCTCCTGATATCCTTGAATTTATGAAGAATTATGAGTTATTATTAGTCTTTTGAGAAGTTCACATCTTATCGACGGCAATAAAACTGGAAAGTTGATAGTGCCAGTAGAATGGATTGATTAATTATGACATGACGACATTGTCTTAATTGATGGGAACTCGAGTAGAATTTCCCTAAATGATAAGATGTTGATTATCAAAAGTTATCTAAATAATTCTTGATGAATGACCATATCCTGCATTTAGACTTGAAATTATACCATGAATGGTTGTGAATTAGTCATAGATATTATAATCTAGAAAGAACCAAATATGAATTTATTAAAAGATGTTTCTGTTATCTGAAACTTTAGAAGGTATTTGTTGGTAAATTACCTAGACTTTTGCCATTTTAGGCAAGTTGAAGTTGGTATTGATTATATTTCCGGTGCTGCACCTGTGGCTTGTGCACTGTACGTCAGCACCATCTGAATTAAAGGAATTACCGTGTAACTGAGAGAGTAGTCGGAGAAAGATTTTATTCTACCAAGCTCGTCATCATGAAGAGCTATGGTGTTATTATTTCTTATATTTATTGATTACCGTGAACTAGGTAAATTGACGATTAAAATCTATATCCACTACCCAAGATGATAGATTTGTTCGATCATTTACAAGGTTCTAGCGTATATTTGAAAATTTGATCCTCGGCATGGTTATCATCAACTTCGCGTCCGCGAAAAAGATTATCTATTCCAATCACTACATCCGGTACTTGTAATGAACATTATGAGTTTCACGTGATGTCGTTTGGATTGACTAATACGCATGTAGCATCCATAAATTTGGTGAATCACGTGTGTAGGCTGTAATTTGATAAATTCATGCTTGTGATCATTAAGGACCATCTGTTTGTTTATAAGAATAAGAATGAGTTAATAATTAGTTATAGATTGCTCTGAAATGGCCGAACAACGAAAACCTGTACCTTGAATATTTAAAATGGGATCTAAGACTTAATCCTTTACATTATTTGACCGTGTGATTAATAAGATAATGAAATCTGTATTGACTCTTCAAAAATTTAGAGCCCTTTTAAGACTTTGGGCTTTACCAAAAAGAAAATGGAAATATGTTTTGACAAATGTTTTAACAAAGGATTTTTAAGGGATTCTTCCCTTATACCCAGAACAATTAACTAAACTCCTGTTTAGGGGTAAATGTTCGTGTATACCTCAAGACAACCTAAGAAGGATTGAGGAAACCATTTAAACCATGAATTGAAATTTAAAACGACAATTTTTACTTGACAACTAATAAAATTGTGACCAAAGTATAAATAAAGATTTTTCGAACATTTACGGATCTTACTAATTATTTATGATAAATCAATTAAAATTGTGTTAATTAAAATTAAATTTATTTTGAACATTTTATATAATTGGTCGAACTAAGAAATTTAAAATTTTACGTTTACACTTCATAAAAATTTAATATTTATTATTTAATTACTTGTATAATTATCGACGCTTTAAACGTCGGATTGAGAAAAACTGATAAAAATAATAGTTGAAACGAAACTAAAACTTAGAAAATATGACGAAAGAAATTCTGAGTGAATTTTTGGTTATGATAATTATTTCACCAGGAAAGGTGAATATATATACTGACACATTATATAGAAAGGATAAAGAACCAATTAGGACATGTTCCTTAATAATGAAGGTGCAAAATAAATATCCGAGCAATTTAAAATATAGCCAATGTTTGTAAAAGGATAATATAGATAATAAAAAGGGGTTCGCGGCTAATGTGAACCATCAGAATTGAGAAGCCGATGGCGTTGAATGTATAGAAGGTCGTTTATGGTTTCTAAAATATGGATATTTTGAGATATAGTTATGTTGGAATCTTGTAAGTATAAGTATTCTATTCTTGTCATTTCTGACTAAATTTATCTATACTTGAAGAAGTTGTACTGATGGCAAATTATGAAGGCAGACATTGCCTCATACATTAGTAAACGTCTAGCTATTGCAAAGGTCATCATCTGAATTTGATTCGATTTGGGTCATCGTCGACAGACTGACCAAATCTGCTAATATCATTCCTGTTAATGATAGATTCTTGATGAAGAAATTGACTCTTTTGTATTTAGAGGAGTTGAGTAAACATAGTGTGCCTGTATCGATCATCTCTATCAAGATCCTTGCTTCGCTTCGAATTTATAGAGATTTGCTCAGAAGTCATTGAGAACGAATCTTGATGAGAGTACTATGTACCACCCCAATCGAAGGGACGAGTGAAAGTAATGATACAAAACACTAGAAGTATTGTTTTATGTTTGAATGATTAACCTTTGGTAATAGACTGTAAAATCGTTTCCCTTTGGAGAGATTATTCTTGATAATTATCGTATTAGGATCGAGATCTAATCTTGTTAGGATCAAAATATTAGAGCATCTGTAAGCAGGAGTTGGGATGAAGACACCCGACATACACCCATTGTGAGTTGGACATGTCTTTTAGGTTTAAGGTTTCCTATGATGGCGAACCTAACCTTGCAAAATACCCAACCCGCGAGACCTGAAATGATTGTTGAAATTAGGATCTGATTATCGACTGCTGGTAGTGGGCAGGAGGTTATGTGAATATGAAATATAGATCTTGAAGTGCCAGATGGGTAGCGAAGTTATGCCAAAAATTTTAACCATGGAAAAATAAATTGATGATCTGAAAGATCATGGGATATAAGTCCTGTTGTATGGGACCATTGAGATGATGTAAAAGATTAGTTTGAAAGGCGTATAAGCTGGATCTACCCTAGGACTTCAAGAGCTGTGTGAATTATGTTTCGTATGTCTAACTTGATAAAATGACTATCAAGTGAAAATCTGACTATTCCTTAATGAAGTTTAGATTGGCGAAAAGTTGCATTCATCAAAAACCCGTGAACATCATGGATAGAGAAAGTTAGTCAACATTAAGCCTGATCTTATTCCCGTAGTTATGTTTGATGAAACTCGCGTATTGTAATGGATTACACTTGTGAGAAAAGACCGAATGTGGAGGAAATACCCACATGGCTTTAACTCTATAAGAAGCGAGTAGTAAGATGATCTTTGAGGACAAAGATCCTGTTTAGGGGTAAATGCTGTGACAATCCGTCAATTTATGGTTGATATTTTATTCTCAAATATTATTTAAAAACATTATTTTAATGTTATATTATGAACTCACTTATTTTTGGGAAGAAATTTGGATTTACGTCTTGAAGTAGCATCGACTACGTCTAAACCGGAGGATTCAACATTACGTGCTTACGTTTACATACACCGTTTTGGTGACAGTCCGACATTTCAGAAAATAAATTTATCCGTAAATATTATTTTGAGATTTTAAATTTGTGTTGGTTCATAAACTCACAAATTTACGAGGAGAGATTAGGACTTACGATTATAATTTAACGTCCTTTACGACTAAACCCGGAAACCCTAGGATTACGTATTTACGTTTTCGAACTCCGTTTTTTATGAGACAACGTTTTTTGTAAAATGACCCGAGGGCACGCAAATCGAGGAAACTAGAATCGAGGAGTACCTGTAAATTAGTGGGATGAGTAAAGATAAATATTTCCCCACCCCACTATATGGATGGCAACATTAAGCCAACACATCTCATGATGTGTCAAGTTGTAGCTACTAAGCTAACACTTGTTGCTTAATGCTTAAATTGTAAGCCACTACATCACAAAACCATCCAACACAATACCATTTCTCATAAACATACATGCAATACAACTCTTATTCTCTCCTCCCTCTCTCTCTCTCACTATAATTTCGTCTACCACCACCACTAAACACCCTAATTTGATCAAATTTAACCATAGAATCATATGTTATTCATACATATGATGAAGCCCTTTTGAAGCTCTATTGATTGGTGGTGATTTTAACATCCAAGGAGGAGATTTCATGAAGATAAGGGCTGATTTCTCAAGGAGTCTACAAATATTTGGTGATCCTAGAAGTGGTGTTGATATCTTCATAAGATTGGTTACCCAAAACCAAGTCTTGTTCATCATCAATCCCATCTTTTCATCACATTGGTGGTATAGAGATTGTTCTTCCTATCCTCTTGTTATTTTGATTATGTAATCATGTATTTTCTTTCCTATTTTATATGTATATGATGAATACATGGTGATAAATATATTGTGTGGGGATTTGGTGTTGATAATCATGGGTAAAAAGATGAAAAACTATATGTAAAAATAGTTAATCTTGCTTAATTTAGTAGGCTGTATAAAACAGTAAAGAATCATATGATAAACTGATCAAATGGCTTGAATAAATTAATATACATTAAGTTATATCTCTTGTACACATGTGAGAGTTGGTCATGCAATGGAATCATTAGGATGAGTGAGATATGATCAAAACAAGTTTAGAGTGCAAATCTGAGTACACTGTTTTGGACGAATTTTATAAAATACTTAGAGGATGATTAAACAGTAGCTATAGAAGAGTTAAATGGAGCACACATCATGTAGTTTATGTCATAAACATTTGAGCTTCTATCTCCATATAGAACTCTAGATATGGCTGTTTTGGTGAACATGAAAATAAAAATCAGATTTTTGGAAATTAAAGTATAATAGTATTATATAATCACTCAAATAAAAATAGTATAAAATGTGAATTAAAATCCACTAACTCATATAATACATTTATATAAATATGTATAAGGATAAATAAATGGACATTTTATAAAAATGGTAGTTTGATAAGTTTTATAAGTTATAAAACTATAAACATGATTTTTACGACTTTTTCGGCTATTACCGTAAAATTAACGTTTTTGTTAAATAAAACTTAGACGGTTGGACCCGTCTAATGTAAAGTTTTTAAAACTCATATACTGATATATAAACATATATAACAAGTAAAAACCAATAAAACCCGAACTATAAAACATACGGACATTAACTGACTAAGTTAACGTTATTGGACTAATAATACAACAAAATGGGCTAAAACACTTATAAACTTATTTATTGGGCTTAACCCATTTGGGCCCAACATGTAAAATGTAAATACTGATAATACAAGTATAAAATGGATTACTACAAGTTAAAGAACTTTTAATAAGTTTATTGGACTTAAAATATGTAAATAAGTAAAACTAGTAAACTAGTATAAAAGTTATCGACACATAACACTAAAATGAGTAAACGAGAATATGTAAACCCACTTGATCATCATATATATATAATCATCATATGTACACATAATTGTTATTTTTATAAATTCATTGGACAAGAGTCTAAGACGAGTATTATTTGTCTAGGTTTCCGTGATTGAAGCACGCACCGTACATCTGAATTGCCGATAACCCGTCTTCCCACATCATGTAAGTTCATAGCCTCGCATCTTTTAAATGTTTTTATGAAATGTTTTATAAACCCGCGAGGGAGATAACATGTTAGTTTTTATGAAATAGGACACTATTTGTCCCGATTGTTTGTTTATTGATTTGGACCCGAATGATTGTATGACGCGATGAATGATTAAATGACCCGATAGATGAAATAAAATGGATTATTAAAGTTAGGTTATGTCACTAAAAGTCCCATTAGCATGAATTGTGAACTACCGGGATTTGGTAGACGCTTATGCATATAATATTATTATTTGGGGACGATCACCCCAGTTCGCGCCTTGACGGTTGATCCCCGTCGTGCCACATTGATTGGTAAGCGAATTTATGTATGAGAAGATTTCCATAGCGTGACCTTTGTGACGACACGCTAATTTAGATGGGCAAATTGAGTTTCGGGCTAGCTACCCGTTGTTTGGTTTAGTAAGGTAACAATGTCATGCGGCTTATAATAATCCAATTAACGAAATACTGCTATACGCACCGAATTACGATGTATTGCCTGACTAGCAATACGGGGTCATACTATTGATATTATGTTCATGTTTTGGTTTTATATAACCATATTCAAATAACGGTTTTTATCTATACAACGTTATAAAACGTATTGTATGATATTTTTATGACATTGGCTCGTATAATGATTTTTAAGGCAAATGCCTATATTATGATTTTCGATAAGGATTTGTATAAAAATGACTTTGGATATTTTATGGCCTATTACACTGATTTGTACGAAATGATTTTTGGTAATAATTTTATACCAAAGTTATATTGATGGAATTTATTAAACTCTATGAATTCACTCGGCGTTATCGCTGACCTTTTCTTTTAACATGTTTTATCTCAGGTACTTGAAGGTAATTCTCGGGAAGACAACAAGAATTCATGGCCCGCACTTAAATAACAAATTTCCATTCAAATGCTTTGTAAAACCTGTATGAATTAATATGACTTGGGACCTATGTAACTTTGATTTTTATGAATGGAAATGATTTATTATTAAAACGACGCGACTTTTAAGTGTTGTCTATGATGTGAGTAATGTGCTATCCCGTAACACCAACTAGTCTTCCGCTGTATTGAGTTGTATAAATTTGGGGGAGTTACACTATAAACCGCTAACAATACCAAAAACATCAATACACAAGTTAATGCTTTGAGTCAGTCATGTGAAATATGCGGCGGTTCTCATTCATACACCGATTGTCCTTCGACTCACGACAATCCGAAAAATGTGTATGTCGCTAACGATAACTTTTCCACGGGAGGTTATCAAGCAGGTCCTCAAGGTGACCGCAATTTGCTCAGTTATCGTTCAAACAACTTCCTTTCACCACCCAGTTTTCCTCCTCAAAACCAAAACAACATCAATCGCAGCAATCAAAACCAAACTCGAGCTCCAAATCAATATCAAACCCAAAGAAACCCATATCCACCTTAAAGAAACAACCAAGTTTAACAACAACCCGCTTATCAACCACCTGCCTACCATGCTCTTTCTCCCAACCAACCAACCGCATTTAATCACGAGGTTGAAACTTACATGAGGACTAATGACGCACTGGTGTAGAATCTTCAGCGACAAATCATCAACTTGAAAGGAGATATGGCGAAACAAGGGAATGATCTTCGAGCCGATATGCGAAACTATTTAAGTAGTCAAACGAATGACTTACGGGATATGATGGCTAGTTTCTTCCCAAGTAATCAAGCCTCTGGTCCGGGTTCTCTTCCGAGTAACACCGTTGCTAATCCAAGAGGGGAGATGAAAGCAATCACTACCCGAAGTGGAAAAGGTTTAAAGGAACCTGAGCTTCCTACACCTACACCGTTGATTGTGATAAAGGAAAATGAGTCCCCTTCTCCAATTCCTCCACCTTCTACTTCCACCCCTCCACCACCCAAGGATGTGAGTGAGAATTCTATTCCAAAGACTTCATCTCAACCAAATATACCTTATCCCTCAAGGTTGAGGAAAGAGAAGTTGAAGAACAAGGATGATATTCAGGTTTCTAACTTTCTTAAAATGTTTAAACAACTGAATTTCAACATCTCCTTTGCTGAGGCTCTCGCTCACATGCCGAAATATGCTAAAATGTTTAAAGATATTCTCAGTGACAAAGAAAAGCTTCTTGATATCGCTCAGACCCAACTTAATGAGAATTGCTCTGTAGTGCTCTTAAGGAAATTACCAACCAAACTTGGTGATTCGTGTCGTTTTCTTATTCCTTGCAACTTCCCCGGGGTAGAGAATTGTATGGCCCTAGCCGATCTAGGAGCTAGTATAAACTTAATGCCATTAAGTGTTTGGAAACAATTATTTTTACCCGAGCTAGTCCCCACACGAATGAAATTGGAATTAGCTAACCGTACGGTTGCTTATCCGGTGGGGATAGCCGAAGATGTCTTCGTCGGTGTCAACAAATTCACCTTTTCGGCGGATTTTGTTGTCGTTGACTACGAGATGGATCCCCGTGTTCTATTAATCGTTGGACGTCCATTCTTGAGGACCGGTCGCACTCTCATCGATGTAGCTGCGAGCGAATTAATCATGAGAGTTGGTGACGATAAAATCGTCTTCAACATGGGTAAACTTTCTAACCAACCTTCTGAAAACGAGAGCGTTAATTTCATTGACGTTCTTGATGAGGCTTGTGAAGAACATTTCAAAGACGCTTGTAAAAGTGGTTCTTCTTCTCTACCCATTGTTGATACCGTTTCCTCGATTGCTCCCTCACTGACTCCATTTGGAAAAAAGTGATTTCCTTTTGAATGAATTTGAAGCTACTTTGGGGGATGTGGACTTAAAATATGACGATTCTCCCTCCAATTAGGATGAAGACATTTGTACCATTGACAAACTTCTCAATGAAGACCATCTTTCTCCACCATCTCCTAAGAAAATCTCTATCGATGATCTGAATTTGACTACGCCTTCCATCGACAATCCTCCGGATTTAGAGCTTAAGGATCTACCGTCTCATCTCGAATACGTGTTACTTGAAGACAATAAGAAGTTACCTGTCATCATCGCTAAGGACTTGAAAGAAGAAGAAAAATCTCGACTTATCGACGTGCTGAAGAATCATAAGAGGGAAATTGCTTGGAAAATTTCCGATATACGCAGAATTGATCCGAACTTTTATACTCATAAAATTCTCATGGAAGATGACTTTAAACCCGCAATCCAAAGCCAAATAAGGGTTTATCAAAAAATTCATGACGTAATAAAGAAAGAAGTTATCAAACTTCTAGATGCCGGATTGATTTACCCTATTTCATATTCGCCATGGGTTAGTCTCGTCCATTGTGTGCCTAAGAAAGGCGGAATAACCGTTGTTCGCAATGAAAACAACGAGTTGATTCCTACTCGTCTTGTCACGGGTTGGCGAGTTTGCATAGACTATCACAAGCTCAATGATGCCACTCGCAAGGATCATTTCCCTCTTCCTTTTATGGATCAAATGCACGAGCGTTTAGCAGGTAATGACTATTATTGCTTCTTAGACGGTTTCTCTAGGTATTTTCAAATTCCCATTGATCCTAAAGACCAAGAGAAAACCACATTCACTTGTCCTTATGGAACATTTGGTTACAAAAGAATGCCTTTCGGCTTATGCAATGCTCCTGGGACTTTCCAAAGGTGTATGATGGACATGGTTGAAGAAACTATGAAAGTCTTCATGTATGATTTCTCGGTCTATGGTGATTCTTTCTCTACTTGCCTTGCCAATTTAGAACGTATGCTCAAGCGGTGTGAAGACACTCGTCTTGTTCTTAATTAGTAAAAATGCCATTTCATGGTAAAAGAAGGTATTGTTCTTGGTCATAAGATTTCCAAAGCCGATCTTGATGTCGACCATGCTAAAGTTGAAGTGATTGCTAAATTACCTCCACCTTCAACCGTGAAGGGTGTAAGAAGTTTCCTTCGTCATGCGGGCTTCTATCATCGATTCATTCAAGATTTTTCTAAGATTGCTCGCCCGATGACCCACATCTTGGAAAAAGATACTCCTTTTATATTTTTTAAAGAGTGTATCGAATCTTTCAATCTTCTTAAGGATACATTAACTAAGGCACCGGTCTTGGTTACCCCTAATTGGGAATTCCCTTTTAAATTTATGTGTGATGCTAGCGACTTTGCTATTGGAGCAGTTTTGGGAAAAAGAGTGAACCAACACTTCCAACCAACCCATTATGCTAGTAAGACAATGACGGGGGCTCAATTGCATTATACCACTACCGAAAAAGAGCTTTTAGCTGTAGTGTATGCTTTTGAGAAGTTCTACCCCTATCTTGTTCTTTCCTCCACCATTGTCTATACCGACCATTCCGTGTTGAAGTACTTGTTAACAAAGCAAGAATCTAAGACAAGACTTCTTCGTTGGGTTTTGCTCCTTCAAGAATTTAAAATTGAAATTCGTGACAAGAAGGGAGCCGAAAACCTAGCAGCGGATCATCTAAGTAGACTTGAGGATCCTTATCAAGGGGATCATCCGAATCAAGAGATCAGTGACTCTTTTCCCCTTGAAGCCTTAATGTGTATAAATTCCAATCTTGATGACACCCCGTGGTTTGCGGACATTGCAAACTACTTAGCGGGTGGAATTCTCAAGGAAGGGTTAATGTCCCAACAAAAGAAAAAGTTCTTTAAAGACATTGAACACTACTTTTGGGACGACCCTTACCTTTTCAAAAAATGTGTGGATCATGTCATCGTCGGTGTGTTGATGGGCCGGCAGCTTTATTAATCCTAGAGGCTTGCCATAAAGGACCCACCGGTGGTCACTTTGGTCCCAATTACACCGCGAAGAAAGTTTTCGACTCTGGATTTTATTGGCCCACCATTTATCGTGAAATACACGAAATGGTTAAGCATTGTGATGCTTGCCAAAGACAAGGCAAGATGACACATAAAGATGAGATGCCTCAAATTTCATACAAGAATGTGAAATATTTGACGTATGGGGTATCGACTTTATGGGGCCATTTCCATCATCCAATGGGAACAAGTACAACCTCGTAGCCTTGACTACGTATAAAAATGGGTTGAAACAAAGGCTTTACCTACTAACGATGCGAGGGTGGTTTTGAACTTCTTGAAACAATTGGTTGCTTGATTCGGTGTGCCTCGTGCTATTATTAGTGATCACGGGACTCATTTTTGCATTGATCAATTCGCACGAGTCATGGCTAAGTATAGTGTCAATCACCGACTTTCCACCGCGTATCATCCACAAACTAATGGTAAAGCCGAGGTTTCCAACGGTAGACTTAAGCGAATCTTAGAGCGTACCGTGGGAGAGCATCGTGCCTCATGGGCCGATAAATTAGATGATGCTTTGTGGGCTTTCTGTACCGCTTATAAGACACCTATAGGTTGTACTCCTTATCGCCTTGTGTATGGAAAGGCATGCCACCTCCCCATTGAGTTGGAGCATAACGCTTATTGGGCCTTGAAATGATAATTTTGACATCAACAAAGCCGGTGATCTTAGGAAAATCCAACTCAATGAACTTAATGAACTTAGGAATGAAGCTTATAAGAATTCATTGATCTACAAGGAGAAAACCAAGCTCATTCATGATGCAAGAATTAAGAACCGAGAGTTTCACGTTGGTGATCCAGTCGTACTCTTTAACTCTAGGTTGAAGATCTTTTCGGGCAAGCTTAAGAGCCGTTGGTCTGGTCCATTCACCGTCGCCAAAGTCTTCCCCTATGGCACCATTGAACTTTCTCAACCTAATGGGCCTAATTTTAAAGTGAATGGCCAGCGTGTGAAGTTGTACTTTGGTGAGGACATCTCTCATGTGATGATTCCATCCCTCACCACGTTTCCCTTGAATTAGTTCTGGGTCGAGTCAGGCTCGTGACTCGGTTAACAAAAACAAGCGCTTCTTGGGAGGCAACCCGTTGATCTATCCTTTACCGTTTTCATAATAAGTGTAGGGGAGCCCCATATGTGTTTGTTGTCTTGTTTCTTATGATGTGCAGGGATTAAAGCTTCAAAGAGCACTTTTGATGACATTTGTCGAACCGTGATCCCGTGTTCCCGTCTTCCCGGTTCTATCCTAAACTTTTTTGATTCACTATTTTATATTCTTCAATATTAAAATAGGAATCGCTATAGTTTTCCTTTCCTTAGCAAGATTTAAACAACGTGCACAATGTCCTAAGTGTAGAGGAGTTTCCTCCCACATGCTTAAACATTGAGGACAATTTTTATATCAAGTGTAGGGGGACTTCTATCGAAGTAAGTGGGCTTTTCCATGAATTTGTCCTCATTTTAACCGGAAAATTTGATTTTTCGACATTTTTCAAAATTTTTAATCTATTTTGGCCTAGTTGTATAGTAGTATTTTCCTTTGTTATCGTTATTTACTTTCTTTGCTAGAATAAATTTTGAATAAAGTGGTTTTAATTTTTCAAAGTCATGAATCTATTGACTCAACCCGAGTTTACTTATTTAGGTTTACTCTAGCTAGTATCCTTAACGTGTTTAAGTTAAGTTTTGCTAGGCTTTTATATAGGGAACTTTAAAACTCGAAAGTCTTAACTCTTACAGGTTAAGAACAAGAACTTTTCGCAAGTTCCTATAATTGATCCTAGAAAGTCGTTTATTAAGGGAACTTTAAAATGCGAATTCTAAACTTGAAAAAGTCTAAGAAGTTGCAAGATCCTATAGATGACTTGAAAACCCAAAACTTTGATTTAATTGGCTAAGCATCCACGAGTATAATTCCTTGAGATTTTAAACTGTGGAGAACGAGAGATGATAGAGTCTATTATTAGTTTGGTATTCTTTCATGAAATTATGTGTGTTGATTATAAGCTTTTTCTCCCATCGCTTGTTAATAAATATATTTGCAATAAATAAGGTTGTACGATTTGAGAAGTTAATTAGCTTCTAGCACAAGATCGTTTAAAAGTTGCCCGGTATTAATTAGAGTTCATAGCCAAGGCATAACTTATTGAAGCGGGATGCGAAGATTGGCGAGTCCGAAAAGGCCCTAACAAGGCATTAGGGCTACATTTTGTTGCTAAAGATCCCAAGTGATGTGAAGAATCATTTCTCAAAAATCAATATGAAGGATCAAGACACACAACGAAAAGCAAATACTCCCCAAAAGATCATGGAGAACTCTATCCGAAAAGACCCTAGCAAGGTATGAGGATAAATAGATCCAAGTCCTAAAAGGAGGCGGATCGTTGTATATCAAAGTCCAAAATAAAGATTGGAGAAAAATGAAGAAGTCGTGGTCCAAAATTGAAGAATCTCTCAAAAACTTCAAGTGAAGAAATTCCTATTATTAAGAGAAGACCATAACTTCAAGAACGTCTCTCAAGATTTGAAGTATGAAGTCGTTGCCAAATATCGGTCCAAGAAAGTTCTCAAATCGTGAAGCGAGTTATGCCAAGATATGAACTATAAGAGGTCCCGAGAAGCAGTTTTCAAAGATTTTGTCCTTTAGGTAACTATTGATTAAATCGTCCCATGTGACAACCCGTCAATTTCAGGTCGTTATTTTAATCTCGACTATTACGTATTACGTGTTTACTTTAATAAGAATTTTAAATTATCGATTAACCGAGAAGGTTATGACTTGAAACTAGCATAAGAATGTCGATTAGATGAAAACCGACAAGGAATATGTTAGGTATCGATATTATATTCTCAAATAATCATGAAAATGATTTTTATTATATTTAATCGTTATTTCTCGTATTTTACGTTTTAACGAATGACGATAACTATTAGTGATCGCGATACCGACGGATGCCCAAAAATTTACGTTTTATTATCGATTGTCTCGATATCGTATATTTTCGACGTTTTCGATTTAATTGCGTTTTAAGTCGTGTCGAAGCTTTATTATTATTTTTATGAAGCGTTTTAACTTTCGAAAAGTATTTTTACGAAACCCGAGCCCCGTAAATATTTTTAAAATGTACAATTTACATTTTCTACCTTGTAAACTAGTTACTTACACTTTTGGACCAAAAGAATGCACTTTTGACAAAAAGTACCCTCACCCCACTATATAAGGAAATTCCACTAACTTATTTTATTTAAAAATTCATTTTAAACAAAAACTCAAATCTCTCTCCCTTTGTTCATCCCAAACCGTCCACCCCTCACCCACAATCCCTCAAGATTTTTGATTTTCTACTTTGATTCTTCAAAAACTAAAACAAGACCCATCTTGGAAATTTGATTAGCTTCACATTGGTATAATTTTTTTCCACATGCATCCACTAAATTTCTATTTTTGATTTGTGATGATGAACATTATTTTGATCCATTTTTATGTTTGTATATGGTGTTAATAATATAATATTCATAGTGGGTTATGGTTGCATGTAAGATTTTTATATATTTTATTTTTGTAAGATTAAATTTGAGGATTTTATGGGTTAGTTAGATGTGTTAGTATGATATTAGGATCATATTAGGACCATAGGAATTGTTGGAATGGGTTGAAAATTTGATTTGGTATGATTTTTAGATAGGCTATTTTGGGCAGTAACTTTAAGTCCGTTTTTGAAATTGTTACTGTGATAAACTTGGTAAACTAATAAGATAGGGTCGTAGAGAATTTCGTTAGCTTCGATTTGAGCTAAAGTAGAGCTTCTAACTCATTACGAGCGAAAAGTTATGCTACTTTTAGTATTTGTGTACCGGGAGACGGGTATCGGCACAATCCGAAAATTGTTGTCGATATTTGGAACGAATCTCGGGGACTATAAAATGAGTTTTAAAAATGTTCAAGGGCTGTTGTAAGTTGATAAACCTCAGGTCATGAGTCTATTTTCAAACCCGAGTGTCGGTTGCAAACGGAATTGTTTAAATAAGTCAAAATGGTTTTACAAGTCGAAGACGTAAAACTGTCCGGTTTTTGCAACACGAAGGTGTGTCGGGCAGAAGGTCTTAGAAGTAATATTTTTGAGTGAAATTTAAACTGAGTCTTATTCATATTATGTGTGAGTTTGTCACCAAGTTTCGTCGAAATCGGACATGTCTAGATAGGTTAGATTGGTGTGTACATTTGGAGTGTACATGCTGAGTGGTATTTTGGACACGTAGTTCAATACTTGTATGGCGTGAGTTGAGTATTCACTATTGGATATGATGACTTACTCGAGTGTTAAGTCATTATATAAATGACTTAGCTACTGGTCCGAGGGAAGTAAAATGAAGGTTTGACTTGAGTTGACTTGGCGTCATATGACGGGTCAATGTCGAGGGTGTAAGTGTTTAAAAGAGTAAGTGTTGAGTAAAAGGGTATAGAAGTACACTTATATTTTTGTTATTTTTCGGGATTTTCATGATCATTTGAAATTGACTTTCATATTATTTAAGTATTAAATATACTTGAGTCGTTTATTAACGAACGCGCCTTATTTGGTAGGTTGCGGTCTTCGTGTTTAACGGGCATCACAAATCGTCGGCGATCGTCACGTCACTACTATCGTACCAAGGTGAGTCTATAGCCTCGCTTTAACATGTTTACTTGTTTTATAAAACCCGCGAGGGGGATAACATGCTTGTTTTACTAAAATAAAAGGGGTACGACGAGAAGTTGTGGAAACCCTTATTATTGGAAAAACATTTATTGATAAACGAAGGGTACAACGAGAAGTTGTGGTGAACCCTCTTTCTTTTAAAAATTGAACACAAAGGACCCGATTGTATGCTTAGATGAAAGTTGTTATGTAAGTTTGTTTTAGCCTCAAAAGACCCATGAATCGTGAATTGTTAATCGAAAGGAACGCTAATACTATGGGATAGATCTATCGGGGTGACACCCAGTCCGGTCGCGAGTAGCTCTCGCGTGGTGTTGTGATGCACCAGTAATGAAACATCGGATGCAATTGTATAAGAGAAATATATGCACTTGGCTAGGTGTGTTGGGCTGAAATATATATGTTAACGTTCAATTTCACGAGGCAAATAGAAATAACAACGATAATTATGTCTGATCCACATGATTGTCAACCCCGGAAGGTTTATTCAGAATACTTGTGTTCGTTTATTTAATTTAAACTCTATAGATTCACTCAACATTTTTGTTGACTTTATAGCATGTTTTATCTCAGGTCCATGATGAAGGCACTCAAGGAAGGCGGTTTCACGCAGCTTGCTAAATTAAAATGTTTTGGCCCGCTTTACTAAACTATGTCCATTCTAAGAAACTTTTATTGTTTGGTTGGTTGTGTAAACTTAAAACTATTTGGGACCGTGTGTAAACTGTTTTATCTTTAAACAAATGAATGGACGTATGTTTTGTTAAAACGACTCATTTTGAGGCGTTTCCTATGATATTGAGGTTGAACCATGATAGTAACACCCAATGACCCTTCCGCTGCTATGACATGAAATTGGGGGTGTTACAGATTGGCATCAGAGCTCAAGTTATAGAGAACGAAAAGATTTTCCAAAAATATAATTTTGAAATCTTTTGACTATAACATCTGCAAGCGAAACCTCCGAGTTGCCAATGGACGAGAACAAGCAAAGTATATATATATGTTATACATATTTAATTATTAATTATGCTTAAAGCATAATGGATTACATTTATTTATTTATAAATATCTATTATTTGACTATTATAATACTAATACGTGATATACAAACGACGCTGATTGTCACAATAGAAATCCCTGTCTTTTGACTCATTCCTCGTGAATCTTCGTTCCTTGTCTAAATTCTATTCCTTATTCTATCATCCATGCTTGTTTCTTTTCATTTATCTATTCTTATTCTGTGTTATTCATGTTTTGTTATCACAAGCGTTGAATGAATACTCATTTTGATGTGAATTATGTAACAGGATCATGCCGCCAAAACAGTTGACTGAGACTCAGTTACGTGCTATAGTAGCTGATCAATTTCAGATATCTATGAATGCATTTATGGCAAACTTGAATAATAGAGCTGGAGGATCTGGTGGATCCGGTGGAGCTGGTGGATCCGGTGGAGCTGGTGGATCCGGTGGAGCTGGTGGATCTGGTGGAGCTGGCGATACTGGAGCTGGCAACACTGGAGCTGGCGCTACTGGAGCTGGTGCTACTGGAGCTGGCGCTACTGGAGCTGGCGCTACTGGAACTGGCGCTACTGGTGCTGGAACTGGTGATGCGGATAGACCAGTGATTCCTGAAAACAAGAAGTGCAATTATACCTCATTCATGAAATGCAAACCTCCAACTTTTAAGGGTACTGAAGGCGCTGTTGGGTTAATGCAATGGTTTGAGAAATTAGAATCCGTGTTTCGATTTAGTGGAAGTGAGGAAGGAGATAAAGTGATGTTTGCCTCTGCTACTCTTCCAGGGCGAGCATTAACTTGGTGGAATGGAAGAATGGCATCAATGGGTATGGATGCTGCTTACGCTACACCTTGGGTGGAAGTAAGAGGGTGGATGACTGAGGAATTCTGTCCAAGGAGTGTTATTCAAAGGTTAGAACAGGAATTATATCAGCTGAGACTGAAGGGTACCGACATCGATGGATACACAAACAGATTCCATGAACTTGCTCTACTTTGTCCGAACAAAGTTAACCCAGGATACTTGAAGGTGGAGCAGTATATTCGAGGCTTATCTACCAACATCCGTGGGGATGTGACCTCATCTAAACCTGCCAACATAGATGAAGCTGTTCGTATGGCTTACCAACTAATGGGTCAAATCATCCAAGACAAGGCTGATGGTGTTTCTGAAGGCAACAAAAGAAGAGCTGAAAATGACAATGATGATCGTGGTGATAACCGTCAATCTCACAACAGAAATCAAAACCGAAGGAGGGGCAACGCTAATGCGATGACTGAAGCTGCAACTGCTGATAAGGGAACCAGATGTCAACGCTGCAAGAAGTCTCATACTGGTGAATGTGCTAAGTGTGGAAAGTGCAACAAGTTAGGTCACAAGACTGAAGACTGTTGGGGACCAGGAAAGAAGGGAGTGACGTGCTTTAACTGCCAAGGTAAAGGACACATGAGGAACCAATGCCCTCAACCTCCAAAGAATGCACGTGGTGGAGATAACCAAGGAAAAGCTTATCAGTTGGGTGAAGCCGAAGCAAAGCAGAACCCGAAAGTTGTCACTGGTACGTTTTTACTGAACAACCGTTATGCTACAGCTTTATTTGATTCTGGTGCGGACAAAAGCTTTGTGTCTACAAGTTTTAGTACCTTAATTGATATCAAACCGGTCGAATTAGACGCAAGTTATGAGGTAGAACTAGCTGATGGTAAATTAGTGAGTACCAATCGTGCGCTCCTAGGATGTTCTCTTAATCTCTTGAACCGTATTTTTAAAATAGACTTGATGATTGTCGAATTGGGAAGTTTTGATATTATTATCGGAATGGATTGGCTATCCAAGTATAACGCGTCTATCTTGTGTGGAGAAAAGAAAGTTAGGATTCCTTTAGACGACAAGACCATGGTTATCGAAGGTGATCAACGTAATTCACGACTAAAAATCGTTTCGTGCATTAAGGCTCGTAAGTATATCGAAAGAGGCTGTGAGTTATTCCTAGCTAAAGTAGTGGAGAAAGAATCGAAGGAGAAACGTGCTGAAGATGTACCTGTTATCCGTGACTTTCCTGAAGTGTTTCCAGAAGATTTGCCTGGACTTCCTCCTCCAAGGCAAGTAGAATTCCAAATTGATCTAATTCCTGGTGCTGCACCCGTGGCTCGTGCGCCATATCGTTTAGCCCCATCCGAGCTGAAGGAGTTATCTGTGCAATTGCAAGAGCTATCTGATAAAGGTTTTATACGACCGAGTTCGTCACCTTGGGGAGCTCCTGTCTTATTCGTTAAGAAGAAAGATGGTTCGTTTCGTATGTGTATCGATTACCGAGAGTTGAATAAGCTAACGATCAAGAATCGTTATCCGCTTCCAAGAATTGATGATTTATTCGATCAACTTCAAGGTTCTCGTGTTTTCTCCAAGATTGATCTTCGTTCTGGTTACCATCAACTTCGCATACGTGAGGAAGATATTCCTATTACGGCATTTAGAACTCGTTATGGTCATTATGAGTTTCTGGTTATGCCTTTTGGTTTGACTAATGCACCTGCTGTATTCATGGACTTAATCAATCGCATTTGTAAGCCGTATCTTGATAAATTCGTGATCGTTTTCATCGATGATATTCTAATCTACTCCAAGAGCAATGAAGAGCATGCCGAACACTTAAGGATTATCTTGAACTTGTTGAAGAATGAAAAGTTATACGCTAAGTTCTCAAAGTGTGATTTTTGGCTTAATTCTGTACAATTTCTCGGACACGTGGTTGATAAAAGTGGAGTACATGTTGATCCTGCAAAGATCGAAGCCATCAAGAATTGGAGTGCTCCGACTACTCCAACTGAAGTGCGACAATTTCTAGGTTTGGCTGGCTATTACCGAAGGTTTATTGAAGGATTCTCTTTGATATCGAAACCATTAATGAAGCTGACTCAGAAATATAAACCGTATGTGTGGGGTGATGATGAAGAAGAAGCTTTCCAAACCCTGAAGACGAAACTTTGTAGTGCGCCGATTTTATCGTTACCTGAAGGAAGTGAAGACTTTGTTGTTTATTGCGATGCATCTCTTCGAGGATACGGTGCTGTTCTCCTGCAACGCGAAAAGGTGATCGCATATGCCTCTAGACAATTAAGGAAGAATGAGGAGAACTACACTACCCATGACTTGGAATTGGGCGCTGTGGTTTTCGCTTTGCGACTTTGGAGACATTATCTGTATGGTACGAAGTGTACAATATTCACTGATCATAAAAGCCTACAATACATACTAGATCAAAAGGAGTTGAATATGAGGCAACGTCGATGGGTTGAACTATTGAGTGATTACGACTGCGAAATTCGTTATCATCCGGGAAAGGCGAACGTGGTAGCTGACGCGTTAAGCCAAAAGGAAAGGGAGAAACCGATTCGAGTGCGTGCTTTGGTGGTGACAGTTCATAATAACTTACCTGAGCAGATTCGGAACGCACAAACCGAAGCGTGCAAGAAGGAAAATATTGCTGCCGAAAGATTTAGGGGAGACGATGAAACATTCGAGACGCGACCCGATGGTATCAGATGTTTGAGAGGTAGAATTTGGTTACCATTCTTTGGTGGACTGAGAGACTTGATTATGTTAGAATCTCATAAGTCCAAGTATTCTATTCATCCTGGATCAGACAAAATGTACCAAGACTTGAAAAAGTTATACTGGTGGCCGAATATGAAAGATGATATTGCAACATACGTCGCGAAATGCTTAACATGTGCAAAAGTGAAAGCTGAATATCAGAAGCCGTCAGGATTACTTGTCCAACCTGAAATTCCAGTCTGGAAATGGGAGCGAATTACGATGGACTTCATCACAAAACTCCCAAGGACACCGTCTGGGTTCGATGCAATTTGGGTTATTGTCGATCGTTTAACTAAATCCGCTCATTTTATTCCAATCAACGAGAGGTTCGGTTTGGAGAAACTCGCTGATATTTATCTAAAGGAAATCGTGTGCAAGCATGGTGTTCCTATTTCAATCATTTCCGATAGAGATAGTCGTTTTGCTTCTGGATTTTGGAGATCACTTCAAAAGTCGTTAGGAACCAATTTGGATATGAGCACAGCCTATCATCCGCAAACTGATGGGCAAAGCGAAAGAACAATTCAAACTTTGGAGGATATGCTACGTGCTTGTGTGATAGACTTTGGAAGTAGCTGGGATAAGCACTTACATTTGGCCGAATTCTCGTACAATAACAGTTATCACGCGAGTATTAAAGCTGCACCTTTTGAAGCACTGTATGGGAGAAAATGTAGATCACCCGTTAGCTGGAGTGAGGTTGGTGACGCCCAACTCACTGGACCAGATTTGATTAGAGAGACGACGGATATGATTGTGCAAATTAAGAATAGGTTGTTGTCTACTCGAAGCCGACAGAAGAGTTATGCGGATGTGAGAAGAAAACCATTGGAGTTTAACGTGGGAGATAAGGTTATGCTAAAGGTATCACCATGGAAAGGTGTTGTACGATTTGGAAAACGTGGGAAGTTAAGTCCTCGTTATATCGGACCATTCAAGGTTACATCTAGAGTAGGACCCGTGGCATACCAACTTGAACTACCACAAGAACTGTATGGAATTCATAACACTTTTCACGTGTCGAATCTGAAGAAGTGTTTATCCGATGAAGAACTCGTTATACCGTTAGACGAGGTTAAGGTTGATAAAAAGTTGCATTTTATTGAAGAACCGGTCGAGATCATGGATCGCGAGGTCAAGCAACTGAAGCAAAGCCGAATACCTATTGTCAAAGTTCGATGGAACTCTCGAAGAGGACCGGAGTTTACTTGGGAATGAGAAGACCAAATGTGGAAGAATTACCCTCATCTCTTTGATTTCAACAAGCGATCGGGCAAGAACACAAGTTGATCTTCGAGGGCGAAGATCCTAATTTGGTGGGGATGATGTGACAACCCGTCAATTTCAGGTCGTTATTTTAATCTCGACTATTACGTATTACGTGTTTACTTTAATAAGAATTTTAGATTATCGATTAACCGAGAAGGTTATGACTTGAAACTAGCATAAGAATGTCGATTAGATGAAAACCGACAAGGAATATGTTAGGTATCGATATTATATTCTCAAATAATCATGAAAATGATTTTTATTATATTTAATCGTTATTTCTCGTATTTTACGTTTTAACGAATGACGATAACTATTAGTGATCGTGATACCGACGGATGCCCAAAAATTTACGTTTTATTATCGATTGTCTCGATATTGTATATTTTCGACGTTTTCGATTTAATTGCGTTTTAAGTCGTGTCAAAGCTTTATTATTATTTTTATGAAGCGTTTTAACTTTCGAAAAGTATTTTTACGAAACCCGAGCCCCGTAAATATTTTTAAAATGTACAATTTACATTTTCTACCTTGTAAACTAGTTACTTACACTTTTGGACCAAAAGAATGCACTTTTGACAAAAAGTACCCTCACCCCACTATATAAGGAAATTCCACTAACTTATTTTATTTAAAAATTCATTTTAAACAAAAACTCAAATCTCTCTCCCTTTGTTCATCCCAAACCGTCCACCCCTCACCCACAATCCCTCAAGATTTTTGATTTTCTACTTTGATTCTTCAAAAACTAAAACAAGACCCATCTTGGAAATTTGATTAGCTTCACATTGGTATAATTTTTTTCCACATGTATCCACTAAATTTCTATTTTTGATTTGTGATGATGAACATCATTTTGATCCATTTTTATGTTTGTATATGGTGTTAATAATATAATATTCATAGTGGGTTATGGTTGCATGTAAGATTTTTATATATTTTATTTTTGTAAGATTAAATTTGAGGATGTTATGGGTTAGTTAGATGTGTTAGTATGATATTAGGATCATATTAGGACCATAGGAATTGTTGGAATGGGTTGAAAATTTGATTTGGTATGATTTTTAGATAGGCTATTTTGGGCAGTAACTTTAAGTCCGTTTTTTAAATTGTTACTGTGTAAAATTGGTAAACTAATAAGATAGGGTTGTAGAGAATTTCGTTAGCTTCGATTTGAGCTAAAGTAGAGCTTCTAACTCATTACGAGCGAAAAGTTATGCTACTTTTAGTATTTGTGTACCGGGAGACGGGTATCGGCACAATCCGAAAATTGTTGTCGATATTTGGAACGAATCTCGGGGACTATAAAATGAGTTTTAAAAATGTTCAAGGGCTGTTGTAAGTTGATAAACCTCAGGTCATGAGTCTATTTTCAAACCCGAGTGTCGGTTTTGCAAACGGAATTGTTTAAATAAGTCAAAATGGTTTTACAAGTCGAAGACGTAAAACTGTCCGGTTTTTGCAACACGAAGGTGTGTCGGGCAGAAGGTCTTAGAAGTAATATTTTTGAGTGAAATTTAAACTGAGTCTTATTCATATTATGTGTGAGTTTGTCACCAAGTTTCGTCGAAATCGGACATGTCTAGATAGGTTAGATTGGTGTTTACATTTGGAGTGTACATGCTGAGTGGTATTTTGGACACGTAGTTCAATACTTGTATGGCGTGAGTTGAGTATTCACTATTGGATATGATGACTTACTAGAGTGTTAAGTCATTATATAAATGACTTAGCTACTGGTCCGAGGGAAGTAAAATGAAGGTTTGACTTGAGTTGACTTGGCGTCATATGACGGGTCAATGTCGAGGGTGTAAGTGTTTAAAAGAGTAAGTGTTGAGTAAAAGGGTATAGAAGTACACTTATATTTTTGTTATTTTTCGGGATTTTCATGATCATTTGAAATTGACTTTCATATTATTTAAGTATTAAATATACTTGAGTCGTTTATTAACGAACGCGCCTTATTTGGTAGGTTGCGGTCTTCGTGTTTAACGGGCATCACAAATCGTCGGCGATCGTCACGTCACTACTATCGTACCAAGGTGAGTCTATAGCCTCGCTTTAACATGTTTACTTGTTTTATAAAACCCGCGAGGGGGATAACATGCTTGTTTTACTAAAATAAAAGGGGTACGACGAGAAGTTGTGGAAACCCTTATTATTGGAAAAACATTTATTGATAAACGAAGGGTACAACGAGAAGTTGTGGTGAACCCTCTTTCTTTTAAAAATTGAACACAAAGGACCCGATTGTATGCTTAGATGAAAGTTGTTATGTAAGTTTGTTTTAGCCTCAAAAGACCCATGAATCGTGAATTGTTAATCGAAAGGAACGCTAATACTATGGGATAGATCGATCGGGGTAACACCCAGTCCGGTCGCGAGTAGCTCTCGCGTGGTGTTGTGATGCACCAGTAATGAAACATCGGATGCAATTGTATAAGAGAAATATACGCACTTGGCTAGGTGTGTTGGGCTGAAATATATATGTTAACGTTCAATTTCACGAGGCAAATAGAAATAACAACGATAATTATGTCTGATCCACATGATTGTCAACCACGGAAGGTTTATTCAGAATACTTGTGTTCGTTTATTTAATTTAAACTCTATAGATTCACTCAACATTTTTGTTGACTTTATAGCATGTTTTATCTCAGGTCCATGATGAAGGCACTCAAGGAAGGCGGTTTCACGCAGCTTGCTAAATTAAAATGTTTTGGCCCGCTTTACTAAACTATGTCCATTCTAAGAAACTTTTATTGTTTGGTTGGTTGTGTAAACTTAAAACTATTTGGGACCGTGTGTAAACTGTTTTATCTTTAAACAAATGAATGGACGTATGTTTTGTTAAAACGACTCATTTTGAGGCGTTTCCTATGATATTGAGGTTGAACCATGATAGTAACACCCAATGACCCTTCCGCTGCTATGACATGAAATTGGGGGTGTTACATCCCACTTTATTTTTGGCCTAAATAAACTATAGAAATAAGTCAAACAATGTATCCTCGTGATAATTCAAGAGAATATTAAAATATAAGAGATACACCTAGGAATAAGGGAGTCTAAGTGAATAATTGGGCCACATGAGTTCGTGTTAGTTTGCTAACTTATAATAACAATGATCTCGTTTTTAAGCTTGGTTTGGGGAACGTGAAACTTGAGGTTGATGAATATTCATGACGGCCAAAACCCTAATGTAAGTCTTTGATTTCTTTACTTGTTTTGTACATATTTCTATCTTTTTAGTTTCCTTAAAGTATAGTATTTAATAAAGGCCAATGTGGGTTATTTATAATGAGAAATGTAATATGTGCTTTGAAATTAATGCATTGCATGAGGGCATTGCAATGGTCAAGTGTAGGGGATTTAATAAGTGTGAAAACACTTATCCTTTTACCACTTATTTCCAATAATAACAAGACCAAAACGCGTATTTTATGTCGTAAATTTGGAATTATGCGTAGTTTGTGTTTTTATTGTGTTTTAGGATAAAAATATGAAAAAGGGAGAAAACACGGGCTATCACGAGTTTTTATCGAAGAAAACGAGAAAAGACGAAGTCAAAAGATCAAGAGTGCAAAAAGAACAGAAGTCCAAGGCCTATTCTGAAGATTTATCGAAGAAAAAGTCTAAAGACGGAAGTTTAATGAAGTCGAAGAACCATGTCTAAATTACAAGACAAGTTCAATTTATATCGACAAATCCCGAGACGACGTCGAGAAAGACAAAGAATTTCAATCGAGTCGAAACGAGAAGGAAGAAAAAGGAAGCAACACATGCACCTCCCCACCTCCTATATATACCCTCATAATGACAAATTAGGAGGGTGTTAGCTAGTTTATTTTTTTCTTTTGTAGTTTTTATTTTTTGAGAGAGAAAGTGTTTAACTTTCTCTCACTAGAATTTCATCTTTTCTTTCTTTCATGTTTAAGCTTTAGTTTAAGCTTGTATTTTGTAATCTTTAATCTACAAGTTCAAGTTTAAGCTTTTCATCTTTAATCTTCTTCTACCTTTCTTGATTTTTATTTGTTTTTTATTCGTGATAATCTTGATCTTGCTTCATCTTGATGTTTATGTGATTAAAAGGTTTATCTTTTTATTCATCTCTAAGTTTTAATACGAATTGAGCTTTGATCTTATCATGCTTATTGGCTTATTTTGTATCTAGTTTATTTGCTTTCTTTAGTTTTCTTAAAAAGTCTCGTCTTATTAAAGTTTTTTTAAAAGTTTTGCTTATTTAAAGTTTTGAAAGTTCCTATTTGTGCTTATTAGATCTTTTCATTATAAATTTGGTAAAGTTTTAGATTTTTCTTTTCAAAATTATTAAGTTAGCTTATTACGTGTTTCATCCCATCGGAAAAGGGTAAACCCTTTTCCGACCATTATTCCGACGGTTTCCACCATTATTCTGATACATTGTATCGGATTAGGGTTTTGGATTGCGACGGTGATTCTGATCATTG
The DNA here is from genome assembly GCA_025667525.1 of Glebionis coronaria. Taxonomy (NCBI): domain Eukaryota; kingdom Viridiplantae; phylum Streptophyta; class Magnoliopsida; order Asterales; family Asteraceae; genus Glebionis; species Glebionis coronaria. Next base: position 68,306,684 of record CM046880.1, read on the forward strand.
TATCGGAAAAGGGTTTGGGGATTCCGATCGTTTTTCCGATCGAGATTCCGATAGTAGTGCTTATCATTATTCCGACAGTTCTGATTCCGATAGCTTTAATGGTCATTATTCCGATGCTTTCTTAGTTATTCCGACAGATTTAACTTTGAGGCATTCCGACGGATTATTTCGACGTTTTTTCCGATAGTAACATTCCGACAGGTTATCCGACGGGTTTAAGATTTTAGTTTTATAAAGTTTTATGTTTTAAATTTTCTTTTAAGTTTTTAATCATTTATTTTTAGCTAGTAATTTTTAGTTTAATTTTAACTTTTAAAGTTTTTTTTTACTCAACGAAATTTTCATATTTTCTATTAGTTTAAAATAGATAATCAAACCATTTTATTTTCTACCAAGAACGACTGAGTCACACTTTTAACTAGTAATCAATTCGAAAAGATTGGAATATCGAATCTTGTTCATATAAGAAAATCTCTTGTATGAAATGAAAACACAACAAAACACTTATCTTAACAACTACAGAACATTTAATAAAGTGTTTCCAACGCGTCTCTCACTAAAAACCATTAATCATAACGAAAAGAGTCGGCAGCGGCGTCATTTAATACTAGAATGTGAAATCTTTGACGTATGGGGTATCGACTTTATGGGGCCATTTCCATCATCCAAAGGGAACAAGTACATCCTCGTAGCCGTTGACTACGTATCAAAATGGGTTGAAGCAAAGGCTTTACCTACTAACGATGCGAGGGTGGTTGTGAACTTCTTGAAACAATTGTTTGCTCGATTCGGTGTGCCTCGTGCTATTATTAGTGATCGCGGGACTCATTTTTGCAATGATCAATTTGCAGGAGTCATGGCTAAGTATGGTGTCAATCACCGACTTTCCACCGCGTATCATCCACAAACTAATGGTCAAGCCGAGGTTTCCAACCGTGGAATTAAGCGAATCTTAGAGCGTACCGTGGGAGAGCATCGTGTCTCATGGGCCAATAAATTAGATGATGCTTTGTGGGCTTTTCGTACCACTTATAAGACACCTATAGGTTGTACTCCTTATCGCCTTGTGTACGGAAAGGCATGCCACCTCCCCATTGAGTTGGAGCATAAGGCTTATTGGGCCTTGAAATGGGCTAATTTTGACATCAACAAAGCCGGTGATCTTAGGAAAATCCAACTCAATGAACTTAATGAACATAGGAATGAAGCTTATAAGAATTCATTGTTCTACAAGGAGAAAACCAAGCTCATTTATGATGCAAGAATTAAGAACCGAGAGTTTCACGTTGGTGATCCAGTCTTACTCTTTAACTCTTGGTTGAAGATCTTTTCTGGCAAGCTTAAGAGCTGTTGGTCTGGACCATTCACCGTCGCCAAAGTCTTCCCCTATGGCACCATTGAACTTTCTCAACCTAATGGGCCTAATTTCAAAGTGAATGGCCAGCGTGTGAAGTTGTACTTTGGTGAGGACATCTCTCATGAGATGATTCCATCCCTCACCATGTTTCCCTTGAATTAGTTCTGGTTCGAGTCAGGCTCGTGACTCGGTTAACAAAAACAAGCTCTTCTCGGGAGGCAACCCGTTGATCTATCCTTTACCGTTTTCATAATAAGTGTAGGGGGAGCGCCGTATGTGTTTGTTGTCTTGTTTCTTATGATGTGCAGGTATTAAAGCTTCAAAGAGCACTTTTGATGAAATTTGACGAACCGTGATCTCGTGTTCCCGTCTTCCCGGTTGTATCCTAAACTCTTTTGTTTCACTATTTTATATTCTTTAATATTAAAATAGGAATCGCTATAGTTGTCCTTTCCTTAGCAAGATTTAAACAACGTGCACAATGTCCTAAGTGTAGGGGAGTTTCCTCCCACATTCTTAAACATTGAGGACAATGTTTATATCAAGTGTAGGGGGGACTTCTATCGAAGTAAGTGGGATTTTCCATGAATTTGCCCTCATTTTAACTAGAAAATTTGATTTTTCAACATTTTTCGAAATTCTTATTCTATTTTGGCCTGGTTGTATAGTAGTATTTTCCTTTGTTATCGTTATTTACTTTCTTTGCTAGAATAAATTTTGAATAAAGTGGTTTTAATTTTTCAAACTCATGAATCTTTTGACTCAACCCGAGTTTACTTATTTAAGTTTACTCTAGCTAGTATCCTTAACGTGTTTAAGTCAAGTTTTGCTAGGCTTTTATATAGGGAACTTTAAAACGCGAAAGTCTTAACTCTTACGGGTTAAGAACAAGAACTTTTCGCAAGTTCCTATAATTGATCCTAGAAAGTCGTTTATCAAGGGAACTTTAAAATGCGAATTCTAAACTTGAAAAAGTCTAAGAAGTTGCAAGATCCTATAGATGACTTGAAAACCCAAAACTTTGATTTAATTGGCTAAGCATCCACGAGTCTCATTCCTTGATATTTTAAACTGTGGTGAACGAGAGATGATAGAGTCAATTATAAGTTTGGTATTCTTTCATGAAATTATGTGAGTTGATTATAAGCTTTTTCTCCCATCGCTTGTTAATAAATATATTTGCAATAAATAAGGTTGTAGGATTTGAAAAGTTACTTAGCTTCTATCACAAGATCGTTTAAAAGTTGCTCGGTATTAATTAGAGTTCATAGCCAAGGCATAACTTATTGAAGCGGGATGCGAAGATTGGCGAGTCCGAAAAGGCCCTAACAAGGCATGATGGATACATTTTGTTGCTAAAGATCCAAAGTGATGTGAAGAATCATTTATCAAATATCAATATGAAGGATCGAGACACACGACGAAAAGCAAATACTCCCCAAAAGATCATGGAGAAGTCTATCCGAAAAGACAATAGCAAGGTATGAGGATAAATAGATCTAAGTCCTAATAGGAGGCAGATCGTTGTATATCAAAGTCAAAAATAAAGATTGGATAAAAATGAAGAAGTCCTGGTCCAAAATTGAAGAATCTCTCAAAAACTTCAACTGAAGAAATTCCTATTATAAAGAGAAGACCATAACTTCAAGAACGTCTGTCAAGATTCGAAGTATGAAGTCGCTGCCAAATATCGGTCTGAGAAAGGTCTCAAATCGTGAAGCGAGTTGTTAGAAATACGTTTTACGTATTAAGAAGGATCGGTCACTCCAACGATAGTCCATGTAATAGCTCGTAGTTTACTCCAACGATCGGTCACTCCAACGATTGTGTGAAATCCACCATCTCTCTATCTCTTTATCTCTCTAAAACATAAGCAAGATTTACATATCCTACAAATGGTATCAAGAGCCATGGGATGATTGCTTGGTTTTTGTGGTTGTGTTCTTGAATTATACGGCTATTTTGATCCGAATTCAAAAGTACCAATTTTTTTTTGTGTTTTTATGGTTTAATCTTGATATACATCATCTAGTTACTTATTATAGTGATTTGGTATTGGTATTTTGGTTAAAAACACAAAATTTTTGGGTGTTTGATTCGTTTCTTGGCTTGAAATTCCGAATTTGTTGTGTACTATCCGAGAAACGTGGTATTTTGGTCTCCATGCAAAGTTGGCATCCATCGCTATAACCAAGGGTTTCTACATTGTGATCGTAGGACATTTCGACACTTATTCCGATCAAACATTGCGATAGCTCCTTGCTTCGTACATTGCGATCAGGTATAAGGCAATTTTGAAACGTTACTCTGCCAAAATTTCTTTAGCCACATTCCGACAGGTATTGCGATCTGACATACCGACAGGTATTGCGATCATACATTCCGACATGTATTGCGATCAGACATTCCGACAGGTATTGTGATCAGATATTCCGACAGGTATTGCGATCAGACATTCCGACAGGTATTGCGATCAGACATTCCGACAGGTATTGCGATCACACATTCCGACAGGTATTGCGATCAAGCACTGCGATAGGGATTCAGATAGACATTGCGACAGAACTTGTTTGTGCATTCCGATAGTTATTGCGATCAAGTATTGCGACATAACTTGTTTTGTGCATTCCAATAGAGTGACAAGATTTCCAAGATGAAGTTGGGATTTCAACATTATTTCTCGGTTTTAACACACAACAACAAACACATTAACTTTCTATCATTGTTCGATCAACGTTTATAAATCTTAACTTATCGACATGGAGTACACATCTCTTACGGATAAGTCCATCCTCTTAGGTACGGATAATCGTCCACCTATGTTGGAGAAGTCTATGTAGGAGGATTGGACTTCCCGAATGGAACTTTACATGTTGAACAAAGAGAATGGACATCTCATTTGGGCATCGGTGCTCAATGGACCATTAGATTATGGTACAGTGACGGAAGGTACAACTACTCATCCTCGCACTACGGGTGAATTTGAATGGAGATATGAAGATTCAAGACAAATGTGATAAGTATGCTACAAACATCATTCTCCAAGCCCTTCCTCCAGATGTCTACAAACTCGTCAGCAAACATAAAGTTGCCAAAGAGTTATGGGATAGAATTCGTGTTCTAATGCAAGGCACATCGTTAACTAAACAAGAACGAGAGTGTAAGCTTTATGATACTTTTGATAAATTTGCCTATGTGCCAGGGGAGACTCTCAATGATTACTATCTGAGATTTACCCTATTGTTGAATGAGCTCAATATCTATGGCATGGCAATTCCTACCTTTCAATTGAACACCAAGTATTTGAACACTCTTCCTTCTGAATGGAAAAAGTACGTGACGGATGTTAAATTGGCTAAGGACTTCCATAACACCAATGTGAATCAACTTCAAGCTTTTCTTCAACAACACGAATGCCTTATGATTGAGGCTCGGTTGTCTACACCTCAAGTTCATGATCCACTTACCATGTATGCTTCTCAACAAAACATGGCTTATGCTTATCAACAACCATCATACTTGCAGCAGCCACCACCACACACCTATCAGCAACCACAGTAACCATCTTATCAACCACCAATGATGCCACAACAAGCATTTCAACAAAGTGTTCATCAACAATCTTTTCCACAGCAACCACCATATCAGACATCACCATCACAAGCCAACACTTCTTCAATGGGCTATACTCCTCAGCAAGGATATTTTCTAATAGAAGCAGAACCAGCACAAGCTTTCTACTCTAATGAACTTCCACCAATCCAAGCACCGGTCTTTACTCCAAATGATACGCCAACTGATGTACTAAACCATCTCACTTCCTACTTGTCAAAACTTGTTGCAACTAGAGGATTTCCACCAACAAACAATCAGCTTCGCACCTCTTCAAATCCTCGACAAGAAGCTACTGTTCAAGATGGTCAAGTAACAGTGCAACCTATTCAGGGAAGGCAAAATTCATATGGACCTCCTACAAGGACTGTGAATGCTTAAGCTGTGAATTCTCAAGCTAATGGAAATGGAAGCCCCATTGGTCCTGAAAAGGTTGTGACTTGCTACAATTGCCGAGGACAAGGTCATATGGCTAGGCAATGTACTCAGCCAAAAAGGAGGAGGGATGATGCATGGTTTCGTGAGAAGATGTATTTGGTCGATGCTCAGTCTAAAGGAAAGATTTTGGATTCATAGGAGTTAGCATTTCTTGCAGACCCAGGGGCAGCAGATACTGAAGGGATTGCAGTCGTTTCCACTTCTAATGCAGCCTATCAAGTAGATGATCTTGACGCATATGATTTGGATTGTGATGACATTCACTCTGCCCAAGTTGATCTCGTTGCTAATCTCTCTCATTATGGTTCTGATGTCGTCAGTGAGGTACCCACCACAACCAATCTTGGTAATGATGATAACCTACATCAAGTTGGGCATGAAAATGACAACCTCGAACAGCATTCGGGAACTAGTAACTCAAATGAGGTGGTACCCAATCCTACACATTTGAGTGAACCCCAACCAAATGCTACGACGGGTATGGAATCTTATGCTCAACATGATTTGGTCATGGTACCTAAACATATAATTGATCAAATGCATATGGCCCTCAAACAATCCGTAGATACCAATTCCACCCTAACCGCTGAGCTTGCGTTGCATAAAGAAAAGGTCAAAACTTTTGAAATGGTCCCTCAAGCAGAGAAAATAACATGTTCTGAATTTGACCAATTTCGTTTTGAAAAGATTGAACACTTGAAAGAAATAGAATCATTAAAAGCTAATCTTTCCAATGAATTAAAAGCAAAAGAGTCGGTTGTCAATGATTTTCAGAAACTTAAAATGGATTTCGAAACTCTCGAGTCTAAAAAGTTTGAATCGGAAATTAATGCTACCAAACTTCTTAAATTCAAAGAACAACAGCTTTTAAAACAATACGCTTCCACAGAAAAGGTTCATCTTTTAACTAAATCATTTAAAGAACTCGAACTTAAGCGTCTTCAAGATTTACCACCTAATCCCGGTTATGCAAAACAAGCTCAGGAATATATTCCCGGTCTTTATGATATGACCATAATTGGCAAATCGAAAGAAGCACCTTTTGTTCGTAGTACTGAGGAGACACAGTCACTTGCGGAAGAAACTCATTCTAAAATGCTTTCAAAATTCCATATGATTGATTATGATAAGGATAATAAAGATCAACTTTCTAAAAAGACACGAATTCGCTTACAAAAGGAATTAGCTGAACTAACAGTTCTTGTGCCCCCAAGTTTGTCAAATGAAAACCCTCCTAGTAAGTCTCCTATACTCGTCAAAACGGATTTAACGAAGTTACTTCCACCGGTAAGTAAGGCGTCCGTTAACTTAAATGTGGTTCACCAACACTTAGCTGATTTTGACAAGGTCATTTTGGAACGTACGACGGCCACGACCATAACGGAAGGTGAATGGAACTTTGAGCACACTAGAGCTGCGTTCCGAGATGAAATTGTTCCCTTTGTAAAGAATGTTAAAGCTTGTCTTAGTAATCTTGATCAAGATTTGCATTTGGAAATAGAAGAAGTTAAACATGTTTTCAATGAAATGGAGGATGCTTATGAAAACAGTTTACTTGAAATAGAACGGGTTTCACGCCAAAATGATCAGCTTCTGAAGCAAGTGATGTCTCATGATATAGTTTCCGTCTGCGTGAATGGAAGTGTTGATAATGATTCTATTGTGCATAATGTTGAATCTGTGGATAATGTGGTTGATAGTACTTGTCACGAATCTGACGCTGAATTTTTAAAGCTTCAAGATTTATATTCTTCGTTTTCAAAACGTTTTGATGAGATTCAAACACATTGTATTTCGGTTAAATGCAAGCAACAATTTATTCAAGAAATCTTTGAAACGTCATTCGAAGGTGTTAATATTGATGATGCAAATTTTCAAACTACTTTTCGATTGATTTTACAATCAAAACAGCGTCAGCCAAGTGACAAGATTGCTAAATCTTTGCCGATATACATAGAGAAATCTAAGGAGCTTAACTGTGTGAACGTACTTGAGGCCGCTAAGAATTTTAAACTTGATCTAGATAATCGAGTTTCCAAGATTTTGTCCAAAGTTGATAACTTAAAACAGAAAGATACACGACTCTTCGATTCAGTAAAGCCCGCATGTGTTAATAACACTGCACATAATCAATCATTGATTGAACAATTGAATCGAAAGTCGGTGGAAATATCTGATTTGAGGGAACAAATTTGTGATAAGAATCTGGTCCTGGCTGAGTTAAAGGAAACACTTCATACTCTAAAAGGTAAGAATGTTGTGGATAACGCAGCCACTGTTTCAGCATCGTCCTCTAGTGCGATCAAAAGGAACCTTATAGCCGTCACACCATTTAATAAGGGCCCTAGGACTAAACCATCTTAAACTTTGGTCACTAAAGATAAGGCGGAATCAAAACCAGCTTCTAATATTCCCATGTTGCCTTCTACAGGAGTAAGCACCACTACTAAGGCTCAAAGATCTAAGCTTAAAAGAAACAAGAAGAATTATAGGATCTTGCCTCCATCTAGTAGTCAAGTGAAGAAGAAAGTAGAAGCCCATCCTAGGAATGTTATTTATGTTTTGAATAAAAAGAATCATGTAGCTAAACCTAAAGGCTCTGCGGTTGGGCAGCGTTCTAAGCCTAGTGTGAATTCTAATTTGAAATGTTGGAATTGCAATGAATGTATGTTTTCTAGTTGTCATGATTCTTGCCTTATTGACCATGTGAATGAGATGTATACCCGAAAAAATGGATTAGCATGGAAACCGACTGGGAAAGTGTTAACCCAAGTTGGTTTGTTGTGGCGCCCCACTGGTAGAACTTTCACTATAGTAGGAAATATGTGCCCTTTAACTAGGATCACTCGCACTACAACGAAGAAAGCGTGCCCTTTAACTAGGAGTACCAAGGCTACCAAAACACAAGCGTGTCCTTTAACTAGGAACAATGACACTACTGTAGGAACCAAGTGCCCTTTAAATAGGTCTACTCCCACTGTACTGCCCGCGAATAATCCAAAACCTAAGAAAGTTGGAACAGTAAAACCTGTTAGTGCTAAAACTCACATTAGAAAACGTAGTAAATCTAAGGGTCTCACAAATGTTAGCAATTCTGATAATTTTACATCTGTATCTGCTAACATTCCAGAACCAATAGTTTCCAATGCATTGTCTACTGTTGTTATTGAAAACAGGTGGTCCAAATTGTTCTCTGGTATTTGGACTCTGGTTGCTCCAAGCATCTGACTGGAGATCGCTCTCAGCTTAGAAATTTCGTCAGCAAGTTTCTTGGTACAGTTCGATTTGGTAATGATCATATTGAAAATATAATGGGTTATGGTGAATATCATATTGGGATTGTTATAATTTCAAGAGTTTATTATGTGGAAGGTCTCGGTCACAACTTATTTTTTGTGGGACAATTTTGTGATGCAAACCTAGAAGTTGCTTTTCGAGAGCATACCTGCTTCATTCATAATTTGGAAGGGGTTGATTTATTAAAAGGTACTCGAGGGAATAATTTGTACACTTTGTCTCTACAAGACATGATGGCCGCTTCACCCATATGTCTTCTCTCCAAAGCATCGAAGACTAAGTCATGGTTATGGCATCGACGGTTATCTCATCTTAACTTTGACGCTATTAATCATTTGGCGAAAAACAAACTTGTTCGTGGTCTTCCTAAACTTTCATTTCACAAGGATCATTTGTGTTCCGCGTGTACAATGGGGAAAAGCACTAAGAAATCATACAAACCCAAGAGTGAAGACACCAACCAAGAGAAACTTTTCTGTTGCATATGGATCTTTGTGGACCAATGCGTGTTGAAAGTCTTAGTTGTAAAAGGTACATCATCGTCATTGTGGATGATTACTCTCGGTTTACATGGGTGAAATTTCTTACAACAAAAAATGAGGCACCGAAATTCATCATCGGATATCTCATGATGATTCAAGTGCGTCTCAACACTACTGTCCAACGTATTCGTACAGATAATGGAACCGAATTTGTGAATCAAATCTTGCGTGATTATTAAGAATAAGTTGGCATATCTCATGAAACATCCGTTCCACGCACACCACAACAAAAAGGTGTCGTTGAAAGGAGAAATCGCACACTTATGGAAGCTGCTCGAACGATGTTAATTTACACAAAGGCTCCATTGTTTTTATGGGCAGAAGTAGTATCTACAGTAGTGCACACCAGAAACCGACCACTAATTCGTAAAAGCCATGGTAAAACACCTTATGAGCTTCTCCATGGAAAAGTACCAGATCTATCATATCTTCATGTATTTGGTTCTCTATGCTATCCAAATAATGATGGTGACAATTTGGGAAAACTTCAACCAAAGGCTGATATTGGTATTTTCATTGGTTACGCACCCGCAAAGAAGGCATACCGAATCTACAATCGTAAGTCTCGCAAGATCCTCGAAACTATGAATGTTGATTTTGATGAGCTGACAGCAATGGCTTCTGAGCAAAGCAGCTCTGAACCCGCACTTCATGAAATGGGACCCAGTAACATTAGTTCTGGTCTTGTCCCCAAACAACCCTACTTCATCATCATTTACACCACCTTCTAGGATTGAATGGGATACGTTGTTTCAACTGTTATTTGATGAATTCTTTACTCCTCCAAGTATTGTTTCTCCAGAACCTGAGCTAATAGCTCCGGTAACCGAAGTTGTCGCTCCAGCAACCGAAGCACAATCAGATACGTCTGCACCTACATTTGGTCAAGACATACCATCAACGAGTAATTCTCAACCAACACCCGAATCAACTACCCATGTCATACCTATTGATGATGAAGAGGATGATGATGATCACGATTTGGAATTCGCTCAAATGCGTGAACTTCCATTCTTTGGTGTACCTATACCCAACCCTAATCAAGCCGGGTCGTCCACCTCAGAGGAAGCTCCTTCTACAGTCTACTCCAATCCACGGATTAGTGAACATGACAGCAAGTGGACAAAGGATCATCCTATAGATTCTATCATTGGTGACCCTAATCGTCTGGTATCCACACGAAGTCAACTACAAGAAAATGCAATGTTTTGTCATTTTGATGCTTTTCTCGCTGAAGTTGAACCTAAGACATGGCAAGAAGCTTTTACTCAATCCTTTTGAATAGAAGCAATGCAAGAAGAACTTAATGAATTTATACGTCTTGAATTATGGGAACTTGTCCCATGCCCGTATCAAGAGCAATTACTCACTTTGAAATGGGTTTACAAGGTGAAACTCGATGAATTAGGTGGAATATTGAAGAAGAAAGCTCGACTTGTAGCTCGTGGATACAAGCAATTATTGGGCATCGACTTTATGGAATCCTTTGCACTTGTTGCCCGTTTGGAAGCTATTAGACTATTCCTCGCTTATGCAGCCCACATGAATATGACCGTCTATCAGATGGATGTGAAGACGGCATTTCTGAATGGTGAAATCAAGGAAGAGGTCTATGTTCAACAGCCGGATGGTTTTGTGAATCCTAATTATCCTAATCATGTGTACAATCTTAAGAAGGCTCTCTATAGGTTGAACCAAGCTCCACGCGCATGGTATGATCTATTGTCACATTTTCTCATTACGCAAGGCTTCGCTAAAGTCAAGGTGGATTCCACGCTGTTCATTCAGAACGAGGTAAAGATATGATTATGCTACAAATATATGTTGATGATATTATATTTGCAGCCTCGAACCAAACCTTATCCGGTGAGTTTGGGAAACTCATGTCTTCCAAGTTTAAGATGTCAATGATGGGCAAGGTATCGTTCTTCTTAGGTCTTAAGATATCTCAGAGTCCTAGAGGCATCTTTATCAATCAATCCAAGTATGCCCTTGAATCGCTAAAGAAGTATAAGATGGAATCTTGCGACCCCGTGGATACTCCAATGGTGGAACGAACTAAGCTTGATGCAGATCTACATGGAGTTACCGTTGATTAGACACTTTATCGTGGTATGATCGGTACTCTTCTGTATATCACAACTAGCCGACCCGATCTTCACTTTGCTATATGTATGTGTGCTCGGTATCAAACTAGGCCTACTGAGTTACACTTAGCTACTGTTAAACGAATCTTTCGGTATCTTAAAGGAACCATTAATCGGGGACTTTGGTATTCGAAGGACTCCTCGATTGAACTAATGGCATATGTAGATGCGGATCACGCGGGTTGTCAAGATACAAGGCGTAACACGAGTGGAACTTTGCAACTACTAGGAGATCGACTAATCAGTTAGGCATCGAAAAGGCAGAAAAGCGCTGCAATTTCAAGTACGGAAGCAGAATACATAGCTATGTCCGGTTGCTATGCTCAAATTCTTTGGATGAGATCACAATTAACCGACTATGGTCTAGGTTTCAACAAAATTCCGATGTACTGTGACAACAAGAGTGCAATTGTCCTATGCTGCAACAACGTTCAATTCTCCCGGTCGAAGCACATTGACATTCGCTACTACTTCATCAAGGAGCAAGTGTAAAATGGAGTAATCGAGCTTTACTTTGTCCGATCTGAGTATCAATTGGCGGATATTTTCACGAAGGCTTCAAATCGCGCTCGAATGGAATTTTTAGCCGACAAGCTAGGAATGAAAACATTCTCGCCTGAGACTCTAAAGGAACTGGCAGATGAAGCGAAAGAATAGTGGTGTTAAGCTATTCTCCGTATCCTTGGTGATCATCTGTATATATTGTTTATATTTTTATCCACAAAAGCAAAATACAAAAATATAAAACCATATAAAAACCATAAAAATTGAAAAATCTAGAAAAATCCAAAAATATTTTTACTTTATTTTTCAAAGGCATGTCTTTTGGTACGATAATATTTACGGCCTCAGAAATGTCGATTGATATTGACACAACACCATAAAGAGTGTTCGTACAAAAGTTGTAATTATTTCATAAAACATGCCTAAATGGCTTGTAGTTATTTATGACTGTAACCCGGTTTTCACATTAAAGTCAAGTATTTCATATGAAAGCTTTGGCTCTCAACGGGAATTAATTTTACCGGGCAAGGTTTACTTTAAAACCTTCTAAGGGATCAAGTTTACTTTATAACTTGGTCTAACACAAATCTATGTACGTTTCAGTGCATTTATTTGTTAAAACAAGAGAAGTCTTGTTTTTTATGAAGCTATCATCTCTACAACCATAGCAATCTACTATTGGTATATACATACTCGACGATGCGACTACTCAGCCGACGACTACAGCTCTTTTAATAGAACACGGGTCAACGGTTGAGGGGGAGAAATTGTCAAGCATTCAGAATCTTCGATGCCGAAAGTGCCAAGCTCACTAATTGGTGTCAAGACAACCATACCAATCGTACACGTGGTGTCAAGAGATGACTTCAGTAGTGACGAGGCGACCAACATATGCCGACAAGAACCATTTGATCTTATCATATGATGTTCTCATCAATCAGGTCCAACCTTGTCAATTTTTTCTAATATGGTGAATATGTGATCATGTTACAAATCGGTATCATATCTCATACATTTGGTATCATGAAGATAAAACGGACTTGCATTTTTTCCCAAAACTGTTATTAAAACTTCATTAAATCAATTGATATTAAAAACATCGATTGGGTTAATATTTTTAATATGGGGGAGAAAATGTGATTTAATATGGGAAATTATCACAAATAGTTTGACTTAATGTGCTGGCTCATCCCGACATATGCGAAAAGTTTTCGAATATCGTGGCATATGTTAAGGGGGAGCAAAACGGATTTGCATATCAAAATGGATTTTCATGGTGACATATACTTACCCAAAACCCATTTATTTCACGACTATGAAGATTGTGGTGACATAAGGATGGTAGGATAGGTCAAGTTCTATGATTCTTCCAAAACCGGAGGAATCTTCCCAAGGACATTCCATAGCTAGAAATAGTAGTCCTTAGGAAAGATGGAGAAAGATTATGAACGTAGCTGAATGTCGACCAAGTACTTAAGTTAGCACTAGAACAATCACAACAAGGTGCTAGTTATGACGTATTGGTAAGCATTAAAGGGGTTGAAGAATGAAAATGAATTGTAAAGATAAAGGGTGTAAAGAAAGAAGCCCTCCTTACAACCTTAGGTAGAAACCGGGTCAATACATATGCTATTGAGATCATTTTTAATGATTCTTATTATTGAAGATAGACATCATGGACCAAGTGATGCAATGCACAACCCATCCCAGCTAACTCAAATATCTCTTAAAAGATATTTGTTTTAATCACACGGAGACAACACGTTATCTATCGATTTATTCACTCCGAATAAATTGGTATTGAAATGGTGGCACTCCTCTCCAGCCTCCGATCACTAAAATCCAAAGTGCACGATCGAGTCTAGAGCAATTTGAGATCATCAAATATCTCATTAGGACACACTGTCATATTTCCTTGTTTCTTCACACACTGTGAAAAGTAAGAAAGATCTTAAGAGCCCAACGCAAAATCTTCATGATCTTGCCTGAACATCCGAGTAATACGAAAGTATTTACAATGAAGATGGAAATCCTTCTTGAGCGAATATCAAAAAGCTCATGGTAGGTGACTTCTGCGATTCTTTATGAATCAAACTTGTGATAACTGGAAAGCAACAGTGGTTTAATTCTTAGTTGAATTTAAACACATTCCAGGCCTCTACGCAATATTTTAGTGATCTTGCCAGAACACTCAGAGTGATACCTTAGTGTTCACAGTGATAAGTGGAAATCCTTCTAGTGTTAACATCAAACAGCAATTGGTAGGTAACTTGCAAGATTCAATATGAATCAAGCTCGTGACAACTGGAAAGCAACGATGGTGCGATTCTTTAATGAATCAAACTTGTTCCAGGAATCAGAATTGACGGCTTCAATCATGCGGATAATTTTATCCAAATGATTCACTCTTTACGTTCGCAGTCAGCTTTGGACGGTCGAGTAAAGATAACGGGTTTACCCGCGAAATCTTGTCAAGGAGACTTTTAATTAAGTCTACCTGCCACAAGTACGATATTTTATATCGTCCAACGGTCTTCACCGACCGGAGGTAAAATGCTACCGAATTAGAATGAAATGTTCAAATCCATTTTGTTCGTGTCTACTTATGTTGCGGCATTTGAAGACGGTGGCGTTGCGGAATCCGACAAGAAGTCTTCCCCGCATGCTTATACTTTATGCACTTAATACCTCATCTAATTCAAGAAAGCCTAAAAGTTATGTCTTCCGCTGTATCAAACTCCGAAGCTTTCAAGAATTACAAAGGTATAGGTATGTGGGACATGCTTTCACGAGGAGGCGAAGATCACAATTGATGGATGCACAAGATCAAGGCAAGAGATTAATGCTCAAGATTGATATCAATGATCACATCAGCATGTTCACCTAAAAAGGAAAAGAAAAGAAAGACGAAGACTACGAGCTCAAGACAAGCATAGTATGTTAGGTTTATCTTATTATTGTAACTTGGGTAATGCCCTTGTTTGGAGTGACCTCCCTTAGGGGGGAGATTGTTGGAAATACCTTTTATGTATTAAGAAGGATCGGTCACTCCAACGATAGTCCATGTAATAGCTCGTAGTTTAGTTATTTATCTTTATTAACTAACAAGACCAAGCCTAGCCTACAACATGTGTTGGCCGGCCCAAATGTAAGCCCAAGCCCATGACAAGGGCTTGGGTATATAAACCCTCTCCTTTGATGGAGAGGGTAGTGGTTCTTCATAATTTTACACATAGTTATCTTCATTTTCTCTCTCTAAAATTGTGTGAAATCTACCATCTCTCTATCACTTTCTCTCTCTAAAACATAAGCAAGATTTACATATCCTACACGAGTCATGCGAAGATATGAACTTAAAGAGGTACCAAGAAGCAATTTTAAAAGATTTTTTCCTTTAGCTAACTATTGATTAAATCGTCCCACTTTATTTTTAGCCTAAATAAACTATCGAAATAAGTCAAACAATGTATCCTCGTGATCATTCAAGACAATATTAAAATATAAGAGATACACCTAGGAATAAGGGAGTCTAAGTGAATAATTGGGCCACATGAGTTCGTGTTAGTTTTCTAATTTATAATAACAATGATCTCGTTTTTAAGCTTGGTTTGGGGAACGTGAAACTTCACGATGATGAACATTCATGACGGCCAAAACCCCAATGTAAGTCTTTGATTTCTTTACTTGTTTTGTACATATTTCTATCTTTTTAGTTTCCTTAAAGTTTAGTATTTAATAAAGGCCAAGGTGGGTTATTTATGATGAGAAATCTAATATGTGCTTTGAAATTAATGCATTGCATGAGGGCATTGCAACGGTCAAGTGTATAGGATTTAATAAGTGTGAAAACACTTATCCTTTTACCACTTATTTCCAATAATAACAAGACCAAAACGTGTATTTTATGTCGTAAAAGTCGGAATTATGCGTGGTTTGTGTTTTTATAGTGTTTCAGGATAAAAATATGAAAAGGGGAGAAAACACGGGTAAATCACGAGTTTTTATCGAAGAAAACGAGAAAAGACGAAGTCAAAAGATCAAGAGTGCAAAAACAACGGAAGTCCAAGGCCTATTCTGAAGATTTATCGAAGAAAAAGTCAAAAGACAGAAGTTTAATGAAGTCGAAGAACCAAGTCTAAATTACAAGACAAGTTCAATTTATATCGACAAATCCCGAGACGACGTCGAGAAAAACAAAGAATTTAAATCGAGTCGAGACGAGAAGGAAGAAAAAGCAAGCAACACATGCACCTCCCCACCTCCTATATATACCCTCCTAATGACACATTAGGAGGGTGTTAGCTAGTTTATTTTTTTCTTTTGTAGTTTTTTTTAGAGAGAGAAAGTGTTTAACTTTCTCTCACTAGAATTTTATCATTTTCTTTCTTTCATGTTTAAGCTTTACTTTAATCTTGTATTTTGGAATCTTTAATCTACAAGTTCAAGTTTAAGCTTTTCATCTTTAATCTTCTTCTACCTTTCTTGATTTTTATTTGTTTTTTATTCGTGATAATCTTGATCTTGCTTCATCTTGATGTTTATGTGATTAAAAAGTTTATCTTTTTATTCATCCCTAAGTTTTAATACGAATTGAGCTTTGAGCTTATCATGCTTGTTGGATTATTTTGTATCTAGCTTATTTGCTTTTTTTTAGTTTTCTTAAAAAGTCTCGTCTTATTAAAGTTTGTTTTAAAAGTTTTGCTTATTTAAAATTTTGAAAGTTCTTATTTGTGCTTATTAGCTCTTTTCATTATAAATTTGGTAAAGTTTTGGATTTTTCTTTTCAAAACGGAGCTTATTAAGTTAGCTTATTATGTGTTTCATCCCATCAGAAAAGGGTAAACCCTTTTCCGACCATTATTACGACGGTTTCCACCATTATTCCGATACATTGTATCGGATTAGGGTTTTGGATTCCGACGGTGATTCCGATCATTGTATCAGAAAAGGGTTTGGGGATTCCGATCGTTTTTCCGATCGAGATTCCGATAGTAGTGCTTATCATTATTCCGACAGTTCTTATTTCGATAGCTTTAATGGTCATTATACCGATGCTTTCTTAGTTATTCCGACAAATTTAATTTTGAGGCATTCCGACGGATTATTTCGACGTGTTTTCCGACAGTAACATTCCGACAGGATTCCGACGGGTTATTCCGACGGGTTTAAGATTTTAGTTTTATAAAGTTTTAAGTTAATTTTCTTTTAAGTTTTTAATCATTTATTTTTAACTAGTAATTTTTAGTTTAATTTTAACTTTTAAAGTTTTTTTTTACTCAATGACATTTTTATATTTGCTATTAGTTTAAAATAGATAATCAAACCATTTTATTTTCCACCAAGAACGACTGAGTCATACTTTTAACTAGTAATCAATCAGAAAAATTAGAATAACGAATCTTTTTCATACGAGAAAATATCTTGTATCACCCAAGCGCTTATAAAATTTTGTTATTCACTTCACCATGATTGATTAATAGAAAACAGATGAAAAGAATGAATATTTATAGAGAGAGAAAGTAGTGAGAGAAAACAGAGAGAAGGTGGACAAAACTAGATGAAATTAGATTAATAAAATGAAAAGTCTTACCCTTCCTAACATGCTAGGAAGGTGGGATTTGAATGGACTATATTGTTTGGGTTGGGCTTGAATAAATGCTTAGTACCTTGAAGGAGGCCTTTTAAGCTATCCATCAAGCCCGTAATGTCACGACTATTTTAAATAACTATTACAACGTTCTAATAAATATAACTATAAAAACCTATGACCGAACATTCTTGTTTGACTCAATATTTTGAGGCTAACAATCGCCCCCAATGTGAGGTCATTCCTCTACGATATTTGGAGTTTAATGGAGATTACAAATTTCGTCATAACTGAGTAGCAGTTTTTGTTCCTTCATGTTGTGATCTTTGAGCCTTTGTCATTGCCTTTCGACTTTGTCTTTTATCTTCAGATCTTCAAATCATTCTTGACTTGTCTTTGCGATCTTGTGTCTTTATCCACATGCTCATACTTTGCACAATCTTAAAGCTTGCTAACAATCTCCTTTGAAGAGAGGTCATTCCTCTAGTTAATTGATAAGGAAGATTTTGATCATCATAATTGCAGAAGTCTTTAGCTTCTTGATTCTTGAATGTCTTTGCTCATGAACGTGGTTTTGAATCTTTGACTTTGCTGAGTACACCGTAAGGTCACCTTCTTGAGACAAAACATAGACACGGACTGAATGGCTTTGACATTCGTCCTTAATCGGTAGCGTTTTACCTCCGGTCAGTGAAGACCGTTACACGATATTAAATATCGTACATGTGATTAGGTAAATTCAATTAAGAATCTCCTTGACAGGGTTTCGCGGCAGTACTAGTCATTATCTTTACTCGACCGTCTCAAAGCAATACTGTAAACATAAAGAGTGAACCAATTGGATAAATATCCGCTTGATTAAAGTTGTCAATTCAAATTCCAGGAACAAGTATGATTCATTAAGAATCTTACCATTGTTTCTTTCCAGTTGACATAAGCTTGATTCATAAGAATCTCGCAAGTTACCTACCGTAACGCTGTTTAATGTTGACGCTAGAAAAATTTCCATTCGTCACTGTGAATATTAATGAATATCACTCTGAATGTTCTGGAAAGACCATAAAAATATTACGTAGAAACCTGAAACGAGTTTGAATCGATAAAGAAACAAACCACTATTGCTTTTCAGTTTTACATATGTTCAATTCATAAAGAATCTTACACATGAGCTACTGCAGTGCTGTTTGATTTTAACACTGGAAGGATTTCCACTCATCATTGTGAATACTTGGTAGTATCACTCTGAGTGTTCTAGCAATATCGCAAGGATACAGCGTAGGACTCTCTTGATCGTCATCTGTGTGTCCTAACGAGATTTGGTTGATCTCTTGGCTCTAGACTCGATTTGTGCACTTTTAGTGATCAGAGGCTGGAGCAGATGCCACCTATTCAATATCAACTAACTCGGAGTGAGAAAGTCAATAGAAGTCGTGTTGATCTCCGTGACAATAAAACAAACTTTTTTTAAGAGAAGACTGAGTTAGCTGGGGAGGGGTTGTGCATTACATTTCTAGGTCCATGATGCGTTGTCTTCATGATGTGTTGACCCGGTTTCGGTCTAAGTTGTATGGATGTCTAATTTCTTTACACCCTTTATCCTTACATTTCTTTTTCATTCTTCAACCCCTTCAATGCTTACAAAGACATCATTGGTAACACCTTGTTGTGATTGTTCCAGTGCTAGCATCAGTACTTAGTCGGCATTCAGCTACGTTCACATTCTACTCCATCTTTCCTAAGGACTTCTAATAATCTATTGGATTATCCCTGGGAAGCTCCCTCTGGTTCTGGTTAGATCATAGGACTTAAACCTAGCCACCATTTTGACACCAATAACGTCGTGAATTAAAGATGTTGTCGGTATTTGATCGTAACCATGAGTGCTTGAGTCTTTAGATCACATTTTAATCACATTTTCTCCCCTATCTCTAATATATAAAAATCGTTTGATATTAGAGATACAAAATTTGATTAAAATATATTGTGAAAAATAGTTTTGAGAATTTTCGGGAGAAAAATGTGTCAAACTTAGAATGATTTGGAACGCTCCCCCTCAAAAATTGATCCTATTGAATTATCATTGTGAGGATGTGATCCATATTTCGCTTTTTGAGGATGGGAGTTGTTGAACACACAATTTTTGAAAGATTTTGAATAATCATTGAAAAACTCTTGAAAAAATTGTGTTCAACGCTTTTTGAAAAACTCTATTTCTTTTTGGCGAAAAAGTTTTTCTAAAGCATAAACTTGAGTTCATAGACTTTGAATGTCTTGACAAATCCACTCAAGTGTAAGAAGAATTAACTTATTTTGTTGAGGGTAAGCGCACTAACTCGTGCACTCCCCGTGAATATAGATCCGGGTTGCAATCTGAATGTGATTACAAGCTATTGTGTTAAGCTCAAAACGCTGAATGTTTTGTGACAAGCTCAACCCAAGATAGATTGCTCTACCCATTGTTGGAAAAATGTCCAAAATAGACATTTTCCTCTATAAAAAGTAGAAATGACATGTTTTGAAAAATATTTACAACTTTCATTCGAGCATTATGTACACACCTGTGTCGTTATTGAGCGACGTTTCTAGGAACGTCCATATTATCGATACTGAAAGACATGTCGAGAAGAATATTTTTAGATTTTAAAATATTTTTTTAATTTTGTATTTTTCTTTTTTTATTAATAATAATATATACATGTAGATGTTTGATAGATGAATCAAGCAGGCTTCTTTGTCAGAATTTCCAGTTCTGTTGGAGTCAAACATCTCATACCAATTTGCCTAACTAGATAAGCAAACCTCTCTTTCGAAAGAGATTTTGTAAACAAGTCAGCTAATTGGTAATCAGTTCCAACAAAGTAAAGTTCAACGATACCCCTTTCAACTTGTTCCTTGATGAAGTGATATCTAACATCAATGTGCTTCGTGCGGAATGCTGTAACCGATTGTAGGATATGACTATGGCGGACTTTGAGTCACAGTACATAGGTACTTTATCAAAGTGGAAGCCATAATCCGTGAGTTGTGTTCTCATCCAAATAACTTGAGCACAACACGGGGATAGAGACACATACTCCGCTTCAGCTGATGACAATGATGTGCAATCCTGCTTTTTGGAAGACTATCACACAAGCTTATCTTGACCTAGAAATTATGCACCACCAGAAGTGCTTTTACGTGTATCAAGACACCCTGCATGATCAGAATATGAATAGGCCGTTAGAAAGAAACCGGTTTCCCTCGGATACCAGAGTCCCATGTGAATGGTATTTTTAAGGTACCGAAAGATCCGTTTAACCTCCTTGAGGTGCTTTTTAGAGGGTCGTGCTTGATATCATGCACAATAACACGTATCATGTGATATATCTAGTCGGGTTGTTGTTAAGTATATGGCATCTCCCTCCAAATCAGCATCTAGGGATGTGGTTGATAATGGTGTCCCAACGGGGTCACATGAGGTCTTACCATGCTTTTTTATTATCTCTTGACAATACTTAGCTTGGTTGATAAAGATACCACTTGGGGATTGGTGAACTTGAATTCCTAGAAAGAATTTTAGTTCGCTCATCATTGACATTTCAAATTTGTTGTGCATGACTTTTTCAAACCATTTTGAAAGTTTTGGGTTTGTAGACCTGAAAATAATGTCATCAACATAAATCTACACAAGCAAAATGTCATCCCTATATTTATAAGTGAACAAAGTTAGATCAATGGAACCATTTGAGAAACCTTTGGATACCAAAAATTTCGGGAGCTCGTCATGCCACGCCCTTGGAGCTTGCTTGAGTCCATAAAGGGCTATGTGGAGACGATACACCTTGTCAGGATAATGAGGATTGATGAATCCTTCCGGATGCGTGACAAAGAGTTATTCCTTCAAAGGACCGTTAGGAAATGTCGTCTTTACGTACATTTGAAAGACAATGAATTCCTTATGTGCATCATAAGCAAGGAAAATCCTGACCGCTACCATTCGAGCTACTGGTGCAAAAGATTCTTCAAAATCAATACCCTCTTTCTGTCCATACCCTTTAGCCACTAGCCTAGATTTATTCTTGATGATCGTGTTCTCCTCATCCATCTTTTTTTTCCAGATCCATCGAATATTTAATGGTATTACATCGTATGGTCTGTCAAGAAGTTCCCAGACTTTAAGTCTTTCAAATTGTTGAGGTTCATCCGTTATCGATTCAATCCAAGCGTGTGACAACCCAAAATCGAGGTCATTGCTTAATCTTATTTTACGATTATTTTTGAAATTTTTGGATGAGTTTGAACGATAATTATTTTTGGAGGTTTAAGTTTAAACCGATGTTGGAAGGTCTATATTTAATATTTATTAAGTATAAGGAGTATTAGCAAGCGTGATGTCGATGGATGCCAAATATTTTACGTTTTATTGTCGGTTGCTCGATTTTTATTATTTTTGAAGTTTTATTTTAAATGACGTGTTAAGTCGAGTCGAGAGTCGATATTATTATTTTTGAGGTGCGTTTTAAATTTTTAAAAGTATCTTTATGGAACCCGAGCCCCGTAAATATTTTGAAAATTGACTAATAGTTATTTCCCGCTTTTTAGCTAACTATTTACATTTTTAGCCACAACTATTGGTAAATTGCAACTTTGGTCCCTATCCCACTATAAATAAACTTGAAACAACACATACACTTTCATTTTCTTCATTTAAAAATTTCATCATCACTCTCTCTCTCTTGTGTTTGCCAAAACCCACCAAAACCCCAAAACACATTCAAACTTCAAATTATCTTGAGTTTGAGGTTGATTCAAGCTAAACTAACACAAGAACCAATCTTATATTTGATCAAGGATTATTTTGGTGTAAGAAATCCTTACATGCAAGCAACTTTTTTTTCTTGATGTTGGTAGGTAGGAGCTATGATCATGCATGACCTTTTCATGATGATCCATGGTGGTTTTTGCTAAAAATGTTAGGAAAACTTTATTTTGGTCTTAAGATTTTTATTTTGATTATGATTTTGATGTTATAGTTGATGTATGATGATATTAGGGTATAGTAATGATCATTTTTATGGTTGGTTTTTATCAAAAAGTTGATTTTGTACAAGTTTTTAGTAGTCATTTTACAACAGTAAGTAAAGTGTAAAATCCGAAATTTTATTTTTTTAAAATGGCTTAACTTATAGCCTAGGGTTGTATATAATTTTCTTAGCTTCGATTTGATATAAGGTAGAGCTTCTAGCTCAAAACGAGCGTGAAGTTATGATGTTCTGAATGATCGTGTAGCGGGAGACGAGTATCGACACTACAAGTAGTTGTTGTCGATATTTAGATCGAATCTCGGGGACTCTAAATGGATGTTTTAAAAAATGTAACCTACTGATAATGAGGTGTTTACTTTACAGGTTGAGTTTACTTTAAAACCCGAGTGTCGGTTTTGTAAACGGAGTCGTTTAAATAAGTTAAAACGGTTGTATGAAAAATTAACGTAAATCTGTCCGGATTTTGTAGTTTGAAAATGAGTTGGGTAAAGTACTTTAAAAGTAATTTCATTTGATAAACATGTAAGAGGACTTTCTATATATAGTAAGTTAGTTTATCGAGTCGTTTCATAAACGGTTGACGAGTTTAAATGGGGTAAATGAGCTAGTACATGTAGTATGTACCGGCGGACTTTGTAAAAAGTGTAAAATGGTTAAGTAATTATGTAGTAAAGTATAATGAAGTTATTTATATCGTTTTCTCTCGAGTTTATCGTGACTTTATTAGTTTGAGTTTGATGTTGTTATGTATGATTTATTTCTCGAGTCATTATATAACGAACGCGCCTTATTTGATAGGTAGCGGTTCTCGTGTTTGAAAGGCATCCATTATCGTCGACGATCATCTCGCTAGATCTCTTATACTAAGGTGAGTCTATAGCCTTGCTTTCTACTCGTTTTAATGATTTTAATACCCGCGAGGGGGATACATGCTATTTGAAAATAAATGAACACAAGTCATGAGTAATTGTTGGACCCGAATGTTGCCTAAAGTTGATTTCATTGTATTGAGTAACTTGTTGCTAAAGACCCTAAATTCATGAGCCGTTAACTATCTTCTGACTTGATGTTGTGAGTCGGGAATAGCCGCTTATTCTAATGATAGTACTATTGGGTTGACCACCCTATCTGAGACCAGGGCATTACGTTGAGTAACCCGCTGGGAAGGATAATTTTACGTGAATATGATTGTGGTATTCTAGCAACTGATACCCTAGAGGGGCAATGGTTTTATTCTAGTCATGCCGGCATTTGGCGTGGGTGACTATTGGTTAAGGGGTCGGTGTCATGAGCTTAAATACAATGTTTGTTTAATAATATCATTATATTACTGCCTTGAATATAGATTGTGTGTACGACAATTCTATAAATGATCATTATTGATTTTCTTCATGTGTTCAAATGTGATTTGATAAACCTATAGATTCGCTCAACATTATTGTTGACTCGTTTTATGCATGTATTTCAGGTAATAGGAAGTGATGGAGCAAGGAGCTTTGCTGTGGAGGTTGTGGCTTGGCTTTTGGAAGAATGTTGGTCTAAACTGTTTCTACCTTTTAATGTTGAACAATTTACTTTATGTTGATGTACTGTACTAAACTTGTTGGTTGTTGGTCGAGATCCATGGGGACAAAACGCTTTACTCTGATGTCGTGTCAGTACATTTATGGGTTGAAATCTATGTTTTAGACCATTTATGAAAATCATGTTTATATTTATGTGTAAGCGTCTCACTATTTTGAGTCGTTCAATATATCTTGTGTGATGATGCTTGTGTCTAGCACCCAATTGTGTATTTCCGCTGCACAATGTAAATTGGGGGCGTTAGAGATTGGTAATCAGAGTTGCAAGTTATAGAGAACTGGGTCGATTTTGAAAATTGTCCTAAACTATAACTTTGGTGTCAAAAGTATTTATTCTTCAAAAGCACACAAATCCTCTGCAACGCTCCGGTAATATCACTTTTAGTTTTGTTTTGCATTGTAGATGTATCCCTCATAACTGAAATGATTTCCCGAGTATTTATTAAGTAAATACTACGATATTGTATTGGAATTATTGAAAGTACGCTGAGTGCTTGGCAGTATCATATTTTTTTGCGAACATTGCATAAACATCATTTGCATTGTGTTGCATAGCATGGATAACGTATGACATTTGCATGAGCATTGCATACTAATTATTGTTTTATTAACGATGACCTTAAGTATCCTTAACCCTTATAATTGTAGAAAATTGCTGGTTTACCTCGTGAGGATGGATGGATTGATATGACTAATGTAGTGGATGGTGAGGAAGTAGATAACTTTGGTGCTAGTCACGATGAGGAGCCTTTAGAGTTTTTAGATGATGGGATTCCACTTACTGCAGTTGGTCAGACAGAGCCTGAGTTGATACAAGGTAGTTATGTTCCAAGGGTCAATGTTGTGCCACAGACTGTTCCAGATTGTCAGCGACCTGTTGTTCGTTCTTCGACTCCAACTTGTGATGCTTATATTAATAGTTTGCCCGGGATTGCATTTGCTAGGGGTAATGTTCCTGTTGAGTCGATTAGGGCTGCTAGTGCTCGATCTATTCATGATGGTATTCCTAAGGTTTATTGTCCAGGTCCTAGGTCTTATGATGATATTTTTTGGTTTCTTAAAAAGTTTGATAGGTCTTTGTTTGAAAGGTATTTGGTTGAGACTCGTGTGATTAGGAGGTTTGAGCAGAATGAGAAAAAGTTTGACAGGTTTGTTGGTAGTGTGAGGAGATCAGAGTTTGTTAGGGCAAGGGAAATGGATGAAGTTGTTAGATTGAGATCTATGGTGCTGAATTTGAGTGGGAAAGTTGAAAGGTTGCGTAGGGAGCAGGAAAGGAATGCTAGGTTGAGTGCGTGGGGTTTGCCGGTGATATGTTTTCCTATTCGTGGTGTTGTGATTCGTGATGTGCCGGATCAGGTTGAAGCTCAAGTGTCGGTAAAGCCGAGTGAAGGGAGTAGTCGTAAAGGGAAGGAAAAAGTGGAGGAAGAATCTGAAGATGATGATAGCAGCAGTGATGACGAGCCGATGTACAAGAAGCTGCAGGGATGTGATGTTTAGTTATTTATGTTGTTTTTATTTGGTCTTGTTGTAAGAGAACTTATGTAGACTCGTACTTTAGTTTGTGATGAAACTTAATGACTTTAAGTTTGTTGTGATGAAGGATTCTAGTGACATTACTTGTAACAATTTTGTGGAGATTTTCCAAAGCAATCCAAAATTACCTTCATGACTTATGATTTGTCTTATAAGTTCTTTTGTTCGATTGGTTAATGATTCATTGTGAATTGTGTTATTGGTGCATGTAGTATCCATGTTACATCTTGATAGAGAAATCCTTCTTCTTATCTTGATATGAATACTTACCTGTTCTTTTTCTGTTATGGTTACGCAGGAAGGAGTTGGGAGGCATTTTTCTGACTTTACTAAATTATTGTTTGGCTAGTTTCCTGTAAACATGCCGCCTAAATTGACGACTGCTACTGTTAATACCATGATTGAGCAAGCTATCTCTAGAGCTTTGGAAGCT
Source organism: Glebionis coronaria (assembly GCA_025667525.1). NCBI lineage: Eukaryota > Viridiplantae > Streptophyta > Magnoliopsida > Asterales > Asteraceae > Glebionis > Glebionis coronaria. Next base: position 68,332,741 of record CM046880.1, read on the forward strand.
GAACATGCTGCGAGGAACCAAGAGGCTGAGAATAGGAATGCTGCTGGTCAGGTTGGAGGGAATGTTTGAAATCAGGCTGGAGGTAATGCTAATGAACAAGCAGAAGGAAATGTTGCAGGACAAGTTGGAGGTAATGCTGCTGTTCAGTAGGTTCCGAAGGAATGTTCTTATGCTAGTTTCATGAAATGTGGACCTACCCAATTTCGTGGTACTGGTGGTGCATTGGAATTAAGGAGGTTGATTGAGAAGATTGAAAGTAATTTTGAAATCAGTGGATGTTCGGAAGTTAGTAAGGTAAAATTTGTTGCAGCTACTTTTCAGGATGATGCGTTGAGTTCGTGGAATAGTCAAGTAGCTACTGTGGGATTGGTTGAAGCGAATGCTAGAACATGGACTGTGACCAAGGGACTGTTGACTGCTAAATTGTCCTGAGGAAGAGTTAGGTCAGTTGGAAGATGAATTGAGGCATTTGGTGCTGAGGAACAATGATAATGTAGCTTATTCGAGGAGGTTTTCTGATTTATGTTTGTTGTGTCCTGATGCGTTTGCTGATGACCGTAAGAAGATGAAGCAGTATATTAGAGGTTTATCTTGTAATATCAAGGGAGAAACTACTTCGTCGAAACCCAAGTTATTTGATGAAGCTGTTCAAATGGCTCATGCTTTAATGGATGTAAAGCTGCAGGATCGAATGGATAGTATTGCTGAAGGGAATAAGAGAAAGTAGGAAGTTGCACACTCAAGTCAAGGGCAGAATCGAGGTGGTTATCGTAATAACAATAACCAAGGACCAAATAGGAATCAACAATATAATTTGAGAAGGAATGATGGTGTTCGTGCTGCCATAGGAAATCAAGGTAACAAGGTAAATCCGAAGTGTGGTCAGTGTAATCTGTATCATGTTGGAAATTGTCCACCTGCTTGCAACAAGTGTGGGAAGGCCGGACATAAGATGGCAGATTGTAGATATAAGGGTGTAGCCAATGGGGCTAATGCTGTCAAGGTAGTTTACTGTTCTAGATGTGGAGGTCGTGGACATAAGCAAGGGAACTGTCCGAGGGTTGGCATACGACAGGGAGGCAATGTTGCTGCTGTTGCTGCTGGGATTGCTGCTCCAGCCTATGTCGTGGGAGATGCTGACAAACCTCAAGGGCCGAACATGGTGACTGGTACGTTCTTACTTGATGCTTGTTATGCTAGTGTGTTGTTTCATTCTGGATCCGATAGAAGTTTCGTAGATGTTAGATCCAGTCAGCTATTGGATAGAGAACCAGTGATATTGAAAACTAGTTATAATGTGGAGTTAGCTGATGGTAAGGTTGTAAGCACTAGTTCTATACTGAAAGGTTGTTCCTTGAAGTTAGGTAATTATATGTTTAGTATTTATTTGATGCCTATAGAATTAGGATCTTTTGACGTGATTGTTGGAATGGACTGGTTAGTTGGTAATGGTGCAGTAATTGTTTGTGGAGAAAGATTAGTTCAGATACCGCTAAGGAATAGGGTATTGACTGTGAAAGGAGATGAATGTACTTCTCGTTTGAGAGTTGTTTCTTGTTTAAAGATGATGAGGTATATAGAAGCAGGTTGTGATGTGTTTCTTGCACAGATAAGTAATGATGGTGTGAATGAAAGGAAATTTGAGGATGTGCCTGTGATTAGAGAGTATCCTGAGGTTTTCCCTGAGGAATTGCCAGGATTACCGCCGCATCGTGAAGTAGAGTTTCGTATCGATTTAGTGCCGGGTGCTACGCCTGTTGCTCGTGTATCGTATCGTTTAGCTCCATCTGAGATGAAAGGATTATCTGATAAATTGAAGGAATTGATGGATAAGGGATTTATTAGACCAAGTTCGTCGTCGTGGGGTACGCCTGTTTTGTTTGTTCGGAAGAAAGAGGGTTCTTTTAGAATGTGTATTGATTATAGAGAGCTTAACAAATTGACTGTCAATAATCGGTATCCACTACCGAGGATTGATGATTTGTTCTATCAGTTGCAAGGATCTAGTGTATATTCGAAGATCGATTTGAGGTCTGGGTATCATCAACTGAGAGTTAGGGAAGAAGATATTCCTATAACAGCTTTCCGTACTCGATATGGACATTTCGAATTTCAAGTGATGCCTTTTGGGTTAACAAATGCGCCTGCAGTATTTATGGATTTGATGAATCGTGTATGCAAGTCGTATTTTGATGATTTTGTTATCGTATTCATTGATGATATTCTCGTTTACTCCAAGAGTGAAGAGGAACATGAGAAGCATTTGAGAACAATTTTGGAATTGTTGAAGAAGGAGAAGTTGTACGCGAAATTCTCTAAGTGTGAATTTTGGTTGAAATCAGTGCAATTTTTGGGGCACGTGATTGATAGTGAAGGTGTTCATGTGGATCCTGCTAAGATTGAGGCAATTAAGGATTGGGCAGTACCAAAGATGACGACTGAAGTTCGCCAATTTCTTGGTTTGGCTGTGTATTATAGAAGGTTTATTGAGAAGTTTTCATTAATTTCTAAGCCGTTGACTAAGCTTACGGAAAAGAATCGAGTGTTTGAATGGGGATTGGAAGAGGAATCTGCATTTAGTATGTTGAAGGATAAGTTGTGTTATGCGCCGATATTGTCTTTGCCAGAAGGATATGAGGATTTTGTAGTGTACTGTGACGCGTCTCATAAAGGATTTGGAGCTGTATTGATGCAAAGGGAGAAAGTAATAACGTATGCGTCGAGACAATTAAGGAAGCATGAAGAGAATTACACTACGCATGATTTAGAACTTCGGGCTGTTATTTTTGCTTTAAAGCTGTGGAGACACTACTTGTATGGAACCAAGTGTGTTGTTTTCACTGATCATAAGAGTTTGTAGTATATTTTGGATCAAAAGGAATTAAATATGAGGCAAAGGAGATGGGTTGAGTTGCTGAGTGATTATGACTGCGAGATTCGTTACCATCCTGGTAAAGCGAATGTGGTAGCTGATGCACTTAGTAGAAAGGAAAGAGATAAGTCTATAAGAGTTAGAGCTTTTGCAATGTTGGAAAGTGTTGATTTGACAGAAGAGATATTGAAAGCCCAAGCTAATGGTTTGAAGAAAGAGAATGTTGAGGCAGAAAATTTGGGTAGAATGTTGAAACCTTTGTTTGAAGTAAGGTCGAATGGATTGAGGTATTTTAAGAATATGATTTGGTTACCGTTGTGTCCATCTATGGAAGATTCGTTAGGGGTGCGAGATTTGGTGGGGAATGAATCTCATAAGTCGAAGTATTCAATACATCCTGGATCGGACAAGATGTATCAAGATCTTAAGAAAGTTTATTGGTGGCCGAATATGAAGGCAGATATAGCAGAGTATGTTAATAAGTGTTTAACTTGTGTGAAGGTGAAGGATGAACATAAGAAACCGTCGGGATTATTAGTGCAACCTGAGATTCCTTAGTGGAAATGGGAGAAGATTACAATGGATTTTGTGACAGGTTTGCCAAGGACTGCAAATGGTAGTGATATGATATGGGTGATTGTAGATAGATTGACTAAGTCTGCTCACTTTTTGCCAATAAAGAAGACAGATAATATGGAGAGGTTAACAACAGTGTATGTGAAGGAGATTGTTTGTCGACATGGTGTGCCTTTGTCGATAATTTCTGATCGTGATAGTAGGTTTACTTCAGAATTTTGAAGTCTTTGCAGAAAGCGATGGGAACGGAGTCATGTTTGAGTACAGCATATCATCCGGAAACTGATGGACAAAGTGAAAGAACGATTCAAACGTTAGAAGATATGCTTCGTGCATATGTGATTGATTATGGAAATGGTTGGGATAAGCATTTGCCATTGGTTGAATTTTCGTACAATAATAGTTATCATGCAAGTATTAAAGCCGCTCCATTTGAAGCTTTGTATGGACGTAATTGTAGATCTCTAGTGTGTTGGAGTGAGGTAGGAGAAAGTCAATTGACTGGGCCTGAAATGATATTTGAGACGACTGAAAAGATTGTGCAAATTAAGAAGCGTTTGTTATCTGCCAGAAGTAGACAAAAGAGTTATGTTGATAACAGAAGGAAACTGTTGGAGTTTGAAGTAGGAGACATGGTTATGCTGAAAGTATCTCAATGGAAAGGAGTAATACATTTTGGAAAGAGAGGAAAGTTGAGCCCGAGATATATTGGACCATTTAAGATTATCCGAAGTATTGGATTGGTGGCTTATAAGTTAGAATTGCCTGATGAGCTTAAGGCTATTCATAATACTTTTCATGTGTCTAATTTGAAGAAGTGTTTAGCTGAAAGGGATGTGGTGATTCCATTGGAGGAGATTCAACTTGATGATAAGTTGCATTTTCATAAAGGAACCTGTAGAGATAATGGAGAGGGAAGTTAAGAAGTTGAAGCATAGTAGAATTCCGATTGTGAAAGTGAGATGGAACTCTAGACGTGGGCCAGAGTTTACGTGGGAACGTGAGGATTTCTTTAAGGACAAGTATCCTCATTTGTTTAGGAAGGATTAAGCGCCACGAACGTCGCTTCTTTTAAGAAGGGGGGGATGTGACAACCCAAAATCGAGGTCATTGCTTAATCTTATTTTACGATTATTTTTGAAATTTTTGGATGAGTTTGAACTATAATTATTTTTGGAGGTTTAAGTTTAAACCGATGTTGGAAGGTCTATATTTAATATTTATTAAGTATAAGGAGTATTAGCAAGCGTGATGTCGATGGATGCCAAATATTTTACGTTTTATTGTCGGTTGTTCGATTTTTATTATTTTTGAAGTTTTATTTTAAATGACGTGTTAAGTCGAGTCGAGAGTCGATATTATTATTTTTGAGGTACGTTTTAAATTTTTAAAAGTATCTTTATGAAACCCGAGCCCCGTAAATATTTTGAAAATTGACTAATAGTTATTTCCCGCTTTTTAGCTAACTATTTATATTTTTAGCCACAACTATTGCCAAATTGCAACTTTGGTCCCTACCCCACTATATATAAACTTGAAACAACACATACACTTTCATTTTCTTCATTTAAAAATTTCATCATCACTCTCTCTCTCTCTTGTGTTTGTCGAAACTCACCACAACCCCAAAATACATTCAAACTTCAAATTATCTTGAGTTTGAGGTTGATTCAAGCTAAACTAACACAAGACCCAATATTATATTTCATCAAGGATCATTTTGGTGTAAGAAATCCTTACATGCAAGCAACTTTTTTTTTCTTGATGATGGTAGGTAGGAGCTATGATCATGCATGGCCTTTTCATGACGATATATGGTGGTTTTTGCTAAAAATCTTGATAAAACTTCATTTTGATCTTAAGATTTTTATTTTGATTATGATTTTGATGTTATGGTTGATGTATGATGATATTAGGGTATAGTAATGATCATTTTCATGGTTGGTTTTTATCAAAAAGTTGATTTTGTACAAGTTTTTAGTAGTCATTTTACAACAGTAAGTAAAGTGTAAAATCCGAAATTCTATGTTTTGAAAATGGCTTAACTTATAGCTTAGGGTTGTAGATAATTTTCTTAGCTTCGATTTGATATAAGGTAGAGCTTCTAGCTCAAAACGAGCGTGAAGTTATGATGTTTTGAATGATCGTGTACCGGGAGACGAGTATCGGCACTACAAGTAGTTGTTGTTGATATTTGGATCGAATCTCGGGGACTCTAAATGGATGTTTTGAAAAATGTAACCTACTGATAATGAGGTTTTTACTTTATAGGTTGAGTTTACTTTAAAACCCGAGTGTCGGTTTTGTAAACGGAGTCGTTTAAATAAGTTAAAACGGTTGTTTGAAAAATTAACGTAAATCTGTCCGGATTTTGTAGTTTGAAAATGAGTTGGGTAAAGTACTTTAAAAGTAATTTCATTTGATAAACTTTTAAGAGGACTTTATATATATAGAAAGTTAGTTTATCGAGTCGTTTCATAAACGGTTGACTAGTTTAAAAGGGGTAAATGAGCTAGTACATGTAGTATGTACCGGCGGACTTTGTAAAAAGTGTAAAATGGTTAAGTAATTGTGTAGTAAAGTATAATGAAGTTATTTATATCGTTTTCTCTTGAGTTTATCGTGACTTTATGAGTTTGAGTTTGATGTTGTTATTTATGATTTATTTCTCGAGTCATTATTTAACGAATGCGCCTTATTTGATAGGTAGCGGTTCTCGTGTTTGAAAGGCATCCATTATCGTCGACAATCATATCGCTAGATCTCTTATACTAAGGTGAGTCTATAGCCTCGCTTTCTACTCGTTTTAATGATTTTAATACCCGCGAGGGCGATACATGCTATTTGAAAATAAATGAACACAAGTCATGAGTAATTGTTGGACCCGAATATTGCCTAAAGTTGATTTCATTGTATTGAGTAAGTTGTTGCTAAAGACCCTAAATTCATGAGCCGTTAACTATCTTCTGACTTGATGTTGTGAGTCGGGAATAGCCGCTTATTCAATGATAGTACTATTGGGTTGACCACCCTATCTGAGACCAGGGCATTACGTTGAGTAACCCGCTGGGAAGGATAATTTTACGTGAATAAGATTGTGGTATTCTAGCAACTGATACCCTAGATGGGCAATAGTTTTATTCTAGTCATGCCGGCATTTGGCGTGGGTGACTATTGGTTAAGGGGTCGGTGTCATGAGCATAAATACAATGTTTGTTTAATAATATCATTATTATTACTACCTTGAATATAGATTGTGTGTACGACAATTCTATAAATGATTATGATTGATTTTCTTCTTGTGTTCAAATGTGATTTGATAAACCTATAGATTCGCTCAACATTATTTTTGACTCGTTTTATGCATGTATTTCAGGTAATAGGAAGTGATGGAGCAAGGAGCTTTGCTATGGAGGTTGTGGCTTGGCTTTTGGAAGAATGTTGGTCGAGATCCATGGGGACACAACGCTTTACTCTGATGTCATGTCAGTACATTTATGGGTTGAAATCTATGTTTTAGACCATTTATGAAAATCATGTTTATATTTATGTGTAAACGTCTCACTATTTTGAGTCATTCAATATATATTGTGTGATGATGCTTGTGTCTAGCACCCAATTGTGTATTTCCGCTACGCAATGTAAATTGAGGGTGTTAGAAAGTGTGATCTACCAATGCTTCTTTGATATTTGTTGGTTCAGCTGTACTCACGGCGAGTGTGAACATACAAACATCACCATCGGTTTCAAGTTGTCGTCTTGTACGAACAGGCTGTGAAGGTTTTCCAATTACTTGAACCAAAGGATGATCTCGGGTACAATGATGTGTTGAAGGATGTCGTTGATAGAACGTATGCATGTTTGACGGATCAACATGGCGAGTAGAAGTGATGAGACTGCTTTTATACATAGTCTCATCGTCCAAAAAGGGCTTAAATTGCATTAAATTTCAGCAAAATACCCAAATATATGCTTTTGTTTGTTGCTTGTGTATTTTAGGTACGGATATTGAGAAAATGACAAAAATATCACAAGAATCATGCAAAAACAAACATGGGAAACGAAGCCACACATTGAACCAAGCCCTAATGAAGATTTTCCTAAGAAAACCCTTGAAGATTTGAAGAATTATGAAGAAGGGTCCTCCAATATGGAAGAATTGACACTTTATACCCTTATATCTTCATAATTACAAGTTTGGTTCCTAAAGTTTGTCAATATTGCAAAAAGGGCCCTCCAAAATGAAGAATTAGCAATTTTAGCCCCTCAACAAAGCTAAATTGTCAACCATTATCCTCTATAAAGTCAAATATATCATGAAGTCCTTCAAAGAACAAGAAAAGACAAGTTTGGTCCTCGAAATATGTTAATTTACAAAAAGGACCCTTGACTTTCAACATTTGGCAAGAATGGTCCCTCATAAATGAAGACTTGGCAATTTTAGTCCTCCAAAATGCCAATCATACAAGTCAAGACCATAATCCTTGAAGAAAATACCAAAACAGCCCTTCAAGAATCACAAAATAGCAAGAAATACCCCTGAAAATACTTTGGAAAAGTATTTGGGGCAAAAGTGTAAAAATGAAAAGTTTGATAACAAAGATTCGTGTTTATGGCTGATTATGTTAAAATGAAAGGAAATGGAAAGATAAGGGGTTAAATGTGGCCAGATAAGGAAGTTACCTAGACCAGTAGTGGGGTGACACGTGCCCCACTACCACTCCACAACCAATCAGATTGCACCCTTCCTCCACATCATATCCCACTCACCATATATTATTAATTAACTTTTCAAATGTTAATTAAATAATATAATCTGGCGCTTAACACCTCCTAAACCCACAACAAAGATTAAATGAGGTGTTCTTGATGTTCTTATGAAAACTGAGTATTTTCAAACCTATAACAATTAAACCACAAAACCCTCCAGATTAGTGATTGATGATCCATTAATCACTTCCCAACCTCAAAAATGCTTGCCACCTCACTCCTTTGTCCCACACAAGATTCCCCTACTACAAGCTTGAGCTAACTGCCAAAATTGGGACAACAATCCAACGTTTGAGAATTCAGCTTACATCCTAAGCTTGTTACAAGCCCTTTGATCAACTATCTCCTTGCCAGCTACCACAAAACAAAAAAATGCAGTCACATGATTCACAAGAGTTCAAAAAGCTACAAGGGCAATTTGGGGACTTCCTTAGCTAGGGTTTACGTTTTTTTCAGCTTAACTTGTTCATTGTATGCCTATATAAAGGCCTAGGTTCATTACATGTAAGCTTGCTCTTGAATTTTCAGTTGTTCACTTTTCTGTAAATCTCATATTCATATCAATGAAATGTGTTGGCAATTGTTGAAGAAAGCTCAAGTGCCACTCTTATAGTCTGTTTGTTATTGTTCTTTGTTCATTATTCTTGAATCAAAAACCTGTTTTCAAAAGGAGTGTGCAAAAGTTTGCACATTTTCCACTTTTCTTGATATTTTGCTAAGTTCTTGTTCAAACCTTGGAAATCTTGGGCTATAGGACTGATCATAGCATCCTGATATTGTGTTATCAAGGTGTGGTGAGGCTTATAACTTGGGGATAATCAAGTGTGGGGTAACAAGGTTGCATTAATCAAGGCTTTTAACTTTTCTGATTTTACTATTTTGTTCTTAACTTTGTTGATTCTTAGCAGGGTTGTTTAAGGAAGCTTGTACTTGTTCTTGCTAGTACATAAGCTCAAAATTCGTGGGTGTGGATGTACATCCATGAGGTTTGCATACTTAATCCCAAAATCTGTTTAAATCTTGATTTTTGGTGATATTTGTGTGTGACTTGTGTTCTTGTGAATTTTGTGGCTAAATATTGCTTGAATCTGCTTATCTTAGCTGTTATTGTGTTAATTTGGGCTTAGATGGTCTTAAAACTAACTTTTGATTTGAAAATTTTGATTTTGAAATGTTAATGGGGTGTTTGGGATTACCTGTTTGAAATCCTAACTTGGTATTGTGTAGTTAAGAGTTTGTGTTATTGCTTCGTATCTGATATATGCTTGTGTGAGTGCATTTTGTTGTAAGTTTGTGGACTTAAACCTTGAAATCAAACAATCTGCTATAAAATCTTTTTTATTGACTGTTTTGACCTAGGATCTTTGGAACACTTAGGGTGTATGCATACTTAGGGATAAAAGTGGTTTAAACAAAGTTATTTTAACCTGTTTGTGAGATTTGGAGGTTTGAATTTGGCTTGTTGGTCAAGTGCATCAGCAAAAGTGAAATCTGCTTGTGTTTAGTGTTCATCAGTAACCTTCATTAGCTTGAATTTTGATTTAGGCTTAAAGCCATTGCATGAAACCTGTTTAAACTTGTTTATATAAGTTTATTATAGCTTGTGTATGCTTTTGGTTCAATTTGGTTGGCTGAATATTGCTAAAACAGCTTATAAGTGCTCAACTGCTTATGTGTACATGTCTGGTGCATATCTGGTGAAAGATTGAATTAACTGTCTCATTTGGCTGTTGTTGATTGTGATTTTTGATTTTTATTGACCCCTCTTGATCCACTGATCAATTGGGTGCCTTTGTGTAACTTGAATCTCCAAAAAAGTCACTAAATACAAAAAAGTCAACAAGTCAAGCAGTGGAAAAAGTTTCCACTGCTCAACACCCAAAACTAGCCCCTGCTAGTGTTAATTTGCTTTCAGCTTATCAATAAGCCATTTTGGCTTATCCAGACCTGCAACAACTTATTTTTTGTGATAGATCTTCATTATTTGACCCATTTGATTAGACTGGAACTTATTGGACTTTGACTTTGACTTTTTGCTAGAAAACCAACTTATTTGACTTTTTCATAAGTGCTTATTTGCTTTTTCCAGCTTATTGAGTCAGCTTATTTGAAAACTTTTTGTTGATTTAGCTTATTCAAGTCATTTAAAAGCTTTTGCAATTTGAATCAGCTCTTGGGATATCCTAGAACTCAAAAACGACTATTTTGTCGTTTTCTATAGATTGCTTTTTTCATTTTCAGGTTTATTCCTTTGGCTTATTTCAAATTTCTTTTTATAGAAGTCTTATTTAGCTCAAAAGAAGCTTGTGTGTCTAATTTAAGCTTATTGCATTAGCTTATAGCTTAATGGGCCAGAAAGCCCATTAAGAATAAGTTGTTTGGTATAAGCTTGCTTATTTCACATTTTCAGCTTTTGGGCCTTTGAAAAAAGTTGTCTAAAATCAAATTTTGAGTCAAGTAGTGCTTTTTGGACTTATTTGGGCCACTTTTTCATTTTGGGCTCAATTTGGCCCATTAAGGTGTCTCTTTTGGGTTTAGCCCATTTTCTAGGCCCAATAAGGGTATTTAGGTAATTTCAAGTTCATTCCTGAGTTATTTAGGTTAATATTAGCTAGTTTGCAACTTTTTAGAATTTTTTAGGATTTTTGGGTTTTTATTAATATTTTAATATTATTTTATTATTAAAAATTAAAAGTATGATTTTCTAAGTTTTTACATTTTTCCTAGATTCTAGACACTTAATTAGGAATTTTACAACTTTCCAAATATTTTTAGAGTCTTTTAATCATTTTCTAGAATTATTTTAAGTTTTTATAGATTTTAATAGTTTTTAATTGTTTAAAAATAGTTTTTATTGGTTTTAAAATTTAGAAAAATACTTTTTATCTTAATTAGGTTATTTTAAAGGTTTACAAACATTAAGATCTTAATTTGGACTTTTTATTAGTTAATTTTGATTTTTAGGGATTTAATTAGCATTAAAAAATTGATAATTAATTAATTAAAAGGTTTTAGCAAGTTTGGATTTTTTGTGAACCCTTAGAATATTTTAGTGGATTTTTAGTGATTTTTAAGAATTTTTAGGATAAATTTTTTATTTTGATGCTTTTACGGTTTTACGTGTACGACTCTTTCGTCTTAGTTTAAATCGTCATCGTAACCGTCATTCTCTTCTTATCCCTTTTCTATTTTCTTTCTCATAACAATATAATCACATCACTAATCATTTCATTGCACACACACCAAGCCTCCTTGAGAACGATCCCCACTTTGGGTCATTTGTGCACGATTTTCCTAAATCGTCGTACTTACCCTAATTTGCCCTCTTCTCCTAAAGAGTGGTAAAAACTCACAACATCATTTTGGCGCCGTTGCCGGGGAGGCATGTTGTGTTTTGATTTGGACATTGTTGTTTTTATATACTAGCCATAATAGCATTTGTATTAGTAGCACTCTACTAATACGTATTATCGGTTTTTCGTTTTTTGTGAATACTATTACTATATTGTATACGTAGAACAATAAATTCACAAGTACTCCAAATACGTGAGAAATCACAACCTTGACTTGGGAGGTCATTACCCAATCGTTGTATTCGAATCTCAAACCAAAGAAAAAGGCAAAAATAGATAAATACTTTCGTGAAGCTCAATTTTGAAAAATACAAACTATAAGGTGGGTATAAGGCGGATATTATAAAATATATCCTAAGGAAAAAGGCTCTTAAGTGCTTCGCGCCGCCACGTTTCCCCGCTTGCTTGTGAGTATCTGATTTTGAGAGCTAATCGAGGGTTTTGCCGCCCAAAATATTATTAAGTATCATATATACTTTCTTGGTTTCATTTGATTAAACCCTCTTGAACGTTTTGGTGTTCCACCAACGTTCTAAAGTCATCGAAGGCGTTCACTTCACGTGACCGTTTTCATTCCTTGAGGCTTCTTTAATCAATAGATTTGATTAAGGAGGAGATTTGTAGATTTTTGTCTACTTAATACATTCACCAAAATCCAAAAAAAAGGTTAATAGAATCAAAAACCACAAAAAAAATTTAAAAATACAAAACACCAAAAAGAATCTTCTTTGCTCGTCCCCTCGTTGTACGTGATGTTTATGCTAACTCGTAATCAAGCGAGACGTGCACGTAAACGAAAGAACAAAACTCCCACTCCTAATCTTTCTAATGAGGAGTCTCCTATTGACGAACCCATTGTAAGACAAGAACCAACCATGGCGAATCGTACTATGATGGAGTTACTTCAAGCACCCACCGAGGGTTATGGAGAGGCTATTGTGATTCCCGCTATCCTTGCGGAGAATTTTGAAGTGAAAATGGGTTTGTTGTCAATGATCCAAAACAACAAATTCCGCGGTGATGATAAGGACAATCCACACAACCATATCCGCCAATTCAATCGTCTTACCGCCACTTGCAAGTTTAAGGATGTCTCTAAGGACTCGATTAAGATGATGCTTTTTCCGTATTCCTTAACAAGGCCCGCAAAAATTTGGTTAGAGAAAGAGCCACCCAATTCTATATTGACATGGAAGGATCTCGTGTCTATGTTTGTGAACCAATTTTTTCCCCCCTCTAAGACTACGCATTTGAAAAACGAGATTTCAAAATTTTCACAAGAGTTTAATGAACGTTTTTCAACGGCTTGGAATAGGTTTAAGGAAATGTTACATGAGTGTCCTCATCACGGTTTTTCCGACTTGCATCAAATTGACAGGTTTTACAATGGACTTAATGAACATGAAAGGGATTATCTTAATGCCGCCGCGGGTGGTAAATTTTTGTGTAAAACGGTTGAGGAAGCTTTGGTGATAATTGAGAATAGATCTAAGGTGTATAGTCCTCGTAACACATCGAGTGTTCGTAAGGCTTCGTCTTCGGCTCCACCTTCTTTGTCTACTACCATCGATGCTTGCCAAATTGAGGCGAACTTGGAAAATAAAATCTTTGATAAGCTTAAAGGTCTTTTGATTGAGTTCAAGGTTGGAGAACCAAGTGCTCCCGCTACGGCTAAAGCGGTTGAGGTTTCATGCATGTATTTTGGTGGAGGTCATGATTTCTCCGAGTGCATTACCAACGGTGGTAACACTTCGAGTGCCTACGCGGCCACGAGAACTTACAACCAAAACGGTCAAGTTGCCCGCTCTAATCAATTGACTCCACCGGGTTTTGGTTCAAATCAAAATGCTAACAACAACTATCGCAACAATCAAGTTGGTTTCAAAAACAATTACAACAAGGGAAACTATGGTAATCAAGGGGCTAATAATCAAGTTTCAAACAAAAATCAAAATGATTTTCAAAACAACAACAAAAGTTTGCAAACTTTGAAAGATCTTCCAAATGAATTTCTTGAATACGCTAATGGGAACGATACTAGGTTTGACAATATTCAAAGAGAAATCATTAGCCTAATATCCGAGTTTAAGACCGACTTGAAGAAAGAGTTGAAAAATGAGTTAGCAAATGAGCTTAAAATCCACACAAATAAGATGGAAGGAAATGTAACTAGGTTACAACAAAACCAACAAAAAATGGAACAAGGGCAACATGAGATAAAACAAGAGATGATTAAGGCCGAGAAGAGGCAACCTATGTTTGAAGATAAAATCTCATCTATGTTTGAGGCAATTATGTGTAAACCGTCTTCGAGTAGTCTTCCTAGCAACACCGTATCAAACCCTAAGGGTGAGATGAAAGTGATTACCACACGTAGTGGTAAGACACTTAAGGAACCGACTCCTCAACCAATTGCTCCTACGGAGGAAGCAATTGAGGAAGAACCCGAGGTGGTGGTCCAAAAGGAGCATGTCCCAATCCCACGAAGTACCGCTCATGAAACACCTACGGTTGACCCATTACCAACATTGGAACCCGAGATTCCAAAGGCTATGCATATGCCCCAACCCACACCACCTTTGCCCTATCCATCGAGACTTAGAAAGGAGAAACGTCAAGAGCGCGACAATTACCAATTTGAGCTTTTTATGAAAATGTTTTGTGATTTGCACTTTAATGTGAGTTTCGCCGATGCTTTTGTCATGATGCCTCGATTTGCCGCTAACTTTAAGAGTATGTTGAACAACAAGGAGAAATTGCACCAATTGTCTTGTTCTTCATCGGTTTATCTTAATCGCATACCTCAAAAAGTCGGTGATCCCGGTAAATTTTTGATCCCTTGTGCAATCCAAGATATGAAAGAATGCTTTGCCTTGGCCGATCTTGGTGATAGCATTAACTTGATGCCACTTGCAATCTTCAAGTCGCTCAATCTTCCTAATCTTACTCCTTCACTAATGTCTATTGAGTTGGCCGACCATTCCACGATTCCCGCATGTGGATTGGCGGAAGACGTTTTTGTGAAAGTGGAAAAGTTCTACTATCCCGTAGACTTTATCGTTATCGATATTCCCACGGATCCTCAAGTTCCTCTCATTTTAGGTCGTTCGTTTTTAGATACGTCTATGGCTTTGATCGATGTTCATGCTAGAAAGATCACCTTACGTTTCAACGACGAGGAACTTGTTATAAACGCAACTCAAAACTCTCAAATTTCTCATGTTTATTCCGTTGCAACCATAAACCTCGTTGATATGATTTACGTGGTTTGCGAGGAATTTTCACAAGAAGTTCTAGGTTTTGTTGATGATGAAAATGGTGGCAATCCCACTATGTTAGATCCCATTCTTGATAATTCGACACCAACCTTCACTCCATTTGAAGGTGGTGGTTTTACGTTTGAAGAATTCGATGTTCCACGTACTTGTAACGAAGACCTCGACAACGATGAGGACTTCTCGATTATCAAGGATTTTCTCAACGATTTTCCATTTCCTCCACCCGAGGAGGTTATGAGTATCGAGCCCAAATCTTCAATTGAGGAACCACCTATCCTCGAGTTGAAAGATTTACCTCCTCATCTCGAATATGTCTATTTGGAGGAGGGCGACAAGTTGGCGGTTATTATTGCGAAGGAACTTTCGGATGATGAAAAAACCGCACTTGTCGATGTTCTAAAGGATCATAAAGGGGCAATTGCGTGGAAGTTATCCGACATTAAGGGGATCGATCCCAAATTTTGTACCCACAAAATCTTAATGGAGGAAGATTACAAGCCCGCAATCCAATGAGGGTGAACCCCAAAATTCACGACGTCATCAAAAAGTAAGTCCTTAAACTCCTTGACGCAGGAATGATTTACCCTATTTCCGATAGCCCTTGGGTGAGTCCTATTCAATGTGTCCCTAAGAAGGGAGGAATGACCGTTGTGCCAAACGATGCCAACGAGTTAATTCCCACTAGACTCGTGACCGGATGGAGAGTGTGCATTGACTATCGTAAGTTGAATGAAGCCACTCGTAAAGACCATTTCCCTTTCCCTTCATGGACCAAATGTTGGAGCGTCTTGCAGGAAACGATTTCTATTGCTTTCTAGATGGTTTTTCCGGTTACTTCCAAATCCCCATCGATCCTCGTGATCAAGAAAAAACTATGTTTACGTGTCCATATGGAACGTTTGCCTATCGTAGAATGCCATTCGGACTTTGCAATGCACCGGGAACCTTTCAAAGGTGCATGATGGCTATTTTTCATGATATGATCGAGAAGACGATGGAAGTCTTCATGGATGACTTTTCCGTGTTTGGTAATTCGTTCACTTCGTGTTTGTCGAATCTTGAGAGAATGTTGAAACGTTGTGAGGAAACCAACCTTGTGCTCAATTGGGAAAAATGTAATTTTATGGTTAAAAGTGGAATCGTCTTAGGGCACAAGGTCTCAAAAGCGGGGATTGAGGTAGATCAAGCTAAGGTAGACGTCATCACCAAATTACCTGATCCCAAAACCATTAAGGGAGTTAGGAGTTTCCTAGGCCACATGGGCTTTGATAAGTGTGAAAACACTCATCAATAATGATCCAAATACCACTCAAAACACTGTCAAATACATCATATTTAACTGTTAATTATCAGAATTACGCGTGTATTTTGTGTTTGTGTATTTTCAGGTAACAAGATACAATTTTGGAACAAAGACGCGTTTTCATGGGATTTATATCACAAAAGACGAAGAAAAAGACGAAAAGATGATTCAAGGATTTTATTTGCCAAACTTTCAAAGATCAAGGGCTTAAAGTGCAATTACTACAATGATAAAGGATGGAAAAGATATTACTTAAAACCTTTATATACATTTGGAAAAGAATGAAAAATGGGAGGACTAAAAAGAAATTTAAACAAAAGAAACAAGTTTACTTAAACATGGTCAAGTTGACCAAACTGGTCAAATGACACCTACACACATCCTCAGACACGTTTCTTCGTCTTCAACCTTCTAGAGAGAGAAAACAGCACACGTTTATCTCCTTCACATCCCAAACCTGCAAACCTTTATTGAGGACGATCTACAAGGATTCAGCCAAAACTTATAACTACAAAAGTGATCCTCTCTTCTCCCTCTACACGATGATGCAAGTTAATTAAATCAAGAATGAAGAATAAAGAAACGCCTAAATTGAAGAAAGATGAAGAACAAGTGCAAACCTCGTATTTTACACGTGGCATCCACTCATTGGATAGACCACGTCACTCCACCTCTCCAGACGGCTATATAAAGAAGACGAGAGCATCATTTTGCAACCGGTTAGCTTAGGAGTTAGTTTTACACATAGTTAGGTTAGTTAGGATAGTTAGTTTAATTTTCTTTCAGAGCTTTTATGAATTTCAGTTAAACATTTTGTTAATCAGTTGTAACCGATTCTTGTTTTTACCTCCATTAATGAAAGTTCTAGTCTTCTTCAAGCTTTTTGTTATCCTGTTAAATCTCTCTTAATCCCAGCTTCTATTTCACTATTGTTACGGTTCATCTTTTCTTTTGCTTATGAGATTTCAATATATTGTGATCTTTAGGTTTGAATGATAGTTAAAGTCATTGTTAGCGAGTAAAGTCAATATTCACGTTCGAATTACTGTTCTTATATTGATAGGGTGATTTCTTAGTTAGATTTAAAAAGTTTACTAAATAGAGATGATGTTTTTCGGATTACTGTTCATCAAATTTAAGAAGTCTATTAAAAAGTTTTTTGTTATATAAATTTTTCCGATAGAAATCAGTTGGATAGATAAATAGTTAATGGAATCAGTTAGAAAGTGGTTTAGTCAGTAAGTATCAAGGATCAAGTATGTTTCGATTCAGTCTGTAGAAATTGAGATCAGATGGTATTATTCGGCTTTGCTGTTAACTATAGGAGACTAGTTTCAGATTCGGTTGTGATTTGTGTTCAGTTCAGAAGAGAAGCTATCATGTGCACAGCGACTGGTTTCGGAAGGCAGCTAATATAGATAGGTTATATTTGGTGTTCGTATTTTGTTTGATTTTACAGGTTTTGTTCGAGAGTTACTGTTCATAAGATCCGACGAAAGAAGGCGTTTGGTTGTGATAGATAAGCGAGCTCAGCGCTCCGCTTCGTCATCAAAGGACTTTACGTCGGATGAATAGGTCAAGCACGTTTCTATTTTCTGCCATTCTTTAGTCTAGCTACTGTTTAGGATTGTAGTGTATCTTTGTTTGCATTGTGTCTTTAACTGCTTGTTACTTTGCTGTTTTTCACTTTGATTTGGTAGCTGGCATAGGGTTTATAGCATAAGACTCCTGTATACTTTGAGTTTACTGTCAATAGGAGTTTAGTTTGCAATTTTGAGTAGTGTTTTGGTAACTAGTTTAAGTAGTAGAGATAATTGCCTATTAAGTGGAGTAGTTAAGGTAGCATAGTTCAAATCTTGTTAATCAGCATATGTTAATCCCTATTTCAGCCAAACTTTGATAATGTGCACTTAATCAGTTTCAAATGTAGTGAAATTTAGATGTTCAAATTGATTAATACATTTTCTATAGTTGCCTTTGTGTAGCTTTTGACATTTAAATAATCAGTAGACTATTTGTTCAGTCCGATTTTGAGATGAAAAAGCTGCAGATAGAAAGTTCACATAGATTTTTAGTTAAAGGCTGTATAATTCATTCTTTGTGTACTTTTGGTTTTCAATCTTTACAAGTTTGATCAATTTTCAACTTTAGTCCTTCATTCTATATAATCACATTACACGTACAGTCCACAGTTGGTTAAATCTTGGCCTTGTTAATCCTTTCAGTTAGATTTAATTGCATAAATAGTCCTTTTTGGTTAACTGTATTGATGGGCTTATTAATCTTTTAGTGGGCTACTTGTAATCTTGATGGGCTGTATGTGATTTTTATTAGTCAGGAATGAATGTTAGTTTTTATTTGTATCTCTTAGTCTCATTAAATTAGATTTAGGTTTATATTTTGTATTTTGTAATTTTCATTTGTAGTATAAATTTGTGTAGTATAAATTTGTTTACATCTTGTGCACTTAATTGTGTAATTGCAACATGTTTTTAGAGTAGTACATATTAAGTAGTAATAGGATAATATTTTACATTTTTAAATGCTTTGTGTCAATTAGAAATAGATTTCCAAACAAATTTGTATAACCAAGAACAATTAAGTCTTTGTTAAAAATTGTTATATCAATTCGAATCGAGCTGAGAAGACAACTACACTAAAAAACGAATTATTAAATGGCGCCGCTGCCGGTTCTTTTCGTGACGATTAACGATTTCGAGTGAGACGATTGGATTTTGGGATCCGTTCACTTTGTGAACGTTATTTTTTACGTATTATAAATCAAAAACATAAAAAAATCAAAAAGATAAAAATACAAAAAAAAATAAAAAAATCACAAAATCAATTCTTTTCCTAAAGAATTGAACCAAAAAAATAAAAAATCCAAAAAGTAATCTTTTTCCTAAAAGATTACACCCAAAAATATATATTATATCGTTTTTATCGCTTTTTACGTAGATATAGTATTTTTCTTAAAAAAAAACAAATAAATACAAAAATATTTTTTATATATTATTATATGTAAATACGTATACATATAAGAACAACCAAGTTACCTATTTCCATAAGTATTGCCGAGGCAATACACCGTGTTGAGGGGCGTTCCGGTCCTTGACACGCGTATCGATAAAATTTAATTAAGCAAGAATAGATAAATACTTCCAATTGGCAATAATTCGAAGAATACAAACTACTAAAGTGAATAGATAGGCGACGTGCTATAAAATGCCGTCTAAGGGTTAATAGGTACTTAAGTGCTTCGCGCCACCTAACCCCCCGTTCACTAGTGCGTATTCTAAGAAGGAAGGCTTAATTGGAGGTCTTGCACCCAAGTAGTAATTATATATATACTTTCTTGTGGATATTTTATATCGAACCTCGAAGAGGATCATCCTTTTCTCTTCAAAGTCGACCGAGGGCTACTCCCTCATTCCTCGTGTTTACTTACACGTGTACTCGCACACGTGTAAATATACCACCTTTGGTGTATTACTTCCTTCCCTGAGGAAGCTTTTAAACGTCATTATACTTGTATATACATTCGGCCACCTTGTTACACATGGATACTCGTTCCATGTGGGAGATTTTGCAACAACAATCCGCCACCGCTAATTATCCGTCTTGTTCGACTTGTGGTGGTCCACACGATACTTATTTATGTGATCAAAATAATGGTTATTATGGGGAGGGATATGCTTACAATGGAACCGAGAACCCTAATTTTCAACCTAACACTCAAATGGACTACACTTGTAATGACTATATGGGATATTCCGGTTTTTCATCACAACCTCCACCATCATTTCATGATCAAACCTTTAATGTGCCATACCAAAACCAAGGATTTTCCAATTATGAAGGTTTTCAAAATAATGATACTTTTCAAGGCTATAATCAAGAAACCTTTCATAATCAAGGATTTTCAAACAATGAAGGCTTTCAAAATGATGAGAATTTTCCATGCCATAATCAAGACACCTTTCAACATCAAGGATTACCATATTCGATCACTTTGCCACACTTGGTTAATCGTCCTATGTTGGAGATATTACAAGACGAGCAATATCGAGCTATGTATGGGCCTTGTGCGACTTGTGGAGCATCACATAATGAAAATAATTGTGATCTATACGCGAGTAATTATAATCAAGGGTTTGATGAGGATTTTCAAAATCAAGAATTTTTAAAACAAGACGATTTTCAAAATGAAGAAAATTTTCAAAGTCCTAATAAAAAAAACGGTTAACAATCAAGGCATTTATCATTTCTTGAGTAAAGACGCTTTTAATATGGTAATGCAAGCACTTGAGTCAATGCAAGAGGCAACTGATCCGAAAATATTAGGCTTGAGCACATACATCTTGCAACACATGAGACCGAACGATGCTTTACCTGATGATGAGCCTTCTTTGAGAGTAGATGTTGAGGATGATACACTTAGTGATGTTCCTATTATAGACCCTTCCATCTCTCCACCGACTATACTTGAGCATTACACACCTTCATCACCTTTACCTCACGTGGAACCCACCGACTCTTTAACCATGGGGGACGAGCCTCTTAGCACTAATACAAACACCGATTTGGAAGAATTAACCGTTTCTAGTGTTGAGAACCTTATCCCAATCCGAAGAGAGCTTGAGAGGGTTTCCAATGAACTATGTGATGAGCTTTGTGTTGATACCTCTTCTCCTCATGATCACATTGAGATTTTATCCCATATTGACCTTCATGCTACTACTAGTGATTTTGGTGATTTCGATCTTGATGAATTGTTTAAAGAAAGGGATAATGAGATTGAGGAAGAGTTTGTGAAAGACTTGACACAAATGGAGGATGAAAATTGTGATTCTAGTGACGCGTCTTATGCTATATCATCCGATGATTTGTCTTGTCACGATAACATTCCTAATTTGGATGAAGATTTTGCTCATATAGGAAAAGTGGATCCTTCTCCTCTACCACTTTATGATTCTTGTGATGAAACCTTTGATGATCCTTATGATAGTGATGAGTCTTTTACTTCTGATGATGATGACTCCATTTCTTCTATGACTCCTTCACCTATTTCTCTAAGTGATTTTGTGATACATTCAAATCCTCTTTTTGAGACATGTTTTGATAACCCACTTTTTGAGGAGTGTGAAGAACCTAATAATGAGTCTATAGAAGAAGAACCCTTGATTGATATTCCTTCACTGGTTTTTGAGGATACACCTATTGATTTTCATGATCATATCATCCCTTTGAGTGATTCTCTCATTAATACACCTCCTTTTGAGCCTTATGTTCCCACCCTCCCACCCTTGAAGTTGGTTATTGATGAAGATCCTTTCCTCTTAGAGATTGATACTTTTTCATCTGAGGCACCTTTAGAACTCAAAACCTTTGATATGGACTCTTTTATGGAGATTGATGCCACCATAGAGGATACTCTTGCACATTTTGATATAGAGGTCGACGATAGTGTTTCTAATTTGGAAGAGGAGGTTCGTCTTATTACTACATTGCTTTTTGGGAACATAGAGACTACACCTTCTTCACAAGACACTATTACTATTGATCCTCCTTTCACTATGCCTTCTATGGAAGATTACCCACCTTTTGATGATGATGATGAGCCCAATATGGACATAATAGTTATGAATGTTTTGATACCTACACCTTCATATTCTCATGATGCTTTGATCACTAAGGGGGAATCTTATATGGTTGACACGAGCACATCTTCTTATTTTCCCATGAAGGGAAATGTTTTTGATCCTGGGATACGTATATTTGGGAAAAATTTGTTTTCATCTACTCCTCTTAAGAGTGTGCTTTCGATTGATATGGACTTCTTGTATGAGCTTACTTTGGTGATGCTACCTATTTTGGAGTTGTTCACTTGTCGAGATGGAAATTATGTATTTGATCCTGGAGTACTTCCTATTTGAGAGCTTTCGTATGTTGGACAAACTTGAGACACGTTGGACCGTTCCATTTATCGAGGCAGATTTGGTAAATCTTATAGTAAATGGCAACGTGCTAAGTTTGAGTGTGTCATGTGAGACGAGCTTCAAAGTGATATTCTTTATTCTCCATGATGGTTTCCCCAAGGACAACTTAATTCGGGGCCGAGTCGAGCTAGCGACTTAGGGTTAAATTAACTCAAGCATCGTATAACTAGGTTAGAGTGTTATAGGTTAGAAATAAAGGCATAGATTGGGAGATAAGTGTAGGGGAGACCTTCTTTTGTCTTCATGCTTGTTTGTAGGGTTGCTCACTCATCTCATGCTTTGGAGCTTTTGGAGGAGGCCCTTGTATCCGGTTCACTTCGTTACTTTAGTGATTTTTCATTGACACGTTGTGCTTAAACTTGATTTCACTAATAGTAGTCCTTTCCTTAACTTGGGTTAAGCAAAGTAATCAATGTCATAAGTGTAGGGGAGTTCACTCCAATACTCTTAAACATTGAGGACAATGTTTATCTTAAGTGTAGGGGAGACTTCTATCGAAGTGACCTTACCTATACCATTGCCTTAACTTCATGATAAATTGGAAAATTAATTTTTCAAACGTTTTTCAAATTTTTGATCTACTTTGGCCACCAAAAATATGCATTCATGATTTTTGCATCTTTCATTTTTCATTTTGCATAGCACATTTGCATTGTATATATTTTTTCTTTTATTTTTCATCAAAAATATATAAAAAGGAAAATATAATAAAACATGGTTTTAACAAGTTTAGACTTCTTTGACATATTAGGCCCGCCATGGATATTTTGACTCAACCCGAGTTTGCTTATTTTAGCACTCTCTAGCTAGTATCCTTAACCATGTAGTCCTTCATTGGTCTATTAGGCTAAGCTTCCACCAATTTCATTCTTTGAAATTTTAAATTTGTGGAGAATGGGAAATGATAGAGTTGAAGCAAGTGTAAAAGGGCTAGATAGACTTCATGGCAATTACTTGAGGCTAAACCCTTCTCTTCTTTATCTCTATTTTCTTCGCTTGTATATAATTGTTAATAAATAATCAAGTACGGTTTTAATTGGTTTGTAATCTCTTATGCATTTTTGGCTAATCATTTATGGTTGATATGAGTACGTCTTAAGATTCTAAGTTAGCACGTTTTATGTGTACTAGACTTATGTCATGCTCCATATTTAGCGGGTGTTTTTCCTTTTCTTCTTTGCAAATTTCTTGGTGAGGAATAAAGAAAAATAAGAGCGGCTTATGAAAAAAAATGAGTGGCTAGAAAAAAAAAGAAAAAGAAAAAGAAAAAATAATGCAAGACTCCCAAGAGGGGCAGTGTGGTGTTAATTATAGTGACTATTGAGTTCCAATATTACCTTGACGGGTTGCGGGGATTCAATAGATTGCTCCAATCCAATATTGCCTTGACGGGTTGCGGGGTTGAAGATCCAAAATCTCAAAAAGATGCGGATGTAAATTATTGCGTGAGTTTTATTTTTCTTTCCTTAGCGAGTGTGTAGTTACTTATGAAAGCATGACATGAGGATTTTACACATAAGACGAATGACTTATTACTCTTAAAATGGACTTATATTAATTGTGAGCGGTTTTTCAAGTAATGGATGAGAGGATTACTTAGGATTAAAACCGTGCTTCCTTATTTTTGGATTTTACATTTCTTATATTTCACGCTTCAAATAAATGACAAATTTGCCCACAAGCAATTTGCTCAAATAATAACCGGTTCCACATTTAATTGTCATGAATAAGTTGATGCACTTTTTACTTGTGAATGCAATGATCCCATTTATAAGCTTGGTATGGGGAAAGTGAAACTTGAGGGTGATAAGTGTCCATGGTACCAAAGCCCTAATCTAAGTCGATGATTTCTTTATGAGTTATTTCCATCAAACCTATTTCAAGAAAATCCAAAAATATATAAATAGAATTGTTTTCTTTGCATTGCATTGTAAATATTCAAAATCATGCATCATATAGTTTAGAGTAGTGTAGATGCATTCCATAATGGCCAAGGTTGGTTAATTATGAGAAAAGTGTAATTTAGAGCTTTAAAATGCTGCATTGCATGAGGACATGGCAATGGTCAAGTGGAGGGGAGTTGATAAGTGTGAAAACACTCATCAATAATGATCCAAATACCACTCAAAACACTGTCAAATACATCATATTTAACTGTTAATTATCAGAATTACGCGTGTATTTTGTGTTTGTGTATTTTCAGGTAACAAGATACAATTTTGGAACAAAGACGCGTTTTCATGGGATTTATATCACAAAAGACGAAGAAAAAGACGAAAAGATGATTCAAGGATTTTATTTGCCAAACTTTCAAAGATCAAGGGCTTAAAGTGCAATTACTACAATGATAAAGGATGGAAAAGATATTACTTAAAACCTTTATATACATTTGGAAAAGAATGAAAAATGGGAGGACTAAAAAGAAATTTAAACAAAAGAAACAAGTTTACTTAAACATGGTCAAGTTGACCAAACTGGTCAAATGACACCTACACACATCCTCAGACACGTTTCTTCGTCTTCAACCTTCTAGAGAGAGAAAACAGCACACGTTTATCTCCTTCACATCCCAAACCTGCAAACCTTTATTGAGGACGATCTACAAGGATTCAGCCAAAACTTATAACTACAAAAGTGATCCTCTCTTCTCCCTCTACACGATGATGCAAGTTAATTAAATCAAGAATGAAGAATAAAGAAACGCCTAAATTGAAGAAAGATGAAGAACAAGTGCAAACCTCGTATTTTACACGTGGCATCCACTCATTGGATAGACCACGTCACTCCACCTCTCCAGACGGCTATATAAAGAAGACGAGAGCATCATTTTGCAACCGGTTAGCTTAGGAGTAGATTCACACACTAGGTTAGTTAGGATTAGTTAGTTAATTCAGTTTTCTCTCAAAACTTTTGTTCTTATTTTCAGTTACTCAATTAGTTAATATTCATCTTCAATTCTGTTAATCAGTTGTAACCGTTTCTTTACTTTCACCATTAATGAAAACTTTTGAGTTCTTTTAACATCTTCGTTTCTGTTTTGATTCAATGGTAAAATCTTCTTTAATCTGTTCTAAATACTTCATGTTACTGTTACAGTTTGTACTCGAGTAATGATTTCATCCTTTATTCTTCTTTACTCTTTACCAGATTCAGTTTATATCATCTTATCAAGTGTAATTAGAAGCTTTCGACTCATTACTGTTTGCTCAGTCATTTGTGATTCGTTTAGTAACTGTTCTTTGTTTAGTTGATGAGTAGTTAGTGTTACTGATTAGGTTGCATCATTCAGATAGTGAGTCGATGGAATAAGTTGATATAGTTAACCGAGAATCAATTTGCTTAATTGAGTATAATCAGTTTGAATTTAGTTTTGATTTTAGGATTCAAAAGCTTTTTCTAATAGTTGTTCGAGTTTTACAGCTAAAGTAGCTTATAAAGTGTTCATCAGCTTATTTTGAGCTTATTTTAGGTTATTTCTTTCATTTAGATTTTTATGAGTTCTTTTAAATGATTTCTTTAAATTTCATATTCTTTAGTTTGATCAATTTGACAGTTTGTGATTTCAGTTTAAAAGTTTTTTAATTCAAATAGATTTTACTCGAGTTTTGTAGTTAAGACTGAAAGTATACGATTCCGTTTAGGCTTTACGATTGGTCATAAACTGATACAGTTCAGCTCGAAGTTTTAGTCCAGAAGTGCGGTTTTCTTTTCATGTCATTTGTGCAGGTATTTGATGTCAGTTTCAGTGCAGATTAGTAGTTGTACTTGAGGTGCGTTCGATTTAAGCCGGTTCAGCGCCGCGCTAGCTTCGACATCAAAGGGCAGGCCTGGATACAAATGGTTAAGCTCACGTTTTGATTTCTGTCAAAAGAGTGTTGTTTATGCCATCTTTTTATAAAATTGTTAGGAGTGAGTTTTGAGATGAGCACAATTTAAGATTTTCAGATAAAAAATAAAAGAGTAAAAAGAGTAGTCAAAAAAATTACGACCTATAATCTGTTGGTTTAAGTCAATTTTGATCAAGTTTGTAAGCGCCCATCTTTAGTCCTTTACTTTGTAGGCACTCATTTCATATATAGTCCTAGTCCGTTAGGTTCGTTGTTTGTCACACCTTTATGATAGATATCATTTGCGTCTTTGGTCCTTTTCTGTTTGATTACTTATAGGACTGTTAAGTGCTTGTTGGACTATTACGGTTCTTGTTGGGCTTTCTTTTTAAGTCGTATACTACTACTTTCTTACTTGCATACAATTTGTGTACTCAATTTGTACATCAATATAAATTTCTTAGCTTAATACTACTTTCTCATATAAGTTCATAATAGCATAATATTAAAAAATAGAATGTTATGTTAGAATAATTTCTCGATTTACGTGCATAGTAGTGTAGTTTAATTTCTCGTTTTATAATTTCGTGCAATTATTTGTGGTAAGTGCAACGTGTTTTTAGTTAGTACATATACGTAGCTAGATAATATTTTTACATTTTTACTTGCTTCTTGTCAATTAGACATAGAATTCCAAACAAGTCTTTTTAACCAAAAACAATCAAGTCTTAGCTTAAAATTGTTATATCAATTCGAATCGAGCTGAGAAGACAACTATACTAAAAAACGAATTATTAGGCTTTTATCGTCGATTCATCAAGGATTTTTCAAAGATCTCTTGACCTATTACACATCTTCTTGAAAAAGAGGCACGTTTTGTCTTTGACGAAGATTGTGTACGAGCCTTTGAAAACCTTAAGAGGAAACTTACCGAAGCTCCCATTCTTGTTGCTCCCAATTGGAACCTCCACTTTGAGCTCATGTGTGATGCTAGCGACTACGCTATTGGGGCCGTATTGGGAAAACGTCATGAAAAGCACTTCTGGCCTATTCACTATGCTAGCAAGACGATTACCGAGGCTCAACTTAAATACACTACAACGGAGAAGGATTTCCTTGCCGTGGTGTATGCATTTGAGAAATTTCAACCTTATCTCGTCTTGACGAAATGCATAGTGTATACGGATCATTCGGCTATCAAGTATCTTATGGCTAAACAAGATGCAAAGCCGATATTACTTCGTTGGATTCTCCTCCTTCAAGAATTTGATCACAAAATTGTTGACAAAAAAGGAGCCGAGAATCTAGCGGCCGATCATCTTTCTCGTTTGGAAGATCCTCACCAAAGTGTTTACGAGCCCAAGGAAATCACCGAAACATTTCCGCTCGAGACACTTGGTGTAGTGAAGTCTAAGCTTGATTCTTCCACCCCATGGTTTGCGGACATCGTAAATTACCATGCGGGCAACTTCATCATCAAGGGTATGACGACTCAAGAAAAACAAAAATTCTTTCGGGACGTCAAGTTCCACTTTTGGAACGACCCTTACTTGTTACGAACTTGTGCGGATCAAATCATCCGACGTTGTGTATTTGGAACCGAAGCTTCTAATATCCTTAGAGCTTGTCACGAGGGACCCACGGGTGGTCATCATGGTGCTAATATCACGGCTATAAAGGTGTTTGATGCCAGCTTCTTTTGGCCTACTATTTACCGAGATGCACATGAACTTGTGAAGTCATGTGACTCATGCCAACGACATGGAAAAGCCTCACAAAAAGATGAAATGCCACAAAATATCATCCAAGTGTGTGAGATCTTTGACGTTTGGGGCATCGACTTTATGGGTCCGTTCCCATCATCTCGTGGTAATAAGTACATCCTTGTCGCGGTTGACTACCTATCTAAGTGGGTGGAAGCTAAGGCTTTGCCCACCAATGATGCTCGTGTGGTAGTCAAGTTTTTGAAAAGCTTGTTTTCTTGGTTTGGAACCCCTCGTGCGATCATAAGCGCTCGTGGAACCCATTTTTGTAACAACCAATTCAAAAGGGTCCTAAGGAAATATGAGGTTACACATCGGCTTTCTACGGCTTATCACCCACAAACGAGTGGGCAAGTCGAGGTTTCAAACCGAGCGTTGAAGAGGATCTTGGAGAGATCCGTTGGGGAAAACCGACAATCTTGGTCGGATAAGTTGGACGATGCTTTATGGGCCTTTAGGACCGCTCATAAGATGCCCATTGGGTGCACTCCTTATAAGCTTGTGTATGGGAAAAATTGTCACTTGCCAATCGAATTGGAACACAAGGCTTATTGGGCCCTAAATCATTGTAATGATGACATGGAGACCGCGGGAAAACACCGAAAATGCAATTAAATGAATTGGATGAATTAAGAGATATTGCTTATGAAAATTCATTGATTTATAAATAAAAGACTAAAACGTTGCATGATTCTAAAATTAAAAACCGGGTTTTTAACATTGGGGATCAAGTTTTGCTTTTTAATTCTCGTTTGGAAATCTTTTCCGGTAAGTTGAAATCCCGTTGGTCCGGTCCATTCACCGTGACTCAAGTTTTTCCATATGGGACCATCGAGCTAGCTAAAAATGATGGCCCCAATTTCAAGGTGAATAGACATACGTTGAAGCACTACTTTGGCGGGGAAGTTCCATCCTAGAACTACCTCCACCAAATCACCTTCCCTAATGATAATTAGTATTGAGGGGATCGAGTCGAGCTCATGACTCGGTAATAAAAAACGAGGTGCCTCGTGGGGGAGTCCCATGCTTATTCTATGTACATATTATCGCCTTCTAATATAGTAACGTGTGGGGATTTGTGCCCTTCCAACCTTTGTTCCGTGGTTGTTTGTGATACGTGAATTTTAGACGATCAACATCTTCACGATTGGAGCCTCTCGTGTTCATTTTATGGGAGCACTCAATCATTTGCTTTGAAGACTTTCTCAATATCCATAATAGATCCTTTGATGTTCTAACCTTAGGTTTTTAGCACACTTCATAAACGGCTTTAAATTTAACGGTTACACCCTTTCCATGCTAGATTAGGCATTCGACTACGTCTCTAGTATGGGGGTGTTTGCACCCCTTGACTCGAAACATTGAGGATAATGATGAACATTAGTATGGGGGTGAATAGATACTTGCCTTGCCAAACCTTCACGCTTTCCAAAGTTTCTCTTTTTGTTTATCGTTTATTGCAAAATAAGGCTAAAAATGGCCAAATTTTAAAAAATTTCTCATGTTTTATAAGTGTTTGAAGACACGAATGTAGGTTTTCCGATGGTGAGAATAAGAGCAATTTTTGACTCGACCGTGCGTGTTGAGCACTTAGCTTTGATTCCTTAACTTCACATTAGGCTAAGTCTCTTAAATGAGGACGAGAAATGATAGTGTTAATTATAAGTTACTATGCTAAATGTAGAGTACTCATATTCTTTCAAAAACTCATGTGTTCTCGTTATTTGCTTACTCTCCCTTCGCATGTAAATATTTTTTGCTTAATAAATATTGACTTAGCGGTTTAGTCTTGATTGTTGGGTTTCTAGTCTTTTCTAGTAGCTTCCGTGTAATTAAATAGGGAAGACATTAAGGTATCGCCATCGTCATGGTTTTGAAGTATTGGCACCTGAATAATCGAAAGCTTCACCCAATAATAAGATTTCAAGTGCTCACCTAAATCAAGTAAACAATTTGAAGCCCCACAAGGCCGAAAAATCTATGAAAAATTGAAAGTGAATCAAGCCTTAATCTTTGAAGCTTTAAAGATCCAAAATTCGCCTTAGCGTGAGGATATACGTCTTTGGCTAATAAAACTACCGATGAGGTGGATAATAAAAGGCAAGACAAGACCGAAGTCATAATAAAAGCTTCATGGCGAAGTTGAATAAAAGATGGAGGTAAACCAAAGATAATAAGGCCCTTCCGTTAGGGGGCGTATAAAAGTCTTGGTAATAAGTCTCATGTTCAAAACCGTTATAAAACCGTGTTTATCGATCCTTCTTGTTGACTTAATTTTTTGACATCATTGTCTATTAGGAGGGGTTATTGATTTGATGGTCTTGGTTACACCGTTAGGACTCTATTTTTAGACCTAAATCTCTATTATCGCATAACTCAAACAATGTATCCTCGTAAAACATTCAAGACAAAATAAAATATAAGAGATACAACTTAGGAAAATGGGAGGATAAGTACGTGATTAGGGCATATGAGTAGTGCTATCATTACTAACTTATAATGACAATGATCTCGTTGAACGCTTGGCATGGAATTGGGGTGAAAATCTAGGATGATGAAATTATTTCTAACGAAGCATTCACGTGTTCTTCTTCTATGAACCTAAACGTCCCATTTTGCGATGAAAATCATACATTATGTCTAAAACGCAAGTAGTAATAGTAGTAGTGTAGCTAGTTTATCATTCAATAAAATGAATAAAAATAAATTTTGGAGGTGCTACGATACTTTATTCTAGCATTGCGTGAGGGCACGGCAATGGTTTAGTATGGGGGAGTGATGAGACTGCTTTTATACATAGTCTCATCGTCCAAAAATGGCTTAAAATGCATTAAATATCATCAAAATACCCAAATATATGCTTTTGTTTGTTGCTTGTCTATTTTAGGTACGGATATTGAGAAAATGACAAAAAGATCACAAGAATCATGAAAAAACAAACACGGGAAACGAAGCCGCACATTGAACCAAGCCCTAATGAAGATTTTCCCAAGAAAACCCTTGAAGATTTGAAGAATGATGAAAAAGGGTCCTCTAATATGGAAGAATTGACACTTTATACCCTTGTATCTTCGTAATTACAAGTTTGGTCCCTAAAGTTTGTCAATATTGCAAAAAGGGCCCTCCAAAATGAAGAATTGGCAATTTTAGCCCCTCAACAAAGCTAAATTGTCAACCATTATCCTCCACAAAGTCAAATATATCATGAAGTCCTTCAAAGAACAAGAAAAGACAAGTTTGGTCCTTGAAATATGTTAATTTACAAAAAGGACCCTTGACTTTCAACATTTGGCAAGAATGGTCCCTCATAAATGAAGACTTGGCAATTTTAGTCCTCTAAAATGCCAATCATAAAATTCAAGACCATAATCCTTGAAGAAAATACCAAAACAGCCCTTCAAGAATCACAAAATGGCAAGAAATACCCCAGAAAATACTTTGGAAAAGTATTTGGGGCAAAAGTGTGAGAATGAAAAGTTTGATAACAAAGGATTCATGTTTATGGCTGATTATTTACAAAATGAAAGGAAATGGAAAGATAAGGGGTTAAATGTGGCCAGACAAGGAAGTTACCTAGACCAGTAGTGGGGTGACACGTGCCCCACTACCACTCCACAACCAATCAGATTGCACCTTTCATCCACATCATATCCCACTCACCAGATATTATTAATTAACTTTTCAAACATTAATTAAATAATATAATCTGGCGCTAAACACCTCCTAAACCCACAACAAAGATCAAATAATACTTTGCTTAGTGGGGATTGCACCAGAACGGTTCACTTTGTGTTTGGGTTTACTAGCACTAATAGGCATCGCAACTTGCTTCTTAGTTCTAGTATCTACGCCTTTGAAATTATTCATAGCACACATTGAATGATTAGCATTAACACATTTTCCACATTTGACACAAACAAATTTAACATACAAAGCATTCAAATCGTTCAAAGCATTCAAATCGTCATTACACGCGATTACAAACTTTTTATTCTTAAAAACATTCAAATTCCTAGGGTGTTCTTCTACTTCCTTCATCTTCCCTTGAGTCTTGTGTTTCTAGGCCTTATCATTCACCTGAGTGCTCTTAAGCTGAGGTCGGCTAACACTAGCAGCGGAGACTACTCATGTAGTAGAAGACACACGAATATTAGTGTTTCTAGAAGTCTGAGGCGATTGACTAACTTTGTTTGTGGGTTTAGTGGTCATTCTATACATCCCTGTTTTAATCACATTATTATGCTTAATGCTTGGTGCTACAATATTCCTTATGGGTTGAGTATGTGGTAACCTTTCCTTTCCATCCATCTTGGGGGCAAACACAGGTTTTGCAAACGAAGAATTTGAGAAAGCAGATGGTTTTCCCAACATAGAGGATCTATTCACTTTAGAGGCATTGGGTTGTCTAACAACAGGTTTCTTAACGCTAGGTTCCACAACTTTCCCACCCATCTTAGCAGCGAGTTTCTTAAACTTTGCTATTGCTATGTCTTTTTCTTGTAACTGAGCTTTCAAATCCGAAATATCAAGACTTTTTTCGTTTACTTCCAAAGGTGTATCATTTGAAAAGCTGCCAACTTTCTTTTGCAAAGTAAGTTCAAGTGAGTGACAATGTTTTTGAAGATAATCATATATGTGTTGAAGTAACGAAAACTCTTTTTGGTCAAGTTTATTCGAAAGCTCAGTTTCAAGACGTTCACATTCTTTAACTTGATCAAGCTATTTGCATGCAACATCAGAATATTCATCAATATCAGCACAAGATGTAACATAAACACACATAATATCTTTTGAGAGACATTCATGCAAGAGTAGATCATATGCTATAGAAAACTCGTCTCTTTCAGGTTGATGGTCATTCACTTCTTGTTCAAGAGATTCCACATATTTCAAATCATCAAACATTTCTTGCTTAATTAGTGTTTCAAATTCCAAAATATGTTTTTGCGTTCTTTCCGCAAGCGGAATCAAAATACTTTTCACAAGCACAATTATATCGTGAGGAATTTCTTTGTCTCCTTTCGAAAGTTCACGTTTTTTCAGTCATCATCAACAACCTTTTTGAAATTTTCAATGTTACTCTTGAGAATATTAAGTGCTTGCTTACTCTTGCTTACAGAAGCTTTATATGGCAAGTAGTCAATAAATTTTGAAACATTAGTTTTCTTAGTGGCAAAAGCTTGTCTCCGTTTAATTCTTATTTTTTCACATTCGAACAATATTTGCTCACGAGTTTTCTGTGTTTGTGGTTTGAAAAGACCATAAAGAATGTTTTCATAAGCATAATGATATGGTTAAACAAATTCTTTATTAACTTTTGGTCTAATCTCTTCTTCCAAATCGTTTGTCTCTTCACTATCAGGCCTAACAACAAGACAATTAAGATCGGTCCATTGCGACTCATCAAGATATAAGTGATGATTCTCAGATTGAGCTTCCTGAAGGTACTTAGGATTTGCAAAACTAGTTATATCTTTGAAAATTGAACGAGGTGCCAACATTCTCATGGTTTGAATTGATTGAATCGTTTTGTAAACAATTTTCTTGTAAAAATCAATTTGAGTTTCAAGTTCCACCATTTTGTCGATGTCATTCGCTTGTTTAGCTTTGAAATCCTTTTCCATCTTTTCAACCACATCTTTCTTTTCATTAACAAGTTTAGTTTTATCCTCTTGAATAAAACCATTTACTTGAGTTAGCTCATTGACTTTAGTGGTAGCAAGATACGTTTTGTGACGTTCAGTACTCAAAGAGGTGTTATAATTACGTTTCACTTGTTCTAGAAGCTTAAGAGTTTCATTATATTTTTGTTGAAAATCGTACTTTTTAACATTAATTAAACACCCTTTTTAGCCCTCAATCTCATTGGTCTTTTGAAGAAGCTGAGCTCTATAGCTATCAATGGTCTCACTAGATTTAATTAGAGCAGCTTTGCAGTCTTCAAAATTTTGAGTGACCGTAGCGTTTGCCTTCTTTAATTGCTTATGACTCTTTCTAGTTTCTTTGACATCCTTTTGTAAAGAAGCAATTAAGTTAGCAAGCGCAATACGCTCCTCATCATCATCATACTCATTTGCATGTTGATCATCCTCAGACTCATTATTGCACATGTCTGATGAATCGGGTGTGGTATTGCTATCAACCGTTTCCATCATACATGTGTCATTAATGGCTTTGGGTAGCTCACAATGCTCATGAGTATTACCAAACACATTATATTCCTCTTCAGTGTGTACCTTATCGATTGGCTCAGTATCAAAGATAGGACCATTGTCATCTTCAGTGATGTTGAGAACTTCATCAACCTTTGCCATGTACAAGTAATGTGCTTCAAGTTCTTGGTCGGAGGCTTCATCATCAGTATCATCAAGCATTGCTCCTTCCTCAACCGACAATTTAACCCCAACTTCCATCTTCTTTCATAGCAACATATTTTCCTTATGATAGCCAGAGTCCCTAACCCGTTTCAGCTTCCTACATTCCTTTGCCATATGCCCATAACCTTGACAATTAAAGCACTGAATCCTACTTTACTGAAACACTTGAGTACCAACAGTTTCCCTATTTCCAACAGTAGTAGCAATCCTATGTGTATCATATTTAGTATTTTGTCGATCATACCGTGCAGAACCCTCAACATGTGTTGGATTACGTCGATCATACCTTGGAGGACTTTCATCACGTTGACGTGTGTCATACCTTTGAGGACTCTCAACATATTGGTTCCTTGTATTTGATGATGTTCTAAGATTGTTGTTGGTGGGTTTGAAAATTTTCTTGTAGTTCTTCATAATAAAAGCAATTTGTTGCTTCATCTCCCTATCTTTCTGAGCTAGTTCTTCATCACTGTCCTCTTCAGATGATGGCTCAGGTGATGGTGATGGTGCTCTTGGTTCTTTATCTCGTGATCTTGTGGGAGCTGAATACTTAGATGAAGTGGATTATCTTGGTGATGAGGATGTAGTGGAGTACATTGGTGAGGAGGATGTAGTGGAGTATGACTTTGGAGCACGAGAGCGATGATCTTGAACGTGTTGAGTGGTAGACACTAAAGCAAGTGGATTAGCAGTCTTTGCTATCCTTTCAGCTCGAAGTTCATTCGGCTCATTCTAAATTTGTTTCCAAATGTCGAAGAGCGTGTGATAGTTGACCTCGTCTAACCTACTCTGTTGTTTCACCAAAGTTACGAATCGTGTCCACTCTGGTTGAAGTTGATGTAGAAATTTCACATTGAATTTCAGGGTGGAGACTTGCAAATTGTTTCTTGTTATGTCATTCATCATCTTGTAAAATCTTGAGTTATATGAATCAGTTGATTCCCCATCCAATGAAGTAAACTTACCAAAGTTCTAAAACAAGTTAGTTTTGACATCTTGCTTGTTAAGTGATTCTCCTTGTTGCAAGCGTTCAATGGAAAACCACATCTCTTTAGCGGTAGAGCATGCATCAATCGTTAAGTAAATATCATCCCCAATCCCACTTAGAATCAAATAGATTGCTTCTTTCTCTGCATCAATCCAAGCACGTTTCTCTTTCGAAGTGTTCTCATATGTTTCCTCAATTGTTTTCTCATCGCAACCAGTCGTCGAGTCGGTTGCTGGAACTGCAGGAATGGTTATTGTAGTGAGAGTATAGGGTCCTTCTTTGATACAACGTCGAAGAACATCACCATTAGGTTTTGTGTCAAGATATAGAAGGAATCGTGATTGCCATTGTGCATATCTACCAGTCACAAGCATTGAAGGTCTCTCTTTGTTACCCGCCACCATGATGTTGTTGTTAGTGACACGATACTCTTGAGTAGAATCCATATCTAGAAAATTGAAATTGATGAAGTGAAAACGGATCTTAAGTAAATGTGTTGTGATTGTTATTGTCGATGAATAAATGTTAAAATACCCTAAAAATTTTCACTTTTTTAAAAAAATTTCCATTTTCGGAATAATGGTGATTTTCGGAATAAGTGCAGATTTTCGGATAACTTGAGATTTCTGGATAAATGGTGATCTTCGGATTAATTGGGATCTTCGGATTAATTGGGATCTTCGGAATAATGTGGCTTTTTTGGATGTCATGTCTATTCGGAATAATGTTTCTTTTTTGGAATCATATACTTTTTCGGAATAAAGAAGGTTTTTCGGAAAATTGAAAGTTTACGGAAAAAATGAAATTTTCGGATTAACAACACTTTTTCAGAAAAATGGCCTTTTCACAATTATGAAGGTTTTTCGGATAAATCACAATCTTCGGAATAATTAACCTTTTTCGGAATAATGCAATTCGGATAAAGAACAATCTTCTGAATAATTACCTATCTTCGGATAAATCTTCGGAAAAACAGCCAATCTTCGGAATAATCAAGGATCTCTTCTTCGGAATAAAGAAATCTTCGGAATAACAACTAAACTGATTTTCAGAAAAGTCCCAATCTTCGGAATACCAAAACCCTTTTCCGAAACACCAATTTTCGGAATACCAAAACCCTTTTCCGAAGATAACCAAATCAAGTTACTGTTCTTCGTACCGAGCCCCAAAAACAATCCAAACACCCCAAAAACTTGCGATTTGAACCACAAAAACATAACCAAATCCCTACCAAAACTATGTAAGTGATTTACATCAAGATTTAGAACCCGAAAACACTAAAATAAATTATTTCGAGATGATTTTGATGATAAATCAACCGAACCAAACTATAAACCAAACAAGGAATCACAAATCTACCCCGTGGAGATTGATACCAATTGTTGTTCCCTAATTTATTCACTTCAACATGGTTGATTAATAGAAAATAGATGAAAACAATGAAGATTTCTAGAGAGAGAAAGTAGTAAGAGAAAGTAGAGAGAAGGTGGACAAAACTAGGTGAAATTAGATTAAGAAAATGAAAAGTCTTACCCTTCCTAACATGCTAGGAAGGGCTTTATATAGTCCGCCTACATGTGGGATTTGAATGGACTATATTGTTTAGGCCGGGCTTGAATAAATGCTTAGTACCTTGAAAGAGGCCTTTTAAGCTAGCCATCAAGCCCGGAATGTCACGACTATTTTAACTAACTAATATAACGTTCTAATAAATATTACAATAAAAACCTATGACCAAACATTCTTGTTTGACTCAATATTATGAGGCTAACAATTTTTTATAAATTCCATCATACATTTTAAACTGTTTCATGCATTATGAACTGCTTCATGGATTTATACATGGTTCATGCATTTTATGTCATCTCGTTTCAGATTTATGATTTATGTTGCGTTTTGTTTTAAACTGTCAGATGGTGAACACACGCAATGCTCAAGAGTTGGCTGCATCTGTCAATGCAGCTCTGTGAGACATCCTTCCCCAACTTCGCAATGAAATCAGGGACGAAGTTCATGCTGAAATTCAAGATCAATGGATTCAGTATGGCCCTCATCCTGAAAACTACTACAACAACAACAACAATCATCCACCACCACCACCTGTTACTCTCATGACTTGGTTGGAGAGATTCAACAAACAAAAGCCCCGTTTGTTTGAGCAGACTGACAGCCCCAATGAGGCTGAGGCTTGGGTTTCTCACGTCGAGAAGATATTCGATACGATGGGTGGTGACGGCGTTTTCTAGGCAAGACTGGCTTGCTATAAGTTTGAAGGTGATGTGCTGTAGTGGTGGAAGTCTGTCAAGTAGGCCAATTGTGGTGATAATTAGGTTGCACTCCTGACATGAGACCAGTTTAAGGAGCTCTTCCTTAACCAGTACTTTCCACATGGTGAATAGGAGAAGCTTAAGCAGGATTATCATAATAGCCGACAGGTTGCTGGGGAGAATAACAACGAATTCATGCAGAGGTTTCTCCGTTTGGCTGGTTTCTTCGAGGCAGCAGCTGGTACTGTCAAGGAGCAAGCTGAGAAGATTCGTTGGGCTCTTCGCACTTCGGTTGCCAACAGTTTCGTTTGTGTTACGTTCACTTCAGTAGCACATGTGGCCGATGCAGCCCGTAAGCTTGAGATGCTTCAGGAACGAGAGGAGTTTGGTGATGACGAAGCAGTGAAGAGGTATCTTCAATAACCAATTGTAAACCATTCTTTTCCATCAGTATTTTTATTTTCATATCATCCTCTGTTCAACCTTATATTCCAGGCAGAAGACTGACGACCGTAAGCCTGCAGCCGCTCAACAGCAAGCATCTAAGGGAAACAGTCAGACCAACGAACGTTCTTGTTCTAAGAGGCGTGGTGGTAATGATAATTACCGTAACAACGCTAATAACTCGAACAACAGCAGGTCCCTACATTAACCTTCTTTCATGTTAAACTATCTTATGTTATGGTATTCTGACACTCCAATAATTTTAATTCAGGAACAACAACAACGGTAGGGATCAGGACCATAGAGGTTCACAACCTAACCGTTCTACCTCATCTGGTAATTATTATACCTTCTATGTAATCATGTTTATGTTCCATGATCATGTCTGATGCATGTAATCCTGAAACAGGCTCTCAGATAACTAGGGCGCCTGATGGAGGATTTGGGCATCCTATCTGTCCTACTTGTTCGCGCAGACATTCTGGTATTTATCGCCAAGGTACTAGTGGTTGCTTCAAGTGTGGCCAACAAGGCCATCAGCAGAAGGATTGTCGCCAGGGTGAGATAGAAGGCACCTCTGGACATGCTGACACCAAGCCACCTCCTACTTCTGGTCGCGTGTTTACTACAACTAGAGATCAGGCGAATAAGACTTCAGGTACCATCACCAGAAATCTCTTTATGAATGGTTTGGCAGCATGTGTTCTATTGATACTATAGCGACTCACTCATTCATATCCACTACTTTTGTTGTACGTATTAGGATTTCCCCTATGCTATAAGATAATGCCTTATGCATTTCCACGCCACTTAGGGACTCTGTACGAATCACTCAGGCGTACATAGATCTTCCCCAAGAATTTGATGATAAGATATTTGATGATAAGATCTGTAGGACGCACTTCCTTTGATATATGCGATTTTGACTTGATTTTGGGCATGGACTGGTTATCCAAACACCAGGCTACGATTGACTGCCACACCAATCGAGTTATCTTCGGTGATGTTAAATGATAAGTGTTAAAACACTCATCAATTATGATCCAAAACCACTTAAAACACAGCCAAATACATTATATTTAACTGTAAAATATCAGAATTACGTAGGTATTTGTGTGTTTGTGTTTTCAGGTTAAGAAGATGCATTTTGGAGCAAACACGCGTTTTCAAGGTTTTTTTTATATAACAAAAGATGAAGAAAAAGATGAAAGATACTTCAAGGACGTTACTTGCCAAAATTACAAAGATGGAGGCCTAAAATTGTAATTTCATAAAGACAAAGGATGAAAAGGGATTTGCTTAAAAGTATTTTTAACACCTTTGATAAAAAAACAAGACTTAAAGGATTGAAACCAAATAAATGGGAAGTTTATTACTTAACTTTACGTGTCTTCCTCACCAAATCAAAGAGAAATAAATAAAGTTTTAGACGTTACATAACTTTCTCCACCATTACTTTAAACCGATTTCAAGAAAGCACAACAAGGTTTCAAACGAAGATTAAAACAACAAAAGTGCTCCTCTTGTTCTCCTATACAAGATGGTGCAACTTAACTAGATCAAGAGTTAAGAACGAAGAAACCCCCAATCTACATTTGATGAAGAACCCTAATAAGCTCAATCTCGTATTTACACGTGGCATGAAGGGATTGGATGGCACACGTCACACCTCCTCCGCTCGACGCCTATAAATACCGAGAGATCCACTCACTTGAAAGTGGTTAGCATATAGGAGTAGTTTTACACATAGTTAGTTAGATTAGGAAAAGATAGTTAGGTTTTCTCTCAAAGCTTTATGATTTTCAGTTGATCATTCAGTTAGATGTTTGTTATGATTCTGTTAACTAGTTGATCCAATTGTAACTAATTTCTTTTCCTCCATTAATGAAAGATTAAAGTTTTAAATTTCTAAGTCTTTTTCTTTCTCTATTTTTATTGCTTAATAGCTACTGTTCATCGAGAGTATATATTTCATGGATTAGTATGAATAATAATAATGTTCACGTAATGGAGTAATCTGGTGATGGTTCTGATATTGAATGTTCGTTATTCTAAAAACTTGTGATTTGTGGTTTAGTTATAAAAGATTTGAACTTGTTAGCTTTTGGTGAGATTTCAGTAAGTAAAATCTTAGAGTAAATCTCTGTGATATTTGGTCTTAATAAGCCAAAAAGCTCATAAGCTCTCTTGAGCTTATGAGAAGTTTTTAATAAAGTTGTTCCATTTTACCAGCTTTTGGTGAGATTTCAGTAAGTAAAATCTTAGAGTAAATCTCTGTGATATTTGGTCTTAATAAGCCAAAAAGCTCATAAGCTCTCTTGAGCTTATGAGAAGTTTTTAATAAAGTTGTTCCATTTTACCAGCTTTACTGAGAGTAGTGATATAGTTTTAAAAAATAGAAATTCCATTTGTAGTTTACAATCCTGAGCTGATCATAATCAGAAGGTTATTATTTGAGTTACTTGCTTCTATAAGAAGTTTCGGTTGCTGAATTTTGTAGGAAATTGATCACAGCTTATTTGTCATACGCCTCGACAGGCTGAAGTAGAGTACTGATTTTCAGAAGGTTTTAAGCCTGATTTTAGTTCAGTTCAGCGATGAGGTGTTTGATTTAAGGTAGCATAACGCTGAACCTTCGTCGTCAAAGGACTTGATCTTTGGATGTCGAGGTCACTATCTTGTTTTAATTTCTGCAATCTATAGGTTAATCAGCTATTGATTTGTTTGTAGTGTAACTCTCAAGTATTCTGTGTGTATTGCTAGCTGATTAGATGTTTACATTCTCCATAGTTCAGTGCTTTGATTCATGTTGGTTAGTTTAGCTATATTACTATGTATTCTAACAACTAGTGTTTGCTTTGTTTGTTGTGTTTCCAACAATTGGACTTAGTTTGCTTTGAACTTTAGTCTTTTGTCAATGAGGATAATTTCGTAGAGGGTAAACGGATAAAATTGGTGTAGTCTGAAAAGTGTATGGATAAATTATAGTTTTCATTTTCTTATAAAAACAACATATAGCTATAAATATTGTTCTTGGATGTATTTAAATTTTCAATTCATTTGTAGTTTTCTATTTTCATTTGAAGTTTACTGAGCTAGTCTTTTGTACTTTTGGACTACTAGTCTTTTCTAATGGACATTTAAAATTCTTGCTGGGCCAAATTCTTTCCTGATGGGCCTTTTGGTTTAAATTCGAACTGGAATAGTTATTTTGAGTAATAAGGAGTTAAATTTGTGTTTCCATTTTTTTACACAATTTGAATTTGAATATTTCCTAAAAGTACATTTTTATTTAAAAGATTACTTTTTAGTTTAATATTTTGTATTTTGCCTTTGTAGTGTAAGATTTTCATTTTTTTACTATTTTGTATTTTGAGCATTTAAATGATGTAATTGCAATGTGTTTTTAGACTAGTACGTATATGTAGAAAGTTAATATTTTTACAACTTTTACATGCTTTGTGTGCCAAGTAGTATAAATACCAATCAATCTTTTATCACCAAAAACAATTAAGTCAAACTTGAATTTGTTATATCAATTCGATAAGACCGAGAGAAAACAAACTAAAAAACGAGACATTAAATGGCGCAGCTGTCGGTTCTTTTCATGAAGATTAACGGTTTCCAGTGAGACGTATTGGATTTTGGGATCCGTTCACTTTGTGAATGTAATTTTTTCGTATTATAAATAAAAAACATAAAAATATAAAAAATATAAAAAATCACAAAATCACAAAATCAATTATTTTCCTAAAGAATTTAACCAAAAAAAATAAAAAAAATTCAAAAAGTAATATTTTTCCTAAAGATTACAACAAAAATATATTGTATATATCGTTTTTCATCGTTTTTACATACATATTATATCTAAAATTCAAATAAATACAAAAATATTTTTGATATATTATTATATGTAGATACATATACGTAGATATGAACACTTAATATACCTACTTCCATAAGTATTGTCGAGGCAATACACCGTGCTTGGGGGCGTTCCGGTCCTAAGTAAGTGTATCGATCAAATTTAATAAAGGCATAATAGATAAATACCATCATCTACTTGATCTAGAGAAAGAGGCCAATGTGTGGGGGGTATAAGGCGAGTGTCTTTCACATTCTAAAGAAGCATGCTTAATAAGTATGAAAACACTTATCCTTTTACCACTTATTTCCAATAATTACAAGACCAAAACGTGTATTTTATGGCGTAAAAGTCGGAATTATGCGTGGTTTGTGTTTTTATTGTGTTTTAGGACCAAAAGATGAAAAAGGAAGAAAACACGGGCTTTCACGGGCTTTTATCGAAGAAAACACGGGCTTTCACGGGCTTTTATCGAAGAAAACGAGAAAATACGAAGTCAAAAGATCAAGAGTGCAAAAAGAATGGAAGTCCAAGGCCTACTCTGAAGATTTACCGAAGAAAAAGTCTAAAGACGGAAGTTTAATGAAGTCGAAGAACTCAAGTCTAATTATTGAAGAAAATTAAAAGACGAGTTCAAATCCCGAGACGACATCGAGAAAGACAAAGAATTTAGATCGAGTCGAGAAGAAAAGAAAGAAAGAAGAAAGCATACATGCATTCCCCACTCCCTATATATACCCTCCTAATGACACATTAGGAGGGTGTTAGTCATTAGCTAGTTTTAATTTACTTTGTTTTAGTTTTCATTTTAGAGAGAGAAAGTGTTTAACTTTCTCTCACTAAAACTTCCTCTTTTCTTTCAAATTAAGCTTTGTTTAATCTTTGTATTAGAGTTTCATTAATCAAAAGTTCAAGTTTAAGTTTTTAATCTTTTATCTCTTTCTACCTTTCTTGATTTTACTATTATTCTTGATCCGAAACTTCATCATTGATCCGAATAGTCCTTTATTCGTGTTTTATTTAGATGTTTTAGTGATTAAAAAGTTAGTCTTTTTAGTCCTTACTAAGCTTTCATATGATTTAAGCTATAAGCTCTTTGTGCTTATTGGCATGTTTTAGCTTATTGCTTTTCGGATTACTTAAAAGGTTTACTCTTTTTAAAGTTCTTATATAAAGTTTATGAATTTCGTAT
Organism: Glebionis coronaria; assembly: GCA_025667525.1. Lineage (NCBI taxonomy): Eukaryota > Viridiplantae > Streptophyta > Magnoliopsida > Asterales > Asteraceae > Glebionis > Glebionis coronaria. Next base: position 68,375,615 of record CM046880.1, read on the forward strand.
CTTAAAAAGCTTTCAAATTTATGTTGTTTAAGAGTCGGTTAAGTGAGCTTATTGAACGTGCTTTGCTTATTAAGTTTTCAGCTTATCTCTATTTTCGGATTAAGTTTTTTGTTCATCGCATATTGGGGATTTACAACATTCCGACGAGAAGCTTGTTTCGATCGCAATAACCATTCGTGGTTATACTTTACGATCACGTGTACCATCCCCCTTATTCCGATCTGGGATTGCGATCGCTCATTTCGATCGCATATTCCGACGGAGTTTAAGGTTACTTTGTGACGAAACTCTGCCCAATTTTAGTTTGTAACATTCCGATAGAATCATATTACGACAGAAGTGTATTGCGACAGATACATTCCGATAGAACTGAGCTTGTGTATTCCGATCTGAAACATTACGACACCCAGCAACATTCTGATATTATACATTCTGATAGCTTTGCCACTTCTTACATTCCGATGGTGTTGTTTTCCGATAGAAATGACTTAATTATTCCGATGGTTCTAATTTTGGTGCATTCCGATAGAAAGGATTTGTTACATTCCGATAGTTTGAGCTTTTAAGTTTTAAAAGTTTTACAAAGTTTTAAGTTCTAAAATTACTTGTTAAGTTTTTAGTCAATTACACTTTACTCAACGACAATTATTTGCTTTTAGTTTAAAATTAGATAATCAAACCAAACCATCCTCTTGTTCACCAAAAGACAATTGAGTCGCACTTTCTACCAATAATCAATTCGAAAAGACTTGGAACTACGAAATTATTTTATACTTGGCTAAAACTTTGTATTAAATGGCGCCGCTGTCGGCTCTTTTTGTTAAGATTAACGGTCTTTAGTGAGAGACGCGTTGAATTTTGGGATCCGTTCTTTTAGGAACGTTATTTTCCTTGCTAAAAATTTTCAAAAATCCATAAAAATTCTAAAAAAATTTCAAAAATACAAAAACATTAAAAAATCATAAAAAGCATTTCTTTTCCAAAGGTTTTGCACCAAAAAGATTATATATATTCTCTGTTTCTTTGGTATCTTTTTCTTTTGCAGGTGTATGCGTACTAGATCTTCAAATTATTCTGAGCCCGAGACTCGTGAAGATTTAGATATGGCTGGTGTGCATAACAACAATAACAACCCACCTCTACCCAATTTGAATAACAATAACAACAACAACAATGCTCCCCCATCCGACTTAGGAACAATGGAGGAACTTTGTCAATCCACCATGAACGGACACGGAGGACCGATTGCGCCGGTGCAAATCACGGCTCCTGAATTTTCGTTGAAGCGTCACATGATCCAGCAAGTTTAAAACGCTTGGCCATTTAGCGGATTACCGGATGATGATGCCAACAAACATCTAGACAACTTCATTACCGTCACTCAAAGCATGAAACTACCCGGTGCTTCCATGGATTTTCTTCTCCTTCACCTCTTTCCACACACTTTATCCCATCATGCCGAAAAATGGTTTGATCGTCTCCCCAAAAACTCAATTCAAACATGGGATGACATGACTCAAAAAATTTTGTCGCGCTACTTTCCACCATCCATGGTCACTAGTCTTCGCAACCAAATCAGTGGATTCACACAAGAACCTGATGAGTCGCTTTTTGATGCTTGGGAACGCTATAATGTTTTGATCGACCGTTGTCCAAACCATAACATGCTCCCTGTTACATTGATTGATACTTTCTATAATGGTCTAACTTTTCGTGATTGTGATACGATTAATGCGGCCGCCGGTGGTACATTCATGAAGAGAAGACCTGAGGAATGTAGAAGTTGATAGAGAACATGACGACTCACCACAAAAATTGGGATTCATCTGCATCTTCAAGAAATAATCAGAGGGCCAATGTTTCTTCTACATCATCTAACCTAGATCTCACCGAACTTACCCGCCAAATAGCTGAGATGAACAAAAAATTCTTAACCATGGCTACAAACCAATTTCAACAAGCCAAAGCTATTGCACCTTCTTGTGAGATTTGCGGGGGTTCTCATTCGTACATCGATTGTCCTTCTACTCTTGACAATCCGGAAAATGTGTACGCCGCTAATGGTAACTTTGCTACAGGAGGCTACCAATATCCACCTAAAGGAGACCGTAAGTTGCTCAGTTATCGTTCCAACAATTATCTATCTCCACCCGGTTTTTCTCCTCAAAACCAAAACAAAAACAATTTCAACCGCAACAATCAAAGTCAACCTCGAGCTACCAATCAATATCAATCCCAAAGAAACCCATATCCACCTCAAGGTAATAATTCAGCTTACCAAGCCCCACCTCCCAACCAACCCACGACATTGAACCAAGACCTCGAAACTTACATGAGGACCAATAGAGAGATGGTGACGAATCTTCAAAGCCAATTCATTAACTTGAAGGGCGACATGGCAAAATGAGGGAACGATATTCGGGCTGAGCTAAGGAATGACATGGCCAAACAAGGGAATGCTCTACAAGCCTACATGAGAAACTCTATGAACAATCAAACGAATAACTTAAGGGACATGATGGCTAGTTTTTTCCCAAGTAATCAAGCCTCTGGTTCGGGTTTTCTTCCGAGTAATATCGTTGCTAATCCAAGAGGGGAGATGAAAGCAATCACCACTCGCAGTGGAAAAGTTTTAAAGGAACCCGAGCTTCCTACACCTACACCGGTGATTGTGACTAAGAAAAACGAATCCCTTTCTCCAATTCCTCCACCTTCTACTTACACCCCTCCACCACCCAAGGATGTGAGTGAGAATTCCATTCCAAAGCCTTCACCTCAACCCAATATACCTTATCCCTCAAGGTTGAGGAAAGAGAAGTTGAAGAACAAGGATGATATTCAGGTTTCTAACTTTCTTAAAATGTTTAAACATCTGAATTTTAATATCTCCTTTGTTGAGGCTCTCGCTCACGTGCCTAAATATGCTTAGATGTTTAAGGATCTTTTAAGTGATAAGGAAAAATTGCTCGACATCGCCAATACCCAATTAAATGAGAATTGTTATGCCGTTCTTTTGAGAAAACTTTTAGTTAAGTTAGGAGATCCGGGTCGTTTTCTCATTCCTTGCAACTTCCCCGGGGTAGAGAATTGTATGGCCCTAGCCGATCTAGGTGATAGTATCAACTTAATGCCTTTAAGCATTTGGAAACAATTATCTCTACCCGAGCTAGTCCTCACCCGAATGACCTTGGAATTAGCTAACCGTACGGTTGCTTATCCAGTGGGGATAGCCGAAGATGTCTTCGTCGGTGTCGACTGATATGAGCTTAAACTCATATCCTTTTATCAACAAATAACCCTAAAACATGAAGCAAAATACCAATTTATCTTGTAAAAAGCAGTGTTATGTGGTATGTTTGTGTTTGTGTGATCTTATGTAGGTAAAAGGATACAATTTCAAGCAAACAAGGAAAAACCAAGCTCAAATGGATGAAAAAGACAAAAGAGGATCAAAAGTGACAAGACTTTGAAGTTCAAGGACCTATCTTAACAATTTGTGAAAGTTGAAGGACTTAAAGTGCAAATTATGGAAAGTCAAGATTAAAGTCAAATCTGGTCAAACTATCAAGTCAACTCAGTCAAAGGGTCATTTTATACAAGTTTTGGAAGTTAAAGGACTAAAAATGTCAAAGGAATGAAGATATTAGCTTGAAATGGGAATCTGCCAAGTACAAGGACTTAATCTGCCAATTTTGGAAAGTTATACAATGTTTAATCCAAGTGAAAAGGGCTCAACCAATGAGAAGAGAGAAAGGACATCACACGGATTGCCACTTCACCCTCATTAATACCCACTACTGCCGTTTTCATTTATTACAAAATCATAACAGTTTCAATCCGCAACTCTCTCTCTCTACCAATCAAAGGCCGCCACGTGTCCTTCTCCTTCAACAAAAATATTTACCAGGAACGGGATTTTGATAGAAAGCGTTTCATGAAAAGATCAAAATACCAAAGTTGCTCAATTTTGGAAGACGAATCCAATGATGTTATCCAATTAACGAATAATCCATTCAATCAAAAATCCCCAAATCAGTTCATCACCTTCAAAGAAGATTTGCAGAATTCCTCCACGTGTCAAGTTATGATTGGCCCAAACACGTCACAACTCCAACAGAATCTCCCTTTCATGCCTATAAATACCCAGCTTGTACTTCATTTGAAAGGTAGCTTAAATTTTGTAAACACATAGTTCTTAAATTCTCCTTTCCCTTTTTCCCTCCTTTTCACCTAACTACTCAAGAGTCTGACAAACTCTTGAGTCAGTTAGTTAGTTAGAAGCTTGTAACTACCTTTTGTAACTGAATTCTTCAATAAAATTTCAAATTCAAGTTTTCCCGCCAAATTCTGTTCTTCAATTCCTGCTACTTTCCTGCTGTTGTGTGATTCCATTGATACTGTTAGATGTTTGTTATGATCAACCAAAGATCATAACTGACATTGTTGAAGTTTTATTGCTGTTTGATCAGAATTCTAGCATTTCCATTGTTCTTGAAGAATTCATGGCAGAATGATGATTTGTAGCTGTTTTGATTGTTGATTTGAGTTGATTACTAGTGATAGGTGGTGGTATCACTAGGGCAAGAGAGCTCAGCGCTCCTCTTCTTCCCAAAGGACCTCTACATTAGGTTTCAAAGCTCTTGATTTTTGTTCCTCTAAATCAGTCAAACTGCATGCTCAATTCTCTAGTTTAATGTTGATGGCTGCCTGATTATACTTGATTAGTTACTGTTTGATTGTGTTTGAGTGTTTGTAGTTTAGTTACTTCATACTTGTTCATTTGAGTTCAGTTTTGTAGTTATTAGCTCATTTTCAGTAACTTTTTAGCTAAACACCTTAATTGAGTTCTAGTCTTGGTTATTGCTTGTTATTAGCTTGAAAACATTTCATTTTGTTCACTAAAACAAGTCTGCTATAGCTCTTTAATCAGTTTAAATCATAACTCATAAAGTCTTTGTAAAAGTTTGATCAAAACCTTTTAAGGAGTGTTTGGGAGTAGTTGTAAATCAGTTTTCAAGTATTAGAATTTGGTGTTTTAGAGTTTGTTTCTAGTCAATAAGTGGTAATAAGTAGTTCTTAGTCATTTACAAGTCATAATAACAGTCAAAAAGGCAATTGGTATAAAAATAGTTTGGGTTATACTTGTTTTCAGCTTTGGTTAACAAACTTGTCAATTTCATTTGCCTAGTTCTTTTTAATTCCTTGATGAAATTTGTTCAAATTTGTTTCCAGTCATAGCTTACATCATAATCTTTCAGTATCTAGAAGGAAAATCTACAGTTTTAGAAAATAAGCTAGAAAACAGCTTTTTAGCTCAAGCTTGAGCAAATGTCATTCTCTGATGTGAAAGGCTTACTGTTTTACTAGTTCTCATTATCCACTTCAGAAAAGTCTTGATTTTCTTTCACCAATCCATCTAGTTAGCATTGGATATGAAGTTTTGAAATTTTGAGCTTTTTCCAAAAATTGGTCAACGTTTGGTCAACATAAGCTCAATTTAGCTTATTCCAGATATCTAGCTTATTACTGGATGAAATTTGTTCTAATTTGATTTCCCCTTCTTTAAATCAAGTGCTTAATCAGTTTTGATAATAAAATCAAGTTGTGGATGTTTGGATTAGGCTGTAGCTTATTTTGAGCTTATTGATAAGCACTCAATTGCTTATTTTGGACTTTTAGCTTATTTCCTTTAACACACGTTTCTTAAATCGGATTTGAAGTTGTTTGCAAGTTGTTTCAGCTTAATTGGTTGAGTAATAAGCTCAAACGAGCTTAATCATTCTTGTTACCCGTTTTTAGTTAGAATTTTGATTTTATTGCACTTTAGTCCCTAGAATTCTAATCAGTTACTAAACCTAGCTAAACTTCCTAATTTTCTGGATTTTGCATAATTCAGTCCTTTACTTTGCAAAGTTGTTAATTTCAGTTGTTAAAGTTTGGTAGTTTGTTGAAATTTGGTTAGTTTGTTAAAGTTTTTACAAGTTTAGTCCTTTTAGTTAACTGTTTTACATTTTTAGTCCTTATAACTTTTAGAATTTACATTTCAAGCATTTACATTTTATAGAAATTACATTTTCAGTCCTTATAGTTTTAAATTTTGCATTTTTATATTTTACTTGAATAAAATTTGGAATTTGCAACTTGTTTTACGTATAAGTAGGTTTATATTTTTCATTTTTAAATAGTTTTGTTTGAATTAGCAATAGATTACCAAGCAAGCTTGAACAACCAAAAACAATTATAAATTTGATATTGATTGGACTTTCTATTAGTTAAGAACTGAGAAAACGAACTTGCATTATACACATATCAAATGGCGCCGCTGCCGGTTCTTTGACTACACGAGAGACTATCGATTGACGGTTTTCATTGGCTTTTGGGATCCGTTCATTTGGTGAACGTTATTTTTACGTATCATAAATCAAAAACAAATAAAAAAATCAAAAATATAAAAATATATAAAAACTAAAAAAATTAACAAAACAATTCTTTTCCTAAAGAATTGACCAAAAAAAAATTAAAAAATCCAAAAAGCAATCTTTTTCCTAAGAGATTGCACCCAAAAATATATATTATTGGATTCTCTCGGTTTTTATGTACATATAGTATTTTCCTTTAAAAACTCATAAATACAAAAATATTTTCCATATATTATTATAAGTAAATACGTATACGTATAAGAACAATCAATCTACATATCTTCCATAAGTATTGCCGAGGCAATACACCGTGTTGAGGGGCGTTCCGGTCCTTGACACGCGTATCGATCAAACAAAATAAAGCAAGAATAGATAAATACTCTCAATAAGCAATAATTCGAAGAATATGAACATTTAAGTGAATAGAAAGGCGATGTGCTATAAAATGCCATCTAAGGGTCAATAGGTACTTAAGTGCTTCGCGCCACCTAACCCCCCGTTCACTTGGGAGTATTCTAAGAAGGAAAGCTTCATTGAGGGTCTTGCACCCAAAGTAGTATTACATATATTGTTATTTTCTTGTGGATATTTAATATCGAAACTCGAAGAGGATAATCTTATTCTTTTCAAAGTCACACGAGAGCTTCTCTCTCATTCCTCGTATTGAGTTGCATGCTCACTCGCGGGCGTGCACAAATACCGATTGGTGTACAACCTCTTCCTCCGAAAAGGAAGAAAAAGAGAAAGAGTAAGACCACCACCGTTCACCAAGCCGATCACGAGAATCGTGCTTTGTCACCACCACAAGGAGCCATGGCTATTGATAACCGTACTTTGTATGAACGTATGCAATCCAACGTTCATGGATATGTTAGTGCCATTAAGATTCCCGACTTTCCCGCTAACACATTTGAGCTACATACATCTATGATCAATATGGTTGCTGCATCACCTTTCTTTGGAAAACAAAATGAGGATCCCCATGCTCACCTTAAGAGATTCCTTTCACTTTGCAACACCATTAAGCATAATGGGGTTCCACATGAGGTCATTAGATTGATGTTAGTGTCATTTTCCTTAGATGGGAGTGCTAAGCATTGGTTAGACACCCAACCACCCGATAGTATCACCACATGGGATGATTTTACCACTAAGTTTTTGAACAAATTCTTTCCTCCACAAAAGACTATGGCTTTGAGGAATTTGATTATGGGCTTTACACAAAAACCTAGTCAATCCTTTGGTGATGCTTGGGAAGAGTATAGTGAGTTGTTGAGGCGATGCCCTAATCATGGAATGGATGATCTAAGCCAAATCAATACCTTCTATAATGGCCTTAAACCTCACCACCAAGATTCACTAAATGCTTCCGCGGGAGGGAGTATTCATTTCAAGACATACCATGAGGCTTTGAACATTATTGAGACTAAGGCAATGGTTCAAACAAACGATCCATTTGAAGAAAGAGTGCATGTTATCCAAAACACTTCTCAAATCCCTTTTGACAACCAACTCCTCAAGTTTCAAGAAGCTATTTTTCAAAGGATGGATAGAGAAAGTGAGAGGCATTTGCAAGCACAACAAGACATGCTTCAAACTTTTAAGAGCATGACATTGAACAATTCCTCAAACAATGTGAATGCCATCACCATTTCTTGTGTTACTTGTGGAGGTCCCCACTCTTATGAACAATGTGACAAGGTGCAAGGGTATCAAGGGGAATGCTATGCTTACCAAGAGGAACACCGTGAACACTTCAAGCCTAACATCAATCCAAATAACCTTTCTTACAAATCCCAAAATTACCTTACTCCACCCGGCTTTCCACCCCAACCACCCACCCAAATTCAACAAAATCCTCCTCAAATTTTAGCAAGGAATCAAGGGCAAAGACAACCATACCAAGGAAATAACTACAAGGCACCAAATCAATTTCAACCTCAAGCAAGTACCTTTTATCCACCAAATCAAGGATTTAACTCTCAACCTTTACCTTTCCAACCTCAAGGTTTTCAAGGTTATGTGCCACAAGAGTTAAACACAATGGATTTTTTTCAAAAGATGAATCAAGAGAATGAAAAGAAATTCCAAGCTATGGACAAGAAAATGAATGACCAATTCAATAAGCTTTTCATGGCATTAAATCAAAGACCACAAGGAGCTTTACCTTCCAACACACAAACAAATCCTAGGGCCAATGTCAATGCCATTACAACAAGGAGTGGTACAACAACAAAGGATCCTTCACCTCCTAAACCTACTATTGTTCAACCTACTTGTGCTCCTACTTGTGATAAGCCTTCTACTTCTACTCCACTTCCTCAAAGTGTTCCTATTCACTCAAACACACCTCCTCAATCACCTCATACTTCTCCTTTACCTTCCACACTTCCCAATGAAGAGGCTAACAAAGACAAATCTTCCACTACAACACCTAATACACCTACACCCAAACCTACTCTTCCATACCCTTCAAGGTTGAAAAAGGACAAGTTAAAGAACAAAGATGACATACAAGTCTCCAATTTCTTAAGGATGTTCAAGCAACTCAATATCAACATATCCTTTGCGGAAGCTCTCACTTATATGCCAAAGTTTGCTAAGATGTTCAAGGATTTGCTCTCAAACAAAGAAAAATTGGTTGATTTGCCCAACACATCACTTAATGAAAATTGTTCCGCGGTGTTACTTAAAACCTTACCAACAAAACTTGGAGATCCGGGGCGCTTCTTGATACCTTGTAATTTTCCCGGTGTTGAAAATTGCATGGCTTTGGCGGATTTAGGGGCAAGCATAAATCTCATGCCTTTATCGGTTTGGAAACAACTCTCTCTTCCCGAGCTCACCCCCACTAGGATGACTCTTGAACTAGCCAACCGAACCATAGCTCACCCCGTAGGTATAGCGGAAGATGTGTTTGTAGGTGTGGATAAGTTTACATTTCCGGCCGACTTTGTAGTGGTCGATTATGACATGGATCCTAGAGTGCCTTTGATTGTTGGTAGACCGTTTTTGAGAACGGGTCGTACCTTGATAGATGTGGCGGAAGGAGAATTAATTATGAGAGTAGAGGATGAGAAAGTGGTGTTTAAGTTAGGGAAAGTTTGTGATAGAAAAGAGGTTAAGGAGTCTAGACCTTGTGAGACGATTAACATTATGGATGTGTTAGATGAAGTGTGTAATGAACACTTTCATGATGCTTGTAAGAATGCTAGTGATGAGATTCCACATGTTGAAACCGTGGCCTCAATTGCTCCCTCTTTAACACCTTTTGGAGAGAGTGATTTCCTCTTGGAGGAATTTGAGTCCAACTTTCTTGGTGATGATGATTCTCCCATTAATTGGGAAGAAGATATTCTTACAATCCAAAAGTTGCTCAATGAGGACCCTATTCCTTCCCCTATTCCACAAGAGATTACCATTGAGGAACCTTCCATAGTAAAACCTTCCATAGAGAGTCCACCTCCCATTGAACTTAAGGAACTTCCATCCCACTTAGAATATGCTTTCTTAGAAGGAAAAGACCAATTACCGGTGATTATTGCTAAGGAATTGAAAGAGGATGAGAAGGAGCAACTTATTGAAGTCCTTAAGAAACATAAGAAAGCTTTAGCATGGAAAATATCCGACATAAGGGGAATTGATCCACATTTTTGTACTCACAAAATCCTTATGGAGGATGATTATAAACCCGCCATTCAAAACCAAAGGAGAGTTAACCCAAAAATTCATGAGGTTATTAAGAAGGAAGTGATTAAACTCTTAGATGCGGGTATGATTTACCCCATTTCCGACTCTCCATGGGTTAGCCCGGTTCATTGTGTTCCAAAGAAGGGTGGAATCACCGTGGTGCCTAATGAGAACAATGAGCTTATTCCCACGAGACTTGTAACCGGTTGGATAGTTTGCATTGATTATAGAAAACTCAATGAGGCAACTAGGAAAGACCATTTTCCGCTTCCCTTTATGGATCAAATGCTTGAACGCTTAGCGGGAAATGAGTACTATTGTTTTCTTGATGGCTTTTCGGGTTATTTTCAAATACCCATCGACCCTAAGGATCAAGAAAAGACCACATTCACTTGTCCATACGGTACATTTGCTTACAAGAGGATGCCTTTTGGCCTATGTAATGCACCGGGGACGTTTCAAAGGTGCATGATGGCGATTTTCCATGACATGATAGAGCAAACCATGGAGGTTTTTATGGATGACTTTTCCGTATTTGGGAACTCCTTTAGCTCTTGTCTCACCAATCTTGAGAGAATGCATAAGCGTTGTGAGGAAACACGTTTGGTGCTTAATTGGGAGAAATGTCACTTTATGGTAAAAGAGGGGATTGTTTTAGGACACAAGATATCCAATAAGGGATTAGAAGTTGATCGAGCCAAAATTGATGTGATTGCTAAGCTTCCCCCACCCACCTCGGTTAAAGGTGTGAGGAGTTTCTTAGGTCATGCGGGTTTTTATAGGCGCTTTATACAAGATTTTTCTAAGATAGCTAGACCGATGACTCATCTCTTGGAGAAAGAGGCTCCTTTCATTTTTGACCAAGCTTGTTTAGAATCTTTTGAGACACTTAAGGAAAAATTGACAAAGGCTCCCGTTTTGGTTTCTCCAAATTGGGAATTACCTTTTGAGCTTATGTGTGATGCTAGTGATTATGCGGTGGGGGCCGTCTTAGGACAAAGAGTTAATAAGCATTTCCAACCTATACACTATGCGAGTAAAACCATGACCGGTGCACAACTTCATTACACTACCACGGAAAAAGAGTTGCTTGCTATAGTATATGCTTTTGAGAAGTTTAGACCATACCTTGTGCTTTCCAAGACCATAGTGTATACGGATCATTCCGCTCTCAAGTATCTTATGACAAAACAAGATGCTAAGCCTAGGCTTTTGAGATGGGTTTTGTTGCTTCAAGAGTTTAAGATAGAGATTCGTGATAAAAAAGGGCCCGAGAATTTAGCGGCGGATCATTTGAGTAGACTTGAGCATCCTTTTCAAGGAGATTTCCCACATCAAGAAATCAATGAATCCTTTCCATTAGAGGAGCTCATGTCTATCTCTTCCCAAGAGGATGCCACACCTTGGTTTGCGGATATTGCAAACTATCTTGTGGGCAATGTGCTTATTGAGGGTCTTACTTACCAACAAAAGAAAAAGTTTCTTAAGGAAGTTAAGTATTACTTTTGGGATGATCCATATCTTTTTAGGCAATGTGCGGACCAAATCATTAGACGGTGTGTAGATGGGCCCGAGGCATTTAAAATCTTAGAGGCATGTCATAAAGGACCTACGGGTGGACATTTTGGGCCTAACTACACCGCCAAGAAAGTCTTTGATTCGGGTTACTATTGGCCTTCCATTTACAAGGATGCCCAAGAGATGGTGAAATTTTGTGATGTTTGTCAAAGACAAGGAAAAATTACACAACGTGATGAGATGCCACAAAATTTTATCCAAGAGTGTGAGATATTTGATGTATGGGGAATAGATTTCATGGGACCTTTTCCATCCTCTAAGGGAAACAAGTATATACTTGTGGCGGTGGATTATGTGTCCAAGTGGGTGGAGGCTAAAGCCTTACCTACTAATGATGCTAGAGTGGTTGTAAAGTTCTTGAAACAATTGTTTGCTAGATTTGGTGTACCTCGGGCCATCATAAGTGATCGTGGTACGCACTTTTGTAATGATCAATTCACGAGAGTTATGAAGAAATATGGAGTGAATCATAGACTTTCTACCGCGTATCACCCTCAAACAAATGGTCAAACCGAGGTCACAAATCGTGGTTTAAAGAGGATTTTAGAGAGAACGGTGGGAGAGCATAGAGCTTCTTGGTCGGATAAGCTTGATGATGCTTTGTGGGCGTTTAGGACGGCTTTTAAGACACCAATTGGTTGTACTCCTTATAGGCTTGTCTATGGAAAAGCGTGCCACCTCCCATTTGAGTTAGAACATAAGGCATCTTGGGCTCTCAAGTGGGCTAACTTTGATTTAAACCAAGCCGGTTCACATAGGAAAGATCAAATCAATGAAATGGATGAGTTGAGAGCCAATACCTATGAGAATTCTTTGCTATATAAGGAAAAGACTAAGAAATTGCATGATGCTAAGATTAAGAATCGTGAGTTCAAAGTTGGAGAGCCGGTTCTCCTCTTTAACTCAAGATTGAAGCTTTTTGCGGGCAAGCTTAAGTCAAGATGGTCCGGTCCATTCACCATTGCTCAAGTGTTTCCATATGGAACTCTTGAGTTGTCCCAACCCGATGGTCCAAATTTTAAAGTGAATGGTCACCGTGTTAAGCACTACTTTGGGGAGGACATTTCCGTTGAAATGGTCCAAGAGGTCCCCATTTTCCCCATGAATTAATTCATTGAGGGATGAGTCGAGCTAGAGACTCATTAACTCAAGCATCGTATAACTAGGTTTAGAGTGTTGTAGGTTAGAAATAACGGCATAGATTTGGAGATAAGTGTAGGGGAGACCTTCTTTTGTCTTCATGTTTGTTTGTAGGGTTGCTCACTCATCTCATGCTTTGGAGCTTATGGAGGAGGCCCTTGTATCCGGTTCACTTCGTTACTTTAGTGATTTTCCATTGACACCTTGTGCTTAAACATGATTTCACTAATAGTAGTCCTTTCCTTAACTTGGGTTAAGCAAAGTCTATTCATTGTCATAAGTGTAGGGGAAGTTTTTATACTTCCATGCTCTTAAACATTGAGGACAATGTTTAGCTTAAGTGTAGGGGAGACTTCTATCGAAGTGACCTTACCTAGAACTTGTCATTGTCTTGCATGATAACATGAAAAATTGATTTTTCAAACATTTTTCAAATTTTTGATCTACTTTGGCCACCAAAAATATGCATTCATAATTTTTGCATCAATCATTTTTCATTTGCATAACACATTTGCATTGTATATATTTCTTCTCTTATTTTTCATCAAAAATATATAAAAAGGAAAAATATAATAAAACATGGTTTTAACAAGTTTAGACTTCTTTGACATATTAGGCCCGCCATGGATATTTTGACTCAACCCGAGTTTGCTTATTTTATCACTCTCTAGCTAGTATCCTTAACCATGTAGTCCTTCATTGGTCTATTAGGCTAAGCTTCCACCAATTTCATTCTTTGAAATTTTAAATTTGTGGAGAATGGGAAATGATAGAGTTGAAGCAAGTGTAAAAGGGCTAGATAGACTTCATGGCAATTACTTGTGGCTAAATCCTTCTCTTCTCTACCTCTATTTCTTCGCTTGTATATAATTGTTAATAAATAATCAAGTACGGTTTTAATTGGTTTGTAATCTCTTATGCATTTTTGGCTAATCATTTATGGTTGATATGAGTACGTCTTAAGATTCTAAGTTAGCACGTTTTATGTGTACTAGACTTGTGTCATGCTCCATATTTAGCGGGGGTTTTTCCTTTTCTTCTTTGCAAATTTCTTGGTGAGGAATAAAGAAAAATAAGAGCGGCTTATGAAAAAAATGAGTGGCTAAAAAAAGAAAAAGAAAAAAAAAAGAAAAAGAAAAAAATAATGCAAGACTCCCAAGAGGGGCAGTGTGGTGTTAATTATAGTGACTATTGAGTTCCAATATTACCTTGACGGGTTGCGGGGATTCAATAGATTGCTCCAATCCAATATTACCTTGACGGGTTGCGGGGTTGAAGATCCAAAATCTCAAAAAGACGAGGATGTAAATTATTGCGTGAGTTTTATTTTTCTTTCCTTAGCGAGTGTGTAGTTACTTATGAAAGCATGACATGAGGATTTTACACATAAGGCGAATGACTTATTACTCTTAATACGGACTTGTATTAATTGTGAGCGGTTTTTCAAGTAATGGATGAGATGATTACTTAGGATTAAAACCGTGCTTCCTTATTTTTGGATTTTACACTTCTTATATTTCACGCTTGAATAATGACAAATTTGCCCACAAGCAATTTGCTCAATTAATAACTGGTTCCACATTTAATTGTCATGAATAAGTTGATGCACTTTTTACTTGTGAATGCAATGATCCCATTTACTAGCTTGGTATGGGGAAAGTGAAACTTGAGGGTGATAAATGTTCATGGTATCCAAGCCCTAATCCAAGTCTTTGAATTCTTTATGAGTTATTTCCATCAAAACCATTTCAAGAAAAATCAAAAAGATATAGATAGAATTGTATTTTGATTCATTGCATTATTAAAAGTCAAAATCATGCATCATCTAGTTTAGAGTAGTGTAGATGCATCTCATATGGCCAAGGTGGATTAATTATGAGGGAAATGTAAATTTTTAAGCCTTGAAATATAATATTGCATGAGGACATGGCAATGCTCAAGTGTAGGGGAATTTGATATGAGCTTAAACTCATATCCTTTTATCAACAAATAACCCTAAAACATGAAGCAAAATACCCATTTATCTTGTAAAAAGCAGTGTTATGTGGTATGTTTGTGTTTGTGTGATCTTATGTAGGTAAAAGGATACAATTTCAAGCAAACAAGGAAAAACCAAGCTCAAATGGATGAAAAAGACAAAAGAGGATCAAAAGTGACAAGACTTTGAAGTTCAAGGACCTATCTTGACAATTTGTGAAAGTTGAAGGACTTAAAGTGCAAATTATGGAAAGTCAAGATTAAAGTCAAATCTGGTCAAACTATCAAGTCAACTCAGTCAAAGGGTCATTTTATACAAGTTTTGGAAGTTAAAGGACTAAAAATGTCAAAGGAATGAAGATATTAGCTTGAAATGGGAATCTGCCAAGTACAAGGACTTAATCTGCCAATTTTGGAAAGTTATACAATGTTTAATCCAAGTGAAAAGGGCTCAACCAATGAGAAGAGAGAAAGGCCATCACACGGATTGCCACTTCACCCTCATTAATACCCACTACTGCCGTTTTCATTTATTACAAAATCATAACAGTTTCAATCCGCAACTCTCTCTCTCTACCAATCAAAGGCCGCCACGTGTCCTTCTCCTTCAACAAAAATATTTACCAGGAACGGGATTTTGATAGAAAGCGTTTCATGAAAAGATCAAAATACCAAAGTTGCTCAATTTTGGAAGACGAATCCAATGGTGTTATCCAATTAACGAATAATCCATTCAATCAAAAATCCCCAAATCAGTTCATCACCTTCAAAGAAGATTTGCAGAATTCCTCCACGTGTCAAGTTATGATTGGCCCAAACACGTCACAACTCCAACAGAATCTCCCTTTCATGCCTATAAATACCCAGCTTGTACTTCATTTGAAAGGTAGCTTAAATTTTGTAAACACATAGTTCTTAAATTCTCCTTTCCCTTTTTCCCTCCTTTTCACCTAACTACTCAAGAGTCTGACAAACTCTTGAGTCAGTTAGTTAGTTAGAAGCTTGTAACTACCTTTTGTAACTGAATTCTTCAATAAAATTTCAAATTCAAGTTTTCCCGCCAAATTCTGTTCTTCAATTCCTGCTACTTTCCTGCTGTTGTGTGATTCCATTGATACTGTTAGATGTTTGTTATGATCAACCAAAGATCATAACTGACATTGTTGAAGTTTTATTGCTGTTTGATCAGAATTCTAGCATTTCCATTGTTCTTGAAGAATTCATGGCAGAATGATGATTTGTAGCTGTTTTGATTGTTGATTTGAGTTGATTACTAGTGATAGGTGGTGGTATCACTAGGGCAAGAGAGCTCAGCGCTCCTCTTCTTCCCAAAGGACCTCTACATTAGGTTTCAAAGCTCTTGATTTTTGTTCCTCTAAATCAGTCAAACTGCATGCTCAATTCTCTAGTTTAATGTTGATGGCTGCCTGATTATACTTGATTAGTTACTGTTTGATTGTGTTTGAGTGTTTGTAGTTTAGTTACTTCATACTTGTTCATTTGAGTTCAGTTTTGTAGTTATTAGCTCATTTTCAGTAACTTTTTAGCTAAACACCTTAATTGAGTTCTAGTCTTGGTTATTGCTTGTTATTAGCTTGAAAACATTTCATTTTGTTCACTAAAACAAGTCTGCTATAGCTCTTTAATCAGTTTAAATCATAACTCATAAAGTCTTTGTAAAAGTTTGATCAAAACCTTTTAAGGAGTGTTTGGGAGTAGTTGTAAATCAGTTTTCAAGTATTAGAATTTGGTGTTTTAGAGTTTGTTTCTAGTCAATAAGTGGTAATAAGTAGTTCTTAGTCATTTACAAGTCATAATAACAGTCAAAAAGGCAATTGGTATAAAAATAGTTTGGGTTATACTTGTTTTCAGCTTTGGTTAACAAACTTGTCAATTTCATTTGCCTAGTTCTTTTTAATTCCTTGATGAAATTTGTTCAAATTTGTTTCCAGTCATAGCTTACATCATAATCTTTCAGTTTCTAGAAGGAAAATCTACAGTTTTAGAAAATAAGCTAGAAAACAGCTTTTTAGCTCAAGCTTGAGCAAATGTCATTCTCTGATGTGAAAGGCTTACTGTTTTACTAGTTCTCATTATCCACTTCAGAAAAGTCTTGATTTTCTTTCACCAATCCATCTAGTTAGCATTGGATATGAAGTTTTGAAATTTTGAGCTTTTTCCAAAAATTGGTCAACGTTTGGTCAACATAAGCTCAATTTAGCTTATTCCAGATATCTAGCTTATTACTGGATGAAATTTGTTCTAATTTGATTTCCCCTTCTTTAAATCAAGTGCTTAATCAGTTTTGATAATAAAATCAAGTTGTGGATGTTTGGATTAGGCTGTAGCTTATTTTGAGCTTATTGATAAGCACTCAATTGCTTATTTTGGACTTTTAGCTTATTTCCTTTAACACACGTTTCTTAAATCGGATTTGAAGTTGTTTGCAAGTTGTTTCAGCTTAATTGGTTGAGTAATAAGCTCAAACGAGCTTAATCATTCTTGTTACCCGTTTTTAGTTAGAATTTTGATTTTATTGCACTTTAGTCCCTAGAATTCTAATCAGTTACTAAACCTAGCTAAACTTCCTAATTTTCTGGATTTTGCATAATTCAGTCCTTTACTTTGCAAAGTTGTTAATTTCAGTTGTTAAAGTTTGGTAGTTTGTTGAAATTTGGTTAGTTTGTTAAAGTTTTTACAAGTTTAGTCCTTTTAGTTAACTGTTTTACATTTTTAGTCCTTATAACTTTTAGAATTTACATTTCAAGCATTTACATTTTATAGAAATTACATTTTCAGTCCTTATAGTTTTAAATTTTGCATTTTTATATTTTACTTGAATAAAATTTGGAATTTGCAACTTGTTTTACGTATAAGTAGGTTTATATTTTTCATTTTTAAATAGTTTTGTTTGAATTAGCAATAGATTACCAAGCAAGCTTGAACAACCAAAAATAATTATAAATTTGATATTGATTGGACTTTCTATTAGTTAAGAACTGAGAAAACGAACTTGCATTATACACATATCATCGACAAATTCACCTTTCCGGCGTATTTTGTTGTCGTTTACTACGAGATGGACCCCCGTGTTCCATTAATCGTTGGACGTCCATTCTTGAGGACCGGTCGCACTTTCATTGATGTAGTCGCGGGCGAATTAATCATGAGAGTTGGTGACGATAAAATCGTCTTCAACATGGGTAAACTTTCTAAGCAGCCTTCTTAACATGAGAGCGTTAATTTCATTGACGTTCTTGATGAGGCTTGTGAAGAACAATTCAAAGACGCTTGTAAAAGTGGTTCTTCTTCTCTTCCCATTGTTGAGACCGTTGCCTCTATTGCTCCATCACTAACTCCATTTGGAGAAAGTGATTTCATCTTGAAAGAATTTGAAGCAACTTTGGGAGATGTGGATTTGCAATATGACGATTCTCCCTCCAATTTGGATGAAGACATTCGTACCATTGAGAAACTTCTCAATGAGGACCATATTTCTCCACCATCTCCTAAGGAAATCTCTATCGATGATCCGAATGTGAAAACGTCCTCCATTGAAAATCCTCCGGATTTAGAGCTTAAGGATCTGCCGTCTCATCTCGAGTACGTTTTCCTTGAAGAAAACAAGAAGTCACCCGTCATCATAGCAAAGGACTTGAAAGAGGAAGAAAAATCCCGACTTATCGCCGTGCTGAAGAATCATAAGAAAGCGATTGCTTGGAAGATCTCTGATATTCATGGAATTGATCCTCACTTTTGCACACATAAAAATCTCATGGAGCCGACTTTAAACCCGCTATTCAAAGCCAAAGAAGGGTGAATCCCAAGATCCATGACGTTATCAAAAAAGAGGTTATCAAAATTCTTGATGCGGGAATGATCTACCCTATCTCGGATTCACCATGGGTTACTCCCGTCCATTGTGTGCCTAAGAAAGGCGGAATCACTATTGTGCCCAATGAAAACAATGAGTTGATTCCTACTCGTCTCGTTACAGGGTGGAGAGTTTGTATAGACTATAGCAAACTCAATGATGCTACGAGAAAGGATCATTTTCCCCTCCCATTCATGGACCAAATGCTTGAACGTCTAGCGCATAATGACTATTACTGCTTTTTAGACGGTTTCTACGGGTATTTTCAAATTCCCATCGATCCCAAAGACCAAGAGAAAACCACATTCACCTGTCCTTACGGAACATTTGCTTATAAAAGAATGCCTTTCGGCTTATGCAATGCTCATGGGACTTTCCAAACGTGTATGATGTCTATCTTCCATGACATGGTTGAAGAAACTATGGAAGTCTTCATGGATGATTTCTCGGTCTATGGTGATTCTTTCTCTCATTTCCTTGCCAATTTGGAACGCATGCTTAAGCGGTGTGAAGACACTCGCCTTGTTCTAAATTGGGAAAAATGCCATTTCATGGTAAAAGAAGGCATTGTGCTTGGACATAAAATCTCAAAAGCCGGTCTTGAAGTGGACCGTTCTAAAGTGGATGTCATATCCAAATTACCTCCACCTTCAACCGTGAAGGGTGTGAGAAGTTTCCTTGGTCATGCGGGCTTCTATCGTCGATTCATTCAAGATTTTTCTAAAATCGCTCGCCCGATGACCCACCTCTTGGAAAAAGATACTCCTTTAATCTTTTCCAAAGAGTGTCTTGAATCCTTCAATCTTCTTAAGGATAAGCTAACTAAGGCACCGGTCTTGGTTACCCCTAATTGGGAGCTACCTTTTGAGTTGATGTGTGATGCTAGCGACTTTGCTATTGGAGCGGTTTTGGGCCAAAGAGTGAACAAACAGTTCCAACCAATCCATTATGCTAGCAAGACAATGACGGGGGCTCAATTGCATTATACCACTACCGAAAAAGAGCTTTTAGCTGTAGTGTATGCTTTTGAAATGTTCCGCCCCTATCTTGTCCTTTCCACCACAATTGTCTATACCGACCATTCCGCGTTGAAGTACTTGTTGACTAAGCAAGATTCTAAACCAAGACTTTTTCGTTGGGTTTTGATCCTTCAAGAATTTAACATTGAAATTCGTGACAAAAAGGGAGCCGAAAACCTAGCAACGGATCATCTAAGTAGACTTGAGGATCCTTATCAAGGGGATCATCCGAATCAAGAGATCAATGACTCTTTCCCCTTGAGGCCTTAATGTTATTCACTCCAATCTTGATGACACCCCGTGGTTTGTGGACATTGCAAACTACTTAGCGGGTGGAATTCTCATCGAAGGGTTAACATCCCAACAAAAGAAGAATTTCTTTAAAGATGTTAAGACTTACTTCTGGGATGACCCTTATCTCTCCAAACAATGTGCGGATCTTGTCATTCATCGATGTGTTGATGGGTCGGCAGCTTTACAAATCCTTGATGCTTGCCATAAAGGACCCACCGGTGGTCACTTCGGTCCCAATTACACCGCGAAGAAAGTATTCGACTCTGGATTTTATTGACCCACCATTTATCGTGACGCTCACGAAATGGTTAAGCATTATGATGCTTGCCAACGACAAGGCAATATCACACATAAAGATGAGATGCCTCAAAATTTCATACAAGAATGTGAAATCTTTGATGTATGGGGTATCGACTTTATAGGGCCATTTCCATCATCTAAAGGGAACAAGTACATCCTCGTAGCCGTTGACTACGTATCCAAATGGGTTGAAGCTAAGGCTCTCCCTACGAACGATGCGAGGGTGGTTGTGAACTTTCTGAAGCAACTTTTTGCTCGATTCAGTGTTCCTCGTGCCATAATCAGTGACCGCGGGACTCATTTCTACAATCATAAATTTGCAAGAGTCATGGCTAAGTATGGTGTCAATCATCGTCTTTCCACCGCTTATCATCCCCAAACCAATGGTCAAGCCGAAATTTCTAACCATGGATTGAAGCGAATTCTGGAACATACTGTGGGAGAGCATCGTGCCGTGTGGGCCGATAAGTTAGATGATGCTCTGTGGGCTTTTCGTATCGCATATAAGACCCCGATTGGTTGCACCCCTTATCGTCTTGTGTACGGGAAAGCATGCCACCTCCCTATGGAGCTGGAACATAAGGCATACTGGTCCTTGAAGTGGGCTAACTTTGACATCCATAATGTCGGTGATCTTCGCAAGATTCAACTCAACGAGCTTAATGAATTGAGGAATGAATCTAACGAGAACTCATTTATCTACAAGGAGAAGACCAAGATCATCCATGATGCAAGGATTAAGAACCGAGAGTTCCACGTTGGTGATCAAGTCTTACTTTTTAACTCTCGTTTGAAGATCTTCTCAGGCAAGTTGAAGAGCCGCTGGTCTGGCCCATTCACCGTCGCCAAAGTCTTTCCATATGGCACCATTGAGCTTTCTCAGCCAAATGGGCCCAATTTCAAGGTGAATGGCCAGCGCGTGAAGTTGTACTTTGGTGAGGACATCTCTCATGAGATGATTCCATCCCTCACCACGTTTCCCATGAACTAGTTTTGGGTCGAGTCAGGCTCGTGACTCGGTTAACAAACACAAGCGCTTCTCAGGAGGCAACCGGTTATCTATCCTTTATCATTTTCATAATAAGTGTAGAGGGAGCCCCGTATGTGTTTGTTGTCTTGTTTCTTATTTGTGCAGGGATTCAAGCTTCAAATAGTACTTTTGATGACTTTTGACGACCCGTGATCCCGTGTTCCCGTCTTCCCGGTTCTATCCTAAACTCTTTTGATTCTCTATTTTATATTCTTCAATATTAAAATAGGAATCACTTTAGTTGTCTCTTCCTTAGCAAGATTTAAACAACGTGCACAATGTCCTAAGTGTAGGGGAGTTTACTCCCACATGCTTAAACATTGAGGACAATGTTTATATCAAGTGTAGGGGGACTTCTATCGAAGTAAGTGTTCTTTTCCATGAATTTGCCCTCATTTTAACCGGAAAATCTGATTTTTCAACATTTTTCAAAAATTTTAATCTATTTTGGCCTTGTAGTTTTCCTTTGTTATCGTTATTTACTTTCCTTGCTAAAAATAAAGTAATAAAGTGGTTTTAAATTTTTCAAAGTCGTGAATATTTTGACTCAACCCGAGTTTACTTATCTAAGTTTACTCTAGCTAGTATCCTTAACGTGTTTAAGTCAAGTTTTGCTAGGCTTTTATATAGGGAACTTTAAAACGCGAAAGTCTTAACTCTCACGGGTTAAGAACAAGAACTTTTCGCAAGTTCCAATAATTGATCCTAGAGATTCGTTTATCAAGGGAACTTTAAAATGCGATTTCTAAACTTGAAAAAGTCTAAGAAGTTGCAAGATCCTATAGACGACTCGAAAACCCAAAACTTTGATTTAATTGGCTAAGCATCCACGAGTCTCATTCCTTGAGATTTTAAACTATGGAGGACGAGAGATGATAGAGTCAATTATAAGTTTGGTATTCTTTCGTGAATTTATGTGAGTTAATTATGAGCCTATTCTCCCATCGCTTGTTAATAAATTTATCTACAATAAATATGGTTGTACGATTTGTAAAGTTACTTAGCTTCTAGCCCAAGATCATTTAAAAGTTGCTCGGTATTATTTAGAGTTCATAGCCAAGGCATAACTTATTGAAGCGGGATGCGAAGATTAGCGAGTCCGAAAAGGCCCTAACAAGGCATGAGGGCTACATTTTGTTGCTATAGATCCAAAAGTGATGTGAAGAATCATTTATCGAAAATCAATATGAAGGATCGAGACACACGACGAAAAGCAAAAACTCCCCAAAAGATCACGGAGAAGTCTATCCGAAAAGACCCTAACAAGGTATGAGGATAAATAGATCCAAGTCCTAAAAGGAGGCAGATCGTTGTATATCAAAGTCCAAAATAAAGATTGGATAAAAAAATGAAGAAGTCGTGGTCCAAGTATTAAGAATCTCTCAAAACCTCAAGTGAAGAAATTCCTATTATGAAGAGAAGACCATAATTTCAAGAACGTCTCTCAAAGATTCGAAGTATGAAGTCGCTGCCAAATATCGGTCCGAGAGAGGTCTCAAATCGTGAAGTAAGTTATGCCAAGATATGAACTTTATGAGGTCCCGAGAAGCAGTTTTAAAAGATTTTGTCCTTTAGCTAACTATTGATTAAATCGTCCTACTTTATTTTTGGCCTAAATAAACTATCTAAATAAGTCAAACAATGCATCCTCGTGATCATTCAAGACAATAATAAAATATAAGAGATACACCTAAGAATAAGGGAGTCTAATTAAATAATTGGCCCACATGAATTCGTGTTAGTTTGCTAACTTATAATAACAGTGATCTCGTTTTTAAGCTTGGTATGGGGAACGCGAAACTTGAGGATGATAAACGTTCATGGCAGCCAAAACCTCAATGTAAGTATTTTATTCCTTTACTTGTTTCTATCTTTTTATTTAATAAAGGCCAAGGTGGGTTATTTATGATGGAAAATGTAAACCATGCTTTAAAATTAATGCATTGCATGAGGGCATTGCAATGGTCAAGTGTAGGGGATTTAATAAGTGTGAAAACACTTATCCTTTTACCACTTATTTCCAATAACAACAAGACCAAAACGTGTATTTTATGTCGTAAAAGTTGGAAATATGCGTGGTTTGTGTTTTTATTGTGTTTTAGGACCAAAAGATCTAAAAGGAAGAAAACACGGGCTTTCACGGGCTTTTATCGAAGAAAACACGGGCTTTCACGAGATTTTATCGAAGAAAACGAGAAAAGACGAAGTCAAAAGATCAAGAGTGCAAAAAGAACGGAAGTCCAAGGCCTACTCTGAAGATTTATCGAAAAAAAAGTCTAAAGACGGAAGTTCAATGAAGTCGAAGAACTCAAGTCTAATTATAGAAGAAAATTAAAAGACGAGTTCAAATCTCGAGACGACATCGAGAAAGACAAAGAATTTAGATCGAGTCGAGAAGAAAAGAAAGAAAGAAGAAAGCATACATGCATTCCCCACTCCCTATATATACCCTTCTAATGACACATTAGGAGGGTGTTAGTCATTAGCTAGTTTTAATTTACTTTGTTTTAGTTTTCATTTTAGAGAGAGAAAGTGTTTAACTTTCTCTCACTAAAACTTCCTTTTTTCTTTAAAATTAAGCTTTGTTTAATCTTTGTATTAGAGTTTCATTAATCAAAAGTTCATGTTTAAGTTTTTAATCTTTTATCTCTTTCTACCTTTCTTGATTTTACTATTATTATTGATCCGAAACTTCATCTTTGATCCGAATAGTCCTTTATTCGTGTTTGATTTTGATGTTTTAGTGATTAAAAAAGTTAGTCTTTTTAGTCCTTACTAAGCTTTCATACGATTTAAGCTATAAGCTCTTTGTGCTTATTGGATTATTTCATGTTTTAGCTTATTGCTTTTCGGATTACTTAAAAGGTTTACTCTTTTTAAGGTTCTTAAATTAAGTTTATGAATTTCGTATCTTAAAAAGCTTTCAAATTTATGTTGTTTAAGAGTCGGTTAAGTGAGCTTATTGAACGTGCTTTGCTTATTGAGTTTTCAGCTTATCTCTATTTTCGGATTAAGTTTTGTGTTCATCGCAATATTGGGGATTTACAATATTCCGACGAGAAGCTTGTTTCGATCGCAATAACCATTCGTGGTTCTACTTTGCGGTCACGTGTACCATCTGGGATTGCGATCGCTCATTGCGATCGCATATTCCGACGGAGTTTAAGGTTACTTTGTGACGAAACTCTGCCTAATTTTAGTTTGTAACATTCCGATAGAATCATATTGCGACAGAAGTGTATTGCGACAGATACATTCCGATAGAACTGAGCTTGTGTATTCTGATCTGAAACATTCCGACACCCAACAACATTCCGATATTATACATTCCGATAGCTTTTCCATTTCTTACATTCCGATGGTGTTATTTTCTGATAGCAATGACTTAATTATTCTGATGGTTCTAATTTTGGTGCATTCTGATAGAAAGGATTTGTTACATTCCAATAGTTTGAGCTTTTAAGTTTCAAAATTTTTACAATGTTTTAAGTTCTAAAATTACTTGTTAAGTTTTTAGTCAATTACAGTTTACTCAACGACAATTATTTGCTTTTAGTTCAAAATTAGATAATCAAACCAAACCATCCTATTGTTGACCAAAAGACAATTGAGTCGCACTTTCTACCAATATCAATTCGAAAAGACTTGGAACAACGAAATTATTTTATACTTGGCTAAAACTTTGTATTAAGGATCTTAAGTGATACGCGCCGCCTCGTTTCTCTGCTTCCTTGTGGGTCTTTCAAGAGTGATAGTAGTGAGTGGTGTGCCATCCAATTAGTACTTACATATATTATATTTTCTTGTAGATATTAATTATTGCACCTCGAGAGAGATAATCTCTTCTCTCTTAAAGTCGACCGAGAGCTCTTCTCTCACTCCTCGAGTTTACTTTGACGTGTACTCGCACGCGTGTAACCATACCACCTTTGGTGTATTAGTTCCTTCCCCGAGGAAGTTTTAGACGTCATTCACTTGTATATATATTCGGCCACCTTGCTACACATGGATACTCGTTCCATGTTGGAGATTTTACAACAACGATCCACCAACGCTAATTATTCGCCTTGTTCGAATTGTGGTGGTCCACACGATACTTATTTATGTGATAAAAAATGGCTATTATATGGAGGGATATGCTTATAATGGAACCGAGAACCCTAATTTTCAACCTAACCTTCCAATGGACTACACTTGTAAAGCCTATATGGGATATTCCGGTATTTCATCACAAAATCCACCATCATTTCATGATCAACCCTTTGATGAGCCATACCAAAACCAAGGATTTTCAACCAATAAAGGTTTTCAAAATAATGATAATTTTTAAGGCTATAATCTAGAAACCTTTCATAATCAAAGATTTTCAAATAATGAAGGCTTTTAAAATGATGAAAATTTTCAATGCTATAATCAAGATAGTTTTCAAAATCAAGGATTTTCACATTATGAGGGTTTTCAAAATGAAGGGAATTTTCAAGGTTATAATCATTAGAACTTTCATAATTAAGACTCTTTTCAAACCTATTATCTACCTAATTATGGAAATCCACCCCCACCATATTCTTCGACTTATTCATGTGAGTTTTGTGGGAACGCATCCCATTCTGGTTATGATTCTAGACCGAGGGATCTGCCTTTTTATGATCCTAATGCTCTCCATAAGTTTTATTCTGTAGTCAAGCATGACGGAAGACAACTGGAATATATTTCAAAGGCTCTTAATCGTAGTAGAGATATGAGCCTTGAGGAAATGAGAGAAGTGTCTCGGTGGTTAAGGGAGGAAATTAAGTCTCTTGAGGATGACGTAAGGAACAAGCAGTTTAATAAAAATAAAATTGGTGATATGTATAGTGAATCGGTGAAGAATTCCTCTCGGTTCCTCAAGAACAATTTAGATGATTTACTCTTTAAGATTGATACAAAGGAAGAAGAAGAATATCTTGCTACTCGTAGGCCTTATCCATTCATTTATGACGATGATGATGAACCTTTGATTTCTATGACACTTAATGATGACACACCTTCATCACCTTTACCTCACATGGAACCCAATAACTCTTTATCCATGGGGGACGAGCCTCTTAGCAATAATACAAACACCGATTCGGATGAATTAACCGCTTCTAGTATTGAGAACCTTATCCCAATCCAAAGAGAGCTTGAGAGTGTTTCCAATGAACCATGTGACAAGTTTTGTATTGATACCTCTTCTCCTCACGATCACATTGAGATTTCATCCCATAATGACATTCGTGCTACTACTAGTGATTTTGGTTGTTTCGATCTTGATGAATTGTTTAAAGAAAAGGATAATGAGATTGAGGAAGAGTTTATGCAAGACTTGCCACAAATAGAGGATGATGATTGTGATTCTAGTGAAGCATCTTATGATATATCATCCGATGACTTTTCATGTCAAATTGATCTTCCTAATTTGGATGAAGATATTGCTCTTATAGAAGAAGTGGAAGATGTTCATATTCGTGAGGTTTTATCAAACGTTTACAATCTTATCTCCTCGATTGAAGAATTGAATGAAAACCATAATGATGATTCCATAGAAGAAGAATCTTTCATTGATATTTCTTCACCAGTTTTTGAGGTTACAGCTATTGATTTTCATGATTATATCATCCCTTTAAGTGATTCTCTCATTAATATACCTTCTTTTGAGCCTTCTATTCCCACCCTCCCTCCCTTGAAGTTGGTTATTGATGAAGATCCTATACTCTTAGAGATTGATCCTTTTTCACCTAAGGAAACTTTAGAACCCAAAACCTTTGATATGGATTCTCATATGGAGATTGATGCCACCATAGAAGCTTATCTTGCTAATATTAATATTGAGGTAAATGATAGTACGTCTAATTTGGAAGAGGATATTCGTCTTAGTGAGAACTTTTTTTTGGGAATATAGAGCCTACACCTCCTCCACAAGACACTATTAATCTTGATCCTCCTTTCACTATGCCTTCAATGGAAGATTCCCCACCTTTTGATGTTGATGAGGAGCACAACATGGATATACTTGTTATGAATGTTTTGATTCCTACACCTTTATTGTCTCTTGATAGTTTGATATCTTAAGGGGAATCTCATATGGTGGATACGAGCTCATCTTCTTATTTTCCCATGAAGGGAAAGATTTTTGATCCTGGGATCTGTATATTTTGGAAATATTGGTTTTCATCTACTCCACCTAAGAGTGTGATTTCGACTGACATGGGCTTCTCGTATGAGCTTACTTTGGTGCTGCTACCTACTTTGGAGTTGTTCACATGTAGAGATGGACACTATGTATTTGATCCTGGTGTGATTATTATATGAGAGATTTCGTATGTTGGACAAACTTGAGACATGTTGGACCGTTCCATTTATCGAGGCATATATTGTAAATCTTATAGTAAATGGCAACGTTCTAAGTTTGAGTGTATCATGTGAGATGAGCTTCAAAGTGGATATCCGTTATTCTCCATTATGGTTTCCCCAAGGACAACCTAATTCTGGGCCGAGTCGAGCTAGATACATAGGGTTAAAAAAATCAAGCATTGAATAACTAGGTTAGAAAACGTAGAGTAGATATAAATAGGTTAGGTTTAATAAAAGGGTGTTATAGTATAGTTGAAGTGGAGGGGTGCCTTTCTTCATCTTTTGGTGTTTGTTTCAAGGGTTGCTCTCTCTCATTTCATTCTTGGAGCATATGGAGGAGGCCCGTGTATCCGGTTCACTTTGATTAGTTTTTGCTATTGCGATATTCAACACTTGTGCTTAAAATGAATAGTTGTCTCTTCCTTAGCTCGAGTTAAACAAAGTACGCAATGTCATAAGTGTAGAGGAGTTTACACTCCAATACTCTTAAACATTGAGGACATTGTTTATCTTAAGTGTAGGGGAGACTTCTATCGAAGTGACCTTGCCTAGACGATTGCCTTAACTTCATGATAACTTGGGAAAATTATTTTTTCAAACATTTTTCAAATTTTTGATCTACTTTGGCCACCAAAAATATGCATTCTTAATTTTTGCATCAATCATCTTTCATTTGCATAACACATTTACATTGTATATATAGTTCTTCTTTTATTTTTCTTCAAAAATATGTAAAAAAGGAAAAAAAATATATAATAAAGGATATGGTTTAACAAGTTTAGTTATCTTTGACATATTAGGCCCCTCATGGATACTTTGACTCAACCTGAGTTTGCTTATCCAAGCATTCTCTAGCTAGTAGCCTTAACCATGTAGAACTTTATTTGTTTATTAGGCTAAGCATCCACTAGTCTCATTATTTGAGATCTTAAACTGTGGATAACAAGAGATGATAGAGTTTGAACTAAGTTTTAAGGGCTAGATAAACCTCATACTAATTAATTGTGACTTTTGTATCCCCTTTCGTTACCTTTACTTTCTTGTCAACGCATGTATATATGTTAATAAATAATCAAGAACTGTTTTAATTGGTTTGTAGTCTCTTATGCATTTTTGACTAATCATTCGTGGTTGGTATAAGTACGTCTTAAGATTCTAAGTTAGAAAGTTTTATGTGTACTAGAATTATGTCATGCTTAATACTTAGCGGGTCTTTTTCCTTTTATTCTTTTCAATTTTATTTGTGAGGAATAAAGAAAAATAAGAGCGGCTTACGAAAAAATGAGTGGCTAGAAATAAAAAGAGGAAAAGAAAAAGAAGAAAAAAAATAATTATACAAGACTCCCAAGAGGGGCAGTGAAGTGTTAATTATAGTAGCTATTGAATTCCAATATTACTCTCACAAGGGTTGCGGGGATTTAATAGTTGATCCAATATAATATTACCTTAACGGGTTGCGGGATTGAAGATCCAAGGTCTCAAAAAGGCGGCGGATATAAATTATTGCGTGAGTTTTATTTTTATTTTCTTAGCGACTGTGTAGCTACTTATTAATGCATGACATATTATTTTTGAGCAGGACCTATATCAATTGTGGGCGGTTTTTCTAGTAATGGATAAGATGGTTACTTAGGATTAAAACCGTGCTTCCTTATTTTGAGATTTTACATTTCTTATATTTCACGCTTTAAATAATGACAAATTTGGTTTCAAGCAATTTGCTCAAATAATAACTGATCTTAGAGGCATAATAAGTGGGGGTATAAGAGTAACACAATTAATCTTTATGAATGAGTTGATGCACTTTCACTTATGGATAACAATGATCTTGTTTTAAAGCTTGGTATGGAGAAAGTGAAACTTGAGGATGATAAGTGTTCATTGTACCAAAGCCCTGATCTAAGTCCTTGATTTCTTTATGAGTTATTTCCATCAAAACAATTTCAAGAAAATCCAAAAATATATAAATAGAATTGCTTTCCTTGCATTGCATTGTAAATATTCAAAATCATTCATCATGTAGCATAGTATACTTTATTAACTCATAAAATGGCCAAGGTGGATTAATTATGAGAAAAGTGCACTCTAGAGCTTTGAAATACTGCATTGCATGAGGCCATGGCAATGGTCAAGTGGAGGGAAGTTGATAAGTGTGAAAACACTCATCAATTATGATCCAAAAATCACTTAAAACACAACCAACTACATTATATTTAACTGTAAAATATCATAATTATGTAGGTATTTATGTTTTTGTGTAATCAGGTAAACAAGATGCATTATGGAGCAAACACACGTTTTCAAGGGTTTTTTATATGACAAAAGAAGAAGAAAAAGACGAAAGATGCTTCAAAGACCTTACTTGCCAAAATTACAAAGATGGAGGGATAAAATTGTAATTTTCATAAAGACAAAGGATGAAAAGGGATTTGCTTAAAAGTTTTTTTTAACACCTTAGATAAAGGACAAGACTTAAAGGATTAAAATCAAATAAATGGGAAGTTTATTACTTAACTTGGTTAAACCAAGTCAGCAAGTCATAGTACGCGTCTTCCTCACCAAATAAAAGAGAGAGAAAGAAAGTTTCAGATGTTACATAACTTTCTCTACCATTACTTCAAGCCGATTTCAAGAAAGCAAAACAAGGTTTCAGAGGAAGATTAAAACAGCAAAAGTGCTCCTCTTGTTCTCCTCTACAAGATGGTGCAACTTAATTAGATCAAGAGTGAAGAACGAAGAAACCCCTAATCTACATTTGATGAAGGACCCTAACAAGCTCAACCTCGTATTTACATGTGGCACGAAGGGATTGGATGGCACACGTTACACCTCCTCCGCTCGACGCCTATAAATACCGAGAGATCTTCTCACTTGAAAGTGGTTTGTATAGGAGTAGTTTTACATATAGTTAGTTAGATTAGGAAAAGATAGTTAGGTTTTCTCTCAAAGATTTATGATTTTCAGTTAATCATTTAGTTAGATGTTTGTTATTCTCATAATTAGTTGACCCTATTGTAACTAATCTCTTTTCCTCCATTAATGAAAGATTAAAGTTTTAGTTTTCTCAATCTTTTTCTTTCTCTATTTTTATTGCTTAATATCTACTGTTCATCGAGAGTCTATATTTCATGGATTAGTCTGAATAATAATAATGTTCACGTAATGGAGTAATATGGTGATGGTTCTGATATTAAATGTTCGTTATTCTAAAAACTTGTGATTTGTGATTTAGTTTTAAAAGATTTGAACTTGTTAGCTTTTGGTTAGATTTCAGTAAGTAAAATCTTAAAGTAAATCTTTGTGATATTTGGTTTTAATAAGCCAAAAAAGCTCATAAGCTCTCTTGAGCTTATGAGAAGTTTTCAATAAAGTTGTTCCATTTTACCAGCTTTACTAAGAGTAGTGATATAGTTGTTTTTAGAAAGAGAAATTCCGTTTGTAGTTTACAATCCTTAGGTGATCATAATCAGAAAGTTATTATTTGAGTTACATGCTTCTACAAGAAGTTTTGGTTGCTGAATTTTGTAGGAAATTAATCACAGCCTATTTGTGATAACCTCGACAGACTGAAGTGGAGTACTGATTTTGTAGTGCCTAATGACCTCACTGATGGATTTGAATAACAATCAGTGAAAGTGAAGTATTAACCTTGAACATAACAAAGTCACTGAGTGAATAGTCACTCAGTGAGTTGCCTTCGAGTTCCTAGACTGAGTCTAAAAGAAAGACTCGAGCATTCAGAGTGGCGAAGCT
This sequence comes from Glebionis coronaria, assembly GCA_025667525.1. Taxonomy (NCBI): domain Eukaryota; kingdom Viridiplantae; phylum Streptophyta; class Magnoliopsida; order Asterales; family Asteraceae; genus Glebionis; species Glebionis coronaria. The sequence continues at coordinate 68,407,061 of CM046880.1, forward strand.
CAATGAATGAATTCTATGACGAAGAAGAAGGTGATGCGTTCAGTGAGTTGTGGCATGATTGTAGTGTTTTGCTACTCTTTAGGAAAAGAGCGTAAATGAGCGGTAAGTATTAAGTGATGATTTAGGAAAATCAAGCACTAATGACCCTTATGAAGTTCAAGTTCGTTTCCCAAGGAGGTATATGTGTGTGACTAAAATGTAGCAAGATTTGAGATTAATATTGGTTAGAAGGGTATGAGAAAAGAGAATGACGAAGACGTGAAATTAATTACTACTACGACTACACGTAAAACCGTAAAAAGTACAAAAATAAAAATCAACTCTAAAAATTACCAAAAAATCACAAAAAATCAAAATAAATAAACTAAGAGTTTACCAATGATCAAAACTTTTTCAAACCTTTTAATTAATTAAATATTAATTTTTAAATGCTAATTAAAGCCCTAAAAATCAAATTAACTATCAAAAAGCCCAAATTAAGAATTTTCAATTGGTAAACCTCTAAATGACCTAAAAAGATCAAAAACTATTTTTAGAAATTTTTAAACTAATAAAAGCTATTTAAAATGATTTAAAAACTATTAAAACTTAAAATAATTTATAAAAATTAATCTAAAGATGATAAAACTAATCTAAGAGTTGCAAAAATCCTACTTTAATGTATTTAAGCTAAGAAAAATACAAAAAGTGCAAAAGTGTGAAATTTGAAAAATAATAATAAAATAATATTAAAATAATATTAAAAATCCAAAAAATATAAAAAATTCTAAAAACTTGCAAACTAGTTTATTTTAACCTAAATAATCAGAAAATGAAAGTGAAATTACCAGAATACCCCTATTGGGCCCCCAAATGGACTAAAAGCAAAAAACAGCCAAGCTTATTTGGCTTTTTAGCCCAAAAAGTCAAAATAAGCCCAAATGACTTGGAAAAGCACTATCTGACTCAAAATTTATTTCTAAACACAAAACTCTGAAGGCCCAAAAGCTGAAAGTGAGCTTATCACAGCTTAATGATCAAACAACTAATTCTTATTGGGCCATTAAGCCCATTAAGCAATAAGCTAATGTCATAAGCTCTAATTTGACACACAACCTTCTCTTGGGATACTAAAGAGATCTGTAAAAAGAAATTTTGGAAAAGCACACTCAATAAGCCAGAAATAAGCAAAGTACAAATCTACTAAAAGACAAAATAGTCGGGTTTGAGATCTAGGGCACCTCAGGACTTGATTCAACTTACAAAATGTTACAAATGACTTCAATAAGCCAAATCAATCAACCAAAATCCAATAAGCAAAACAAATAAGCTGGAATAAGCCAATAAGCACTTATGAAAAAGTCAATTAAGTTGGTTTTCTAGTCAAACCCTAAAGTCAACACACCAATTGCTCCAGTATTAACAACTGGGTCAAATAATGCGCACCTATTACAAAATCCAAGTTGTTGCTAGTTAAAATAAGCTAGAATAGCTTATTGATAAGCTGAACACCAAAATACACTAGCAGGGGGAACTTTCAGTAGGAACTGGTTCCCACTGCTTTGACTATTTGACCTGGCTCTTTAGAGAGATTCTGTATGTTTTATTAGAAGACAAGGGCACTCAAGTGATCAGTTAATCACAAGGAGTCACAATCAAGCACAAAAACACACTTCAGTATCACCAATTAGCACAAAAAAAATCAAACAATGCTCAGATCTAGCACATACATGGATTTTAGGCAGTTATGAACACTTAAGCAGTTTTAAGCTAGAATAAGCACTCCAAATTCAACAAGATGCATACACAAGCTATATAAACTATGATTAAGGACAAACAAACTTAAATCATTCACTAAAACAAGGTATGGAACAAGATCAAAGCAGATTATACTTGCTGATATGAACTTCAAGAACAATAGCACACTTTGCTAATATAAATGACCAAAGATCCAATTTCAACACTCATGTCCTACTTCCCTGGTGTAATTAACTAGGTTTAATCACTTGTTAGCCCTAGTCTATGATTAGATCTAGGTGTCCCTTAAACCACAGCCAATTTCCACAAGTATTCAAGATTTTAGAGCCTATTTTAAGATCTAGGTGTTTATATGCTTAAAGCTTGCAGATAAATATTACTTAGAACTTATGAGATATGTTCCAACACAAAGCAACACAAAGCATCAATTCAAAATCACACAAATCCAAAACAGGCTGTTATACCAAACACACCTTAATCTACCATTTTTCAAAGCAACTTGTGATTTTAACTAATAACCTACTAGTTTTATGCATCAAAACACTTCTTAGGTGACAACTAACAGATTCAAACACTAAAATCACAACCTCAAACACAAGAACACAAAATCAAAGCACAAAATCCAAAACAGGCAATAACATGAAATATTTAGGGGAAACTTAAACAAGGGATTATACATGTCCTCCACAACATCCTAGGAGGACCAGCAATGCTCCTTGGACCTTGTTCAACAACTAGGACAAGACCAAGGTTCTTCAAAAAGGAAGATCAAAACATGCTGATGTTTAAAGTAGAACAAGGTTTTGATTATGATATTTCTTCAACACAAATGAGCAAACAACTCAACCAAGAGCTCAAAACTCTTCTCAGGCTTGGTGTCAACAAGCTTGAAGGAGCTTAAGGCCTTTGGCTAAGGGTTAGTACAAGAATATAACCAAAACAGAACCAAGGATTTCAATGTTTTTGAACCTTTGAAAACCTTCAAACAAAGACGTGCCTAAACCACAAGATTAAGGAAGGTCTTAAAGATCAAATGGAACTCAGATTTTAGCTATTACAACACCAACTTTTAATAAACACAAAAGAGATTTCAGAAATTTTAAGAAATTCAAATTTTATTAAACTAAAAAGGAATTACAAAGATTGATAGCCAAAATCTGGAACAAAGGGAATCTCACAGGTTGAGATCTCCTTTTATAGGCAAATGCTAACATAACACTATTCATAAACCCTAGAACTGAATTCCCAAAAGTGCCCTTGAAGTATTCTAGATCATTTGATGGAATGAGCTGTCCAAATGCATCATGGACGTTTATTTTAGCTTTGGGGTTAAGCTAAGAGTCTTGGCTGTTGATTTGGCCACGTCATTTGCCTTGGGGAGTAAGTTGGATGTTGATAGGTGGACGAGGTTGAGTGTGGGGCCTTTTGGTGAGTGGAGGTGAGGGTTTTATGTGTGGGTTATGTTTTTGCATGTGTGAATCAATTGTGGGAATGGTTAATTTAAATTTACCCTTTGTTTAAGTGGTGAGAGTTACTGGGTTCATAAAGGTGAACAGTGGTAACTTTTGATCCGAATTTGGGGGAAAGGTGTTTGTTTAGCTCAATATTCGTTTCAAATGTTTCACTTGCACATGTTTGGCCCTTGTGTTTTCAGAAAGATGGTAAAACAAGTTTATAAACCTTCAAAACCGTTTTCGTTTGTTAATAAACTTTCCAAGTATATACTTTTGCCACAAAACTTTGGTGAAAGGGTTTAAAGGGTTGTTTTTGTCATTTTTGGATATTTCAAGGGCTGGTTTTGGACATTCTTGATCTTCAAAGGTCTTCAATATATGTTTGCCTTCATGAGGGACCATAATTGACAATATTGAATAGATGAGGGACTAATCTTGCCATTTCTTCAAAGTTGAAGGACCTTTTTGCAATTTTGACAAACTTAAGGGACCAAACTTGTAATTATGAATTCACAAGGGTTTTAAGTGTCATTTTTTCATTGTTTGAGGATCAATCTTGCATATCTTCAAGTCTTCAAGGTTTAATCTTGGATAATTCATGAATTAGGGCCCGGTTCTTTGTACGGGTTCGTTTCTCGTGCCCGTTTTTCCTTATTTCTTGTGATCTTTTGTCTTTTTCACGATATCCGTACCTAAAATACACAAGTAAACAAACACAAGCATATATATATGGTATTTTATGACATTTTTATGCATTTAAAGCCCGAAAAGAACGATGAGATCATGTATAAATGCCATCTCATCACTCCCCCATACTAAGCCATTGCCGTGCCCTCACGCAATGCTAGAATAAAGTATCTAAGCACCACCAAAATTCAATTTTATTAACCCTTTATTGAAAAGTTAAAGACTTGCAACAATACTACGAGAATGTGTAAAGACATAATGTATGATTTTCATCACGAATGTGACTTTTAGGGTCAAAAAATAGAAACAAGTAAATGTCCCTTAGAGTAAGTTTTGTCATCCTTGATTGTCATACATTCCATGCTAAGTGCAAAGCCGAGATCATTGTTGGTACAAGTCACAATGCTAACACTACTCATACGTCCAAATTGTGTAATACTTTTTCTCCCCGCAATTCTAGTTATTATAAAAAGAAATGGGTTACTAGCATTTTTTAACTATTTGTCATGGATCACAAGTGATTCATATAGACTTATTTGAGTAGTTATTAGTCCGAAAGCAAAGTAGCACGATTTAATTGATAGTTAGTGATAGGTGTGAAAACACCCATCCTTTTACCACTTGTTTCTTGCTAAAATGAGACCAAAACGCGTATTTAATATCATTTGTTTGGAATTATGCGTGGTTTTTGTGTTTATTGTGTTTCAGAGCCAACCGGATTAATATTGGAGAAAACATGGGATTGCACGGGTTTTATCGAAGAAAAAGACTCAAGACGAAGTCTATTGTCCAAGAGATGCAAAAGATTTGAAGTCAATGGGCCTATTTGAAGATTTATCGAAGAAAAGGACCAAAGATGGAAGATTTACATATGTCGAAGGAACTCAAGTCTATTAAACGAAGAAATTAAAAGACGAGTTGAATTTAATCGTCGACAAATCCCGAATCAGAATCGAAAACGTCAAATTTACTGAAAAGACGAGAAGACGAAAAGAGAGAAGAAAGCCCACTCACCAACCAACCACTAGGCCTATATAAGGAATTCACCTTCACACTTTTTGAGAGTTTTTCATTTCCAGTTCTTTCTTTTCTTTCGTAGAAAGCCAACACCATTAAGGTGTTGGTGATTTTTCTTTCTTGTTGAATCTTTAATCTTGTAAGTTTTTAATCCTTCCCTTTGTTTGTTTAACATTAAGCTTTCAATATAATCCTTCCATTAATCTTGTTCATCTACATCTTTTGGATTCCAAGTTTTAAAGTTCTTATTTGGTTGATTTGATCTACAAAAGTTGTTGGGTTTTGTGTTTTTATTGTTGGGATTTGATATTTATGGTTGATAAATGATTAGTGTTTAGTTTGGTTTAAATCTTTTGGTTAATTTGGCTTGATTTTGTTAAAAATCGTATTCCCCTGTTCTTACTGTTCTTCCTTGCCCAGATTCCGGATCAGTCATTTTTCATTATTTATTCCAGATCAACCGGATATTCCGGATCAGTTACTTTTTCTGAATCAAAACCTTTCATCCGGAATATTTTATATTCCGGATCAACTCCTTTCATCCGGAATAATCAATTATTCCGGATCAACTCATTTATTCCGGATCAACTTTTATTCCGCATCAGCACTTTTATTCCGCATCAAGCTCCATATTCCGAATCAACCTTTTCCATCCGGAATATCTAATATTCCGGATCAAGCTCAACATTCCGAATCAAACTCTTTTCAATTTTATTCCGGATCAAAAATTATATTCTGGATCAACAATATATTCCGCATCAACTGACTTATTCCGAATCAAGGTTTCAAGTTTTATTTATTCCGAATGAACATCTTTTTCAGCTTTTCTTATTTTAAGTTTTCTGAGTTTTTTAAGTTACATTTTTAATCACTTTCATTTGTTGTTTAATTTTGAACTGATCTTTATTTCTTTTACCTTGATTTTCATTTGTCAATTGTTTTAGCTTATTTTCACGACTTTGCTCTTTTATTCCTTTTCCGTAGAATAGAAAACCCAAACCCCCTATTTGTCACCAAGAACAATTATTCCATTTTGAGCCGTGATCAATTCGAGAAGATGCCGAGAACTAATCTGAACCCATGCAAATCACGAAGTATCAAATGGCGCCGCTGCCGGCTCTTCTCGTAAGGATTAACAGTTTTTGTGAGAACTTGGATTTTGGGATCCGTTCACCGTGAACGTTACTTTTTCATAAAAAATTTCAAAAACCCTAAAAAATATAAAATTTTCAAAATACAAAAAAATTAAAAAACCATAAAAACCAAAAATATTTCTGCTTTGTTTTTGCTTTGTTAGTTCTTTTGCAGGTGCATGCGTACACGATCAACGTCTTATCAAGAGCCCGAGACTCTCGATAACTTAGACATGGCCGGTGTACACAACAACAATAACAATCCACCTCAAAACAACAATAATAACAACAACAATGAACCTCTATCGGACAATCGCCCTATGATTGAACTTTTGCAAGCACATGTAGAGGGCAACAATGATCCAATTGTCATACCCGCCATTGTAGCCAACAACTTTGAGCTCAAATCCGGCTTTATTCAGATGGTCTCTGCTCAACCATTCTTGGGGCATACCATTGATGATCCACATGACCACATCAAAAGGTTCCTACAACTCATGAATACGGTCAAATTCAATGGTGTTCCACAAGAGGTAATCCGTTTACAACTTTTTCCTTTCTCCTTAGAGGGACAAGCCCGGCATTGGCTTGCAAAGGAACCTCCACAAAGTATTCTGACGTGGACGGATTTGGAGACCAAAATCATAAACTACTTTTTCCCACCCTCTCGTACTACCGCTTTGCGGAATGAAATTATTAATTTTGAACAAAAGTACGATGAGTCTTTTAGTGAATCTTGGGACCGTTTTAAAGACCTTTTAAGAAAGTGCCCACAACATGGTTTTACCAAAGTGCACCAAATTAATACTTTTTATAATGGTTTAAGCATGAATGACCAAGATTCACTAAACAGTGCCTCGGGGGGTAATATTTTGGTTAAAAGCTCTAATGCCGCTTGGGATATTATTGAGAATAAGTCTAGAGTGCAAACCAAGAGTGTTCGGACCAATGCCGCTAGTGCTAGTACTAGTGAAAACGACAAGCGACTTGACAAAATTACTACGCTTCTTGAATTGCTTGCTACCCAAACCGCTAGCAACACCAACAACATCAACACTAAAAACGCTCAAGTCAATGCTGTCAGCCAACCATGTGAAATATGCGGGGGTCCTCATTCTTACACCACTTTTACCTCCACCCAAGACTATCCTTCTGAGAATGTTAACGCAACATACGGTACCTATCCTCCGGCTGCTTATCAAGCACGTCCTCAAGGAGACAACAACTTGCTTAGCTACCGCTTAAACAACTTTCTTTCCCCGCCCGGTTTTCCTCCTAACAACCCAAACCAACAACAAAACCTCAATCGACCTCCTCAACAACAACCTCGTGCACCATACCAACCACCTCAAAGACAACCATATCCACCTCAAAGAAACAACCAAGTTTACCAACAACCTGCTTATCAACCACCCGCCTACAATGCTCCTCCCAACCAACCCACTGCATTACACCAAGATATTGGAACCTACATGAGGACTAATGATGTGATCGTGGACAATCTCCAGCGGGAAGTGCTCAACTTGAAAGCAGACATGGTGAAACAAGGGAACGATCTTCGAGCTGATATGCGAAACACTTTGGCAAGTCAAACGAATGACTTAAGGAACATGATGGATGGTTTCTTCCAAGGTAATCAAACCTCTTCTTCGGGTACTCTTCCGAGTAACACCGTTGAGAATCCAAGAGGGGAGATGAAAGCAATCACCACTCGCAGTGGCAAAGGTACCAAGGAACCCGAGCTTCCTATACCTCCATCGGTGATTGTGACTAAGGAAAACGAGTCCCCTATTCCTATTCCTCAATCTTCTAATTCCCCAATTCCTCCACCTCTTACTTCTACCCCTCCTCCACCCAAGGATGTGAGTGATCCTACTATCCCAAAGACTTCCTCTTCTTCCGGTATACCTTATCCCTCAAGGTTGAGGAAAGAGAAGCTCAAAAGCAAGGATGATATTCAAGTTTCGAACTTTCTCAAAATGTTTAAACAATTGAATTTCAACATCTCCTTCACTGAAGCTCTCGCTTACATGCCTAAATATGCAAAAATGTTCAAAGATCTTCTTAGCGATAAGGAGAAGCTTCTTGATATTGCTAATACCCAACTTAACGAGAATTGCTCTGTAGTGCTCTTAAGGAAATTGCCAACCAAACTTGGTGATCTGGGTCGCTTCTTAATCCTTTGCAACTTCCCGGGAGTAGAGAATTGCATGGCCCTAGCCGATCTAGGTGCAAGTATTAACTTAATGCCTTTAAGTGTGTGGAAGCAATTATCTCTCCCTGAGCTAGTCCCCACCAAAATGACTTTGGAATTAGCTAACCGTACGGTTGCTTATCCAGTGGGGATAGCAGAAGAAGTTTTTGTAGGAGTCGACAAGTTCACTTTTCCCGCCGATTTCGTCGTGGTCGACTACGATATAGACCCTCGTGTGCCATTAATCGTTGGACGTCCATTCTTGAGGACCGGTCGCACTCTCATCGATGTTGAAGCGGGTGAGCTTATCATGAGAGTGGGTGATGATAAAATCGTATTCAACATGGGAAAGCTTTCTAAACAGCCTTATTCGTACGAGAGTGTTAATTGTATCGACGTTCTTGATGAGGCTTATGAAGAACACTTCAAAGATGCTTGTAAAAGTATTCATACCTCTCCTCCCAATGTTGAGACCGTTTCCTCTATTGATTCATCACTCACTCTATTTAGAGAAAGTGATTTCCTTTGGAAGGATTTTGAAGCAACCATGGGTGATGTGAACTTAGAAAATGACGATTCTCCCACCGATTGGGATGAAGACATTTGTCTCATTGAGAAACTTCTCAAAGAGGACCATATTTCTCCACCATCTCCCAAGGATATTGCTATCGATGAAACGACTTTGAATACGCCTCCCATCGAAAATCCTCCGGATTTAGAACTTAAGGAGTTGCCGTCCCATCTCGAGTAAGTTTTCCTTGAAGATAAGAATAAGTCGCCCGCCATCATTGCTAAGGACTTGAAAGAAGAAGAGAAATCTCGCCTCATCGCCGTGCTTAAAGATCATAAGAAGGAAATTGCTTGGAAAATTTCCGATATCCACGGAATTGATCCAAACTTTTGTACTCAAAATATTCTCATGGAAGATGACTTTAAACCCGCAATACAGAGCCAAAGAAGGGTTAATCATCGCATTCATGACGTCATAAACAAGAGGTTATCAAACTTCTTGATGCCGGCTTGATTTACCCTATTTCGGATTCGCCATGGGTAAGTCCCGTCCATTGTGTGCCCAAGAAGGGTGGAATAACCGTTGTTCCCAATGAACACAACGAGTTGATTCCTACTCGTCTCGTTACTGGGTGGAGAGTTTGTATCGACTATCGCAAACTCAATGATGCCACGAGAAAAGATCACTTTCCTCTTCCTTTCATGGATCAAATGCTCGAGCGTCTAGCGAGTAATGACTATTACTGCTTCTTAGACGGTTTCTCCGGGTATTTTCAAATTCCCATCGATCCCAAAGACCAAGAAAAGACCACATTCACTTGTCCCTACGGAACATTTGCTTAAAAACGCATGCCTTTCGGTTTCTGCAATGCTCCTGGGACGTTCCAAAGGTGTATGATGGCTATCTTCCGTGACATGGTTGAAGAAACTATGGAAGTCTTCATGGATGATTTCTCGGTTTATGGCGATTCTTTCTCTGCTTGCCTTGCCAATTTAGAACGTATGCTTAAGCGGTGTGAAGATACTCGCCTTGTTCTTAATTGGGAAAAATGCCATTTAATGGTAAAACAGGGCATCGTGCTAGGACACAAAATCTCCAAAGCCGGTCTTGAAGTGGACCGTGCTAAAGTCGATGTTATTGCTAAATTGCATCCACCTTCAACCGTGAAGGGTGTGAGAAGTTTCCTCGGTCATGCGGGCTTCTACCGACGATTCATTAAAGATTTTTCTAAAATCGGTCGCCCGATGACCCACCTCTTGGAAAAAGATACTCCTTTTATCTTTTCCAATGAGTGTATTGAAGCCTTCAACCTGCTTAAGGATAAGCTAACTAAGGGACCTGTCCTGGTTACCCCTAATTGGGAGCTGCCTTTTGAGTTGATGTGCGATGCTAGCGACTTTGCTATTGGAGCGGTTTTGGGCCAAAGAGTGAACAAACACTTCCAACCGATCCATTACGCTAGCAAGACAATGACGAGGGCTCCATTGCATTACAGGACAACCGAAAAAGAGCTTTTAGCTGTTGTCTATGCTTTTGAAAAGTTCCGCCCCTATCTTGTCCTTTCTACCACAATCGTGTATACCGATCATTCCGCGTTGAAGTACTTGTTAACTAAACAAGATTCCAAACCAAGACTTCTTCGCTGGGTTTTGCTACTTCAAGAATTTAATATCGAAATTCGTGATAAGAAGGGAGCTGAAAACCTAGCCGCGGATCATCTCAGCAGACTTGAGGATCCTTATCAAGGGGATCATCCGAACAAAGAGATCAATGACTCTTTTCCCCTTGAGACCTTAATGTCTATCAACTCGAGTAATGATGAAGCCCCGTGGTTTGCGGACATTGCAAACTACTTGGCGGGTGGAATTCTCATTGACGGGTTAACATCCCAGCAAAAGAAAAAGTTCTTCAAAGACATTAAGACTTACTTTTGGGATGACCCGTATCTATTCAAACAATGTGCTGATTTTATTATTTGTCAATGTGTTGATGGACCGGCAGCTTTAGACATTCTCGAAGCTTGCCACAAAGGACCCACCGGTGGTCACTTTGGTCCCAACTACACCGCCAAAAAAGTGTTTGACTCGGGATTTTATTGGCCCACCATTTATCGTTATGCTCACGAGATGGTTAAACATTGTGATGCTTGCCAAAAACAAGGCAAGATCACACATAAAGATGAGATGCCTCAAAATTTCATACAAGAACGTGAAATTTTTGATGTTTGGGGTATCGACTTTATGGGGCCATTCCCTTCATCTAAAGGAAACAAATACATCCTTGTAGCCATTGACTACGTTTCTAAATGGGTTGAAGCCAATGCTTTACCCACAAATGACGCAAGGGTGGTTTGTAACTTTTTGAAATTGCTGTTCGCTAGATTTGGTGTGCCTCGTTCCATTATTAGTGATCGCGGGACTCATTTTTGCAATGATCAATTCGCAAGAGTCATGGCTAAGTATGGTTTCAATCATCGTCTTTCCACCGCATACCACCCACAAACTAATGGCCAGGCTGAAATATCTAACCGAGGGTTAAAGCGAATTCTTGAACGAACCGTAGGAGTGCATCGTGCCTCATGGGCCGATAAACTTGATGATGCTCTGTGGGCTTTTCGTACCACATACAAGACTCCGATTGGTTGTACACCATATCGACTCGTGTACGGAAAGGCATGCCACCTCCCCATTGAGTTGGAGCACAAGGCTTATTGCGCCTTGAAGTGGGCTAATTTCGATATCAACAAAGTCGGTGACCTACGCAAGATCCAACTCAATGAGCTGAATGAACTCCGGAATGAGGCTTATGAAAATTCTTTGATCTATAAGGAAAGGACTAAGCTCATTCACGACTCTAAGATTAAAAACCGAGAGTTCCAAGTTGGAGACAAAGTTTTACTCTTTAACTATCGGTTGAAAATCTTTTCGGGCAAGCTGAAATCTCGTTGGTCCGGCCCATTCACCATTGCACAAATTTATCCATATGGTACTCTCGAGCTAGCTCAACCTAATGGACCTAATTTTAAGGTGAATGGCCAACGAGTGAAGTTGTACTTTGGTGAAGACATCTCTCATGAGATGATTCCATCCCTCACCACGTTTCCCATGAACTAATTTTGGGTCGAGTCAGGCTCGTGACTCGGTTATAAAAAACAAGCGCTCCTCGGGAGGCAACCCGAGTATCTATCCCTTTCCGTTTTAACCTCCTAAGTGTAGGGGGACCTATATAGGTTGTTTGTGTTTGTGTGGTGATGTGATTACAGGGATGAATGCACTTTTGGAACCTTTGAAGAACCGTGCTCTCGTGTTATCCAAAATCCGGTTCTATCTCTCAACTATCGTGATTCAATTTTCTTCACACTCACATTTGAAATTGATCACTTTAGTCGTCTCTTCCTTAACTTAATTTATCCAACGTGCACAATGTCTAAGTGTAGGGGAGACTTTTCCCACATGCTTAAACATTGAGGACAATGTTTATCTTAAGTGTAGGGGGGACTTCTATCGAAGTTTTAAGTGGACTTTTCCATTAAAATGCCCTCATTTAACCGGAAAATCATCTTTTTCAACATTTTTCAAATTTTTAATTAACTTTGGCCATTTAGTCGTAATTTTTAAATTTTTATCGCTGCTTTCATATGTATATATCCCGCAATAAAGTCAAAAATATTAATAAAGTGGTGAAGCTAGTTTTGAAGTCTTTGACATATTAGGCCCGTTGCGATTACTTTGACTCAACCCAAAATCAATATGAAGGATCAAGACTCACGACGAAAAGCAATCAAATCCCATAAAGATCATGGAGAAGTCTATCCGAAAAGACCCTAACAAGGTATGAGGATAAATAGATCCAAGTCCGAAAAGGAGGCGGATCGTTGTATCTCAAAATCCCAAGTAACGATTGTAGAAATAATGATGAAGTCGTGGTCAACAAAGTGGAGTATCCCTAAAAAATACTCCAAGTGAAGAACTCTATTAACGAAGAGAAGACCATTATCTCAAGAACGTCTCTCAAGATATGAAGTATGAAGTACATGCCAAATATCGGCCCGAGAAAGGTCTCAAATCGTGAATCGAGTTATGCCAAGATATGAACTTTTTGATATCCCGAGAAGCAGTTTTAAGAGATTTTGTCCTTTAGCTAACTATTAATCAAATCATCCTACTTAGCTTTCAGCCTAAATAAACTATCGCAATAAGTCCAAAAATGCATCTTCATGATCATTCTAAGACAAAAATAAAATATAAGAGATGTAACTAGGAATAAGGGAGTTTAAGCATATTATTAAACCATGTGTGTAAGAGTTTGTTTTACTAACTTATAATAACAATGATCTCGTTTTTAAGCTTAGTTTGGGGAACGTGAAACTTGAGGGTGATAAATCTTCGCAGCACCGAAGCCCTAATGTAAGTCTTAGATCTCTTTGCAAGTTATTTCCATATAGCTATTTTCAAGTGAAAATGGTTTTCTATCCTTTTGTTTACTTTAAAGTTTTAATTTCTCTTAGTACTTTAATTTTTGTTTAGTATGTTAATAAGGCCAAGGTTGATTGATTATGAGAAAAGTGTAAATTTGCTTTGTCACTAAGCATTGCATGAGGGCATGGCAATGGTTAAGTGTAGGGGATTTGATAGGTGTGAAAACACCCATCCTTTTACCACTTATTTCTGGCTAAAACGAGACCAAAACGCGTATTTAATATCATTTGTTTGGAATTATGCGTGGTTTTTGTGTTTATTGTGTTTTCAGAGTCAACCGGATTAATATTGGAGAAAACATGGGATTGCACGGGTTTTATCGAAGAAAAAGACTCAAGACGAAGTCTATTGTCCAAGAGATGCAAAAGATTTGAAGTCAATGGGCCTATTTGAATATTTATCGAAGAAAAGGACCAAAGATGGAAGATTTACATATGTCGAAGGAACTCAAGTCTATTAAACGAAGAAATTAAAAGACGAGTTGAATTTAATCGTCGACAAATCCTGAATCAGAATCGAAAACGTCAACTTTACTGAAAAGACGAGAAGATGAAAAGAGAGAAGAAAGCCCACTCACCAACCAACCACTAGGCCTATATAAGGAATTCACCTTCACACTTTTTGAGAGTTTTTCATTTCCAGTTCTTTCTTTTCTTTCGTAGAAAGCCAACACCATTAAGGTGTTGGTGCTTTTTCTTTCTTATTGAATCTTTAATTTTGTACGTTTTTAATTCGTCCCTTTGTTTGTTTAACATTAAGCTTTCAATATAATCCTTCCATTAATCTTGTTCATCTTCATCTTTTTGATTCCAAGTTTTAAAGTTCTTATTTGGTTGATTTGATCTTCAAAAGTTGTTGGGTTTTGTGTTTTTATTGTTGGGATTTGATATTTATGGTTGATAAATGATTAGTGTTTAGTTTGGTTTAAATCTTTTGGTTTATTTGGCTTGATTTTGTTAAAAGTCGTATTCCCCTGTTCTTACTGTTCTTCCTTGCCCAGATCCGAATCAACATAGATATTCCAGATCAGTCATTTTTCATTATTTATTCCAGATCAACCGTATATTCCGGATCAGTTACTTTTTCCGAATCAAAACCTTTCATCCGGAATATTTTATATTCCGGATCAACTCCTTTCATCCGGAATAATCAATTATTCCAGATCAACTCATTTATTCCGGATCAACTTTTATTCCGCATCAACACTTTTATTCCGCATCAAGCTCCACATTCCGAATCAACCTTTTCCATCCGGAATATCTAATATTCCGGATCAAGCTCAACATTCCGAATCAAACTCTTTTCAATTTTATTCCGGATCAACAATTATATTGCGGATCAACAATATATTCCGCATCAACTGACTTATTCCGAATCAAGGTTTCAAGTTTTATTTATTCCGAATGAACATCTTTTTCAGCTTTTCTTATTTTAAGTTTTCTGAGTTTTTTAAGTTACATTTTTAATCACTTTCATTTGTTGTTTAATTTTGAACTGATATTTATTTCTTTTACCTTGATTTTCATTTGTCAATTGTTTTACCTTATTTTCACGACTTTGCTTCCTTTTCCGTAGAATAGAAAACCCAAACCCCCTATTTGTCACCAAGAACAATTATTCCACTCTGAGCCGTGATCAATTCGAGAAGATTCCGAGAACTAATCTGAACCGATGCAAATCACGAAGTATCAGTTAGCCGAAGGACAAAATCTTTTAAAACGGCTTCTCGTGTATCTCCTTAAGTTCATATCTTGGCATAACTCGTATCACGATTTGAGACCTTTCTCGGACCGATATTTGGCATATACTTCAAATCTTGGGAAGACGTTCTTGAAATTATGGTCTATTCTTCATCTATATGGAATTTCTTCACTTGACGTTTTTGAGAGATTCTTCATATTTGGACCACGACTTCATCATTTTTCTTCAATCTTTATTTTGGACTTTGATATACAACGATCCGCCTCCTTTTCGGACTGGAATATATTTATCCTCATACCTTGTTAGGGTCTTTTTGGATAGACTTTCTCCATGATCTTTAGGGAGTAATTGCTTTTCGTCGTGTGTCTCGATCCTTCATATTGATTTAGGAATAATGATACTTCACATCATCTTGGATCTTTAGCAACAAAATATAGCTCCTCATGCCTTGTTAGGGCCTTTTTTGATCTTCTCCAATCTTCGCGTCCCGCTTCAGTAAGTTATGCCTTGGCTATGAACTCTATTCAACCCCGAGCAACTTTTAAACGATCTTGTGCTATAAGCTAAGTAACCTTTCAAATCGTACGACCTTACTTATTTCAATTATTTTTATTCCTAATGCATTGATCTTATGGGAAGAAAAAGCCACAATTAAAAACATATGAGTTTTTGAAAGAACATATTCATGTTCTACGTTTAGCATGATCACTTGTATAACTCTATCACTTCTCGTTCTTCACTATATAAAGACCTCTAATTAAAGAGACTCGTGAATACTTAGCCATGCAAGTCAAAATTAAGCCAAGTTTGGATTAGCTTTCATTAAGACTATATCAAATCAAAGTTTTGGGTTTTCAAGCCACCTATAGGATCTTGCACTTTCTTGGACTTTTTCAAGTTTAGAGAATGCATTTTATAGTTCCCTTGATAAGTGACTTTCTAGGATCAATTATAGGAACTTGCGAAAAGTTCTTGTTCTTAACTCGAATGAGCTAAGACTTTCACGTTTTAAAGTTCCCTATATAAAAGTCTAGCAAAACTTGAATTGAGCGGGTTAAGGAATGTAAATGGCTCCAAATGCCCATCAAGTCAAAAATTAGCTCTTATTCTACCTATCGGAAAATATACATTCGTGTCTTAAAAACACTTACTAAAACTAAGAAAAATTTTAAAATTTGGCCATTTTTAGCCTTATTAGCAACAAAATATTGAAAGTTGGAAAACGTGAGGGCGTAGCAAAGCAAGCATCTAATCACCCCCTCAATGTTTCGAGTCTAAAGGTGGAGCACCCCCATACTAGAGACGAAGAATCGAATGCTTAGGATCTGGAATGGAAAGGGTGATCAACAATATATCTAAAGCCGTTTATTAATTATGCTAAAAGATAATTGTTAGAACAATAAAGGATATGTCATGGATTCTTGAAAAACTTCTTCAAGCAAACGATGGAGGCTTACGTAAACGAACACCAGAGTCTTCAATCGTAGATGATGATGATCTAGATAACACAATCACAAACAACCACGAGACAACGAGTTGGAAGGGTACAAATCCTCTCTAATTAGTTATTAGTAAGCATAAAAGGATAAGCATGGGATCTCCCCCACGAGGCATCTCGTTTTTGATTACCGAGTCATGAGCTCGACTCGATCCCCTCAATGCTAATTATCATTGGGGAAGGTGACTTGGTCGAGGTTAACCATTGAAGGAATTTCCCCACCAAAGTAGTGCTTAAGCCTATGTCCATTCACCTTGAAGTTAGGACCATCATCTTGAGCTAGCTCGATGGTCCCATAAGGAAACACTTGTGTAACGGTGAAAGGACCCGACCAACGAGATTTCAATTTCCCGGAAAATATCTTAAGTCTTGATTTAAAAAGTAACACTTGATCACCAACGTTAAAAACCCGGTTTTTAATTTTTGCATCATGAAACTTTTTAGTCTTTTCTTTGAAAATCAATGAATTTTCATAAGCATTGTCTCTTAGTTCATCAAATTCATTCAATTGTATTTTCCGGTGATCTCCCGCGGTCTTTAAGTCAAAGTTTGCATGCTTAAAGGCCTAATATTCCTTGTGCTCCAATTCAATAGGCAAATGACAATTCTTCCCATAGACTAACTTATAAGGAGTACAACTGATAGGTGTCTTATAAGCTGTTCTAAAGGCCCATAAAGCGTCATCGAGTTTGTCGGACCATGAAGCATGGTTTTCTCCAATTGACCTCTCTAAAATCCTCTTCAAAGCTCGGTTCGAAACCTCGACTTGCCCACTCGTTTGCGGGTGATAAGTCGTAGAAAGACGATGAGTAACTCCATATTTCTTTAAGACCTTCTCGAATTGGTCATTACAAAAATGGGTTCCACGATCGCTTATAATAGCACGAGGGGTTCCGAACCGAGAGAATAGTTGTTTCAAAAACTTCACTACCACACGAGCATCATTAGTAGGTAAAGCCTTAGCTTCCACCCACTTAGAAAGGTAGTTCACCGCGACGAGGATATACTTGTTACCATGAGACGATGGGAACGGCCCCATAAAGTCTATGCCCCAAATGTCGAAAATTTCACACACTTGAATTATGTTTTGCGTCATTTCATCATGTTGAGACGATTTTCCTTGACGTTGGCACGAATCACACGACTTCACAAGTGCGTGTGCATCACGATAGATAGTAGGCCAAAAGAAGCCGGCATCGAACACTTTCTTAGCCGTGAGATTAGCACCGTGGTGACCACCCGTGGGTCCCTCGTGATAAGCTCTAAGGATATTAGAAGCTTTGGCACCAAAAACACAACGTCGAATGAGTTGATCCGCACAAACCCGAAAGAGATAAGGGTCGTCCCAAATATAGAACTTGACGTCACGAAAGAATTTTCGCTTTTGTTGTGTCGTCATACCCTTGATTATGAAATTCCCCGCATGGTAATTTGCAATGTCGGCAAACCATGGGATGGTGTATTTATAATTCACTACACCGAGAGTCTCGAGAGGAAATGTTTCGGTGATTTTCTTGTTCTCGAAAACATCTTTGTGAGGATCTTCTAGACGAGAGAGATGATCGGCCGCTAGATTCTCGGCTCCTTTTTTGTCAAGCACGGTGACATCAAATTCTTGGAGGAGGAGCATCCAACGAAGAAATCTCGGCTTAGCATCTTGCTTAGCTAAGAGATACTTGATAGCCGAATGGTCGGTATACACGATGCTTTTAGTTAAGACGAGATAAGGTCGGAATTTCTCAAAAGCATAGACCACGGCAAGGAATTCCTTTTCCGTTGTGGTGTATTTTAATTGAGCCTCGGTCATTGTCTTACTAGCATAATCGATAGGACGGAAATGCTTTTCATGGCGTTGCCCTAAGACGGCCCCTATAGCATAATCACTTGCATCGCACATGATTTCAAAGGGTAATTCCCAATTAGGAGCAACAAGAATGGGAGATTCGGTAAGTTTCCTTTTAAGAGTTTCGAAAGCTCTAACACAATCCTCATTGAAATTAAAAAGAGCATCCTTCTCGAGAAGGTGTGTCATAGGTCGAGAGATTTTCGAAAAGTCTTTGATGAAACGTCGATAAAAGCCCGCGTGGCCTAGGAAACTCATAACTCCCTTAACGGTTTTAGGATGAGGTAACTTGGCGATGACGTCTACCTTGGCTTTATCGACCACAATCCCCGCTTTCGAGACCTTATGTCCTAAGACGATTCCTTGTTTACACATAAAATGACATTTTTCACAATTAAGCACAAGATTGGTTTCTTCACAACGTTTTAACATTTGCTCGAGATTGGATAAACATGACGTGAACGAATTACCAAACACCGAAAAGTCATCCATAAACACTTCCATCGACTTCTCGATCATATCGTGAAAAATTGCCATCATACACCGTTGAAACGTACCCGGTGCATTACAAAGTCCGAAAGGCATCCTACGATAAGCAAACGTTCCATAAGGACACGTAAACGTAGTCTTCTCTTGATCACGAGGGTCGATAGGGATTTGAAAGTAACCGGAAAAACCATCTAAAAATCAATAGAATTCATTTCCCAGGAGTCGCTCCAACATGTGATCCATGAAGGCCAAAGGAAAGTGGTCTTTACGAGTGGCGTCATTTAACTTTCGGTAGTCAATACACACCCTCCAACCGGTCACAACACGAGTGGGAATTAACTCGTTGTTTTCGTTGGGCACAACGGTCATTCCTCCCTTTTTAGGGACACAATGGATTGGGCTCACCCATGGGCTATCGGAGATAGGATAAATCATTCCCGCGTCAAGGAGTTTTAAAACTTCCTTTTTAATGATATCGTAAATTTTGGGATTCACCCTTCTTTGACTTTGAATTGCGGGTTTGTAGTCCTCCTCCATTAAAATCTTGTGAGTAACAAATTTTGGGTTAATACCCTTAATGTCAGAAATTTTCCAGGCAATTGCCCCTTTATGAGCCTTAAGAACTTTCAAGAGCTCGGTTTTTTCATCATTAGCAAGACCTTTTTCAATAATAACCGGCAACTTGTCATCACCATCCAAGAATGCTTATTCAATGTGAGATGGAAGATCTTTCAATTCAAGGATAGGTGGTTCCTCGATTGAAGATTTTGGTTCAACACTCATAACTTCCATCGGCAGAAGAAATGGTGGAATAGAAGTATCATCACTAATCAACACCTCATCTTTATTGTCGATTTCATTTAAAGTGAAATCGCCTCCTTGGAATGGAGTGAGATTTGGTGTAGAATTAGCAAGAATCGGATCCAAAATAGTGGGATTGCCACCTGACGAGCTATCAGAAAAACCTAACACTTCTTGTGAAAATTCATCGCAAACCACATCAACTAATTCAATGTGATTGATGGTAGCGATTGCATAAACATGAGAAGGTTTTGAGTTTTGAGTAGCGTTTATAACAAGTTCCTCTTCGTTGAATCTCAAAGTGATAGTTCTTGCATGAACGTCGATAAGCGATCTAGAGGTGTCTAAAAATGGACGACCTAAAATTAGAGGAACTTGAGGATCCGCGGGGATGTCAACTACTATAAATCAACTGCATAGTAGAACTTCCCCACTTTCACGAAAACATCTTCGGCTACTCCACATGCTAAAATCGTAGAATGATCGGCCATCTCGATAGACATGTTCGAAGGAGTAAGAGCCGGAAGCGAAAGCGATTTCCATATGGAAAATGGCATCAAATTAATGCTCGCACCAATATCTGCCAAGGCGAGGCATTCTTTCATATCTTGTATGTCATAAGGAATGAGAAACTTTCCGGGGTCACCAACTTTTTCTGGTATGCGGTTAAGATAAACCGAAGAACAATTAGCAAGCTTTTAAAGCTTTTCCTTATCGCTCATCATAATTTTAAAAGTGGAAGCGAAACGAGGCATGTATAACAATGCGTCGGCTAAACTTACATCAAAATGCACTTGTTGAAACATTTTTATAAAAATCTCGATTTGTTGTTTGTTATGTTCTTGCAATTTCTCCTTATTTCGTCTCGAAGGGTAAGGTAAGGGTGGTGTGGGTTGGACATTAGGCAACGGCCTTGGAATCTCGGGTTTCATAATTGGTATTGGTTCAACCGTAGGTGTGGAATGAGCGGTACTTCGTGGGATTGTAATATGCTCCTTTTTGACCATCACCTCGGGCTCTTTCTCGATTTCCTTCTCCGTAGAAGTACTTGGACGAGAGATTGGTTCCTTGAAAGTTTTACCACTTCGTGTAGTAATAACCTTCATTTCTCCCTTCGGGTTTGCAATGGTATCACTAGGGAGACCACCCGAGGAAGAGGGTTTACACATGATTGCTTCAAACATTTTTGCCATTCGGTCTTCAAATTTTGATTTCCTTAAATCCGCTTTTAACAATTCTTGCTTAATCTCATGTTGTACTTGTTCAATCTTTTGTTGGTTTTGTTGAAGACGTTGAACATTTCCCTCCATTTTATTTGCATGAGTTTTAAGTTCATTAGCAAGTTCATTTTTAAGCTCGTTTTTCAACTCGGATCTTGAGCTAATCATCTCACGTTGCATGTTATCAAATTTAACATCATTTGCTTTAGCATAATCCAAAAATTATCCTTGAATATTTTTAGTGTGAGCATTTTGAAAACCTTGAGTAGTGTTTTGAAAATCACGGTTTTGGTTTTGATTAGTGACTTGTCCATTCCCACTTTGATAATTCCCTTTGTTGTAGTTACGTGAATTGTCTTGATAATTACCACCTTGGTTGTTGTTTCGATAGTTATTAGCATTTTGATTTGGTGGAGCTTGATTTGGGCGGGAACCTTGGCCGTTTTGGTTGTAAGTTCCCGTTGCTACATAAGCACTCAAAGTGTTACCACCGGCGGTAATGCACTCAGAAAGATCATGAGCTCCACCACAAGACAAACAACTCTTTTCAACTGCTTTAACCGAAGCGGAATTCAAAGCCTCTTGTGCTTTCCAATGAGTCATATGATTAGCAAATCTATCGAAAAACCGATTTTCCTCATTAGCTTCATCATGTAAGGCATTAATGCTACGAGACGATGACGACGATGACGAACCCAAATTGGCAACACTCGGTGTGTTACGAGGGCTATAAACCTTAGATCTATTCTCGATAATCTTTAAAGCTTCATCGGTCGTTTGCACAAAAAATTACCACCCGCGGCGGCATTCAAGTAATCTCGTTCATGATCATTAAGCCCATTATAAAAAGTATCAACTTGATGCAATTCCGAAAAATCATGGTGTGGACATTCATGTAACATTTCTTTAAAGCGTTCCCATGCCATTCAAAAACTTTCATTATTTTGTAATACCCATGAATGTGACGTATGATGATAAGTTATTGTCTCAAGAGTTGTTCTGTATGAGCATCTCTCATAAGTTGTGGCTCAATTGTGGATGTGATATCCCGAGCCCAACGTCATTTATTTAATCCTATTTTACGAATATTTTTGAAATTTTTAAGAAATTTCGTTTGCTATATATTTGACGGTTTAAGTTGAAACCAACGTTTACGGTCGTAATTTAACGTTTGACAATTTAAGAAGAACCGATAACGACTACGTAACCGACGGATGCCCAAAACTTACATTTTGTTATCGATTGATCGATATTTGAGTTTTTCGAGATTTTATTTTTATTACGTTTTAAGTCGAGTCGGAACCATATGTGTATTCGTTTTGTGTGCGTTTGAACCATTAAAAAGTATTTTGAGGTATCCGGGACGAATCCCGACTCCTATAAAATTTAAAACCCGTCATTTAGCCAAAATCCCGCTCTTTAAATGGTCGTTTATTATTAAGGCCAAAATAAAGATAAAATTGCCACTTGGGCCCCTCCATTTTTACAAAAGGGAATAAGGACACACACACACTTCATTTTACAAAAACAAATTACCATCTCTTTCTTTTTCTCTCTAGGCCGCCGGCCACCCTAACCACCATCACCACCACCATCATTTTTTTAGGGTTTTTGACAAATCCAATCAAAGACCACCTCTTGTTTCATCATTGTAAGTACTCTAATCAATTAAAAACACACATGCAACATCTTTAATATTTCAAGAATCAATGATTTTTCAAAAACATGTTTTGATGTAATTAAATCATGAATTTGTTTAATTGGTGAGTGGGTAATGTTAATTAACCCATAAAACAAGATGGGGATTTATTATTTTGGTTTTCTACAGCCCCAAAACCCACAAATTTATGGGGGTTTTTGGGTGTTCATGGTGTTTGATGAAATGTGTCATGGGTTGTGTTTATAATGTTGTTTTTGGTGTTTTTGAATAGGATAAACTAATTGCATGTATGATTTAGGATAGGGTTTTGATTAAGATTTGATGTTCTTGGTAATATATGCTGTTTGGGGAGATTAGTAATGATTACAAGTGGTTAGTATAGGCTTAGGTAATGATAGAATGGATTGGAAACAAGTTTTGAATTCATTTTGAAAGAGGAAAATTTAGGCAGATTGTTCAAGCATGTTTTTCATGGGTTTGACTTTGTAAACAGGTCATAAACATAGGATTTAATTGTAGAGCTTTGTCTTAGCTTCGTTTTGGTATAAGGTAGAGCTTACGACTCCAAACGAGTCAAAAGTTATGCTATTTTGAAAGTTCGTGTACCGGGAGATGAGAATCAACATAATCCGAAATTATGTTTGGTTTTGGGTCAAATCCCGGGGACCATAGATAGAGTTGGGTAAATGATTGAAACTTAATTTTTGGTTTCAAACCTGCATTTGTGAGTCTATTTTTAGACTTAGGTGTTGGATTGGTCAATGGTGTATTTTAAATGGGTCAAACAAGTCCAACATGGTCAAAGTGCAAAATCAGTCCTAAATGTGTACGTCTAGTAATGTGATGTGTAACGAGTCATAGAAGCAAAAACTTTTCATGGGATTAAATATCGGTTTTATACAGGTCATGAGGTATTTTTGTGAATTTTCTTGAAATTTATATAGGTGCTTAAGTCATAGCAAACAGCCCGTACTTTTGGTAAGTACTGGCAAATCTATAAAATGGGAATCAACTTTAATTACGTAGGTAAATGGTATAAGTCTAGTAACAACTACTTGTTTGGTTTTGGCGTGAGTTTTCATAAGCATTAAGTGTTTTCATATGAGTGTGTTTAGTAGAATAATGTACACTGATACTAGCATTTCGCAATGGGTTCAATTATGTTCTCTCGATATCCTCTCGAATTGATCTCGGCCTTAAGTGGAATGATTTGTTCTTGGTGCTAAAAAGGGGGTTTAATTTTCTAATCTAATAAAAAGTTTAAATGCTCTAAAGGGTAATCTTAAATTTAAAGGGCAATTAAATTGATAACAATTAATAAAACTAGGATTAAAATTAAAATTAAAATTAAAATCAAATTTAAGATTACAGTTAAAAGATAAACATGAAATAAAGGAAGAAACAGGAAGGAATCCTTAAAAATGCTCAAAAGAAACTGATTCGGAATTTTAACCTTGAATCGGAACTTCGTTCATCCGTTCATCCGGAACTTTTCACTCGGAACCCCTTGATTCGGAACTTTGTTCATCCGGAACTTTTCACTCGGAACCCCTTGATTCGGAACTTTGATCGGAAGTTTATCCGGAAGATTGCCTCGGAACTTCACCCGGAACTTGGTTCGGAAGATTGGTTCGGAAGTTGGGTCGGAACTTTTATGCGGAACTTTATTCGGAAAATTGGTTCATCCGGAACTTGTACTCATTCGGAAGTTTTTGGAAAAGAAACTCATTCGAAACTTAAAACTCATCCGGAACTTCAGTTCATTCGGAAGATTGGATTCATCCGGAACTTTCTGTTCGTTCGGAACTTTCTAAAAGGAAACTCATTCGGAACTATAAAATGACTCGGAACTTTTGTAGAAAACACTTTCATCCGGAACTTTTTGGTTCATTCGGAAGATTATGCTCATCCGGAACTTTTTAGTTCACCCGGAACTTTTTGGTTCACTCGGAACCTGGGGAATGCACAAGAACAGTATCTTTACCCAAAGAACAAGGAAAAACGTTTTAATCCAAAATCAAACTAAATAATCAAAAAGGTCTTACCAAATTAACCATAAATCATCTAATAACCATAAGCAACAAATCCAACAATAAAAACACAAAATCGACAACTTTTTAAAGATCAAATCAATCAAATAAAAACTTGAAAACTTGAATAAAAAGATGATGATGAACAAGATGAAATGGAAAGATTAAACAAGAACTTGTATTGATGATTAATGTTTTAACAATAACAAAACAAGGATTAAAATTACAAGATTGAAAAAACAAAGATCAAGATCACCAAACACCCTAGTGGTGTTGGTGATGATACGAAACAGAAAAAGAGAAAAAGGTGGAGGAGAGAAAAACTCCAAAAAAAAAACTGAATGCAAAGTGTGTGAGGGGAGGGCTTTATATAGTCTTGTCTTTGGTTGGTGAGTGGGCTTTCTCCTGTTCTCCTTGTCTTCTCGTCTTTTCAGAAAATTTGACGTTTTCGATTCTGATTCGGGATTTGTCGTCGATTAAATTCAACTCGTCTTTTAATTTCTTCGTTTAATGGACTTGAGTTTCTTCGACTTATATAAATCTTCCATCTTTGGTCCTTTTCTTCGATAAATCTTCGAATAGGCCCAGTGACTTCAAATCTTTTGCATCTCTTGGACAATAGACTTTATCTTGAGTCTTTTTCTTCGGTAAAACCCGTGCAATCCCACGTTTTCTCCAATATTCATCCGGTTGGCTCTGAAAACACAATAAACACAAAAACAACGCATAATTCCAAACAAATGATATTAAATACGCGTTTTGGTCCTGTTTTAGCCAGAATTAAGTGGTAAAAGGATGGGTGTTTACACACCTATCAAATCCCCTACACTTAACCATTGCCATGCCCTCGTGCAATGCTTAGCGATAAAGCAATTTTACACTTTTCTCATAATTAATCAACCTTGGCCTTATTAAAATACTACTAAAACAAAAATTAAAATACTAAGAGAAATTAAAACTTTTAAAGTAAACAAAAGGATGGAAATAACTTGCAAAGAAATCAAGGACTTACATTAGGGCTTTGGTGCTGCGAAGATTTATCACCCTCAAGTTTCACGTTCCCCAAACTAAGCTTAAAAACGAGATCATTGTTATTATAAGTTAGTAAATCAAACACTTACACACATGGCTTAATTAAATGCTTAAACTCCCTTATTCCTAGGTGTATCTCTTATATTTTATTTTTGTCTTAGAATGATCATGAAGATGCATTTTTTGGACTTATTTTGATAGTTTGTTAAGGCTGAAAGCAAAGTAGGACTATTTGATCAATAGTTAGCTAAAGGACAAAATCTCTTAAAACTGCTTCTCGGGATATCAAAAAGTTCATATCTTGGCATAACTTGGTTCACGATTTGAGACCTTTCTCGGGCCGATATTTGGCATGTACTTCATACTTCATATCTTGAGAGACGTGCTTGAGATAATGGTCTTCTCATCGTTCATAGAGTTTCTTTACTTGGAGACTTTTGAGAGGTACTCCAACTTTGTTGACCACGACTTCATGATTATTCTTCAATCTCTAATTGGGATTTTGAGATACAACGATCCGCCTCCTTTTCGAACTTGGATCTATTTATCCTCATACCTTGTTAGGGTCTTTTCGGATAGACTTCTCCATCATCTTTATGGGAGTTGATTGCTTTACATCGTGAGTCTTGATCCTTCATATTGACTTTGGGAATAATGCTTTTCACATCACCTTGGATCTTTAGCAATAAAATGGAATCCTCATGCCTTTTTAGGGCCTTTTCGGACTCGCCAATCTTCGCGCCCCGCTTCATAAGTTATGCCTTGGCTATGAACTCTTATCATTACCGAGCAACTTTTAAACGATCTTGGGCTAGAAGCTAAGTAACCTTTCAAATCGTACGACCTTACTTATTGTAGATAAATTATTAGCAAGTGATGGGAGAATAGGCAAATAATTACACCAAGTGAGCTTGTGCAAGAATACCGACTTATAATTGACTCTATCATTTCTCGTCCTCCACAATTTAAAATCTCAAGTAATGAGACTCGTGGATACTTAGCCTAATAAACCAATTAAGGTCTACATGGTTAAGGATACTAGCTAGAATAAACTTGGATAAGTCTATTCGGGTTGAGTCAAAATAAACGTAACGGGCCTAATATGTCAAAGACTTCTAAACTAGCTACACCACTTTATTAATATTTTTTGACTTTATTGCGAGATATATACATATGAAAGCAACGATAAAAATTTAAAAATTACGCCTAAATGGCCAAAGTTAATAAAAAATTTGAAAAATGTTGAGAAATATGATTTTCTGGTTAAATGAAGGCATTTTCATGGAAAAGTCCACTTAAAACTTCGATAGAAGTCTCCCCTACACTTAAGATAAACATTTTCCTCAATGTTTAAGCATGTGGGAAAAGTCTCCCCTACACTTATGACATTGTGCACGTTGGTTAACTCGAGTTAAGGAAGAGACGACTAAAGTGATCAATTTCAAATGTGAGTACGAAGAAAATGGAATCATGATAGTTGAGAGATAGAACCAGATTTCGGATAACACGGGAGCACGGTTCTTCAGAGAGTCCAAGAGTGCACTTATCCCTGTAATCACATCACCACACAAAGACAAATGCGTATAGAAGTCCCCCTACACTTAGGGGATTAAAACATAAAAAGATAGATACTCGGGCTGCCTCCCGAGGAGCGCTTGTTTTTGATAACCGAGTCACGAGCCTGACTCGACCCAAAATTAGTTCATGGGGAACGTGATGAGGGATGGAATCACCTCCTGAGAGGTGTCTTCACTAAAGTACAACTTCACTCGTTGGCCATTCACCTTAAAATTTGGTCCATCAGGTTGAGCGAGCTCGAGAGTACCATATGGAAAAATTTGGGCAATGGTGAATGGGCCGGACCAACGAGATTTGAGCTTTCCCGAAAAGATTTTCAACCGAGAGTTAAAGAGTAAAACTTTGTCTCCAACATGGAACTCTCGGTTTTTGATCTTGGAGTCGTGAATGAGCTTAGTTCTTTCCTTATAGATCAAAGAATTTTCATAAGCCTCATTCTGAAGTTCATTGAGCTCATTGAGTTGGATCTTGCGTAGGTCACCGGCTTTGTTAATATCAAAATTAGCCCACTTCAAGGCCCAGTAAGCCTTGTGCTCCAACTCAATGGGGAGGTGGCACGCTTTCCCGTACACAAGACGATAAGGC
The DNA here is from genome assembly GCA_025667525.1 of Glebionis coronaria. Classification (NCBI taxonomy): domain Eukaryota; kingdom Viridiplantae; phylum Streptophyta; class Magnoliopsida; order Asterales; family Asteraceae; genus Glebionis; species Glebionis coronaria. The sequence continues at coordinate 68,434,709 of CM046880.1, forward strand.
GTACAGCCGATCGGGGTCTTGTAAGCAGTACGGAAAGCCCACAAAGCATCATCAAGTTTATCAGCCCATGAGGCACGATGCTCTCCCACGGTTCTTTCAAGAATTCGCTTAAGTCCTCGGTTGGATATTTCAGCCTGGCCATTAGTTTGTGGGTGGTAGGCTGTGGAAAAACGATGATTTACACCGTACTTAGCAATGACTCTAGCAAATTGGTCATTGCAGAAATGAGTCCCACGATCACTAATAATGGCACGAGGCACACCGAATCTAGCAAAAAGAGCTTTCAAAAAATTACAAACCACCCTTGCATCATTAGTAGGTAAAGCTTTGGCTTCAACCCACTTTGAAACGTAGTCAACGGCTACAAGGATGTATTTGTTTCCTTTAGAGGAAGGGAATGGCCCCATAAAGTTGATACCCTAAACATCAAAGATTTCACACTCTTGAATGAAATTCTGAGGCATCTCGTCTTTATGTGTGATCGTGCCTTGTTTTTGGTAAGCATCACATCGTTTAACCATCTCGTGAGCATCACGATAGATGGTGGGCCAATAAAATCCCGAATCAAACACTTTTTGGCGGTGTAGTTGGGACCAAAGTGACCACCGGTGGGTCCTTTGTGGCAAGCATCAAGGATTTCCAAAGCTGCCGGTCCATCAAAACATCAGCGAATAATCAAATCAGCACATTGTTTGAATAGATACGGGTCATCCCAAAAGTAAGTCTTAATGTCGTTAAGGAACTTCTTCTTTTTCTAGGATGTTAACCCGTCAACGAGAATTCCACCCGCCAAGTAGTTTGCAATGTCCGCAAACCACGGGGTTTCATCAGCAGTCGAGTTGATAGACATTAAGGTCTCCAGGGGAAAAGAATCATTGATTTCTTTGTTCGGATGATCCCCCTGGTAGGGATCCTCAAGTCTGCTGAGATGATCCGCGGCTAGGTTTTCAGCTCCTTTTTTATCGCGAATTTCGATTTTAAATTCATGGAGCAGCAAAACCCAGCGAAGAAGTCTTGGTTTGGAATCTTGCTTTGTCAACAAGTACTTCAACGCGGAATGATCGGTATACACAATTGTGGTAGAAAGGACAAGATAGGGGCGTAATTTTTCAAAGGCATAGACAACAGCTAAAAGTTCTTTTTCGGTTGTCGTATAATGCAATTGTGCCCCCGTCATTGTCTTGCTAGCGTAATGGATCGGTTGGAAGTTTTTGTTCACTCTTTGTCCCAGAACCGCTCCAATAGCAAAATCACTAGCATCGCACATCAACTCAAAGGGAAGCTCCCAATTAGGGGTAACCAAGACGGGTGCCTTAGTTAGCTTATCCTTCAGCGAGTTGAAGGCTTCAAGACACTCTTTGGAAAAGATAAAAGGAGTATCTTTTTCCAAGAGGTGGGTCATCGGGCGAGCGATTTGAGAAAAATCTTTGATGAATCGACGGTAGAAGCCCGCATGACCCAGAAAACTTCTCACACCCTTCACGGTTGAAGGTGGAGGCAACTTGGCGATAACATCGACTTTAGCACGATCTACTTCAAGACCGGCTTTGGAAATCTTGTGTCCCAGCACGATGCCTTCTTTTACCATAAAATGGCATTTTTCCCAATTCAGAACAAGGCGAGTGTCTTCGTACCGCTTAAGCATACGTTCCAAATTGGCAAGGCAAGAAGAGAAGGAATCCCCAAAGACCGAGAAATCATCCATGAAGACTTCCATGGTTTGTTAAACCATGTCATGGAAGATAGCTAACATGCACCTTTGGAAAGTCCCGGGGGCATTGCATAAGCCAAAAGGCATTCTTTTGTAAGCAAAAGTGCCATAGGGACAAGTGAATGTTGTCTTCTCTTGATCTTGGGGATCGATGGGTATTTGGAAATAACCCGAGAAACCATCAAGAAAGCAGTAATATTCATTACCCGCTAAACGTTCAAGCATTTGGTCCATAAAAGGTAGAGGGAAATGATCCTTTCTCGTGGCATCATTGAGTTTGCGGTAGTCTATACAAACTCTCCACCCAGTAACGAGACGAGTGGAAATCAACTCGTTGTGTTCATTGGGAACAACGGTTATTCCGCCTTTCTTAGGCACACAATGGATTGGACTAACCCATGGTGAATTCGAAATAGGGTAAATCATACCCGCATCAAGAAGTTTGATAACCTCTGTTTTGATGACTTCATGGATTTTTGGATTCACCCTTCGTTGGCTTTGAATTGTGGGCTTAAAGTCGTCCCCCATGAGAATTTTGTGTGTGCAGAAGTGAGGATCAGTTCCACGAATATCAGCGATCTTCCAAGCAATAGCCTTCTTATGATCTTTCAACACGGTGATAAGTCGGGATTTTTCGTCTTCCTTTAGGTCCTTAGCAATGATGACTGGCGACTTCTTCTCTTCTTCGAGGAATACATACTCGAGATGGGGCGGCAACTCCTTAAGTTCTAAATCCGGAGGATTTTCGACGGGAGGCGTTTTCAAAGTCGGAGTATCGATAGCAATAACCGTGGGAGATGGAGGAGAAAGAGTGTCTTCGTGGAGAAGATTGTCAAAGAAATGCATGTCTTCATCCCCATCGGTGGGAGAATCATCAGTAGCTAAATTCACATCTCCCATGGTGTCTTCAAGATTGTTCCAAAACAAATCACTTTCTCCAAATAGAGACAGTGATGAATCAATAGAGGCAACGGTTTCAACATTGGGAAGAGAGGTAGGAATAATTTTGCAAGCATCATTAAAGTGTTCTTCACAAGCCTCATCAAGAACGTCAATACAATTAACACTCTCATATGAATAAGGCAGTTTAGACAACTTTCCCATGTTGAAGACTACTTTATCGTCACCCACTCTCATGATAAGCTCACCGGCTTCAACATCAATGAGAGTGCGACCGGTCCTCAAGAATGGAAGACCAACAATTAGTGGCACACGAGGGTCCATCTCGTAGTCGACGACAACAAAATCAGCAGGAAAAGTGAATTTGTCGACTCCTACAATGACGTCTTCAGCTATCCCCACTAGATAAGCAACCGTACGGTTAGCTAATTCCAAAGTCATTTTGGTCGGGACTAGCTCAGGGAGAGATAATTGCTTCCAAACACTTAGAGGCATGAGATTAATACTGGCACCTAGATCGGCTAGGGCCATGCAATTCTCTACTCCCGGGAAATTGCAATGGATTAAGAAACGACCCGGATCACCAAGCTTGGTTGGCAATTTCCTTAAGAGCACTGCAGAGCAATTCTCATTAAGTTGGGTGTTGGCAATATCGAGGAGCTTTTCCTTGTCGCTCAGAAGATCTTTAAACATTTTCGCATACTTAGGCATGTGAGCGAGAGCCTCAGCGAAGGAGATGTTAAAATTCAATTGTTTGAACATTTTAAGGAAGTTCGAAACCCGAATATCGTCCTTGCTTTTGAGCTTCTCTTTCCTCAACCTAGATGGATAAGGTATATTGGAAGAAGAGGAAGGCTTTGGAAGAATAGGATCACTCGCATCCTTGGGTGGAGGAGGGGTAGAAGGAAGAGGTGGAGAAATTGAGGAAGGAGAAGGATGAGGAATAGGAGCAGGTGACTCGTTCTCCTTAGTCACAATCACCGGTGGAGGTATAGGAAGCTCGGGTTCCTTGGTACCTTTGCCACTTCGAGTGGTGATTGCTTTCATCTCCCCTCTTGGATTCGCAACGGTCTTACTTGGAAGAGTACCCGAAGAAGAAGGTTGATTACCTTGGAAGAAACTAGCCATCATGTTCTTCAAGTCATTCGTTTGGCTATCCAACGTATTTCTTATGTCGGCTCTCAAATCGTATCCTTGTTTGACCAAGTCTGCTTTCAAGTTGCGCACTTCATGTTGGAGATTTTCCACGATCACATCATTGGTCCTCATGTAGGTTGCAACCTCTTGGTGTAATGCAATGGGTTGGTTTGGAGGAGCATTGTATGTGGGTGGTTGATAAGCAGGTTGTTGGTAGACTTGGTTGTTACGTTGAGGTGGTTGTTGCTGCTTGTGAGGAGGGATGTATGGTGTACGAGGTTGTTGTTGTTGTTGAGGAGGGCGGTTGAGGTTTTGTTGTTGGTTTGGGTTGTTTGGAGGAAAACCGGGTGGTGAGAGGTAGTTGTTGGAGCGGTAGCTAAGCAAATTACGGTCACCTTAAGGTCTAGCTTGATAAGCAGGTTGAGGATAGGTGCCATATGATGCATTCACATTCTCAGCAGGGTAGTCTTGGGTGGCAGTACAAGTGGTGTAAGAGTGAGGACCACCGCATATCTCACAAGGTTGGCTGACAGCGTTAACTTGAGCGTTTTTAGCGTTGTTGCTGTTGTTGTTGCTGACGGTGTGGGTGACAAGCGATTCAAGAAGCGTAGTGATTTTGTCCAGCCGCTTGTCGCTGTCACTAGTGCTAGCACTAGCGACATTGGTCCTAACACTCTTGGTTTGCACACGAGACTTATTCTCAATGATATCCCAAGCAGCATTGGAAGTCTTAGCCAAAAGATTACCCCCCGAGGCACTGTTTAGTGAATCTTGGTCACTCATGCTTAAACCATTGTAAAAAGTGTTATTTTTATGTACTTTGGTAAAACCATGTTGTGGGCATTTTCTTAAAAGATCTTTAAAACGATCCCAAGATTCACTGAACGACTCATCGTACTTTTGTTCAAAATTTATGATTTCATTCCGGCAAAGCGGTAGTACGAGAGGGTGGGAAAAAGTAATTGATAAATTTGGTTTCCAAATCCATCCACGAGAGAATACTCTGTGGCGGTTCCTTAGCAAGCTAATGCCGGGCTTGTCCCTCTAAAGAAAAGGGAAAAAGTTGTAACCTGATAACCTCTTGTGGAACACCATTGAACTTGACCGTGTTAGTGAGTTGCAAGAATCTCTTGATGTGGTCGTGTGGGTCATCAATGGTACGTCCTAAGAATGGTTGAGCGGAGACCATCTGGATAAAGCCTGATTTTAGCTTGAAATTGTTGGCTGCAATTGCTGGTATAACAATTGGATCAGTGTTGCCATCGACATGAGCTTGCAGCAGTTCAATCATCGGGCGATTATCCGGAAGGGGCTCATTGTTGTTGTTATTGTTCATGTTGTTGAAAGGTGGGTTGTTGTTGTTATTATTGTTGTTTGGAGGTGGTATGTTGTTGTTGTTTTGTACACCGGCCATGTCTAAGTTATCGAGAGGCTCGGGCTCTTGATAAGACGTGGATCGAGTACGCATACACCTGCAAAAGAACGAACAAAGAAAAGCAAAGCAAAAGTATTTTTGGTTTTTATGTTTTTTTAATTTTTTTGTATTTTTGAAAATTTTATATTTTTTAGGATTTTTTGAAAATTTTTATGAAAAAGCAACGTTCACGGGGAACGGATCCCAAAATCCAAGTTCTCACAAAAAAATTTTGATCTTAACGAGAAGAGCCGGCAGCGGCGCCATTTGATACTAGCATTTTGCAATGGTTTCAATTATGTTCTCTCGATATCCTCTCGAATTGATCTCGGCCTTAAGTGGAATGATTTGTTCTTGGTGCTAAAAAGGGGGTTTAATTTTCTAATCTAATAAAAAGTTTAAATGATCTAAAGGGTAAACTTAAATTTAAAGGGCAATTAAATTGATAACAATTAATAAAACTAGGATTACAATTAAAATTAAAATTAAAATCAAATTTAAGATTACAGTTAAAAGATAAACATGAAATAAAGGAAAAAACAGGAAGTAATCCTTAAAAATGCTCAAAAGAAACTGATTCGGAATTTTAACCTTGAATCGGAACTTCGTTCATCCGGAACTTTTCACTCGGAACCCCTTGATTCGGAACTTTGTTCATCCGGAACTTTTCACTCGGAACCCCTTGATTCGGAACTTTGATCGGAAGTTTATCCGGAAGATTGCCTTGGAACTTCACCCGGAACTTGGTTCGGAAGATTGGTTCGGAAGTTGGGTCGGAACTTTCATGCGGAACTTTATTCGGAAAATTGGTTCATCCGGAACTTGTACTCATTCGGAAGTTTTTGGAAAAGAAACTCATTCGGAACTTAAAACTCATCCGGAACTTCAGTTCATTCGGAAGATTGGATTCATCCGGAACTTTCTGTTCGTTCGGGACTTTCTAAAAGGAAACTCATTCAGAACTATAAACTGACTCGGAACTTTTGTAGAAAACACTTTCATCCGGAACTTTTTGGTTCATTCGGAAGATTATGCTCATCCGGAACTTTTTAGTTCACCCGGAACTTTTTGGTTCACTCGGAACCTGGGGAATGCACAAGAACAATATCTTTACCCGAAGAACAAGGAAAAACGTTTTAATCCAAAATCAAACTAAATAATCAAAAAGGTCTTACCAAATTAACCACAAATCATCTAAAAAGATGATGATGATGATGATGAACAAAAAGATGATGATGAACAAGATGAAATGGAAAGATCAAATCAATCAAATAAAAACTTGAAAACTTGAATAAAAAGATGATGATGAACAAGATGAAATGGAAAGATTAAACAAGAACTTGTATTGATGATTAATGTTTTAACAATAACAAAACAAGGATTAAAATTACAAGATTGAAAAAACAAAGATCAAGATCACCAAACACCCTAGTGGTGTTGGTGATGATACGAAACAGAAAAAGAGAAAAAGGTGGAGGAGAGAAAAACTCCAAAAAAAAACTGAATGCAAAGTGTGTGAGGGGAGGGCTTTATATAGTCTTGTCTTTTGGTTGGTGAGTGGGCTTTCTCCTGTTCTCCTTGTCTTCTCGTCTTTTCAGAAAAGTTGACGTTTTCGATTCTGATTCGGGATTTGTCGTCGATTAAATTCAACTCGTCTTTTAATTTCTTCGTTTAATGGACTTGAGTTTCTTCGACTTATATAAATCTTCCATCTTTGGTCCTTTTCTTCGATAAATCTTCGAATAGGCCCAGTGACTTTAAATCTTTTGCATCTCTTGGACAATAGACTTTATCTTGAGTCTTTTTCTTTTTCTTCGGTAAAACCCGTGCAATCCTACGTTTTCTCCAATATTCATCCGGTTGGCTCTGAAAACACAATAAACACAAAAACCACGCATAATTCCAAACAAATGATATTAAATACGCGTTTTGGTCCCGTTTTAGCCAGAATTAAGTGGTAAAAGGATGGGTGTTTACACACCTATCATACACGGATTATTGATTTGGTTTACGTACCTTGATTTTTAGGTCAAGTGTTTGATTTTCCCGGGAATCCACGTCGTCGGTGACATTTCTCGTTACGTCTTCGCTAGAACCACTACTACTACGCCAAGTGAGTCTATAGCCTCGCTCTTTACTTATTTTAAACGTTTTTACCCGCGAGGGGGGATGCATGCTATTTAAATGAAAAGAACATAAGTCATGAATGATTGTTGGACCCGAATGTTGCCTTGAATTGTGTTGAGTCCCTAGTTGTAAAAGTCCCTAAATTCATGAACTATTAACTATTATCTTGCCCTTGTGTGGGTTGGAGATAGCCGTTTATACTATTGATAGTACTATAGGGTTGACGACCCTATCCGAGACGAGAGCTAGTACGTTGAGTACCCTCTGCGGACGGATAACTTGTGATAAGAAATAAGGTATGATTACAACTAATGCCTTTAGAATGGGCACTGGTTTCACTTAAATCATGCCGGTAAATGTACGCGGGTGATTGAGTTAACGGATTAGTGTCACGAGCTTAAACACAATTATTAGCTATTGCTAAAGATAGTATCCTTGAATAATAGATTGTGTATACGACAATGTTATTGAATGGTCATGATTGGTTTTAATACTTATGTTCAACTTATGATTTGATAAACCTATAGATTCGCTCAACCTTTGTGTTGACGATTTTAAACATGTGTTTCAGGTAACCAAGATTGATAGCAGCGGAGCATGCGAGGATGGAAGTTGTTGTGGCTTAGCGGTCTACTTTGTTTTTCCTCCCTTTTAGCACTTAAAAATTTTATATTACGTCATGTGAACGAAAATGTACTTTTGGGTTGAAATTCAGTGGGGACCTAAACGCAACACTGTTTTGTATTATCTTTGGGGTTTGGAAAATAGTAGACTTCGATGTTTTAAACAATCTTTAATTTATGTTTAAATTCCTACATCTCTTTGAGTCGTTCAAAATAGCTTGTGTGTGATGATAACTGCATAACACCCAAATGTTTTAGTTCCGCTGCGCATATGATTTGGGGGTGTTATAGATTGGTATCAGAGCCATGAGTTATAGAGAACTAGGTCATTTTGAAAAATCCTAAACTATACTTTTGGTGTCGTAAGAAGTTGTCCAAGCACACAACTATCCTGCATGGCTCCGGTAAGATTTCTTTAGCATTGCTTTATATTTTAGATGTATCCCTCAAAATTGATATGAATTCCCTATAATTTAGTAAGTAAATACTATGATATATATTGAGATATATTGTTGTGTACGTCGAGTACTTAATATCGTAATTTGCAAAAATTTATACGACTATCATATATGTTGCATGTAATTGGCATACGAGCTACATTGCATTACATGGCAACACTGCGTTGTGATCCTATGTATGTAGGAATGATTATATGTATAGGTATATATATACTATGGTATTTAAAGGCATTGCATGTGAAGCAATAGTCCTTGCGTGATTATTGTACATTTAAAATGCGGTTTTGTTGAGAATTCAGCCTCACCACCATCAATCTTGATAATTAATTTATTGTTCGAATAACCGAGTGTGAACCTCGTTTGATACTCTAGATACGTAAATAATTCTTCAGAACATATTGTATATTGACTAGATTGATCTCGATTGTCGTTATCGCACCGTGATGTGTCATTTTGGGACATCTTGTTTTGGAACGTAAATTACTAACGTATAACTATATTCCTTTATTCCTTATGTGTTTGATATATTGGTTGGCGTAACTATAACATAGACGAAGTATAACCAACGATGCGTACATCGTAGCGGCGAATCATGTGTGTATATTATGAAGCGTGGTTGAGGCGTGTTTCCATTTAATCGTTGTTTACTATTCTACTTGAATTTAAAGATGTGTTTTAAAATAGACTAGCGTTGTGATCAATCGCGATAACTTGAAAAATTTGGTTGGTTTGTGTTAGTTTTGTGGTGTACGATTTCGAGACTCATCCGAGGCCTATAACAACATTTAGTTGACATACGTATTTTCCCTTTGTTTATTTCATTTTATTTTTGTTGTTTCATTATTTTGAATTTGATATTATACATGACGAGGTCCGGAATATGTGCGAGTTAAATAAGCATTAAATTTTGTTGATTGAATGATTTAAACATAAAGTGTTTTACATATTAAATAAATGGTGAATGAAACTTTTGGATAAAAATCGACCTACGATGTGTCTTGTAACCAGTAAAATATGTGTAGAGAATAAATGAATAAAGTGAAATCATTTCTCTTTCAACCTTGGTTGGTAATCGTAATAAGTAATTTATATTACTCGTGAAATCCTTGTTTTCGTACATTAATGATTTGATACTAAAAGCTTGTGATAGAACTGTCAAAAATTTGCCTAATTTAATTTGAAAATAGGAGTTATAATAAAATTTACGAAACGAATATCGAGTATAGACGGCTTGAGGTTTGGTGTGAATTAATTTTGGGTCAATATAGCAAACTTTTGGCGTATCTTTTAATACAGAAAATGAGTAGAAAAATTGGTCATGTGTTTTGGAGTTAGAGACTTTGTAAAACTGGTTTTATTTTAAACCCTAAGGTCAAATTATATTTATGAATGCGTTGGTATAAACTGGTACTCGTAACTCCTTGTAGTGAATGAATTGGGGCAAAAATCGGAATATACACTTTAAGTGAGAAATTCTAACGCTTGAAACAAATTATTAAATATTGATGGAGCGTTATTTTATTCCGCTGCGAGACGTGTTAATTTTAAAATCGTTTGATAATTGGCTAAAGCTTTAAAATTCGAATTTTCTATATTTTTGAATTAATTGGAAAAAAAAGCACTTTGATTATTTATTTTATTATTATCGAGATTTAAGTGTTGGCTAAAATCAGTAATTTATCGGAGATAATACTACGTGAAACCTTTTTAGCTCCTGGGTCAAATTGCACGAATATGATCTAACAAATCAGTTTTAAGGAAGACATGTGTATAATAAAAAGTCAAAGGTTAATTTTTAAGAATTAATTGGACTAGTTTGAGTCATGTTGGATAGGTATATATGTGATAGGATAAGTCATAATAATAATAACGTAAAACTTTGAAAATTCTTACTATGTACGTTTTTGGTACTTAAGCTATGAACATTAACGAGATTTTGACACAAGTATGGAGATTTTCAAACCTAATGATTTGTCGATTATGATAACCGAGTCACCGCATCTACTAATGTTAATAATTTCCGAGAGATTGAAATTTTTTCAGAAATGAAAACTTCGTAAAGATTGAAAAATGAAAGGTATAAATTCTTTAATGGTGTAACCCAAATTAAAAATATGCAAATGATCGCTTTACAATATACAAGGTAACATTATTAGAATATGTAAATGGATTACACAACACACGCATACTTGTAATATTTTATTAAGATGTATATATAATGTTTTGAGTCACGATGGTTCGATCGTACGACATCTCTTCTTCGACTTTGTGAGTCTATATCTGAACTTGAGTAGTCATGTGATTGTTTATTTTAATAATGTCTATGGTATGAAACCGTTATTTATTTTTAAAGTACTACTTCACTATTACTTGATAATATGGGTATGTCACCCGGTGTATTTTTGTCCTCTTCATGGACGCCGTAACTTTTCTGCTTTCGGTTATTGGAACCTAAAATTTTGTATTTACTTGAATAATGATATAAATCTTCATTAAAGTGGTTATTTATTTATATTGAACAAAATCGAGGAGGGGAAGCCGATTTTCGAATTGTAGAGGTGAAAGAACTCGATCTTCCTGGTGAAATTGTTTATATTCGACCAGGTGATCCTTCTCCTCTCCCCGTATACCCTTCGCGGAATGTGTGTGCAACTCGAGAGGATGGGAATTATGATTGTTGTTCTATTTTTGACGCTTGTATATATTCAATTTTTACTCCATGTATTCGTAGATCGCTGTTGTTATCCCGAGACTTTTGTCATATATTCGAAGTATTTTTATTTCTAATGTAGTTAATTTCTGTTGGAAAATATATTGCTCGTTTACCTTGTTCGTACTCATTGATTTTTGATTTTATTACTTGTTGTGCTTGCAATGATTTTTAATCTTGAACCATCTTACCATTGATTTGTGAGTAGTCTATTTTGAAAATATGTATGAGTGTGTGAAATGTTTCGTTTAACCAAATGTAAATGGTGTCAATTTATTTACTTAATTATTTATTCATTTTTTTCTCATAAATAGGCAAAGTAATGTATGTTTCCAAAGTAGATGAAAATGTTTGATGTGTTCCTTAAAACGATGGTAGCAATATTTTTCCCATTTCAAATTTCATTTCAAACGATTTAATTATTTTGAAGACTAGGTCGAAAACTGTGACAACCGTGGTTTTGAGGTTCGTCACTTGGTCTTATTTTTAGGTTATTTTATGTGTGATTACTTGATTTGTGTGTTTACGTGTTTATTTTGTGTGAACGAGGTTGGTGTGGTTATTGTTTATGAGTATAGAGTACTCATAAGTAAATCGAGGAACGGTTATTTCATGTTCATGAGCTCACATTTAGTGACTATGAAATGAAATGGTGATATTTTGGTGTTTACGTATACGTACAAATATTATAGTAATAGTATATTTTTTTTAGGATTTACGGTTTAGCTTTTGGAGGTCTCGGATGAGGTAATTAGTCATATGAATATTTTTCGGGATGGTTTTAAGTCATTTAGGACTTAGTTATAAAGTTTATTTCAAAATTTGAGATTTTTTTTAAAAGTGTATATTTTACGTCTTTTACGGTAAAACGCGTAAATTTGACTAGTTTTACGGTTTGGAGGTTTTGGAGGCTTTAGGAGCTGAAATAAATTAAGGAAAATTAAGGTAATATTATTAATACAAATATTAATAATAAAAAGGAAAAAAAACGAAATTAAATGGGTATAGGTCAGTTATGTGAAAAAAAGAAAAGAAAAGGGGAAAAAAGGGAAAAAAGGAACCGGGCTTTTGTATTTGGGCTAGGACTGGTTAGGATCAATTATATAAGGTTTTTATTTATCAAAACACTTCATAAAATCCCTGGAGATCAATAAGGAGTCGAAATATACAAGGGAGGAATTAGGGTTTTCATAAAAATCTTGGTTTTTCATAAATCAAAGGTAAATCTTTATAACCCTTTTTAATTAAATTGTTTTTATGTTTCTTTAATCATCTTATGATGGATTTAGGTTAGGGTTTATTATAAAAACAGTAAATTAATGTTATATTAATCATAACATGATGATTACATAAATTAGGGCTTGTAATTAGAGGGATTAGGGTTAATTAATGAGGTTGATTTTGTTAAACCCGTTTTTAAAAACTGGGCAGAATTTTGGGTCATTGTTTTGATCATATAGGGAGTTCTATAAACTCTTATTTTACGATCCAAGTACCCCTGGAAAGGTATTTGAAGTGTCTTTCCAATTCAAGAAACTAGAACTAAATTGGAGGTAGGGAAGTGGGTCAAAAACAGGTTACAACAGTCGGAGGTCAAAACATTTTTGAATTCAGCCTGTTTTCTTTTTAAGTTTTGGGTTGTTTGGGGTACTTAGGGTTGCATTGGGATCTTCTCACGAACATGAGAGATGGTTTATATATTTTAGTAAGTATCTGCACTTGGGCTAAGGTTGTGGTTTAGGTTAAGACCCCTTAATGGTAACAAACGTTTAGTACGTTTAAAATCAGTAAATCTGGAGTGACAAAAGTATATATATATATATCGGGGCCTTAACAGTAGCTTTAAGGTTAGGTCAAGTGGGAGATGTTAGCTAACATATTTAAGGGAATAAATATTCCCTTTACAGAGATCATGAGTGTGTTTAGGTGGGTGTTTGGCTTATAGTTTGGATACCTAAAACTGGGACTGTTTTTGATAAAATGTTAACGGGATGTGTTATGAAGTAAAACGAGTTAAGGGCTTTATAGAGGGGTGTAATGAGATTCTTAGAGCATATATATGAGGTATATATATGGGATAAGGTTAGATGTCCATCATAGGTTGATGAGCCATTTTAGTGTTTGGTTCATGTTTTGATTATGTGTTTTTGGTTGTTAGCTTTTTGCTAGTGCGAGGACTTGTGAAGAAGCTATCAGGTGAGTTTCATAGTCCCATGTTTAATATTGATTTTGACTTCCAGATGGGATGGAAGAGACACTTTGTTGAGTTATTTTCTAAATTGATGCTGTGAATGTGTTTGTGATTTGAGATGGACTTGTGTGTACATTATGTGATTAACTGTTATGTGATTTTTGATTGTGTATGATTTGGATCGGGGGACATGAGCCGTCTCAGTTATTGTGGTTTGACAAGGTAGTGGCCTTGTGGTTTGACAAGGTAGTGTCCTTGTGGTTTGACAAGGTAGTGGCCTTGTGGTTTGCCAAGGTAGTGGCCTTGGGATAGGTACATAGTGTGATCATCTATGGTACCATGATGTTGTTTGGCAAGGTAGGAGCCTTGGATTGGTTTGGTATGATTAATCTTGATTGATAGTTGTTAATGCATATTTGTAGCATATTGTCCATATGTTATTGTGTTGATGGTTGTTATTCACAGCTTATAACTGATTTAGCGTTAGAGTCTAAACCTATGACTCTCACCAACTTTATGTTGACGTGTTTTAGTGTCTCTTTCAGGTGAGAATGTGGTTAAGCTTGAGGATAGAAGTGGCTAGACTTGGATGCCTTAGGATTGCATATAGAAGGAGATCCCTGTTCCTTCTTAGCTTTGTTTGTTCATTTATCTAGTGATACTGTTGGCACCTATATATTTGTTTGTTTGTGTTATTTGTTTGTCTTGGGTAAGAGGTAGGACTGTCACCTACTTACCTAGACTCCTGCATTGTTGAGATATTTCATGACATTTGTGTCACCATTTTATGACATTTCTTATATCATTTAGTTATCTCTATAGACACGCTATTGTTGTGATGATATCCATACATCGTGCACCATATTCCGCCATGGTGGGGTGTGACAGAATGGTATCAGAGCCAATGGTCATAGAGAATTAGGTTGCCTAGTCGCGTAGCCTAGTCTATAGCTTAAGGGTCCCTGCATATAGGCGTCATAGGAGTATGTGTGCATTTTACATAAATTGATGTGTTGGGATGTTATTTATTACGATGTTTTGACTAGTATGAATTGAACCATAGTAAGTTCATACTTAGCCACATGTTATTTTCTTTTCGGGTTGTGACTAGTGCGGGTTGAACCATAATCGTCCACACTAGTCATTGTCGTATTTTGCTTAAATTGTACATTATAGTACATAATTTGGTACATGGTAGTTCTATCTTTTGTTGGGTTATTTTATGTACCTGAGGTACAGTATTTTTCTTTTGATGTTTAAGTCATGTTCCCTAAGAATCGTGTGGTGGTTTGAGTTACTAGGAGTACATGGGTAGGAAGGATTTTAAGCTGTTTCCACTCTTATGGGCGACATGACTTATATCTAATTATGTTTTCGTTTTGGATTTAGTCTATGTTGTTTTATCTAGACTATGGATTTCGGTATTCCAAGAGTTTTACTATGTTATTTTAATAGATGGGGTTTTGGACCTATTTGGTTATGTGGTTATGAGCTTATGTGAGTAGATGGATTTATGTGTTATATGTTGTATTGATTCTTATAAGTGTCATCATAGGAGGGAGTGCATTGGGGAAAGGGTAATTGTATAAGTATGGTGGCCAACATAGTTATACAAGTACCACAACTTCAATGGGTTCTCAAGTATGATTGCATGAAAGAGGGTTAGTACATGCTTGTATATGATGAGATGTGGATTTTGGGTATATTTATAATATATGGGTATATGTAACGGCTACCTACGTTATGGCTATTTTTTTAGTGTGTTATATGTTTTGAGTTATAGTCGTGTTATGTGATTATGAGGTCACACGATATGGGTTGGTTTTGGTAATGGGTTTTGTGCCTTGTTGTGGCATGGTGAGATTGTGAGATGGGGATTACTCGTATGGAAAAACGAGTGTATGACGCGATTGGTTGATCTGATATGTATAGTAACGAGTATGTTTTGGGTGATTTAATAGGTATATATATGTGGATGTATATATACTACTATGTGTTAAGTTATGGTATATGGTCGTTCACTAGTTATTATGACTTGAACGTACCTTGTGTTTGCTCGTGTTTTATGGTGCTGGAGTTTAATGGAGTTCCAACGACGTTTTGAATCTTTGGAAGTGTGTCTGGTAGCGTATTTTTTTGAGTTTCGTATTTCACGTGTACGTTTTAAAATGGTGTTTTTGGTTTCAAGTCTACTGAAATAACTTGGGATTTCTTTTGAGATAATGAAATCTTTTGTGTTGGGTCTTGCATTTCTTTTGGTCGGTATATGTTGAGAAAAAGGGGGACTTGGAAATCTATTATAAGGTTAGATAGTTGGTTGTATTCGGTAAAATAAGGGTAAGGTGTTGAAGTCATGTTTCAAACAAGATGTAACATAAGATTTCATTTTAATCAACACTTATATATTTCAAATTCTAAAAGACTTTCTTTGAAATAAAGCGAAATAAAAATTTCTTTCTACCTACATAGTTTACATAATTGAGTTCGACCGATTTATGTCATTTATAATTATTTATACAAGGTTAAATTGAGTTTATGAAGATTTCACGTACAATTATATCTGTCATTTAAAAGGATTACATTAATCACTAAGTTTATTCTTTAGTTTTTTTTAAAACAACTAGTATAAAACTGTTTTGGTCATAACTTGTTAGTTTTTAGAGTTTTTTGAGTGATTCAAAAGCCAAAAATTATTTACTCGGAACATACTTTTCAAATATTCAGAAAGTATAGTCATGGGAGGTCAATGGACTGGTCGGAATTGTTGTACAAGTGTCGGGTTCAAGTTTGAGTTTTGAATAGTAGTTTATTTTTATTTGGGGTGCACGGGATACCTAGTCTTTGGGTTTAGTTTTGAGATTGCCTAGAAGGTTGTTGGTATATTGTTTGAGTCACATGGATGTGGGAGGTAATAATAAAAAAAATATATATATTCTTTTGGAAAAGTCGATCTTTTGCACGGTTTAAATAATATGTCGCGGGGCGTAATCTGTTTGGTTGCCATTGGGTGTTTCTTGGATTATTTTTCGTTGTCATGGGTCATTTTGAATTGATACACGTTTTGGGTTTGAGTTTACTTTCGAGTCTCATGGTTTTGACTTGTTTTAACTGGTGCACGTGAAATGTCGTTAGTTATCCGTTGGTTTGATTTGTTGATCGTATCTGATGGATTCAGGATGTAGTTTTGGTTTCGTATTGTTCGGGAGCGTTGAGGTAGTCATATGAAAGACTTGGTCGCGCCTACACGCTTAAGTAGGTGACCATGAGAGAATGGTCGGAATGCCCTTAGTGGGGAGGAAAGGAGTTCGTAGACGAACTAAGGTGGTCATGAGGTCTCTTAGGAGTAACAAGGAGATAAATAGAGATTTGTGGGATACTAGCACAAGTAACGCGCCATAGAGGGTGCTGGAAGGGGATACAATACCTCAAAGGTATTTATGATTGTTCGTAGGTTATGTAAGTTTTCCGAAAATTTCCTGAAATTTAGTAGGTTTGCCTATTACGGTGAGGTAGAACCATAAATAGAGCAAGTAGGGGAGGTGAGAGGAGTTGTAGTTAGTGCCTTTCCAGGGCAAATCGTTGATGGAGTGATTTAAAAACAAGAGCTGTTAGAAATTACAGGGAATGCCGGATAAAAGTTGAGTTGCTTAGTAGTAGATTGGATGTGGAAAGTGGTTGAGTGGTCTGATGAGAGGAAGCATTGGTCTTTTAAAATGCGTGTAGAATTTTGCAAGTAGAACGAGGTAGGAATTTATTCGTATTGTCGCTAAGAGAGGGTGCAAGGAGGACATAGTTGAAACTGCTAAGGATGTTGTATGAACGCTTTGGGTTTACGGTTATGCATTTGGCTTCGCCAAGCACTAGCGGATTTCATGGAGACAATGAAGCGAGTGTGCATGAACGTATATAAATGAGTTGTCATCGGGAGTATCGACGACATCTTGATCTACTCAAAGTCTAAGAAGGAGAGTGAGGCGAAGTATGTGTTGATTTTGGAGTGGAAGTATACGTGAGATTTTCAAAATGTGAGTTTTAGTATTAAGTCTACCATGATGAGTAGTTAGAGATGATGGCATATCATGGAACCAGCAAGGGGCGAAGTGAAGAAGGATGAGGAAGCATTTTGGAGGATGAAGAGGTGGATTGGATAATGAGCGGATTTTGGCATTATCGGAAGGACTGGATGAATTCGTGAGCATAACGATACGTGGATCAAGGATTTGGATGCGTACGAGGACGACAAAGAAAGGGGATTGCTTATACGTTGCAGGAACTGAAGATTTGGAAGAACTGGATAGACTTAGTTAGTGGAGCTGGATTGTTATATCTGCCTAGAATGCTAGAGGCATTTGGGGTACGAGACGTAGAGAATGATCTATACTGATCATGAACGTCTCCAACACATATTCAATCACCTTGATTGAACATTTGGCAAAGGTGGTGGGTGGAGTTAAGTGACGAAAGAAAATTGCATGGCCAAGTACCATCTGGGAAAGGCAAGCATGGTCGATGAGACATGGAATAAGAAGGATGAGGCGAAACTAAGACGAACTTGAACTATAGGGATGACGTATTAGGTAGGTTTGGATAAAGGATATAGATTGCATGAGTTGAGTTGTCTAAAGCAGAGAAAGCGTCAACATGTATGTTGCGTGGCTTGGACAATCATATGAAGAAAAGGAACGTAGACTATACTTCCTACATAGTTAGGAGTAGCTTAGAAAGGGCGATGTAAGGACGAAGTTGGTGGAAGGGATACATAATGCGGTGGAGGAATAAGTACGACGAGAGTTGGGTGATAGTCGATAGACAGA
Organism: Glebionis coronaria; assembly: GCA_025667525.1. Taxonomy (NCBI): domain Eukaryota; kingdom Viridiplantae; phylum Streptophyta; class Magnoliopsida; order Asterales; family Asteraceae; genus Glebionis; species Glebionis coronaria. Next base: position 68,452,794 of record CM046880.1, read on the forward strand.
CTAATTCATCTCACATTTCAAGAGGAATGAGAAGTCACGTAGTTGAGAAGTTGGAAGGATTGCGTACGGATGTGATGGAATAGAGGGTTTTACGTAAAAGTTAGCCCGATATGTATGGAATGCCTTATGAGGGATTATGGAAAGGGAAGAAACGATGGGAAGCATCACATCGTGATGTATGGCATGAGTTAAGGAGGAAGAAGGAAGTGTGTATAGAAGCGAAGCATAAATGAAATAGGTCGAGATAGGAATCGAAGGTAGAACTTTGGTAGAGCCTAATGAGTAGAATAAAGCACAAAGCATGCTACTAATGTGGTAATGGTGTTTGTGGACGGGATGAGAGCAGCAAGGGATGCTATGTAGAGATGGAGGAAACCACTAGAGTTAGTGACAAAGTTGTGTAAGAAGTTTCACCCATAGTAACGGCTGGTATGTTTTGGTAAAATGGAAGAGTTGATGTAGAGTTTTGTAGGTCCATTTATGATCTTTGGAAAGATCGGAACATTAGCTTATGAGTATAGAATTACCTGGGGAGAGTGAGTTGTATACATGATACATTTCATGTATTGAGATTGGTAAAGGTTGTTTGAGAATGCATTTTGCTTGTACGGTTATTCGGGACTTGTGTTAATAAGAGTCTTTGTTTTATCAAAGAGTCATTTGTGAGATTTATTGACTGTGAGGTCAAGAGTTTGGAAATAAATTTAAATATTTTTGGTTAGTATATGTGGTAATTTGAGACTTGAACTAAAGTTCACATGGAAATGAGAGGAGTTCGTTTAGAACAAGTATCCTCGTGTGATTTGTTGTTTGTGTGTTTGATCCTAAGGAGTAAATCTCGGGACGAGATTTCTATTAGGAGGGAGTGATGTGACAACCGTGGTTTTAAGGTTTGTCACTTGATCTTATTTTTAGGTTATTTTATGTGTGATTACTTGATTTGTGTGTTTACGTGTTTATTTTGTGTGAACGAGGTTTGTGTGGTTATCGTTTATGAGTATAGAGTACTCATAAGTAAATCGAGGAACGGTTATTTCATGTTCATGAGCTCACATTTAGTGACTATGAAATGAAATGGTGATATTTTGGTGTTTACGTATACGTATAAATATTATAGTAATAGTATATTTTTTTTTAGGATTTACGGTTTAGCTTTTGGAGGTCTCGGATGAGGTAATTAGTCATATGAATATTTTTCGGGATGATTTTAAGTCATTTAGGACTTAGTTATAAAGTTTATTTCAAAATTTAAGATTTTTTTTAAAAGTGTATATTTTACGTCTTTTACGGTAAAATGCGTAAATTTGACTAGTTTTACGGTTTGGAGGTTTTGGAGGCTTTAGGAGCTGAAATAAATTAAGGAAAATTAAGGTAATATTATTAATACAAATATTAATAATAAAAAGGAAAAAAACGAAATTAAATGGGTATAGGTCAGTTATGTGAAAAAAAGAAAAGAAAAGGGGAAAAAGGGGAAAAGGGAACCGGGCTTTTGTATTTGGGCTAGGACTGGTTAGGATCAATTATATAAGGTTTTTATTTATCAAAACACTTCATAAAATCCCTGGAGATCAATAAGGAGTCGAAATATACAAGGGAGAATTAGGGTTTTCATAAAAATCTTGGTTTTTCATAAATCAAAGGTAAATCTTTATAACCCTTTTTAATTAAATTGTTTTTATGTTTCTTTAATCATCTTATGATGGATTTAGGTTAGGGTTTATTATAAAAACAGTAAATTAATGTTATATTAATCATAACATGATGATTACATAAATTAGGGCTTGTAATTAGAGGGATTAGGGTTAATTAATGAGGTTGATTTTGTTAAACCCGTTTTTAAAAACTGGGCAGAATTTTGGGTCATTGTTTTGATCATATAGGGAGTTCTATAAACTCTTATTTTACGATCCAAGTACCCCTGGAAAGGTATTTGAAGTGTCTTTCCAATTCAAGAAACTAGAACTAAATTGGAGGTCGGGAAGTGGGTCAAAAACAGGTTACAACAGTCGGAGGTCAAAACAGTTTTGAATTCAGCCTGTTTTCTTTTTAAGTTTTGGGTTGTTTGGGGTACTTAGGGTTGCATTGGGATCTTCTCACGAAAATGATAGATGGTTTATATATTTTAGTAAGTATCTGCACTTGGGCTAAGGTTGTGGTTTAGGGTAAGACCCCTTAATGGTAACAAACTTTTAGTACGTTTAAAATCAGTAAATCTGGAGTGACAAAAGTATATATATATATATATATATATCGGGGCCTTAACAGTAGCTTTAAGGTTAGGTCAAGTGGGAGATGTTAGCTAACATATGTAAGGGAATAAATATTTCCTTTACAGAGATCATGAGTGTGTTTAGGTGGGTGTTTGGCTTATAGTTTGGATACCTAAAACTGGGACTGTTTTTGATAAAATGTTAACGGGATGTGTTATGAAGTAAAACGAGTTAAGGGCTTTATAAAGGGGTGTAATGAGATTCTTAGAGCATATATATGAGGTATATATATGGGATAAGGTTAGATGTCCATCATAGGTTGATGAGCCATTTTAGTGTTTGGTTCATGTTTTGATTATGTGTTTTTGGTTGTTAGCTTTTTGCTAGTGCGAGGACTTGTGAAGAAGCTATCAGGTGAGTTTCATAGTCCCATGTTTAATATTGATTTTGACTTCCAGATGGGATGGAAGAGATACTGTGTTGAGTTATTTTATAAATTGATGTTGTGAATGTGTTTGTGATTTGAGATGGACTTGTGTGTACATTATGTGATTAACTGCTATGTGATTTTTGATTGTGTATGATTTGGATCGGGGGACACGAGCCGTCTCAGTTATTGTGGTTTGACAAGGTAGTGGCCTTGTGGTTTGACAAGGTAGTGGCCTTGTGGTTTGACAAGGTAGTGGCCTTGTGGTTTGCCAAGGTAGTGGCCTTGGGATAGGTACATAGTGTGATCATCTATGGTACCATGATGTTCTTTGGCAATGTAGGAGCCTTGGATTGGTTTGGTATGATTAATCTTGATTGATAGTTGTTAATGCATATTTGTAGCACATTGTCCATATGTTATTGTGTTTATGGTTGTTATTCACAGCTTATAACTGATTTAGCGTTAGAGTCTAAACCTATGACTCTCACCAACTTTATGTTGATGTGTTTTAGTGTCTCTTTCAGGTGAGAATGTGGTTAAGCTTGAGGATAGAAGTGGCTAGACTTGGATGCCTTAGGATTGCATATAGAAGGAGATCCCTGTTCCTTCTTAGCTTTGTTTGTTCATTTATCTAGTGATACTGTTGGCACCTATATATTTGTTTGTTTGTGTTATTTGTTTGTCTTGGGTAAGAGGTAGGACTGTTACCTACTTACCTAGACTCCTGCATTGTTGAGATATTGTCATGACATTTGTGTCACCATTTTATGACATTTCTTATATCATTTAGTTATCTCTATAGACACGCTATTGTTGTGATGATATCCATACGTCGTGCACCATATTCCGCCATGGTGGGGTGTGACAAAAACTTTCATAGTCGTTTTTGGTGTGTAATAGTAATGTTTGTGTCATCACTCGATCCTTAATTATGCACAGCTTAGCTAACTATGCATAATTAGGGAAGAGTCCTATTTTGTTGGTTGTCGTTGCTTGGTCCTTAAGTATGCATGATCTAGCTAATTATGCGTAGTTTAGGAAGGGCAATGAAGTGTCAAATTAATTGGTCATCTTTAAAACATGTAGTGTTTTTTATAGATGTTTGGATGAGAACGTTTTTAAAATGGTGGATCCTTTTGCAAGTAATCGTATTTTCTTTGATTCCTAAAGAAATTTTTTGAGTTTTCTTGTATTCCTTGAAATCTCTTCTTTCGTTTGGCGTTGACTTGGCAAGTCACCTTGACCGAGTAATTTTGGAAAATGTTTTTATGTGTTGAATGTAACATGCGAATTTCACCGGAATCACGAGGGTGTTGATGAAATACCAAAGGGGCTCGTATCGACACTGAGAAGAGTTTTTAACAAAAATAGAAGACTGCCGAAGTAGAGGAAATCTGAGTTTGAGTAACCCTGAGGGAAATGAAGAAAACTTCTCCTACATCAAATGTACCGTACCTTAATTATTTTCTTTTCTTGTTCTTTCGATATGTCAAATGACACGCGATAAACTGTTTAAGTTTACCAACTGTGCATCGGTAATTGGAAGACCATTCCAATTGCAGTCTTCGTTTATTTAAGTGAGTAATCCTCTTTGCTTGACTCAACCATCCTTGATTATCGATGGTTAAACGATGGATAAACATAGTCGATGTTTTTAAGGTAAACCCTTGTCTTTTATGTGTTTATGTTGTATGTGATCTAGTCGAGTGATCGAAAGTTGTGAGAACTTGAGACGACATTGTCCAATGAAGTCCGATCATGGAGAACACGTGCCATGTAATATATTTTTTTTACTGTGAACGATGATGCTTATTGATAGGTGTGTAAACACCCATCTTTTCTACCACTTAATTACAATAATAACCGGACCAAAACGTGTATTTTATTTCATTTATGTCGGAATTATGCGTGGTTTGTGTTTTTGTTGTGATTTAGGACGAAAAGGTGAAAGGTGGGGAAAACACGGGAATTCACGGGCATTTACGGACTTTTATTGAAGAAAAAGATGAAAGACGAAGTCAAGAAGTCAAGTGTGCTAAAATAACGGAAGTCCAAGACCAATTCTGAAGATTTATCGAAGAAAAAGTCAAAAGACGGAAGTTTATCAAAAGCCGAAGAACTCAAGTCTATTTCATTGAAGAATTTAAAGACAAGTTCAAAGAAATCCCGAAGCCAAAAGTCCTCAAAGTTCAAGTTTAAAGAAGATTAGAAGAAAAGGACTAATGGTGCAATTAATGAAGATTAAAGAAGGAAGGACCTAATCTTGTAATTAAGAGAAAAGGAAAGAGGGGAGGAAGCTTCCTTAATCCTCCCCTATAAATAGTCATTAGTTGTAATCATTTTCTCTTGTTGGCTAATAGTGACAATTAGTCTTCCATTTTCTTTACCTTGTCATTTAATTTTATGCACTTTTAAATACTTGTCCAATTTAAATACCTTGTCTTGCACCTTAAAATCCTTTAATTTCAAGTAACTTTCCATTTAATCTTTGTCAATCTTTACTTTATCTTGTTAATCTCTTATCTACCTTTCTAAATCTTTGATTTTTGTGTTTATGTTTATGTTCATGTTCATGCTTTTATTTTGATCAAAACTGGTTTTTGATTATTGTGGTTAAATTTATTTGTTTTGTTGATTTAAATTGTTAGTTTATGTTTAACTGTTGATTCGTTATGTGTTTAGCTTAATCGTTTATTGATTTTAGTTCAATCTTTGGTAGATTAGTTGTTATCTGTGATTCCCTTGTTCTTCGGGAGTGTTTGTTTGTGTTTCTGTATTTCCAGGAAATCTTCCGAATCAAGAGAGGGAGTCTGTTCATTCGGAACATTCAAAGTTCCGAACCAAGGGCTTCATCCGGAACGTACAAAGTTCCGAACGAAGGATAACTTCCGACTCAAGCATTACTCATTCGGAAGTCTCAAACTTCCGAACGAAGGGAAAGTTCCGAATCAGCAATTGCTCATTCGGAAGTCTCAGAAGTTTCGGATCAAGAAGGTTCACTCGGAACTTTAAAAGTTCCGAGTCAAGCTTAAACTTCCGAACGAAGTTCCGAACGAAAGTTCCAGACGAACTTCCGAACGAAGTTCCGAACGAAACTTCTGAACGAAACTTCCGAACGAAGTTCCGAACGAAGGATAAGTTCCGAATCAGACGAAACTTCCGAACCAAGTTCCGACTCAAGCTTATTCATCCGGAAATCTTCCGAACGAAAGTTCCGGATCAAGACTTCCGTATCAAGGAGTTCCGACTCAAGAGCTAGGTTCATTCGGAACTTAAAACTTCCGAATCAAGGATTTTTGTCAGGTTTTTCTTAGTGTTCCTTTTTAATTTTCTGTCTTTCATTCTCAAGCTTTATTTTTCCCGCCTTTTTATTTAATTGCACTTTAAGATTATTTGCCTTAGCTTAATTTTAGTTTTGCCTTAGTTTAAGTTTTAGTTGCGTTTAAGTTTGCCTTAGATAGATTTAAGTTTACGTCATTTACTTAAGTGCCCTTTAATTTCAGTCACGTTTTTAAATACTTGCACTTTATTTTAATTAGACTTAGATTTACTTTAAGAGCACCTTTACTTTAATTGTTCCGCACTTTTATTTAAAAACAACCAAAAATATTTGTTTCACCAAAGAACGACTGAGTCGCATAGAGAGCCTAGATCAATTCGATTAGATACCGAGAACAACAATTGAACCTAGCAAAATCTCAACATTAAAATGGCGCCGTTGCCGGCTCTTTTCGTAAAGATTAACGGTTTTCTGTGAGAGACGCGTTGCTTTTTGGGATCCGTTCACTTGTGAGCGTTATTTTTCTCGCATAAAAAATTCAAAAAATCATAGAAATTAAAAAATTGATAAAAATCCATAAAAATTAAAAATTTCAAAAATCCAAAAAGATTTTATCTTTCTTGTGTATATATATTGTATTTGTGTTTGGTTTCTTTTTCTTTTGTCTTTGTAGGTGCATGCGTACTAGATCTTCTAATTATCAAGAGCCCGAGCCTCAAGAAGATTTAGCTATGTCAGGTGTAAACAACAATAATCCACCGCACCCTAATAATGACAACAATGCTCTTCCACAGCCCGATCTTCGGACCATGGAGGAACTTTGTCAACCAACAATGTTTGGACGAGGAGGACCGATTGCGCCGATGCAAATCAACGCTCCTGAGTTTTCGTTGAAGCACCACATGATTCAGCAAGTACAAACAAACCCATTTAGAGGATTGCCTGATGATGATGCCAACAAACACCTCGACAAGTTCATTACAATCACCCAGAGCATGAAGTTGGCCGGTGCCACAATGGATAAACTTCGCCTACAACTCTTTCCACACACTTTATTACATCATGCCGAGAAATGGTTTGATCGTCTCCCGAAGAATTCTATTCACACTTGGGATGATATGACTCAACGCTTTTTGTCGCGCTACGTTCCACCATCCATGGTCACGAGCCTTCGCAATCAGATCAGCGGTTTCATGCAAGATCCCGATGAATCTCTTTTTTATTCTTGGGAGAGATATAATGTCTTGATCGATAGATGTCCAAACCACAACATGCTTCCAGTCACATTGATTGATACTTTCTACAACGGTTTGACTTTTCGAGATCGTGATACGATTAATGCAGCCGCCGGTGGCACATTCATGAAAAGGATACCCGAGGAGTGTAGAGAGCTTATTGAGAACATGACTACTCACCACAAAAACTGGGATTCCTCTGCTTCTTCAAGGAACAACCCAAGAGTCAATGTTTCCTCCACCTCAGCAAACCCTGAGATGACCGAACTCACCCGCATGATGACTGAAATGAGCAAAAGTATTACGTTTCTCGCTTCAAACCAACAACAACAACAACAAGTTAAAGCGGTTGCTAATCCTTGTGAAACATGTGGCGGTCCTCACTCATACACCGATTGTCCTTCTACACAAGGAAATCCGGAAAATGTGTATGCTGCTTACGGTAATTATTCACGGGAAAATTATCAAGCTACACAACAAGGGGATAGAAATCTGCTGAGTTACCGATCCAACAATTACCTTTCCCCCGGGTTTTCTCCTCAAAACCAAAACTCCGCCAACAACTACAATAGAAGCAACCAAATCCCACCAAGAGCTTCTAACCCTTATCAACCACCCACCCAACAAACCCCACCCATTAATCCCGATGTTGAAGCCGTCATGAGAACTCAAGGTGAGCAAATCAAGAATCTACAAAGCCAAATAATCAATTTGAAAGGAGATATCATGAAGCAAGGTAATGACATTAGAACCGAGGTTCGCGATAATATTCAATCCTCCTTCAGCACTCAAACGACTGAATTAAAGAATCTGTTGGCTAGTTTCTTGCCCGCCACTCAACCTTCTACTTCAAGTTCTCTACCTTCAAACACCGTCACTAATCCGCGAGCCAATGTAAGTGCTATTACTACTCGTAGTGGAGTCACCATCGTAGGACTACCAATCCCACCACCATCATCTACACCTCCTCCACCACCATGTATCCCTACTCCTCCTACTCCTAGTATTAGTACACCATTACCGTCTCCGCCTCGTCATGACGATGTCTCTAGGAAGGACCCTTCAACATCCCAACCTTTACCGACTACACCTTCACCTTCCACCTATAAACCCAACATCCCGTACCCTTCTCGCTTAGGCAAGACCAACGAGCTAACCAAGAATGACTGTCAAGTATCGAAATATGTGAATATGCTATCTCAAATGACCATCAACATTAGCCTTGTTGAAGCACTTTGCCACATGCCGAAATTTGTCAAAGCATTCAAGGAATTGCTTAGCAAGAAGGAGAAGCTGATTGAACTCGCTAACACACGCTTAAATGAAAACTGCTCATTAGTTATTCTTAAAGAATTACCGGAAAAGCTTGGAGATCCCGGTCGTTTTGTGTTGCCTTGCGTGTTCAACAAAACTGAAGAATTTACTGCCCTTGCTGATCTCGGGGCTAGTATTAATCTTATTCCTTTGAGTGTTTGGAAAACACTATCATTACCCGACCTCACACCAACAAAGATGACTCATGAACTTGCAAACCGTACTCTCGCTTACCCCGTTGGTATAGCCGAGGATGTGTTCATCAAAGTTGGCACATTTACTTTCCCGGTCGATTTTGTCGTAGTTGATTATGAAATGGACCCTCGTATTCCTTTAATACTTGGTCGGCCATTTTTGAGAACCGGACGAGCTTTAGTTGATGTGGCCGAAGGTGAGTTAATCTTACGAGTCGGGGATGATTCAAAAGTTTTTAAAATGGGGAAGCTTACAGGCAAATCTTTTGGACGAGAATCAGTAAATATGATAAATGTGCTCGATGACTTTGTTGTCTACGACAATCCTCTATTCGATTCTTCCATCGATAATCCACTCTTTGACGATAACGTGGATGATTCTCGCTCCACTTTGGAACCTTCCCCCATTTATGATTCTCCACCGGTCTTTGACGCTTATGATGATGATGATTCTAGCTCAGATTCAGATGATTTTGATGATTGTACTTTTGAGTATCCCGAGCTGCCCACTTTCGATGATTTTGATGAGGCTGATACTCTTTCGAGCGATTCTTCACATTATGAAGATCCTCCGCCATCACTCGATCCTACTTTGGACGATTACTCATTTGAGGAAGATTTCTCTGAATTTCTCAACACTTACTTCCCTCATGAGAGTGATGCTCCTCCTTATGACTTTGAAGATTATCGTCTTGATCCTACTTTGGATTTGAAGCACATTCTTTCTAACGAGAAGAAACCGGTCGACACCAATATCCGTTGCACATATGATTTGACACCTCTTTGTCCTCCTTCTGAGGACGAGGTTGTGCTTCTTTGCGGATCTTCTTCACACTCGGCTGAGCCTGAGTGCTATTTTCCCCTGAAGGAAAAGGTGTTCGACCCCGGTATTGAAGTCTTTAAGCCATCTCAGTATCCACCTGATGAAATAAAAGGAAAATCTTTGGAACCATTGAAGACATGTGTGCACCTCACCATACTTGCTCCCACCGTGCTCCATCACTGCTTAAGGGAACCCTGTCACTTCTTCTTTGGCTTGCCTTGTTCGCCTTAAGCTTGTGCTATTTGATGGACGAAAACTATGTCTTTGATCATGGTGGATATGTTTCATGCTTCTTCCGTTGATAATCAAGGTCGAGTCAGGCTCACGACTCGGTTAACAAAAACCAAGCGCTTCTTGGGAGGCAACCCATGCATCTATCTTTTCGCATTCTTTACCATAAGTGTAGGGGAGACCCTTTGGTTTGCTTCCCTCTCCCCACTTCTTAATCAGGGATTCGAGCTTCAACGATCCACTCTTGATGATTCTTGACGACCCGTGATTCCGTGTTCTACTTCTTCCCGGTTCTATCCTAAACTCTTTTCGATTCACTATTTTATATTTTCCAATACTAAAATAGGAATCTCTTTAGTTGTATTTCCCTTAGCAAGATTTAAACAAAGTGCACAATGTCCTAAGTGTAGGGGAGTTTACTCCCACATGCTTAAACATTGAGGATAATGTTTATCTTAAGTGTAGGGGGACTTCTATCGAAGTTAAGTGGTCTTTTCCTTGTATTTGTCCTCATTTTAAGCGGAAAATCAATTTTTCGACATTTATCAAAATTTTTGATCTATTTTGGCCTATTAGTTTATCCCTTTGTATAGTTATTTTCTTTTCTTATTAGAATAAATGTTAAATAAGTGGTTTTAATTTTCAAACGTTGTGAATCTTTTGACTCAACCCGAGTTTACTTATCTAAGTTTACTCTAGCTAGTACCCTTAACGTGTTTAAGTCGAGTTTTGCTAGGCTTTTATATAGGGAGCTATAAAATGCGAAAGTCTTAACTCTCACGGGTTAAGAACAAGAACTTTTCGCAAGTTCCTATAATTGATCCTAGAGAGTCGTTTATCAAGGGAACTTTAAAACGCAATTTCTAAACTTGAAAGAGTCTAAGAATTTGCAAGATCCTATAGGCGACTCGAAAACCCAAAACTTTGATTTAATAGGCTAAGCATCCACGAGTCTCATTACTTGAGATTTTAAACTATGGAGAACGAGAGATGATAGAGCCAATTATAAGTTCGGTATTCTTTCGTGAATTTATGTGAGTTAATTATGAGCCTATTCTCCCATCGCTTGCTAATAAATTTATCTGCTAATAAATAAGGTTGTACGATTTGAGAAGTTACTTAGCTTCTAGCCCAAGATGGTTTAAAAGTTGCTCGGTATGGATTAGAGTTCATAGCCAAGGCATAACTTATTGAAGCGGGATGCGAAGATTGGCGAGTCCGAAAAGGCCCTAACAAGGCATGAGGGCTATATTTTGTTGCTAAAGATCCAAAGTGATGTGAAGAATCATTTATCGAAGATCAATATAAAGGATCGAGACACACGATGAAAAGCAAATACTCCCCAAAAGTCATGGAGAAGTGTATCCGAAAAGACCCTAACAAGGTATGAGGATAAATAGATCCAAGTCATAAAAGGAGGCGGATCGTTGTATATCAAAGTCCAAAATAAAGATTGGAGAAAATTGAAGAAGTCGTGGTCCAAGTATGAATCTCTCAAAACTTCAAGTGAAGAAATTCCTATTATGAAGAGAAGACCATTATTTCATGAACGTCTCTCAAGGTTTGAAGTATGAAGTCGCTGCCAAATATCGGTCCGAGAAAGGTCTCAAATCGCGAAGCGAGTTATGCCAAGATATGAACTTTATGAGGTCTCGAGAAGCAGTTTTAAAAGATTTTGTCCTTTAGCTAACTATTGATTAAATCGTTCACTTTATTTTCAGACTTAATAACTATCAAAATAAGTCAAAAATGCATCCTCGTGATCATTCAAGACAATAATAAAATATAAGAGATACACCTAGGAATAAGGGAGTCTAAGTGAATAATTGGCCCACATGAGTTCGTGATAGTTTACTAACTTATAATAACAATGATCTCGTTTTTAAGCTTGGTTTGTAGAAAGTGAAAACTTGAGGATGATGATTATTCATAACATTTCCAAAACCCAAGGTATGCTTTTGATTTCTTTACTTTGAATGTTTATAGTTTCTATCTCTTTAATAAAGGCCAACGTGGATTAATTATGATGAAAAATGTAATCTTGCTTTGTAACTAATGCATTGCATGAGGACATTGCAATGGTCAAGTGTAGGGGATTTGATAGGTGTGTAAACACCCAGCTTTTCTACCACTTAATTACAATAATAACCGGACCAAAACATGTATTTTATGTCTTTTATGTCGGAATTATGCGTGGTTTGTGTTTTTGTTGTGATTTAGGACGAAAAGGTGAAAAGTGGGGAAAACACGGGAATTCACGGGCATTTACGGACTTTTATTGAAGAAAAAGATGAAAGACGAAGTCAAGAAGTCAAGAGTGCTAAAATAACGGAAGTCCAAGACCAATTCTGAAGATTTATCGAAGAAAAAGTCAAAAGACGGAAGTTTATCAAAAGCCGAAGAACTCAAGTCTATTTCATTGAAGAATTTAAAGACAAGTTCAAAGAAATCCCGAAGCCAAAAGTCCTCAAAGTTCAAGTTTAAAGAAGATTAGAAGAAAAGGACTAATGGTGCAATTAATGAAGATTAAAGAAGGAAGGACCTAATCTTGTAATTAAGAGAAAAGGAAAGAGGGGAGGAAGCTTCCTTAATCCTCCCCTATAAATAGTCATTAGTTGTAATCATTTTCTCTTGTTGGCTAATAGTGACAATTAGTCTTCTATTTTCTTTACCTTGTCATTTGATTTTATGCACATTTAAATACTTGTCCAATTTAAATACCTTGTCTTGCACCTTAAATTCCTTTAATTTCAAGTAAGTTTCCATTTAATCTTTGTCAATATTTACTTTATCTTGTTAATCTCTCATCTACCTTTCTAAATCTTTGATTTTTGTGTTTATGTTTATGTTCATGTTCATGCTTTTATTTTGATCCAAATGGGTTTTTGATTATTGTGGTTAAATTTGTTTGTTTTGTTGATTTAAATTGTTAGTTTATGTTTAACTGTTGATTCGTTATGTGTTTAGCTTAATCGTTTATTGATTTTAGTTCAATCTTTGGTAGATTAGTTGTTATCTGTGATTCCCTTGTTCTTCGGGAGTGTTTGTTTGTGTTTCTGTATTTCCAGGAAATCTTCCGAATCAAGAGAGGGAGTCTGTTCATTCGGAACATTCAAAGTTCCGAACCAAGGGCTTCATCTGGAACATTCAAAGTTCCGAACGAAGGATAACTTCCGACTCAAGCATTACTCATTCGGAAGTCTCAAACTTCTGAACGAAGGGAAAGTTCCGAATCAGCAATTGCTCATTCGGAAGTCTCAGAAGTTCCGGATCAAGAAGGTTCACTCGGAACTTTAAAAGTTCCGAGTCAAGCTAAAACTTCCGAACGAACTACCGAACGAAGTTCCGAACGAAAATTCCGGACGAACTTCCAAACGAAGTTCCGAACGAAACTTCCGAACGAAACTTCCGAACGAAGTTCCGAACGAAGGATAAGTTCCGAATCAGACGAAACTTCCGAACCAAGTTCCGACTCAAGCTTATTCATCCGGAAGTCTTCCGAACGAAAGTTCCGGATCAAGACTTCCGTATCAAGGAGTTCCGACTCAAGAGCTAGGTTCATTCGGAACTTAAAACTTCCGAATCAAGGATTTTTGTCAGGTTTTTCTTAGTGTTCCTTTTTAATTTTCTGTCTTTCATTCTCAAGCTTTATTTTTCCCGCCTTTTTATTTAATTGCACTTTAAGATTATTTGCCTTAGCTTAATTTTAGTTTTGCCTTAGTTTAAGTTTTAGTTGCGTTTAAGTTTGCCTTAGATAGATTTAAGTTTACGTCATTTACTTAAGTGCCCTTTAATTTCAGTCACGTTTTTAAATACTTGCACTTTATTTTAATTAGACTTAGATTTACTTTAAGAGCACCTTTACTTTAATTGTTCCGCACTTTTATTTAAAAACAACCAAAAATATTTGTTTCACCAAAGAACGACTGAGTCACATAGAGAGCCTAGATCAATTCGATTAGATACCGAGAACAACAATTGAACCTAGCAAAATCTCAACATTACTTATTGAGATTTTGACCACGTTTCGGACGGAAGTAAGATGGTGTTCTTGTATTTTATATATATATATATATATATATATATATATATATATATATATATATATATATATATATATATATATATATATATATATATATATATATATATATATATATAGAATTTAGTTAAAATGGTTTAACTCTTTAAAATTGTTAAAATAAAAAGTATTATGAACCTTTGGATCTTCTAGTTGGTTTAAGATGATAGCAAATTATTTAAAAGAAGAAAAAAATTGAATTCAAAACTTTTTTGTTCGATTAAGGGTATTTTAGTACTTCGTTTCTCACTAACCCACCACTACCTTCAATTAGTGTTACGTTTTTTTTCGTTCCATCTATTCATATATCACCGTTTCTTTCTTCTGATCCATCTAAAAAATCCGATCCACCCCTCTAAAATTTTCCGGTGGGTTTTATGCATTCATATTTCGCGACGCTTAATAGTTTTTGGTGAAACTAATCGGCCCCAAATCGTCACTCTTTGTTCGATCCTTGAACATGGTTACGATTCTTCTCTTGATTGGTGTGTTCGATACCATTGTTATTGGTGGTTAATCTAGGTGTACGATCCTTTGTCACGTGTTACCACCGCAAGATTCATCAAATGATATTCAGATTGTCACCTATAGGTTCAAAACAAAGTTGATGTGTTTCATAGTTGTTAGTGTTTAAATTCAACCTTCGTGTGACAACAATGCTTTACAACGAATGTAAACTGGATATCAAGTGAAACTTAACCACTTGCTTCATGTGTACCATGTTGTGTATCCATCTGTTGTACCATGTTTCATGTGTAAAGAAGTAGTTATATCCATCGTGATTGACAAAGACCTTGTGTAAGAAAAGATTATGATTTGCTAGGCATTTATTGTGAAAAAAGGTTGTACAACTAGAGCTTACGGTCATTTATCATTTAGGTCTGCTGGTGTATGAATTGGTGGCGTGTATGAGCTGTGCGTGGTGATGCTCGAGTTCACCATCTTGTACGAGTTTGTGTTGTACGAGTTGGTGGTGTGTTAGTCGGTGGTTTACGGGTCATGTATGACGAGGCTTGAGTTTACCATCGTGTACGATCTCGTGGTGTACGAGCTCGTGGTGTACGAGTCGGTAGCGGATAAGTTTTGTGTATCGAAGCTAGAGTTCCGCATGGTATATGAGTTCTAGGTGTACTAGTCGGTGGTGTACCAGTTGTGTGACACGCGGCTCAAGTTCACCATGGTGCACGAGTGGGTGGTGTACAAATAGGTGGTTTACGAGTCATGTATGGCGGGGGCTTGAGTGCACCATGGTGTATCATGGCTCGTGTACAAGTTGTGGGCTTGTGGCTCATGTACGAGTTGTTTATTATTAGTAGTAGTTTGTCGCTCTTGTATAGGTCATGGCTCATGTACCAGTTGTTCTTCTCGTGTACGGGCGTGTACGAGCTGTTGCTTATGTACGGGTTGGGCTCATGTATGAGTTGTGTATTAGTAAGAGTAGTTGTTACTCGTGTACGGGTTGTTTGTCATGTATGGATTTGTTATGCTCGTGTTTGTTCAACTAGTGTATACAAGTTTTATTTTTTTATCCATATATGAGTTGAATCTTAATTAGAAATATTGTGTTGTATTTGTGTATCAGGAAGTAGATTATTGATCGAACATGTATCAGGAAGTCCTCAGCAAAAATATGTAAAAAGAAGTTGATTTTTATGTAAAATAATAAAATTACTTCATAATATTAGTATAATTAAATATGAATATTTTAGTTGAGAGAAAAATCTATACGAACGTGCCTTTTATTTGATAACTTGACTCATATTCTATTATGATAACTTGACTTTTTCACTCGTGTATCACACTTTCATGGTAGTTATAAAAGGTTACATAGATTACTAACATAAAAAAGAGAAAAAATGTAAACTGTGTTATTCAATATGGTACAAAATGGTACTAATGTTCAAAGTTATTACACTAATGCCATTAAATTAATATATAGTAAATGACATCATCATCTATTCATCCAATGGTCCATGTAACTTTTTATTTTAACAATTTTAACCTAATACACCACAATAACCTAACTCTATATATATATATATATATATATATATATATATATATATATATATATATATATATATATATATATATATATATATATATATATATATATATATATATATATTTTGGGTATGGATCCGTGTGTGAACACCCTGCGATGGCATATGTTTGTATTTTATTTCTTTTTGGATATGCATCCATAGCTAGCAAGCCTGTGAACCTTCTTTAACTTGCAATTTTCTTTTTACTGGACTCATCCGAGAATCATGTCAAATATCCTTACTTTATCATGGCTTGGCTGATTAGCAAGCATGAGTTAATTTGATTGAATTGATTAACTTGGCATGGTTTGGCCATGTTGCAAACATGTCGTAATGTGGTTGTACGTGTTTCATACTGGTTTTGTGTTTGATTGAATTGTGATGTCTTCGAGAGAGTTATGTATACGTCGAATGATTTTGTATCAATGAATTCGTTTTTGACGAAATAGGTTTGTATGTACGTAATATTGCAATAAGTAGATTTGTACGACTGATATTAATTACCTCGTCTTGTATATTTTGAACGTGTTCGATAGGTTATGTGCGACCCGTGCAATTTTATTTTGTGAATAATTATTTTTATGAGACGATGAAACTAAGTGAAAGGACGATTCGAACGTTGGAAGTCATGCTCCGAATGTGTGTGATTGATTTTGATAGTTGTTGAGACCGACACTTGTCGTTGGTAGTACCTTTGTACAACGACATTTACCATGTTAACAATGAAGATGCAACATTTGAAGAAATATGTTGATGAAAATGTAGATCGCCAGATGGATAGAATGAAGTAGGAAAAAGTCAGTTGAATGGACTTGAGATTATTCGAGAGACTACGGAAGAGATGGTGCAGATTTAGAATCACTTGTTAACCGCGAGAAGTTGTGGTAAGAGATGTGTTGATACCCATAGGAAGAATTTGAGAAATTAAAGTGGAGATCATGGATCGTGATGTTAAGAGATTGAAGCAAGGTATAATGCTCATCGTGAAGGTGTGATGGAATCTGAGACGTGAACCGAAGTCCACATCGGAACGTGAAGACCTCTATGGGATGGAGTACCCTCATCTTTCTAGTAGTACAAAATGTGAGTATAAGAACCGGAGAGCGCAGGGACGTCGCTCCCTTAAGGAGGGGAGGATGTAATACCCGTGAATGTGACGTATGATGCTAAGTTATTGTCTCAAGAGTTGTTCAGTATGAGCATCTCTCTTAAGTTGTGGCTCACTTGTGGATGTGATATCCCGAGCCCAACGTCATTTATTTAATCCTATTTTACGAATATTTTTGAAATTTTTAAGAAATTTCGTTTGCTATATCTTTGACGGTTTAAGTTGAAACCAACGTTTACGGTCGTAATTTAACGTTTGACAATTTAAGAAGAACCGATAACGACTACGATACTGACGGATGCCCAAAACTTACATTTTGTTATCGATTGATCGATATTTGAGTTTTTCGAGATTTTATTTTTATTACGTTTTAAGTCGAGTTGGAACCATATGTGTTTTCATTTTGTGTGCGTTTGAACCATTAAAAAGTATTTTGAGGTAGCCGGGACGAATCCCGACTCCCATAAAATTTAAAACCCCTCATTTAGCCAAAATCCCGCTCTTTAAATGGTCGTTTATTATTAAGGCCAAAATAAAGCTAAAATTGCCACTTGGGCCCCTCCATTTTTACAAAAGGGAATAAGGACACACACACACTTCATTTTACAAAAAAAAATTACCATCTCTTCCTTTTTCTCTCTAGGCCGCCGGCCACCCTAACCACCATCACCACCACCATCATTTTTTTAGGGTTTTTGACAAATCCAATCAAAGACCACCTCTTGTTTCATCATTGTAAGTACTCTAATCAATTAAAAACACACATGCAACATCTATAATTTTTCAAGAATCAATGATTTTTTAAAAACATGTTTTGATGTAATTAAATCATGAATTTGTTTAATTAGTGAGTGGGTAATGTAAATTAACCCATAAAACAAGATGGGGATTTATGATTTTGGTGTTCTACAGCCCCAAAACCCACGAATTTATGTGGGTTTTTGGGTGTTCATGGTGTTTGATGAAATGTGTCATGGGTTGTGTTTATAATGTTGTTTTTGGTGTTTTTGAATAGGATAAACTAATTGCATGTATTATTTAGGATTGGGTTTTGATTAATATTTTATGTTCTTGGTAATATAGGCTATTTGGGGATATTAGTAATGATTACAAGTGGTTAGTATAGGCTTAGGTAATCATAGAATGGATTGGAAACAAGTTTTGAATTGATTTTGAAAGAGGAAAATTTAGGAAGATTGTTCAAGCATGTTTTTCGTGGTTTTAACTTTGTAAACAGGTCATAAACATCGGATGTAATTGTAGAGCTTCGTCTTAGCTTCGTTTTGGTATAAGGTAGAGCTTACGACTCCAAACGAGTAAAAAGTTATGCTATTTTGAAAGTTCGTGTACCGGGAGATGAGAA
Source organism: Glebionis coronaria (assembly GCA_025667525.1). NCBI lineage: Eukaryota > Viridiplantae > Streptophyta > Magnoliopsida > Asterales > Asteraceae > Glebionis > Glebionis coronaria. Next base: position 68,471,111 of record CM046880.1, read on the forward strand.
TCAACATAATCCGAAATTATGTTTGGTTTTGGGTAAAATCCCGGGGACCATAGATAGAGTTGGTAAATGATTGAAAGTTAATTTTTGGTTTCAAACCTGCATTTGTGAGTCTATTTTTAGACTTAGGTGTTGGATTGGTAAATGGTGTATTTTAAATGGGTCAAACAAGTCCAACATGGTCAAAGTGAAAAATCAGTCCTAAATGTGTACGTCTAGTAATGTGATGTGTAACGAGTCATAGAAGTGAAAACTGTAACACCCCCAAAATTTATACAACTCAATACAGCGGAAGACTAGTTGGTGTTACGGGATAGCACATTACTCACATCATAGACAACGCATAAAAATCGCGTCGTTTAATAATAAAGCATTTTCATTCATAAATATCAAATTTACATAGGTCCCAAGTCATATTATTTCATACAAAGTTTTACAAAGTATTTGAATGGAAATTATTGTTTAAGTGCGGGCCATGAATTCTTGTTGTCTTCCCGAGAATTACCTTCAAGTACCTAAGATAAAACATGTTAAAAGAAAAGGTCAGCGATAACGCCGAGTGAATTCATAGAGTTTAATAAAATCCATCAATATAACTTTGGTATAAAATTATTACCAAAAATCATTTCGTACAAATCATTGTAATAGGCCATAAAATAGCCAAAGCCATTTTTATACAAATTCTTATCGGAAATCATAATATAGGCATTTGCCTTAAAAATCATTATACGAACCAATTTCGTAAAAACATCATACAATACGTCTTACGACGTTGTATAAAGTTAAATAAAAATCGTTATATGAATATGGTTATGAAAACCAAAACACGAACATAATATCAATAGTATGACCCCGTATTGCTAGTCAGCCAATACATCGTAATTCGGTGCGTATAGTAGTAATTTGTTAACTGGATTATTATAAGCCGCATGACATTGTTACCTTACTAAACCAAACAACGGGTAGCTAACCCGATACTCAATTTGCCTATCTAAATTAGCGTGTCGTCACAAAGGTCACGCTATGGAAATCTTCTCATACATAAATTCGCTTACCAATCAATGTGGCACGACGGGGATCAACCGTCAAGGCGCGAACTGGGGTGATCGTCCCCAGATAGTACTATTATATGCATAAGCGTCTACCAAATCCTGGTAGTTCACAATTCATGCTAATGGGACTTTTAGTGACATAACCTAACTTTAATAATCCATTTTATTTCATCTATCGGGTCCTTTAATCATTTATCGGGTCATACAATCGGGTCATACAATCATTCGGGTCCAAATCAATAAACAAACAATCGGGACAAATGGTGTCCTATTTTATAAAAACTAACATGTTATCTCCCTCGCGGGTTTATAAAACATTTCATAAAAACATTTAAAAGAGTGCGAGGCTATGAACTCACGTTGATATGGGAAGGCGGGTTATCGGCAATTCGGACGTACGGTACGTGCTTCAATCACGGAAACCTAGACAAATAATACTTGTCTTAGACTCATGTCCAATAATTTTATAAAAATAACAATTATGTATACATATGATGATTATATATATATGATGATCAAGTGGGTTTACATATTCTCATTTACTCGTTTTAGTGTTATGTGTCGGTAACTTCTTACTAGTTTTCTAGTTTTACCTATTTACGTGTTTTAGGTCCAATAAGCCTATTATAAGTTTATTAACTTGTGTTAATCCATTTCATACTTGTATTATCAGTATCTACACTTTACAAGTTGGGCCTAAATTGGTTAAGCCCAATAAATAAGTTTATATGTGTTTTAGTCCATTTTGTTGTATTATTAGTCCAATAATGTTAACTTAGTCCGTTAATGTCCGTATGTTATATAGTTCGGGTTTTATCGGTTTTTACTTGTATTAGTTACTTATATATCAGTATATGACTTTTAAAAACTTTACATTAGACGGGTTTGAACGTCTAAGTTTTAATTGGCTAAAAACGTTAATTTTACGGTAATAGCCGAAAAAGTCGTAAAAAACAAGTTTATAGTTTTTATAAGTTATAAATATTATTCCACTCCCATTTTTATAATTTATCCATTTATTTAACCTTTAACATATTTATATAAATAAAATTCATGAGTTAGTGGGTTTTAATTTTACATTTTATACAATATAATTTTGAGTGCTTATATAATAGTAATAAACATTAATTCTCAAAATCTGATTTTTATTTTCATCTTTACCATTTTTATCATATCTCGAGTTCTACAATGATTTAGAAGCTCATTTTTGGATGGCATGATCTTCATATTATGTGCTACTTTTAACTTAGTTATAGCTACTGCTCATTTTAAGTTTATCTATACTTAACAGTCCTTACAAAACAGCTTATTCAGATTAGCACACCCATCTTGTTTTGATCATATCTTACTCATTTTAATGATTCCATTGCATGGCCAACTCTCATATGTGTACAAGACCCATAGCTTACTTTAAATTGATTCTACTTCATCATTTTATCAGTCTAACATGTGGTTCTTTAATGTTGTTTACAGCCAACAATCTAAACAAGATTTTAGCCTTGTTTCTTATAGTTTTTCATCTCTTTAATCATATTTATCAACACTTGATCCCCACACAACATTTTTATCATCATATATTCATCATATACATATACAATAAGAAAGAAAATACATGATTACATAATCAAAATAACAAGAGGATGGGGAGAACAATCTTTATACCACCAAAGTGATGAAATGATGAGCTTTTGGATGAACAAGACATGGTTTTGGGTAACCAATCTTATGAGATATCAACACCACTTCTAGGATCACCAAGTATTTGTAGATTCCTCCAAAAATCAGCCCTTGTTCTTCATAAAAACTCCTTGAGAAATAAGCCCCAAACTCCCTTGAAAACTCCTTTTTACATGTTAAGATCACCTCCAATCTTCATAACTTCAATGGGTTTTCATCATATGTAAATTATACATATGATTTATGGTTGAATCAAGATCAAATGGGGGTTGTTTTGGATGAGTTTGGGACGAATTTTAGAGAGAGGAAGAGAGGAGTTGGTGGTTTGCATGAGATGAAATGAGAGCTAGTGGTATGGGTGGAATGGTTTTGTTTTGGTGTAGCTTACAGGTTAAGCTAGCTTAACAAGTGTAAGCAACTTGTGTAAAACTTGACACAAAGTTAGTGTGGTGTCACAGTGTGGCCTTCCCATATGTGGGGGTGGGGAAAAACTTGGTTTTGTCTCATCCCCAATTATTTACGGGTACTCCTCGATTCTAGTTTCCTCGATTTGCGTGCCCTCGGGTCGTTTTACGAAAAACGTTTTTATAAATTATGAATCAATGGCACAAAACGAATCTAATAAAAATTGTCTCATCAAAAACGGAGTTCGAAAACGTAAATACGTAATCCTAAGGTTTCCGGTTTAGTCGTAAAGGACGTTAAATTAAAATCGTAAGTCCTAATCTCTTCTCGTAAATTTGTGAGTTTATGAACCAACACAAATTTAAGATCCCAAATTAATATTCACGGATAAATTTATTTTCTGAAATGTCGGACTGTCACCAAAGACGGTGTAAGTAAACGTAAGCACGTAACGTAGAATCCTCCAGTTTAAACGTTGTCGATGCTACTTCAAGACGTAAATCCTAATTTCTTCCCAAAAATAAGCGAGTTCATATTATAACATTAAAATAATGTTTTCAATTAAATATTGAGAATAAAATATAAACCATAAATTGACGGATTGTCACAACATTTACCCCTAAACAGGATCTTTGTCCTCAAAGATCATCTTATCTTACTACTCGCTTCTTATAGAGTTAAATCCATGTGGGTATTTCCTCCACATTCGGTCTTTTCTCACAAGTGTAATTCATTACAATACGCGAGTTTCATCAAACATAACTACGGGAATAAGATCAGACTTAATGTTGACTTACTTTCTCTATCCATGATGTTCACGGGTTTCAGATGAATGCAACTTTTCGCCGATCTAAACTTTACTAAGAAACAATCAGATTTTCACTTGATAGACATTTTATCAAGTTCGATATACGAAACATAATTCACGCATCTCTTGAAGTCCTAGGGTAGATCCAGCTTATATGCCTTTCAAACCAATCTTTTACATCATCTCAATGGTCCCATACAACGGGGACTTATATTCCATGATCTTTCAGATCATTAATTCATTTTCCCAAGGTTAAAAATTTTGGCATAACTTCGCTACCCATCTGGCACTTCAAGATCTACATTTCATATTCACATAACCTCCTGCCCACTACCGGCAGTCAATAATCAGATCTTAATTTCAACAATCATTTCAGGTCTCGCGGGTCGAGTATTTTGCAAGGTTAGGTTTGCCATCATAGGAAACCTTAAACCTAAAAGACATGTCCAACTCACAATAGGTGTATCTCGGGTGTCTTCATCTCAACTCCTGCTTACAGATGCTCTAATAATTAGATCATGACAAGATTCGATCTCGATCCTAATGCGATAATTATCAATGATAATCTCTCTATAGGAAAACGATTATATGGTTTATTACCAAAGGTCAATTATTCAAGCATAACACAAGACTTCTAGTGTTTTGTATCGTTACTTTACCTAGTCCCTGCGATTGGGGTGGTAAACAGTTCTCTCATCAAGGTTCGTTCCTAATGATTTCTAGAAGCAAATCTCTAGAATTTCGATGCGAAGCGAGGATCTTGATAGAGATGATCGATACAGGTACACCATGTTTACACAACTCCTTTAAATACAAAAGAGTCAATTTCTTCATCAAGAATTTATCATTAACGAGAATGATATTAGCAGATTTGGTCAGTCTGTCGACGATGACCCAAATCAAATCAAATTCAGATGATGACCTTTGCAATAGTTAGACGTCTACTAATGTATGAGGCGATGTCTGCCTTCATAATTTGCCATCAGTACAACTTCTTCAGACAAAGATACATTAAATCAGGAATGACAAGATAGAATACTTATACTTACAGATTCTAACATAACTATATCTCACAGTCCTCCATATTTAGACAATCACAAGTGGTCTTTAAAATATTTAACGCTATCGGTTTCTCAATTATAATGGTTCATATTAGCCATGAACCACTTTTTATTATATATATTATCCTTTTTACAATCATCGGCTATTTTTAAATTGCTAGGCAATTTATTTTGCACCTTCATTATTAAGGAACATGTCCTAATTGGTTCTTTATCTTTTATACATAATGTGTCCGTAATTACGTTCACTTTCCTGATGAAATAAATATCATAACCGTATTAATTCAAAATTCTTTCTTCATATCTTCAATGTTTTAGTTTCGTCTTTACTATTATCTTTATCTGTTTCACTCAATCCGACGTCTAAAGCGTCGATAATTATTACAATTAATTAAATAATAATTATTAAATTTTTATGAAACGTAAACGTAAAAATTTTAAATTTCTTAGTTCGACCAATTATATAAAATGTTCAAAATAGATTTGAATTTAATTAACACGATTTTTTTTGCTGATTTATCGAAAATAATTAATAAGATTCGTAAATGTTTGAAAAATCTTTGGTTCTACTTTGGTCAAAATTTTCTTAGTTGAAAAGCAAAAAGTGTCGTTTCAATTTCAAGCCATGGTTTAAATAGTTTCCTCAATTTCGCTTAGGTTGTCTTAAGGTATGCAAAAACATTTACCCCTAAACAAGAGTTTAGTTAAATGTTTTGGTTATAAAGGAATGATCCCTTAAAAATCCTTTGTTAAAACATTTGTCAAAACATATTTCCATTTTTTTGCTATAACCCTAAGCCTTAAAAGGGCTCTTAATTTTTGGAGAGTCAATATATTCCATTATCTATTAATCACACGGTTAAATCATGTAAAGGATTAAGTCTTATGTCATATGTTAAATATTCAAAGTACAGGTTTTTATCGTTCAGCCAATTCAGGGCAATCTATAAATAATTATTAACTCATTCTTATTCTTATAAACAAATAAATGGTCCTTAATGATCGCAAGCATGAATTTATCAAATTACAGCCTTCACATGTGATTTACCAAATTTATGAATGTTACATGTGCATTGGTCAATCCAAACGACATCACGTGAAACTCATAATGTTCATTACAAGTTCTGGATGTAGTGATTGGAATTGATAATCTTCTTCGCGGATTCGAAGTTGATGATAACCATGCCATGGATCAAATCTTTAAAACAAACGCTAGAACCTTGTAAATAATCGAACAAATCTTCCATTTCGAGTTATGGATGTCGTTTTCGATTGTCAATTTACTCAGTTCACAGTAATCTATAAATATAAGAAATGATAATACCATAGCTCTTCATAATGACGAGCTTAGGTAGAATAAAATCTTTCTCCGACAACTCTCTCAGTTGTACGGCAATTCCTTTAATTCGGATGGTGCTGACGTACAATGCACACGCCACAGGTGCATCACCGGGAATATAATCAATACCAATTTCAATCTGCCTTAATGGCAAAAGTCTAGGTAATTCACCAATAAATACCTCCTAAAGTTTTAGATAACATAAACATCTTTTAATAAATTCATATTAGGTTCTTTTAGATTACAATATCTATAACTAGTTCACAACCATTCATGGTATAATTTCAAGTCTAATTACAGGATATGGTCATCATTACTTTTGATAATCAACATCTTATTATTTAGGGGAATTCTATTCGAGTTCCCATCAATTAAGACAATGTCGTCATGTCATAATCAATCAATCCATTCTACTGGCACTATCAACTATCCAGTTTTATTGCCGTCGATAAGATGTGAACTTCTCAAAAGACTAATAATAACTCATAATCCTTCACAAGTTCAAAGATATCTGGAGACATAACTAACCTTAAAAGAGTAAGGTCAACGCATAATCTATGCGTGAGAATTTCAAATCAGATACAGACGAAAACATTTAACGAATATGAGTATATCCCATGTTTTCATAATTTTAGTACGCATTCGAAAGCTCCTCGGATCGTTACCCAGGTCATTCAAATGAAATCAAATCATAAGAAATGATAAGAACGTCAATACATCCAGTCGGGTATCAACACTCGGTAATCAAATACTTTTCCTAAGAATCTCACTACGGGAGAATTAGACAAGAAAGAATTGTCAATTGTCAAATAAGACAATTTTCACAGATGAGTAAATTCGACTCAGAAGAATAAATAGTACGGGCACATATGTAGGTGTCCCTATCAATATGTCCCTATTTTTCACTTCTTGCAGATCTCATAAAATTTAATCTTTCACAATCTTCAAAGAAAATTTAGTGTTTATTAATAATTTCATGGTGACTACTAATCAGCCTTGCATGGTCACTTCCAAATTGTATGTAGGCGCGCAACTATATACAATTTCAAGATTAACGATGCAATACTCAGTTCGTCAAAATTTTATCATCATGTTTATAATAAAAACATTTTCATGCTTAATTCTTAAATAAGAATCAAAAATAAATTTACAAAGATTTTCTTTGTTACGAAAACAATTAAGTTTTCCCAACGTGTTTTATAAACAACTTCATTTCGATAATGACCACTTATAAATCTCACTTTGAATAATCCTTATAGCGATGAAAATTCAATTTTTCTCAAGGGATAATGTTTTATCTTATAAAAACAATGAGTAATCTGCAAAAGAGTGATGAAAGCTTGTTCACCAAGAACTAACTACAAATGATGGAAAATGAGCTTTAGCCGAATAATCATGAGGTTCATGATCTCGATGGCACTCAAAAGAATAATCCACAACGTAACTCAATTCAAGATGAGTACTTGTTCAATGGTTGCATCACTAATGCGAGCATTAGAAAGAAGCAAGAAAAGATAGATAACATCGATACATGTAGGATTTAACAATCAAAGGTAGTCTTTTCATTAATCATAAACAAGTCAAATTGTATCGTAACACATTACGTGTCACTATGTCATACAATTCTCAGAACTCATCCTACCAACTGATGTCTCAGTTAAGTTAGGGATTTTTAAAAGATACCACAATGAATACTAATCTACAAGAGTCATTAGGTGTTCCACATGTCCCGAAAGATCCATCGGTCCCAATTCAGAAGAAGATTTCTTCAATTTATTTCTTGGACACTGGGCATCCTCATTAGTGGACAATGGCCTAGGAACAACCCTTAACACGAACCTACAATCTTTTAAAACCTTATAATTCAATCACAGATCTCAACAACTTCCTCTTAACAATCTCATATTCCATACGGGTTAAATTTTACTTTATTCAAGTTTTAACAAATTTATACTCAATTCGATATCCTACCTCATTTTCCAATACTTTCAACCTTATTCATAAACCTTAATAGGGCAATAAAAACTCGATATGATCAACACTTAATTTCCAATCCTATAGCTCTTACAACAACAATTATCAAATGAGTCACTAGTATGAGATGACTCATACATTCAATTAGACTTCTCGGAAAGGTATTAGTGGCATTAGGCTTTTAGGTAATGGTTCCAATGACAGCCTCAACTGCAACATTCACCCTTTCGATTTCAATTTAAGAATTGGGTGACAACGAATCAGATGACATCTTTCTAGGTGGTAACGTTTTGTCAAACTCCACTCTATAAGGAAACATCGTCATGACATCGATATCAGTTTTAATCTCGCCAATTCTTTCTTAATATCACAATCAACTAATATCTACACTTCTACGAATATCAACCATTTGTTGGGATCATAAATATCCACAACTTGGTTTAGATCTAGGATAGCTAGAATTCCTACGAGAATAGCTTCGATTAATTTACTAGGGGATTTAGGGTTCCTTGTGACAATCTACGTCGTATAAATACATCGTATAAATATCAAAATAATCATCAAACAATCATGTAATACAATTACATCATATATATATATATAATCCAAGTTATATATATATATATATATATATATATATATATATATATATATATATATATATATATATATATATATATATATATATATATATATATATATATTAAAATAACACTTCTCAGTCTGGCCTTGTCGGAAACTCGGGAATTCTTCGGCACCGTTATAGTCAAATGATTTTTAGACATTTTTATAAAAATGTTTATAGTTAAAAGATTTTGAAATGTTTTATTCAAAACCTTAGTTTTAAAAATATTTCGTTCTCTATAACGAGAGCTCTGGTACCAAACTGTAACACCCTCAAAATTTATACAACTCAATACAGCGGAAGACTAGTTGGTGTTACGGGATATCACATTACTCACATCATAGACAACGCATAAAAATCGCGTCGTTTAATAATAAAGCATTTCCATTCATAAATATCAAATTTACATAGGTCCCAAGTCATATTATTTCATACAAAGTTTTACAAAGTATTTGAATGGAAATTATTGTTTAAGTGCGGGCCATGAATTCTTGTTGTCTTCCCGAGAATTACCTTCAAGTACCTGAGATAAAACATGTTAAAAGAAAAGGTCAGCGATAACGCCGAGTGAATTCATAGAGTTTAATAAAATCCATCAATATAACTTTGGTATAAAATTATTACCAAAAATCATTTCGTACAAATCATTGTAATAGGCCATAAAATAGCCAAAGTCATTTTTATACAAATTCTTATCGAAAATCATAATATAGGCATTTGCCTTAAAAATCATTATACGAACCAATGTCGTAAAAATATCATACAATACGTCTTACGACGTTGTATAAAGTTAAATAAAAATCGTTATATGAATATGGTTATGAAAACCAAAACACGAACATAATATCAATAGTATGACCCCGTATTGCTAGTCAGGCAATACATCGTAATTCGGTGCGTATAGTAGTAATTTGTTAACTGGATTATTATAAGCCGCATGACATTGTTACCTTACTAAACCAAAAAACGGGTAGCTAACCCGATACTTAATTTGCCCATCTAAATTAGCGTGTCGTCACAAAGGTCACGCTATGGAAATCTTCTCATACATAAATTCGCTTACCAATCAATGTGGCACGACGGGGATCAACCGTCAAGGCGCGAACTGGGGTGATCGTCCCCAAATAGTACTATTATATGCATAAGTGTCTACCAAATCCCGGTAGTTCACAATTCATGCTAATGGGACTTTTAGTGACATAACCTAACTTTAATAATCCATTTTATTTCATCTATCGGGTCCTTTAATCATTTATCGGGTCATACAATCGGGTCATACAATCATTCGGGTCCAAATCAATAAACAAACAATCGGGACAAATGGTATCCTATTTTATAAAAACTAACATGTTATCTCCCTCGCGGGTTTATAAAACATTTCATAAAAACATTTAAAAGAGTGCAAGGCTATGAACTCACGTTGATATGGGAAGGCCGGTTATCGGCAATTCGGACGTACGGTACGTGCTTCAATCACGGAAACCTAGACAAATAATACTTGTCTTAGACTCATGTCCAATGATTTTATAAAAATAACAATTATGTATACATATAATGATTATATATATATATATGATGATCAAGTGGTTTTACATATTCTCATTTACTCGTTTTAGTGTTATGTGTCGGTAACTTCTTACTAGTTTTCTAGTTTTACCTATTTACGTGTTTTAGGTCCAATAAGCCTATTATAAGTTTATTAACTTGTGTTAATCCATTTCATACTTGTATTATCAGTATCTACACTTTACAAGTTGGGCCTAAATGGGTTAAGCCCAATAAATAAGTTTATAAGTGTTTTAGTCCATTTTGTTGTATTATTAGTCCAATAATGTTAACTTAGTCTGTTAATGTCCGTATGTTATATAGTTCGGGTTTTATCGGTTTTTACTTGTATTAGTTACTTATATATCAGTATATGACTTTTAAAAACTTTACATTAGACGGGTTTGATCATCTAAGTTTTAATTGGCTAAAAACGTTAATTTTACGGTAATAGCCGAAAAAGTCGTAAAAATCAAGTTTATAGTTTTTATAACTTATAAATATTATTCCACTACCATTTTTATAATTTATCTATTTATTTAACCTTTAACATATTTATATAAATAAAATTCATGAGTTAGTGGGTTTTAATTTTACATTTTATAAAATATAATTTTGAGTGCTTATATAATAGTAATAAACATTAATTCTCAAAATCTGTTTTTTATTTTCATCTTCACCATTTTTATCATATCTAGAGTTCTACAATGATTTAGAAGCTCATTTTTGGATGGCATGATCTTCATATTATGTGCTACTTTTAACTTAGTTATAGCTACTGCTCATTTTAAGTTTATCTATACTTAACAGTCCTTACAAAACAGCTTATTCAGATTAGCACACCCATCTTGTTTTGATCATATCTTACTCATTTTAATGATTCCATTGCATGGCCAACTCTCACATGTGTACAAGACCCATAGCTTACTTTAACTTGATTCTACTTCATCATTTTATCAGTCTAACATGTGATTCTTTACTGTTTTTTTACAGCCAACAATCTAAACAAGATTTTAGCCTTGTTTCTTATAGTTTTTCATCTCTTTAATCATATTTATCAACACTTGATCCCCACACAACATTTTTATCATCATATATTCATCATATACATATACAATAAGAAATAAAATACATGATTACATAATCAAAATAAAAAGAGGATGGGGAGAATAATCTTTATACCACTAAAGTGATGAAATGATGAGCTTTTGGATGAACAAGACATGGTTTTGGGTAACCAATCTTATGAGATATCAACACCACTTCTAGGATCACCAAGTATTTGTAGATTCCTCCAAAAATCAGCCCTTGTTCTTCATAATAACTCCTTGAGAAATCAGCCCCAAACTCCCTTGAAAACTCCTTTTTACATGTTAAGATCACCTCCAATCTTCATAACTTCAATGGGTTTTCATCATATGTAAATTATACATATGATTTATGGTTGAATCAAGATCAAATGGGGGTTGTTTTGGATGAGTTTGGGACGAATTTTAGAGAGAGGAAGAGAGGAGTTGGTGGTTTGCATGAGATGAAATGAGAGCTAGTGGTATGGGTGGAATGGTTTTGTTTTGGTGTAGCTTACAAGTTAAGCTAGCTTAACAAGTGTAAGCAACTTGTGTAAAACTTGACACAAAGTTAGTGTGGTGTCACAATGTGGCCTTCCCATATGTGGGGGTGGGGCAAAACTTGGTTTTGTCTCATCCCCAATTATTAACAGGTACTCCTCGATTCTAGTTTCCTCGATTTGCGTGCCCTCGGGTCGTGTTACGAAAAACGTTTTTATAAATTATGAATCAAAGGCACAAAACGAATCTAATAAAAATTGTCGCATCAAAAACGGAGTTCGAAAACGTAAATACGTAATCCTAAGGTTTCCGGTTTAGTCGTAAAGGACGTTAAATTAAAATCGTAAGTCCTAATCTCTTCTCGTAAATTTGTGAGTTTATGAACCAACACAAATTTAAGATCCCAAATTAATATTCACGGATATATTTATTTTCTGAAATGTCGGACTGTCACCAAAGACGGTGTAAGTAAACGTAAGCACGTAACGTAGAATCCTCCAGTTTAAACGTTGTCGATGCTACTTCAAGACGTAAATCCTAATTTCTTCCCAAAAATAAGTGAGTTCATATTATAACATTAAAATAATGTTTTCAATTAAATATTGAGAATAAAATATAAACCATAAATTGACGGATTGTCACAAAAACTTTTCAATGAGATTAAATATGGGTTTTATACAGGTCATGAGGTATTTTTGTGAATTTTCTTGAAATTTATATAGGTGCTTAAGTCATAGCAAACAGCCCGTACTTTTGGTAAGTACCGATGAATCTATAAAATGGGAATCAACTTTAATTACGTAGGTAAATGGTATAAGTCTAGTAACAACTACTTGTTTGGTTTTGGCGTGAGTTTTCATAAGCATTAAGTGTTTTCATATGAGTGTGTTTAGTACAATAATGTACACGGAGTATTGATTTGGTTTACGTACCTTGATTTTTAGGTCAAGTGTTTGATTTTCCCGGGCATCCACGTCGTCGGTGACATTTCTCGTTACGTCTTCGCTAGAACCACTACTACTACGCCAGGTGAGTCTATAGCCTCGCTCTTTACTTATTTCAAACGTTTTTACCCGCGAGGGGGATGCATGCTATTTAAATGAAAAGAACATAAGTCATGAATGATTGTTGGACCCGAATGTTGCCTTGAATTGTGTTGAGTCCCTAGTTGTAAAAGTCCCTAAATTCGTGAACTATTAACTATTGTCTTGCCCTTGTGTGGGTTGGAGATAGCCGTTTATACAATTGATAGTAATATGGGGTTGACGACCCTATCCGAGACGAGAGCTAGTACGTTGAGTACCCTCTGCGGACGGATAACTTGTGATAAGAAATAAGGTATGATTACAACTAATGCCTTTAGAAGGGGCACTGGTTTCACTTAAATCATGCCGGTTAATGTACGCGGGTGATTCAGTTAACGGATTAGTTTCACGAGCTTAAACACAATTATTAGCTATTGCTAAAGATAATATCCTTGAATAATAGATTGTGTATACGACAATGCTATTGAATGGTCATGATTGTTTTTAATACTTATGTTCAACTTATGATTTGATAAACCTATATATTTGCTCAACCTTTGTGTTGACGATTTTAAGCATGTGTTTCAGGTAACCAAGATTGATAGCAGCGGAGCATGCGAGGATGGAAGTTGTTGTGGCTTGGTGGTCTACTTTGTTTTTCCTCCCTTTTAGCACTTAAAAATTTTATATTACGTCATGTGAACGAAAATGTACTTTTGGGTTGAAATTCAGTGGGGACCTAAACGCAACTCTGTTTTGTATTATCTTTGGGGTTTGGAAAACAGTAGAATTTGATTTTTAAACAATCTTTAATCTATGTTTAAATTCCTACGTCTCTTTGAGTCGTTCAAAATAGCTTGTGTGTGATGATAACTGCATAACACCCAAATGTTGTAGTTCCACTGCGCATATGATTTGGGGGTGTTATATATTTCTTTGCACAAATCTTGAAATCTCATTTTTCAAATGTGTTGTTTTAGATGGTGGAAAAAATTTGTTCACAAACTTAGAAACGAGATCACCCCATGTCAAAATCGAATTTGGCGGTTCTTTCTCAAGCCAAATTTTAGCGGGTCCATCTAACGAGTATGGAAACAACATCATCTTAATGGCGTCATGTGGAACATCCTTAAACTTGCTAGTAGCGGTGAGACGATTAAAATTCCTTATGTGGTAATGCGGGTTGTCTTTCTCATGACCTCTAAACTTATTAGCTTGCAACATCGACATTAAACCCGTCTTAATCTCGAAATTCTCCGCAAGGATAGCGGGAATCAGAATGGCCTCTCCAAAACCCTCGGTGGGTGCTTGTAGCAACTCCATCATAGTACGATTAGCCATGACGACTTCTTGTTCTACAATAGGTTCAACAATTGGAGTTTGTTCTTCAATCAACGTCTCTTGATTGGCTTGCTTTTGAAGACGTTTACGAGCTCGTTTTGCTTGATTACGAGTGATCATAAACTTCACGAAGAATGGGAGGTGAGCAAAGAAGATTCTTTTTGGGTGTTTTGTGAATTTTCAATTTTTTGTGTTTTTGATTGTTTTTAATTTTTTTTGGATTTTGGTGTATCTTCGTAGACAACAATCTACCAAATCTCTCCTCGAACCAAACTCTTGATTAAAGAAGCCTCAAAGGAATGAAAACGATCACGTGGAGTAAACGCCTTCGAATGACTTTAGAACTTTGGTGAAAACCAAATTGTTCAAGAGGGTTTAATCACAAAGAAACCAAGCAAATATATTATACGTAATAATACTTTGGGCGGCAAAACCCTCGATTAGCCTTCAATCTCAAAATACTCACAAGCAAGCGGGGAAACGAGGCGGCGCGAAGCACTTAAGAGCCTTTTTCCTTAGGTTATATTTTATAATACCCGCCTTATACCCACCTTATAGTTTGTATTTTTCAAAATCGAGCTTCACGAAAGTATTTATCTATTTTTGCCTTTTTATTTTTGTTTGAGATTCGAATACAATAATTAGGAGATCAAATCCCAATTAAGGTTGTGTTTTCACACTTTTGGAGATATTTTGTATTGATTGTGATACTTAATACAATATAGTAATAATAATTTCACAAGAAAAACAAAAAAAAACCGATAATACGTATTAGTAGATTTCTACTAATACAAATACTATTTATAGTTAATATTAAAAACAACAAGACAAATTAATCACGACACACCTTCCCGGCAGCGACGCCAAAATGATTGTTGTGTTTTACCACTCTTTAGGAAAAGAGCGTAAATGAGCGGTAAGTATTAAGTGATGATTTAGGAAAATCAAGCACGAATGACCCTTATGAAGTTCAAGTTCGTTTCCCAAGGAGGTATATATGTGTGACTAAAATGTAGCAAGATTTGAGATTAATATTGGTTAGAAGGGGATGAGAAAAGAGAATGACGAAGACGTGAAATTAATTACTACTATGACTACACGTAAAACCGTAAAAGGTACAAAAATAAAAATTAACTCTAAAAATTACCAAAAATTCACCAAAAATCAAAATAAATAAACTAAGAGTTTACCAATGATCAAAACTTTTTCAAACCTTTTAATTAATTAAATATTAATTTTTAAATGCTAATTAAAGCCCTAAAAATCAAATTAATTATCAAAAAGCCCAAATAAAGATTTTTCAATTGGTAAACCTCTAAATGACCTAAAAAGATCAAAAACTATTTTTAGAAAATTTTAAACTAATAAAAACTATTTAAAATGATTTAAAAACTAATAAAACTTAAAATAATTTATAAAAATTAATCTAAAGATGATAAAATTAATCTAAGAGTTGCAAAAATCCTATTTTAATGTATTTAAGCTAAGAAAATTATAAAAACTGCAAAAATGTGAAATTTGAAAAATAATAATAAAATAATATTAAAAATCCAAAAATTATAAAAAATTCTAAAAAAATTCTAAAAACTTTCAAACTAGTTTATTTTAACCTAAATAATCAGAAAATGAAAGTGAAATTACCATAATACCCCTATTGGGCCCCCAAATGGACTAAAAGCAAAAAACAGCCAAGCTTATTGGCTTTTTAGCCCAAAAAGTTAAAATAAGCCCATATGACTTGGAAAAGCACTATCTGACTCAAAATTTAATTCTAAACACAAAACTCTAAAGGCCCAAAAGCTGAAGGTGAGCTTATCACAGCTTAATGATCAAACAGCTTATTCTTATTGGGCCATTAAGCCTATTAAGCAATAAGCTAATTCCATAAGCTCTAATTTGACACACAACCTTCTCTTGGGATGCTAAAGAGATCTGTAAAAAGAAATTTTGAAAAAGCACACTCAATAAGCCAGAAATAAGAAAAGTACAAATCCACTAAAAGACAAAATAGTCGGGTTTGAGATCTAGGGCACCTCAGGACTTGATTCAACTTGAAAAATGTTACAAATGACTTTAATAAGACAAATAAATCAACCAAAATCCAATAAGCAAAACAAATAAGCTGGAATAAGCCAATAAGCACTTATGAAAAAGTCAATTAAGTTGGTTTTCTAGTCAAACCCTAAAGTCAACACACCAATTGCTCCAGTATTAACAAATGGGTCAAATAATGAGCACCTATTACAAAATCCAAGTTGTTGCTGGTTAAAATAAGCTAGAATAGCTTATTGATAAGCTAAACACAAAAATACACTAGTAGGGGAACTTTCAGTAGGAACTGGTTCCCACTGCTTTGACTATTTGACCTGGGTTTTTAGAGAGATTCTGTATGTTTTATTGGAAGACAAGGGCACCCAAGTGATCAGTTAATCACAAGGAGTCACAATCAAGCACAAAAACACACTTCAGTATCACCAATTAGCACAAAAAATCAAACAATGCTCAGATCTAGCACAGACATGGATTTTAAGCAGTTATGAACACTTAAGCAGTTTTAAGCTAGAATAAGCACTCCAAATTCAACAAGATTCATACACAAGCTATATAAACTATGATAAGCACAAACAAACTTAAATCAATAACTGAAACAAGGTATGGAACAAGATCAAAGCAGATTATACTTGCTGATATGAACTTCAAGAACAATATCACACTTTGCTGATATAAATGACCAAAGATCCAATTTCAACACTCAAATCCTACTTCCCTGGTGTAATTAACTAGGTTTAATCACTTGTTAGCCCTAGTCTATGATTAGATCTAGGTGTCCCTTAAACCACAACCAATTTCCACAAGTATTCAAGATTTTAGAGCCTATTTTAAGATCTAGGTGTTTATATGCTTAAAGCTTCCAGATAAATATTACTTAGCACTTATGAGATATGTTCCAACACAAAGCAACACAAAGCATCAACTCAAAATCACACAAATCCAAAACAGGCTGTTATACCAAACACCCCTTAATCTACTATTTTTCAAAGCAACTTGTGATTTTAACTAATAACCTACTGGTTTTATGAATCAAAAACACTTCCTAGGTGACAACTAACAGATTCAAACACTAAAATCACAACCTCAAACACAAGAACACAAAATCAAAGCACAAAATCCAAAACATGCAATAACATGAAATATTTAGGGGAAACTTAAACAAGGGATTATACCTGTCCTCTACAACATCCTAGGAGGACCAGCAATGCTCCTTGGACATTGTTCAACAACTAGAACAAGACCAAGGTTCTTCAAAAAGGAAGATCAAAACCTGCTGATGTTCAAAGTAGAACAAGGTTTTGATTATGATACTTCTTCAACACAAATGAGCAAACAACTCAACCAAGAGCTCAAAACTCTTCTCAGGCTTGGTGTTAACAAGCTTGAAGGAGCTTAAGGCCTTTGGCTAAGGGTTAGTACAAGAATATAACCAAAACAGAACCAAGGATTTCAAGGTTTTTGAACCATTAAAAACCTTCAAACAAAGACGTGCCTTAACCACAAGATTAAGGAAGGTCTTAAAGATCAAATGGAACTCAGATTTTAGCTATTCCAACACCAACTTTTAATAAACACAAAAGAGATTTAAGAAATTTTAAGAAATTCAAATTTTATTTAACTAAAAAGGAATTACAAAGATTGATAGCCAAAATCTGGAACAAAGGGATTCTCACAGGTTGAGGTCTCCTTTTATAGGCAAATGCTAACATAACACTATTCATAAACCCTAGAACTGAATTCCCAAAAGTGCCCTTGAAGTCTTCTAAATCATTTGATGGAATGAGCTGTCCAAATGCATCATGGACGTTTATTTTAGCTTTGGGGTTAAGCTAAGAGTCTTGGTTGTTGATTTGGCCACGTCATTTGCCTTGGGGAGTAAGTTGGATGTTGATAGGTGGACGAGGTTGAGTGTGGGGCCTTTTGGTGAGTGGAGGTGAGGGTTTTGTGTGTGGGTTATGTTTCTGCATATGTGAATCAAGTGTGGGAATGGTTAATTCAAATTTACCCTTTGTTTAAGTGGTGAGAGTTACTGGGTTCATAAAGGTGAATAGTGGTAACTTTTGATCCGAATTTGGGGGAATGGTGTTTGTTTGGCGCAATATTCGACTCAAATGTTTCACTTGCACATGTTTGGCCCTTGTGTTTTCAGAAAGATGGTAAAACAAGTTTTTAAACCTTCAAAACCGTTTTCCTTTGTTAATAAACTTTCCAAGTTTATACTTTTGCCACAAAACTTTGGTGAAAGGGTTTAAAGGGTTGTTTTTGTCATTTTTGGATATTTCAAGGGCTGGTTTTGGACATTCTTGATCTTAAAAGGTCTTCAATAGATGTTTTCCTTCATGAGGGACCATAATTGACAATGTTGAATAGATGAGGGACTAATCTTTCCAATTCTTCAAAGTTGAAGGACCTTTTTGCAATTTTGACAAACTTAAGGGACCAAACTTGTAATTATGAATTCACAAGGGTTTTAAGTGTCATTTCTTCATTGTTTGAGGATCAATCTTGCATATCTTCAAGTCTTCAAGGTTTAATCTTGGATAATTCATGAATTTGGGCCCGGTTCTTTGTACGGCTTCGTTTCTCGTGTCCGTTTTTCCTTGTTTCTTGTGATCTTTTGTCTTTTTCACGATATCCATACCTAAAATACACAAGTAAACAAACACAAGTATATATATGGTATTTTATGACATTTTTATGCATTTAAAGCCCGAAAAGAACGATGAGATCATGTATAAATGCCATCTCATCATGGCAATAGACTCACTGAACCCCATACGATCTCCCTGAAGAAACAAGCATTCTCCAAAACTGAAGTAAAGACATGATAAGTTGAATTGTGATAAGATGGAGTACATCACACAATTAGCGTGACTTACCCTTTTGGGATAGATAGGGTACTGACAAGTGTAAAAGGACTTATGTCTTAAAACTTAGAATAGGCTAAGACAAGATACTACACTGTACCAATAAGAGAAGAATTGCACATGGGCAATTCTTTGTCTTCTATCTAACTTTCCTTCTATAAATAGGATGCTTGTAAAAGGAGAGAAAATAAGTTTGTGCACTCAATGCTTTATTCATTCACAAACAAAGTTTTCTCTCATCCAAATACGATCAGACACATGAGTTCTAAACTCTTGCTGATAGAATCGTCAAGCTTAGCAATCGTTAGGATTGGACTAGCTTGTTAGTGAGGAGATCACCAAACCACACATTATCTTTTCAATCCCTATTGTAGCTTCGTATACAATAGGGTATAATTCTTTAATAAAGCTATGAGTTAAACGTTGAAAACCTTTGTGTTATGTACTTTACTTTGTATTAAGTTTATTGCATTACTTAACCATGGGTTAGGACTATACTTAGTATTCTTAAGTATAACACTAATTACAAGGGACCAACAAGTGGTATCATAGCGGTAGGATTATAAATCTTTTTAACCACCGTCTCAAAGTTTTTAAAACCTTGATCCATTATGACTGAAAGTAATGTACCCCTACTTGTTAACAAAAAGGGAGCGAGTTACTCTGTTAACGCTCTTAAGTTAGAAGTTGAAAGATTTAAAAATGGAAGAAAATAATGCTATATTATTTGATGGGAATGGAACCTTATTACATCACTTGTCTTAAGAATGGTCCATTTAAACCAAAAACAACAACTGGTGATGACAAACCTGAAAACCAATTGTCTGACAATGAAAGGAGAGTGGTCAATCAAGACCAACGTCTCAAAAGCATCATAATATCTTGTCTTCTTAATGATATTATGGAGACTGTCATCGAGTGTGAGATGGCCAAAGAGACTTGGACAGATCGTGTTCATAGTTTCAAAGGACCATCCGACACTAAGGAAAATAGGATCATGGACCTGAAGTTAGAATATAACACTTTCAGGGCCAAACCATCTGAAACACTTCCTCGGACTTATACCATGTATAAGTCCTTGCTCAATGAGCTAACGAATGATGGGTGAAACTGTCTAGGCATGAAGTCAATGTTGGTTTTGTGAACAGTCTCCCTGAAAAATGGCTTGGTTTTTCTCAAGCATTGAGAAATGCTAATCACATACAGACTCAGGATCTTGCAGACATTTATGAAATATTTATCTATGAAGATACTCCAGTGAATATAAGATATCCTGAGTCCAAGAAGGCCTTAATAACAGACACCTCAACCAAACCTACCCAAATTGATCATGGCCCCATTACAACTGCTTTTTACTCAAATGCAATTGTTCAAGATTTTCAGGAAACCTCAGATGATGAGGTTGATGAAAGATCTAGTGCTGAATAAATAAGGGATCTAAACAGGGAATATCATGAAAGGGCCATGTTGGCAAATACCAAACGTTATATCAAAAGAACTAGATTTGTTGGTAATCAGTACATTGAGAGAGTGGATTGTTACCGATGTGGTAAAACTTGGCATTTTTCAAAATATTATCATTCAAAACTCCATTGGCCTCTTATAAAAATCAAAATTATTCATCAGGCAATGACAATTTTCAACCCAAGTTTTCACCAAAACTAATTTAGGCTTCTCCAATTAACCAAAGTTTTCAAAATAATAAGAAAATTGAGAAGGACTACAAGTCTGAGTATAAAAAGGTTAAAGCAAAGCTTGCACTTTTGGAAGCTGAACCTACAGTTACGCAGACTCAAAAGCCCTCTCAGAACAAAGCCAAAGGGCTAGTAGCTAAAACCTTCGATTGGGATGATGAAGACTTGTCCTCAGAAGAGGAGGAAGTCAGATATCAAGTGTTGATGCCTCTAGCTGATGATGAACTATCAGTTGGAAAGAATCATGCTCGAAATAGAGAATGGGTTGACATCACTATGAGAAAGGTAAACATGCCCCTCTCTATGGATGAAGAATCTGATTGGAAAAAATTCCTTAAGTATATAAACATTGAACTATCGTTCGTTGAAGAGCAGAGATTGAATCTTCTTTCAAAATATAATAAACTTGTTTTTGAATTAAACAAATGTAGAGAAGATTTATTGATTTTAAAACAAGCCAAACTTGAAACAGTAAGCTGTCAACTTCATAACACTGAACTTACTAAAATCAATCATGCTCTTTAAGAACAACTTAAGTAAGAAAAACGCATCAATGAGAAATGGACAAATAGCTCTACCTTAGCTTCTCAGTGTATAAACAGTCAAATCTACACAAAAGAAGAAAATTATTGGGGCACGACAACTCACTGAAAAGGCACCTACTAAGGAAATGAGTGAGAAAGCATTTCTTCCTACCTCAGTAGGGTTTGATCATGAAATGATTCCAAAGTAGAAAGACTGGGTTGAGAGATCAAATCCTGAGAATGTGTTGCCTAATAATAACTGGTTTTCACCTACTATGAAAATTTGTTCGTCTCGATTCAATTCGAATTGATTACCAGTTGAAAGTGTGACTCAGTCGTCTTTGGTGAATAAAAGAAAAGGTGTCGTTGTCTAAAACTAATTAAAGATAAAAATAAAGCTTTAAATGGAAAATGACAAAATATAAAAGGAAAAAACTGAAAATTAAAACGAATGACAAATAATAAAGAAACGATATTAAAACAAATATTAAAAATAAAACAATTAATTAAAATAAAACTAAGAGAAGAAATTAACTTTCGACTCAAAAATAAAATTTAGTAAATGAAAAAGGAGAAAATAAAACTAAGAGGGTACTTTAAAACTAAACGAGACAAAAGCTAAAGCGGGTACTAAATAAAAGATAAAACTTAAACTTTTCGAAAAAATACTAATACTAAAAATTGACAAAAAATTCAACTAAAAATACGTGACTTTCAGAAATAAAATCGGAACAACTTTCAGATTAAACTAAACGATTACGGAACAATATTAATAAATAAACAAGCAGGCAGGCTACCAGCTCAAGCAGGCAACCTACCTGCTGAAATTGGCGGGAAAGGCTTAAGCTAGCTAGCAACCATTCATGTCATTTACAAATCTACTTCGGAATGCTTTTTAGTTTCTATACTTCGGAATTGCTTTTATTCTTTGATACTTCGGAATGTCTATTTTTCTATCTTACTTCGAGATTACTTTTCTATACACTTCGGAATTAATAAAAAGTTGAACTTCGGAACTTTATTTTTCTATCTTACTTCGGAATTAGTTTTCTACACTACTTCGGAATTAATAAAAAGTTGAACTTCAGAACTTTATATAAAGATTATTTCGGAATGTAGAAACCTCGGGACAACTTCTCAATAATCAAAATAATTTCTAATCTTGATCCTAAATTCTAGGAAACCAAAAATAAGCCAAATAATCTAAGAAATAAGTTAATTAAAACACCAAATAAGATCTAACAAACACTAAATCAACCAAATCAACCAACATTATTCAATAAAAATCATAAAAACTATAAAACCCACTTAATTAATTAAAACTTAAAAACAACTTTTTATAAAAAAAATTAACTAATAAGCACTTAATTAAAAAATAAGAAAATTAACACAAGAAGCACTAAAACACTATAAGCTATAAAAATCAAACACATAAAAACCAATAAGCTCAATCAATCAAAAACATCAATCAAAAAAGAACATGACTAATTAAACTACATGATTATCAAAATTAAACAAGATTAAAAAGATTAAGAAAGGAAGAATGAGAATGATTAATTAAAAAGCTTGAAATTAAAAAGATTAAGATTCAAATTACAAGATTAATGAAAAAACATGGAGATTTAGATTACACCTACTCCTACTCTAATCTACTCCTAATCTAAAAACTAAAATCTAATTAACTAACTAACACCCTCCTAATGACACATTAGGAGAGTATATATAGGAGGAGGGAAGGCTAGGTGTTGATGCTTTCTCCTTTCACTTTGTCTCGGCTCGACTTAGATTCTTTTTCTTTCTCGACGTCGTCTCGGGATTTGTCGATATAGATTGAGCTCGTCTTATAATTTTCTTCTTTAACTAGACTTGGTTCTTCGACTTCATTAAACTTCCGTCTTTAGACTTTTTCTTCGATACATCTTCTGAATAGGCCTTGGACTTCCGTTCTTTTTGCACTCTTGATCTTTTGACTTCGTCTTTTCTCGTTTTCTTCGATAAAAGACCGTGAAAGCCCTTGTTTTCTTCCCTTTTCAAAATTTGCTCCTAAATCACAACAAAAACACAAACCACGCATAATTCCGACATTTACGACATAAAATACATGTTTTGGCTTGGTTATTATTATAATTAAGTGGTAAAAGGATGGGTGTTTTCACACCTATCAAATCCCCTACACTTGACCATTGCAATTCCCTCATGCAATGCATTATTTACAAAGCAAGATTTATATTTTTCATCATAATTAACCCACCTTGGCCTTTATTTAACATATGACATAATTAAAGGAAGAAAAACAAATTAAGAGATTAAAGACATACATTGGGGTTTTGGATTGTCATGAATGTTTATCACCCTCAAGTTTCATGTTCTCCATACCAAGCTTAAAAACGAGATCATTGTTATTATAAGTTAGCATCCTAACAATCACTCATGTGGCCCAATTATTCACTTAGACTCCCTTATTCCTAGGTGTATCTCTTATATTTTATTGTTGTCTTAAATGACCACGAGGATGCATTGTTGACTTATTTCGATAGTTTATCTAGGCTGAAAATAAAGTAGGACGATTTAATCAATAGTTAGCCAAAGGATAAAATCTTTTAAAACTGCTTCTCGGGACCTCTTAAAGTTCATATCTTGGCATAACTCGATGCACGATTTGAGACCTTTCTCGGACCGATATTTGGCATTGACTTCATACTTCAAATCTTGAGAGACATTCACGAAATAATGGTCTTCTCTTCATAATAGGAATTTCTTCACTTGAACTTTTTGAGAGATTCTTCATATTTGGACCACGACTTCTTCATTTTTCTCAAATATTTATTTGGGATTTTGATATACAACGATCCGCCTCCTTTTAGGACTTGGAACTATTTATCCTAATACCTTGCTAGGGTCTTTTCGGATAGAATTCTCCATGATCTTTAGGGGAGTATTTGCTTTTCGTCGTATGTCTCGATCCTTCATATTGATTTTTGATAAATGATTCTTCACATCATTTGCGTTCTTTAGCAACAAAATGTAGCCCTCATGCCTTGTTAGGGCCTTTTCGTACTCGCCAATCTTCGCATCCCGCTTCAATAAGTTATGCCTTGGCTATTAACACTAATTAATATCGAGCAACTTTTAAACGATCTTGGGCTAGAAGCTAAGTAGCTTTTCAAATCGTACAACCTTATTTATTGCAATTAAATTTAATAGCAAGAGATGGGAGAAAAAGTTCATAATTAACTCAGATAAATTCATGAAAGAATACCAAACTTATAATTGACTCTATCATCTCTCGTTCTCCATAATTTAAAATCTCAAGGAATGAGACTCATGAATGCTTAGCCAATTAAATCAAAGTTTTGGGTTTTCAAGTCATCTATAGGATCTTGTAACTTCTTATACTTTTTCAAGTTTTAGAATTCGCATTTTAAAGTTCCCTTGATAAACGATTTTCTAGGATCAATTATAGGAAATTGCGAAAAGTTGTTGTTCTTAACCCGTAAGAGTTAAGACTTTCTCGTTTTAAAGTTCCCTATATAAAAGCCTAGTAAAACTTGACATAAACATGTTAAGGATACTAGCTAGAGTAAACTTAGATAAGTAAACTCGAGTTGAGTCAAAAGATTCACAACGTTTATAAATTAAAACCACTTTATTAAAATTTTATTCTAGCAAAGAAACTAAATAACGATAACAAAGGAAAATACTACAATACTACTAGGACAAAATAGATTAAAATTTTTGAAAAATGTCGAAAAGTCAATTTTCCACTTAAAATGAGGACAAATACAAGGAAAAGTCCACATAACTTCGATACAAGTCCCCCTACACTTAATATAAACATTGTCCTCAATGTTTAAGCATGTGGAAGTAACCTCCCCTACACTTAGGATATTATGCACGTTGTTTAAATCTTGCTAAGGAAGAGACAACTAAATTGATTCCTATTTTAATATTGAAGAATATAAAATAGTGAATCAAAAGAGTTTAGGATAAAACCGGGAAGACGGGTACACGGGATCACGGTTCGTCAAAAGTCATCAAGAATGGATTTTTGAAAGCTCAAATCCCTGCACATGATAAGAAAGAAAACAACAAACACATACTAGGGTCTCTCCCTACACTTATTATAAAAACAGATAAAGATAGAGAGATAATCGGGTTGCCTCCCGAGAAGCGCTTGTTTTTGTCAACCGAGTCACGAGCCTGACTCGTCCCCGAATTAAATGGTCCATGGGAAGCCTCGAATGTAATACCGGGATCATAGACCTTGTCCTCGTTCCCGGAGGACATTAATAAAGGAGAGGTCAGAGGATAAGTCTTAAAGGGTAGAAAAGTCCTCTCAACATATGAAAAGTATGTGAGGTTGTGACCCACGAGAGGTGGGGTGGGTAAAGGAAGCACATTGTCTTCCCCCAAAGACAATGGATGTTGACCAAGCGACAAAGCCGTAAAGTTATCACTCATAAAATAGTCAATGTCACATCCCGGGTCAAAGCACTCATCCTCCATAATGGTGTCTAAAGAAGTGGATGAAAGGTACTCGGGAGGGGGACTTGGGACAATATCTTCATGTAGAAAATTATCAAAAATAATATCCCCCTCCGTATCATCATCATCAATACCCAGAGGTATTGAGAGAATGTCGATTTCCTCCATAGCTGTATCATTATTCTCAATTGAAGTAATATACGGATGTAAAGACTAAGAAATAGGAGCAGAATTTGACGCTTCAATTTTAGCAATAAGAAGATGAACTTTCAGTAATTTGTCGTGAACAATAACGTCTTCCACCTCGTCTACAAGACCAAGTTCAGTGGTGAACTTCTCGTATGTTGAAGAGAATAAATAAACATCGCCCTCATCTCCCAGAGGAGATTGAGAAATTTCAAAGGTGAAATTTTCATAGCATGGAGAAAAATCATCAACATTATGAGCGACCTCGTCCATAAGCTAAGCACAAGTCGGTACATCACAAACCTCATCAAAGAATTTATCAAGACCAAAATCACTAATCTCACTCGATGTATCATTATCCTTAGACGCATTAGGGATATCAATAGTAGGAGTAGTAATCTGAGAAGATGGGTTGAGATCATAGATATCATCCTCGTCATCATCATAATAGTAGTATGGACACGCACTAGGAGGAGTATAAGCACTAAGATTAGATACTTGCTCTTGTCGTCGTTGCTCTGCCCTTGCTTCGCGTATGCTATCTAATTCTTGTTGAACGTATTGAAGTGTATTCAAAATAGTGGCTCGTTCTTCTTCACTCATTCCAAAAGAAGGTTGATGATCGAGGGAGTAATGTGGGGGCTCGAAATTTTGAAAACCGGAATTATAGCACGGATGTGGCTCATAATTCATTGGATGACAATAAGATGTGTCGTGAGGGCTCCCACAATGATTGCAACACGGGTATTGAGAAAAACTCGGTGCGTCTTGTTGATATGGATCGTCATATATGGGAGAGGGTGAAATAGTGTCATTAGAAGGGAAGAATGAATTGAAGTATGAAATGATCGAATTGCACGATAGACAACGTCCATATTCGCAATTAGGGATATCCATTCCACACCGTTCGCATGAACACCATTGACAGGATTGACTACCAGAAGATGGTCTTCCACACCCTACACAGTCAACAAACGAATCCATTACACACAATAGATAAGCAAGAAGAATATTTTTTGTGCAAAACTTTCGAAAAAAAAATGCTTTTTATGATTTTTCAAATGTTTTTGGGATTTTTGAATTTTTTTATTTTTTATGATTTTTGAAAATTTTTTGGCAAGAAAAATAACGTTCAAAAGTGAACGGATCCAAAAATCCAACGCGTCTCTCACAATAAACTGTTAATCTTCACGAAAAGAGCCGGCAACACGCCATTTAATAACTGATTTTCACCTAGTATGAAAATTTGTTCGTCTCGATTCAATTCAAATTGATTACCAGTTGAAAGTGTGACTCAGTCGTCTTTGGTGAATAAAAGAAAAGGTGTCGTTGTCTAACACTAATTAAAGATAAAAATAAAGCTTTAAAAGGAAATGACAAAATATAAAAGGAATAAACTGAAAAATAAAACGAATGACAAATAATAAAGAAACGATATGAAAACGAATATTAAAAACAAAACAATTAATTAAAATAAACTAAGAGAAGAAATTAACTTTTGACTCGAAAATAAAATTTACTAAATGAAAAAGGAGAAAATAAAACTAAGAGGGTACTTTAAAACTAAACGAGACAAAAGCTAAAGCGGGTACTAAATAAAATATAAAACTTAAACTTTTCGAAAAAATACTAATACTAAAAATTGACGAAAAATTCAACTAAAACTACGTGACTTTCAGAATTAAAATCGGAACAACTTTCAGATTAAACTAAACGATTACGGAACAATATTAATAAATAAACAAGCAGCCATGCTACCAGCTCAAGCAGGAAACCTACCTGCTGAAATTGGCGGGAAAGGCTTAAGCTAGCTAGCAACCATTCATGTCATTTACAAATCTACTTCGGAATGCTTTTTAGTTTCTATACTTCGGAATTGCTTTTATTCTTTGATACTTGGGAATGTCTATTTTTCTATCTTACTTCGGAATTAGTTTTCTACACTACTTCGGAATTAATAAAAATTTGAACTTCAGAACTTTATATAAAGATTACTTCGGAATGTAGAAACCCTCGGGACAACTTCTCAATAATCAAAATAATTTCTAATCCCGATCCTAAATTCTAGAAAACAGAAAATAAGCCAAATAATCTAGGAAATAAGCTAATTAAAACACCAAATAAGATCTATCAAACACTAAATGAACCAAATCAACCAACTTTATTCAATAAAAATCATAAAAACTATAAAACCCCTTAATTAAAACTTAAAAACAACTTTTTATAAAAACTTAACTAATAAGCACTTAATTAAAAATAAGAAAATTAACACAATAAGCACTAAAACACTATAAGGTATAAAAATCAAACACATAAAAACCAATAAGCTCAATCAATCAAAAACATCAATAAAAAAGAACATGACTAATTAAACTACATGATTATCAAAATTAAACAAGATTAAAAAGATTAAGAAAGGAAGAATGAGAATGATTAATTGAAAAAGCTTGAAATTAAAAAGATTAAGATTCAAATTACAAGATTAATGAAAAAAACATGAAGATTTAGATTACACCTACTCCTACTCTAATCTACTCCTAATCTAAAAACTAAAATCTAATTAAGTAACTAACACCCTCCTAATGACACATTAGGAGAGTATATATAGGAGGAGGGGAGGCTAGGTGTTGATGCTTTCTCCTTTCACTTTGTCTCGTCTCGACATAAATTCTTTGTCTTTCTCGACGTCGTCTTGGGATTTGTCGATATAGATTGAACTAGTCTAATAATTTTCTTCTTTAATTAGACTTGGTTCTTTGACTTCATTAAACTTCCGTCTTTAGACTTTTTCTTCGATAAATCTTCATAATAGGCCTTAGACTTCCGTTCTTTTTGCACTCTTGATCTTTTGACTTCGTCTTTTCTCGTTTTCTTCGATAAAAGCCCGTGAAAGCCCTTGTTTTCTTCCCTTTTCACATTTTGCTCCTAAATCACAACAAAAACACAAACTACGTATAATTCCGACATTTACGACATAAAATACACGTTTTGGCTTGGTTATTATTATAATTAAGTGGTAAAAGGACGGGTGTTTTCACACCTATCACCTAACTTTGATACAAGAAAAATATTAATTCCTGAATCTCAGGCTATTAATGAAAAACTTGGTCTTAATGAAGAGACTGATGTCCCAAATAAATTGAGTAACACTAAAACACCTAGTGTTGCTGAATACATTCAGACTCCTCTGCCTCCTTTGAAAAATCATCAAGGGCAAGTCCATATTCTGAACTAATTTCATTGTCTTATCAAGAACACTCACCTAGAGGAAGAGCTGGGTTAGGCTGTACTGAACAAACAAAGCCTGATTCAAAAGTGATATCAAATCACACTGAGTCAGAAATTGTCACTAAGAAAACAACCAAACCTATCTCTCCCTCAGGGACTCCTTTAAACTCAGTCAAATCTACTCTTATTGTAAATCAAGAGGAGTTAAGTCGATTGTTCCAACTTTTCATAGAAGAGAAGCTGAACTCAGCCTCTAAAACTTAGGGTGAAACATCTGTTTCCTCACAGCCTAAATCATCAACAAGTAACAAAACTGAACCTGAGTCTTCTAAGAAAGTTAAAACAAAGAAACCTTCCTATGAGCTATGTCACTATACATATCACACCACTGACAACTGCTTTAGAGTTCTCTATTGCATGAAATGTAAAAGTGAAGATCATAGGACAACAGATCATGAGATGCACATTACTTCTATTAGAAATGCTAAAAGATACAATGCTCAGCCTTACAACTATGGGCCGCCTCACAACAAATCAGAAAATCTAAGGCTAAGCCTTACCCACCATATACACATTGTGTCGTCCCTGATCATAGGTCTGGTGATTGTGTATACTACCCTGAGTGTGAGATTTGTGGAAGCAATGATCATACAACCTCAGGACACAATAGGATAATCATTGTTAGAAGCGGAATGCTAGCTGAGTCATCTCAAAGTACTGAATCCTCGGTCGGACTAAGCTGCAACACATGTGGAAGCAATGTTCATTCTACCTCAGACCATGCTGAGTTTGAGTACTTCGAACGAGGTGAAAGACGTCAGGATTTTTGAGCCAAAGAGCCTACTAAAAAGTAGGCTCACAAGAGAAACTAATCTACCTCGTTATTTTTCCAGAAACACTTCAAGGAACCTATCTGGTACTTAGACAGTGGGTGTTCAAGAAGTATGATAGGGGTCAAAAGTTATATACACAAATATGTGGAGTAACCAGGTCCTAAGGTAGTATTCAGTGATAACTCAGCCAACTGTGTGATGCTAAGTACATCGTTCAAACTGATGATAAGCAAGGAACAATCTTCAATGCTAAGAAAGAAATTGTGCTGACTGCTCCAAGAAGAAATGATGTATATGTCCTAGACATGTCATCTATAACTCATTCAGGAGCATGTTTCTTTGCTAAAGCCTCAGACTCTGTCAATTGGATTTGGCATAAGAGACTGTCACATATCAATATCAAAGACATGAATAAACCTTCAAAACAAAACAAAGTTCTTGGCTTACCATCTCTTGTGCATTCAAAAGACAAACCTTATTCAGCCTGTGAAAAAGGTAAACACAAGAGAGCTTCTTTCAAGCCAAAACAAAACTTTTCTATCAGGAAGTTTCTTCATCTTCTTCATATGGACTTATTTGGGCCTGTCACTCTAATGTTATAAATCATGAGAAATATACCGTTGTGATTGTTGATGAATACTCTAGATACACTTGGGTATACTTCCTGAAAAAGAAAAGCCAAGCTCCTGAATTCATAATGTCTTTTATCAGGAAAGTAGAAAAACAAAATGATACTAAAGTTAAACAAATACGAACTGATAATGGAACATAATTCAGGAACCATGAGCTAGAGAGTTTTTGTGATGAGAAAGGAATTTCTCAGAACTTCTCTTCTCCCTACACACCTGAACAAAATGGTGTGGCTGAAAGGAAGAATAGAACTCTTATTAAACCTGCTCGAACCATGCTCAATGGATCCAATCTTTCAAAACACTTCTGGACTGAGGCTGTGAAAATAGCTTGCTATACTCAGAACAGATGTATTATTGTCAAACGACATGATAAGACTCCTTATGAAATATTCAGGGAAAGGATTCCAGATATCAGCTACTTTCATGTGTTTGGATGTCATGTGTTCATTCACAATCAAAAGGACCATCTTGGTAAATTTGATGCCAAAGCTGATGATTGATACTTTCTTGGATACTTTTTTGTCTCCAAATCCTTCAGGGTCTTTAATACAAGGAGAAAACAAGTTGACGAGTCATTTTATGTCACATTTGATGAAAGTATAGATGCCATTAACTTCACAAGTCAATCAATGGAAGAGATAGGGATCAATGACTCATCAAGATATCCTCTTGATGAGTATGAACATTCTCCCTCAAATTAGTATCAAACTGATGCTAATATATCCTTTCATATATCCCCTCACAATAGGTCAATCGACAATTTAATAACAACTTAACATGTCCCTGAAGTTATCCCTACTCAGGCTGAAGAATCAAATGATTCACCATCCATGGGGACACTGAAGGGACTAGTGATGAAAATATCGACCATCCTGTCACAAAAAATCCTTCACTGAGATGTGATGTCCTAGTACCATGTACTGAACCACCAGTCCCTAATAATCATCAACTATCAACAAGCTCTAATCTAAATCCTTAGGATAGATGGTCAAGACAACAACATATTGAGCTTATAAATATAATTGGTGATGTGTCTGAGGGGATGCTCACACGCAGTCAGGCTGCTAAACTTTCTGCTGCCTCAGCCCATGAATGTCTGTTTGCAGACTTTCTATCTGAAATTGAACCCAAAAAGGTTTCAAAGTCCCTGACACATCCAGGGTGGGTTGATGCCATGCAAAAAGAGCTCAATCAATTCCTCAGGAACAAAGTGTGGAAACTTGTTCCTCTCCCTAAAGGGAAATCAACTCTTGGTACAAAATGGGTATTTATAAACAAGACTGATGAAGATGGAAATGTCATTAAAAATAAAGCTAGACATGTTGTTTAGTGGTGTGGTCAACTTGAAGGGATCGACTATGAAGAAACCTTCGTCCCTGTAGCAAGAATGAAAACCATCAGGATCTTCCTCGCCTATGCTACATACATGAAATTCAAAGTTTTCTAAATGGATGTAAAAAGTGCCTTCCGGAATGGAAAGATCACTGAAGAAGTTTATGTTTCTCAACCTCCTGGTTTTGAGAGTTCTGAGTTCCCAAACCATGTTTGTAAACTTGACAAAGCCCTATATTGACTGAAACAAGCACCAATGGCATGGTATGAAACTCTCTCTACCTTCCTGATAATGAACAAATTTGTCAAGGGGAAGATAGACAATACCTTATTTATCTTTAGAACCAATGAGGATGTTCTACTAGTTTAGATATATGTTGATGACATCATATTCGGATCTACTAAATATAACCTTTGTAGAAAGTTTGAAAAACATATGACAAAGAAATTTGAAATGAGTATGATGGGTGAATTAACATATTTTCTTGGACTACAAATCAAACAGGGGGACAAGGGGATCTCAGTCTGTCAAGAAAAATACACTAGAGAAATACTAAAAATATGATATCTCTGACTGTGCTTAAGTAAAGACCCCCATGGTTCCCCCCAACAACTTAGGTCCTGATCTCAATGGCAAACCAGTCAATCAAACCTTATTCAGGGGAATGATTGGATCATTAATGTACCTAACTGCAACCAGGCCTGATATTCAGTTCTCAACAATTCTATGTGTAAGATATCAGGCCGATCCTAAAGAATCACATCTTACTGCTGTTAAACGAATATTCAGGTACCTGAAAGGTACTCCTTCACTAGGTCTATGGTATCCTCGTTGCTCAGGCTTTGATCTTAAAGGATACTCGGACTCAGACTATGTTGGTTGCAATATGGATAGAAAAAGTACCTCAGGTGCATGTCAATTCCTAGGTGGCAAGATAGTATGTTGGAGTACAAAGAAACAACAGTCAGTCGCAATATCGTATGCTAAGGTTGAATACGTGGCAGCTGCTGGTTGTTTTACAAACATCCTTTGGATGAAGAGTCAACTCAGGGACTATAATGAGGAATACAAAGTAGTCCCCATCTTCAGTGACAACACCAGTGCAATTGGCTTTTCAAATAATCCAGTCCTACACTCAAGGACTAAACACATAGACATAAGATATCATTTCCTTACGGACCACATCTTAAAAGGAGATACTGAATTACATTTCATCCTCACTGAATATCAGCTAGCTGATATATTTACCAAACCTTTGGATGAACCAACGTTCACTAGACTGAAAACTGAACTTGGTATACTAAATATTGATTAAACAGGCTCCCTGATGACAACGGATTCAGTATAATGTATATTATTTATCCTCTCTCTGAGTCAATATCTCTTATTGTCTCCCCCTTGACACTGAGGTATAGTAAATGATGTAACTAAATGCTATAAGGATTTAGTTACTTAATGTCCTAGGTTGGTGAGTCAAAATATTAAATAAGGAACAAATATTCATTCAATAAATTGTCATAAACCAGTCAAGGGGTCACCCAATGTCATGTATCCCACTAAGCATTAAATGCTTACCCTTTTTCTAGCAAAATCTGTTGTAAAAACGTCCTTTCAAATCCACGTGACCCCATAATACATGGTTCTTTTCAACCAAGTATAAAATATTTTCGTTCCAAGTCTTTTCGAATTGATTACTAGTCAAAAGTGCGACTCAGTCGTTCTTGGTGGAAAAATAAAAGAGTTTGGTTATCTATTTTAAACTAAAAATAAAAATGTCGTTGAAAGCTAGAAAATTTAATCTAAGATAAAACAAGTTAAAACAATGCTAAGTAAAAAGGCGGGAAAAATTAAAGTTTGAAAAATAGAAACAATTCAGAAAACTGATAATTAAACTAAGTCTGAGAAAAAGATAATTGGAATTTCATAGAAAGCGGGGTTTTCGGAATAATGATATTTTCAGAAAAAAGGAGCGTTTTCGGAATAAAGAGGTTTTCAGAAAAATTGGGATTTTCGGAATAAAGGTTTTTTCATAAAAATTGGATTTTCGAAATAATGACTGTTTTCAGAAAAAGTGGGATTTTCGGAATAAAGGTTTTTTCAGAAAAATTGGATCTTCGGAATAAATAAAGTTTTCAGAAAAAGTGTAATTTTCGGAAAAAAGGTTTTTTTTTTTCAGAAAAACGGATTTTTGGAATAATGATCTTTTCAGAAAAAGGAGTGTTTTCAGAATAATGAACATTTCATAGAAATTAACATTTTCGGAATAATGGTTTTTTCATAAAAAGTGGTGTTTCAGAAAAAGGAGTTTTTCGGAATAAATGAAGGATTTCAGAGAAATGGTATGTTTTCAGAAAAATGAATCCCGTTTCCGAAAAAGGTTAGAAAGTGTAACACCCCAAAATGTGATATGCGGAAGCGGTGAAGCTCGGGGCTATTACGTCATTGTATCATAGTTCAAGGTACAAGAGAACGACTCTAAATGAGACGTTTTATAAAAATACCTCGTTGAATTTAAATTAAAAGCATCACAGTACAAAAGGTCTCAGTTTCAAAAGATAGTGCAGCGGAATGTAAAAGTTTTAAACATCAACGAGATAATAGTTCAAAAGCATAAGTAAACAAATGTCCGAAGATATCCAAGAAATGCATGCGGACTCCAAGTACTTCACACAGCATGTACAACACATCATCAATTACCTGAGATAAATGCTAAATTGGGTCAACATAAAGTTGGTGATAATATAGGTTTCAAGTAAAAATTCATAGTGATTTAATTTCAGATTTCATTTCATGTACACGTGCAACTATAGGAGATATAGTGCCAAGTGTAGGATAAATTGGGTGTACACAATATTTATGATAGCTAAGCTCGTGACATCGAAACTAGTGATCCAGTGCATACAATAGATTGCATACATAAATTTCTGCCCCAATGGAGTACCTAGCCAAGATAACTACGTTCATACAAATGGTACACACTCGTCCGGCGTCAGAATGCCAGAGTGGAGGTTGTCAACCCTCAATAGATCTATCCGTAACATAAGAGCTTACTCCAGCAGAGTAACTAACGATTCACGATAGTGGGGAATATGGCTAAAGCAACTTAAGCTATCTCATAAATAGTGTTCACAAAACGTTCACAGGAAATCAAGTTTTACTTGTGTCCAGAAGCAAGTCATCAAAGCATTTATCACATCCCAAAACATTAAACATAGAAAGCAGTTTAATAGGGAATCTATAAACTCACCTCAAGCAACGATTCAAACTGCACAAGTAAGATCAAATAGTAGCGAGCAACTCTAGCAACAACCTAAATATAATACTATAGTTTAGGCGCTAGCAAATAAGTCACAATAGTTCATCACGTACGTTACTCATCAATCAAGTATATATTTTGTTGTTAAAATCGTGACTTGTAAATGTTAGGCAAAAATATTTATTTTTGACTCGGCGAAATTTCGACAGCCTTTCAGCGTAAATTTTAATTTACCAAAATTTATCTTAACAAATTTTCCTACCCGATTTCTAACGAAAATTCGGCAGCCTTTCGACGTCACATAAAAATTTGCCATTTTTAGTAAGTACTCAAATCTCGTCCTAAAACCCCTATTTTCAACAATTTCTCAATCACAATGTTCCAACAAGCCATTTTTCACAATAGTATAATTTCCACTTCCAACGTTCAAACTTTTAATAGCACAACAAGTATTCATATTTCGAGCTAATACGCTTTTACAAAGCAAGTCCAACATTCATACATACCATTTGGTAACCATTTCGACACTTAAAACAACTCCATTTAACTCGAAAATGTCGTTTCGACCAGTTTAAAAATCTGGACAGCAACCACTTATAGTGTTGTTCTCCAAAAATTAAGTTTTCCGACAACGAAATTTAAACGACAATATCTTACTCATTTTAGCTCCGTTTTTAGCCCATAATATATCGAAACGAAGGTATTCACTTATATTTTCATAATATCGTAGTAAACTAGTGTCAAAACAATTTTTACGACCCTCTACGCCTCTTACAAAAATCGGACAGATTGTATGTTCTCCGTAAAAACTCGTTTTCGACCATTTTCAAGCGTAACCACTAGTGGTAACACTACTAGTTCCCCTCAATTTTTCATAAACATCAACAAAATCAAAGATTTTTCTTCAAGTTCACAAATCTAAAATATACATACTTATATTTTTCACAAATCTTTCAATTAACCCATTTTCATGTATGGATCTAATTGATCCACACTTAATTTCCATATATCTTAAAATATTTCATGACCAAAAATAATTTTTATCATTTTATTTCATGAAAATACTTGATGAGTAACATGCATGCATAGATCTACAAAGATTATGCATGGAAAATGAAAAGATGAAAAAGGTTTAAGAAGTAACCTTGAGTAACGATTCTACGTAATCACAACGACCCGATCTACGCTCTAACCCACTAATAATCAACAAGAACTCTACTCTACAACTTCAACCCAAGCTCTAGGGTGATTTTGTTTTGTGTTAATTCTTGTTAAATTGAAGCTTTTAGAAATCAACAATGGTGGAATGTGTTTGTGTTTGTGTGCTGTGTGTTTTGAGAGAGAAGGAGAGAGATGTGTGTTTTTTTTTTAAGTGAAAATGAGTGAATAAGTGAATTATTTGAGGTAATTTTGGTTAATAAGTTAAGGTGTGTAAGGTTTGTAACCTTAAGCCAAATATGGCAAAGTGTAAGGCCATGCACATGGTGCTTGGCATGTGGCCGGTTATGGGGTCCCAAATGGGGGGGGGGGGGGGGGGGGGGGGTAAATTATTCAAAAATTTTACAATGGTAATTAGTTCAAAGGTTTAAGGTAAAAAGGTTAGTTAGTTTTAGGTAAATATCAAAAAGTATATAATTAAGTTAAAAACTACGTAAAACTTAAAAATTTGACGAAATATATTAAATTTACGATTTTTCGACGAAAACTGACATTTTATAATTGGTAAAGTATTTTATGCACGCTAACGACGGGTAAACGTAAAAACGACGTAAAATACGAAAACGCGATAAGTTAATTAAATATTCACAGTAAATACGATTTATTACTATAAATAGCAAAATACTAAAATACAGGCATATATAAATATATACATAAATATTTAAATACGCTGCTCACGAAAATACGATCACGCTGTTAAAAACTAAACAATTAAGCACATAATTCACAGATAACGAATAATCTCATGGATTATCGTCAATTCATTGACCGTCTCAGCACATTGGTCAGGTTCACAGAAAATGTTCAGAATAATGACTGAGCTCAGTGTCAGGTCATTACTCGTCAGCAAACAGTTTTTCAGAAAACGCGGGATAACCTCCTGGTTCCAACACAGTTAAATCACATAGTTGACTAAATAAAAAGTCAAAGGGTAAAATAGTCATTTTACAAAGTAGGGAAAATTACCAGGTGTTACATCATCCCCTTGATAGAGAAGCTTTGTCCTCAAAGCTTAGGAGTGTCACGGTTTTTAGAGTTGTCAAAGAGTTGTGGATATTTCTTGCGAAATTGATCCTCACGCTCCCAAGTGAATTCAGGTCCACGTTTAGAATTCCACCTCACCTTGATGATAGGAATACGACTCTGTTTCAATCGTTTGACCTCACGGTCCATGATTTCAACAGGTTCTTCGACAAATTGCATCTTGTCGTCGATTCAGAGTTCCTCCAATGGTATAACGAGTGTCTCATCAGATAGGCACTTCTTCAAGTTCGACACGTGAAAAGTGTTGTGCACGCGGCTCAACGCTTGCGGTAATTCGAGACGATAGGCTATAGTTCCAACCTTTGCCAGAATTTTGAAAGGTCCAATATAATGGGGGTTCAGCTTTCCTCTCTTGCCAAAACGTACCACACCTTTCCAAGGAGATACTTTTAGCATCACTTTGTCTCCCACTTGAAATTCGAGAGGCTTACGTCGAACGTCGGCGTAACTCTTCTGACGATCACGGGCTGCTTGAATTCGGCTATTGATTTGAACAATCTTCTCAGTCGTTTCACGGATGAGTTCAGGGCCAGTGAGTTGACTATCCCCAACCTCACTCCAACACACAGGCGAGCGACATTTACGACCATACAACGCTTCAAACGGTGCAGCCTTAATACTGGTACGATAACTATTGTTGTAAGAGAATTCCACTAGAGGCAAATGTCTGTCCTATTGCTTCCCGAAGTCAAGCACACAAGCACGCAACATGTCCTCCAACGTTTGAATAGTTCTCTCACTCTGTCCGTCAGTCTGCGGGTGATAAGCAGTACTCATGTCCAATTGCGTACCCAACGCTTTCTGAAGTGATTTCCAGAATTCCGAAGTAAATCTACCATCTCTATCAGAAATTATCGAGATCGGTATCCCATGTTTTGCGACTACTTCCTTCAGATAAAGTCTCGTAAGCTTATCCATTGAATCATCTTCCTTCATAGCCAAAAAGTGTGCAGATTTCGTAAGTCGATCCACAATTACCCAAATTGTGTCGTATCCGTTTGTCGTTTTAGGTAGCTTAGTTATGAAGTCCATGGTTATATTTTCCCATTTCCACATTGGAATTATAGGTTGAACCAACAATCCAGATGGTTTTTGGTGTTCTGTTTTCACTCTAGCGCAAGTCAGGCACTTCCCTACATAAGTAGCAATTTCAGCTTTCATATTTGGCCACCAATATAGCTTCTTCATATCCTGATACATTTTGTCAGATCCTGGGTGAATCGAATACTTAGATATATGCGACTCGTGCATAATCACGTCCCTTAGTCCTCCAAACCGTGGTAACCAACTTCCATTCAGACATAGCGTTCCATTAGTGCTAGTCTCCAATTTCTTTGTAACCATTCATCCTAGTTTCTCATCTTCAACATTTTCAGGCTTAAGGGCTTCGGTTTATGCTTCAAGAATTTGCACAGGTAAGTTCGGATTGATAACCATAGCTAACGATCTAACTCTACGTGTCATCAGTTGTTCCTTTCTACTTAGCGCATCCGCCACTACATTGGCCTTCCCAGGGTGGTAGCGGATTTCACAGTCATAATCGCTGAGCAACTCGATCCATCGACGTTGTCTCATGTTCAGTTCCTTCTGGTCAAGAATATGTTGTAAACTCTTGTGATCGGTATAGACGACACACTTGGTTCCATACAAGTAGTGTCTCCACAATTTCAAGGCAAATACCACCGCTCCTAGCTCCAAGTCGTGCGTAGTATAGTTTTTCTCATGCGTTTTCAGTTGTCGTGACGCGTAGGCGATAACTTTCTTCCTTTGCATCAACACAGCTCCCAATCCTTTTGCTGATGCATCACAGTAGACCATAAAGTCTTCTGATCCTTCTGGTAACGATAGAATAGGCGCACTACACAACATTTGTTTCAACTTTTGGAATGCTAATTCCTCCTTATCTCCCCATTCGTGTTTCACCTTCTTTGGAGTCAACTTCGTCAATGGTTTCGCGATCTTCGAGAATCCCTCGATGAATCTTTGGTAGTATCCGGCGAGTCCTAGGAATTGGCGAATTTCAGTCGGCGTCGTAGGAGCAGTCCACTCCCTAATTGACTCAATCTTGGCAGGATCAACATGAATCCCCTTGCTATCAATAACGTGACCTATATATTGTACTCTTGGCAACCAAAAATCACACTTCGAGAACTTAGCGTACAATTCCTCCTTCTTAAGCAATTCCAGTATTATCTTAAGATGTTCCTCATGTTCCTTCTCATTCCTTGAGTAAATCAGTATGTCATCGATGAACACAATGACAAACTTGTCCAAATACGGTTTACACACCCGGTTCATGAGGTCCATAAACACAGCAGGTGCGTTTGTCAAACCGAACGGCATCACTTGGAACTCATAGTGTCCATGTAACATCCCACCTACTCAGACCACAATACTGTCCGCTTTGCCCGCAAGCTCGCGGCTTTGCTTTGTGGCCCTCTTGTGAAGACTTCCCGGCAGGTCACCCAAGCCAGTACTACTCTTCCATGAGCACGCTTAACTACCAGTTCCTAAGAACCCCACGTGCAGTAGACCACAAAACGCGTTGTGTCATGAGAAGGCGACTGTTATCTTATGAACCATGGATCTCTCCTGGCCACAGCCGATGTGGGATTTGCCTAGGATGTCACAATCACCACCCTTCGGGAATCATCGTCCTCGATGAGGTTTGCCCCACCATCCCGAACGGCTCAGGAGTGGCTCTGATACCACTTGTAACATCCCGCCTACTCAGACCATAATACTGTCCGCTTTGCCCGCAAGCTCACGGCTTTGCTTTGTGGCCCTCTTGTGAAGACTTCCTGGCAGGTCACCCAAGCCAGTACTACTCTTCCATGAGCATGCTTAACTGCCAGTTCCTAAGAACCCCACGTGCAGTAGACCACAAAACGCGTTGTGTCATGAGAAGGCGACTGTTATCTTATGAACCATGGATCTCTCCTGGCCACAGCCGATGTGGGATTTGGCTAGGATGTCACAGTCCATACCTAGTCCTAAAAGCAGTATTTGCAACATCTTCCTCACGGACTCTCAATTGGTGATAACCAGACCTAAGGTCAATCTTCGAGTAAAAGCTCGATCCTTGCAACTGATCAAATAGATCATCGATCCTAGGTAACAGATAACGGTTCTTGATGGTAAGTTTGTTCAACTCACGATAGTCGATACACATCTGAAAACTTCCATCCTTCTTCTATACAAATAAGACTGGATCTCCCCAAGGTGAAGAACTCGGTCTTATGAATCCTTTATCAGTCAACTCTTGTAGTTGCGTCGCTAGTTCTTGCATTTCCGACGGTGCTAAACGATAAGGCGCTCGAGCAACAGGTGCAGCTCCCGGTATTAAATCGATCTGGAATTCAACTTGTCTAGCCGGCGGTAATCCAGGCAAATCTTCAGGAAAGACTTCCGGAAAATCCCGTACGATAGGTACATCTTCCAACCGTTTTTCTTCCGTCTGCTTTTCAGTCACACAGGCTAAAAATACGTGGCAACCTTCCGACAACAACTTCTGAGCCTTGACACGCGAGATAATGTTCAGTCATGACTTCCCTTTTCCGTTACTTTTATCCCCTTGTACCTCCAAAACTTCATCACCAAATGGTAACCGAACGATCTTCTCGTCACATACAATCGTAACACGAGATCTCGACAACCAATCCATTCTGACAATCACGTCAAAACTCCCTAACTCAACAGGCATAAGGTCTATTACGAAAGGATGACCTAGAAGATTTAAAGTGCATCCACGAAGTATAGTGTCGGCTTCTATCAACTTCCCATTAGCTAACTCAATAGTGTACTTAGTTTCTAAGGGCGAAGGGGTCACATCAAGTAAAACACTAAAAGCAGTCGACACAAAACTCCTATCGGCTCCAGTATCAAATAAAATAGAAGCATAACGACCATTGAGAAGAAACATACCCGTCACGACGTCGGGGTTTTTTTGCGCTTCTCCTCCTCCTATCACATAGACCCTTCCACGAGCTTCCCCAGCTTTAGCAATCTTTCCTTGGTCCTTGTTCTTTTTCTTCGGGCACTCATTGCTGTAGTGTCCCTTTTGCTGACATTCAAAGCAAGTGACGTTGGCTTTCGTGTTGAGTGGTGACTTACAATCCCTAGTAATGTGTCCAGTTTTCTTGCAGTTGTGACATTGTACATTGAATTGTCCATTATGGTGACGCTTGCATCGATTGCACAGAGGTAACGTCCCATTGTACACTCCCTTTTCCCCAGTACCAGCAGTGTACGCTTTCACGGTGTCTTGCCTCTTATTCGGATAGTTCCCATGGTTGTTCCTTTGGTTATTACCCCACTTTCTCTTGTTGTCCGCGACATTCCCAGCATTTGCTCGAACAACTTGGTCCATCAGACTGAGCCATCCTTATAGCATCACTAACTTTTGTCGGTCCAGACGATGTCACATTCCCTTGAACTCTACCAGGTAAACCCCAAATATAGCGCTCAACCTTCTTTTCTTCATCCAGAACCATTCCAGTACATAGCAAACACAATTCTTGAAACCTCCTAGTGTACGTACCAATGTCATTGTTCTTCAAAGTCAAGTTCCACAGTTCAATTTCCATTTTCTGAATCTCATTACGAGGACAGTACTCCTTAGTCAACAACTTCTTAAGTTCCTCCCAACTCATTCCATACGCCTCCTCGACTCCAGTCGTCTGCACATGGGTGTTCCACCATGTCAACGCTCCAGCAGCTAAATTACAAGTAGAATAACTGACTTGGTTCTCAACAGCACATCCACTAACACGGAACACAGCTTCCATCTTTTCAACCCAACGAGCTAATCCGACATATCCTTCAGTACCATTAAAATTCAAAGGGTCACAGCTCCTAAAGTCCTTGTAAGTACATGGCTTAGGCGGTCGATTGTCAATATTGTTCGGTGGTGCTTCGTTCACGTTGTTGTTAGCTTGAACGTTTGCCAGTGCATCAGTCACTCGTTGCGTAATCAGTGCTTCGAATTGTGCGTCAGTCATTCCGTTACGTGTGTTCACCATTGTTTCTCTGCGTTAAGACAACAATGCAATTAAGGTTCAAGCACGAATATACACGTTATATATTTCATATACTAAAATAGAATGCAAAATTTAACAGTACAACAACATAAAAAGGATAGTCACTGGTCAAGGTCATAAAGGTAAATTCCCATTCATAATCAAAATATCAAGTACATAGTCATAAAATAAGAGTACGATTACATCTAGTCTACTCCAACTAACCGAGTACTACTCTAGTTTAGTGGATACAATACCCAAAAGATAAAGATGTCAATCTACTCTAGAATTAAGCACAATAATGATGAATCTCTAAGTGCGACGACGACGATCACACTCAGCACATCTCGGTGAATCACTCCTCGGGTCTCCATCTGCAGCTCGGTCTCCTCCACGAACTGACTCCAACTCACGCCTCAACCTAGCAACCTCCTCAAGTGTGGTATCCAACAAGTTACGGGTATCCTCGTTATCCTCTAACAATCCAAAAACCGCATCCTCAAGTAGACGAAAACGAACAGCATCTGAATCCCTAGCAAATCCTATCATAACAACAAATGACCTAGGTCTAGAGGGCTCCCCAACATGATGAGTAGGTGGTGTAGAAACAGCATTAGCAACTCGACTCCCATGAGTAGGCGATGCCTTAGGTGTAGTGTGTGAATCAGACATACGAATCTTCTTCCGTGGGCATGACGAATCGGAATCGGACAAGGCTCGAGATCTAACACCGGATGGTCCAGCTCCATCAGCAGGTGGTACAGTATCATCGGAATCAGTATAAACCTCAACTGGCGGCGTACCCCATAAAGCTTCCTTCTCCTCTCTAAAACGCTGACAGGGAACAGTAGGCTTCTTCCTCAAGTTGGACGTCTTCCTAATCTCACTCCTCCTACTAGGCTCAACTCTCTCAGGTACAACAGTCAAAGCATCAACCCTACTATCATCAGCCTCAACATCCTCGCTATCACTACTAGCCACAACCATCCTAACGTCAGTATCACTCTCAATCTCATCATCCATGTCCTCATCATCCTC
Organism: Glebionis coronaria; assembly: GCA_025667525.1. Lineage (NCBI taxonomy): Eukaryota > Viridiplantae > Streptophyta > Magnoliopsida > Asterales > Asteraceae > Glebionis > Glebionis coronaria. The sequence continues at coordinate 68,514,936 of CM046880.1, forward strand.
ACGATCTACCTCATATCCATCCATATCATCATCACCCTCATGATCTACCTCAACACCATCCATATCATCCTCATGACCTACCTCATCGTCCTCACTATCACTAACCCACTCGATCAAAGTACGATGCACAACAGGTGGCATCCCATCAACAACATCGGAAGTATCAGACAACACATCAGGCTCACCCTCATCATCCTCCTCCGGATCCTCGTCAGGGTCATACTCCGCACCTTCCTCCTCAGGATCAGCCTCCTCTGGGTCATTCTCCGGCTCAACATGATCTGGTACCATCTCAATCTCGTCTTCCCACTCTTCGTCGGCAGAGTCGGGATGGTAAGAAACAGTAGATGATGACATAACCTGCAACAACCAAAATGCGTATTAAAGCAGTTTATGCATGAAATAATCATGTATAGAAATTAAAGTATTCAAATCAGCGAAATGCATATGTATATAATACATATTACGTATTACATAATATATATTACATATTACTTATAGTGTTATCCTACGTAATACATTACGTAGTACACATATATATACAGAGTAACAAGTAGCCACATCGGTTATAGTCTAAGCCTAAGATGTAAACCTAGTTCTCTATAACCAAGGCTGTGATTACCAATTCTGTAACACCCCAAAATGTGATATGCGGAAGCGGTGAAGCTCGGGGGCTGTTACGTCATTGTATCATAGTTCAATGTACAAGAGAACAACTCTAAATGAGACGTTTTATAAAAATACCTCGTTGAATTTAAATTAAAAGCATCACAGTATAAAAGGTCTCAGTTTCAAAAGATAGTGCAGCGGAATGTAAAAGTTTTAAACATCAACGAGATAATAGTTCAAAAGCATAAGTAAACAAATGTCCGAAGATAGCCAAGAAATGCATGCGGACTCCAAGTACTTCACACAGCATGTACAACACATCATCAATTACCTGAGATAAATGATAAATTGGGTCAACATAAAGTTGGTGATAATATAGGTTTCAAGTAAAAATTCATAGTGATTCAATTTCAGATTTCATTTCATGTACACGTGCAACTATAGGAGATATAGTGCCAAGTGTAGGATAAATTGGGTGTTCACAATATTTATGATAGCTAAGCTCGTGACATCGAAACTAGTGATCCAGTGCATACAATCGATTGCATACATAAATTTTTGCCCCAGTGGAGTACCTAGCCAAGATAACTCCGTTCATACAAATGGTACACACTCTTCCGGCGTCAGAATGCCCGAGTGGAGGTTGTCAACCCTCAATAGATCTATCCGTAACATAAGAGCTTACTCCAGCAGAGTAACTAACGATTCACGGTAGTGGTGACTATGGCTAAAGCAACTTAAGCTATCTCATAAATAGTGTTCACAAAGCGTTCACAGAAATCAAGTTTTTCTTGCGTCCATAAGCAGGTCATCAAAGCATTTATCACATCCCAAAACATTAAACATAGAAAGCAGTTTAATAGGGAATCTATAAACTCACCTCAAGCAACGATTCAAACCGCACAAGTAAGATCAAATAGTAGCGAACAACTCTAGCAACAACCTAAATATAATACTATAGTTTAGGCGCTAGCAAATAAGTCACAATAGTTCATCACGTACGTTACTCATCAATCAAGTATATATTTTGTTGTTAAAATCGTGACTTGTAAATGTTATATCGTTATAAACATTATAGTATATATATATATACTTAGGCAAAAATATTTATTTTTGACTCGGCGAAATTTCGACAGCCTTTCGGCGTAAATTTTAATTTACCAAAATTTATCTTAACAAATATTCCTACCCGATTTCTAACGAAAATTCGGCAGCCTTTCGGCGTCACATAAAAATTTGCCATTTTTAGTAAGTACTCAAATCTCGTCCTAAAACCCCTATTTTCAACAATTTCTCAATCACAATGTTCCAACAAGCCATTTTTCACAATAGTATCAATTTCCACTTCCAACGTTCAAACTTTTAATAGCACAACAAGTATTCATATTTCGAGCTAATACGCTTTTACAAAGCAAGTCCAACATTCATACATACCATTTAGTAACCATTTCGACACTTAAAACAACTCCGTTTAACTCGAAAATGTCGTTTCGACCACTTTAAAAATCTGGACAGCAACCACTTATAGTGTTGTTCTCCAAAAATTAAGTTTTCTGACAACGAAATTTAAACGACAATATCTTACTCATTTTAGCTCCGTTTTTAGCCCATAATATATCGAAACGAAGGTATTCACTTATATTTTCATAATATCGTAGTAAACTAGTGTCAAAACAATTTTTACGACCCTCTACGCCTCTTACAAAAATCGGACAGATTGTATGTTCTCCGTAAAAACTCGTTTTCGACCATTTTCAAGCGTAACCACTAGTAGTAACACTACTAGTTCCCCTCAATTTTTCATAAACATCAACAAAATCAAATATTTTTCTTCAAGTTCACAAATCTAAAATATACATACTTATATTTTTCACAAATCTTTCAATTAACCCATTTTCATGTATGGATCTAATAGATCCACACTTAATTTCCATATATCTTAAAATATTTCATGACCAAAAATAATTTTTATCATTTTATTTCATGAAAATACTTGATCAGTAACATGCATGCATAAATCTACAAAGATTATGCATGGAAAATGAAAAGATGAAAAAGGTTTAAGAAGTAACCTTGAGTAACGATTCTACGTAATCACAACGACCCGATCTACGCTCTAACCCACTAATAATCAACAAGAACTCTACTCTACAACTTCAACCCAAAAACTACTCAAATCAACAAACCAAGAAAGACCATTCTTCTTTATGCTTGTACAAGCTCTAGGGTGATTTTGTTTTGTGTTAATTCTTGTTAAATTGAAGCTTTTAGAAATCAACAATGGTGGAATGTGTTTGTGTTTGTGTGTTGTGTGTTTTGAGAGAGAAGGAGAGAGATGTGTGTTTTTTTTTGAAGTGAAAATGAGTGAATAAGTGAATTATTTGAGGTGATTTTGGTTAATAAGTTAAGGTGTGTAAGGTTTGTAACCTTAAGCCAAATATGGCAAAGTGTAAGGCCATGCACATGGTGCTTGGCATGTGGCCGGTTATAGGGTCCCAAATGGGGGGTAAATTATTCAAAAATTTTACTATGGTAATTAGTTAAAAGGTTTAAGGTAAAAAGGTTAGTTAGTTTTAGGTAAATATCAAAAAGTATATAGTTAAGTTAAAAATTACGTAAAACTTAAAAATTTGACGAAATATATTAAATTTACGATTTTTCGACGAAAACTGACATTTTATAATTGGTAAAGTATTTTATGCACGCTAACGACGGGTAAACGTAAAAACGACGTAAAATACGAAAACGCGATACGTTAATTAAATATTCATAGTAAATACGATTTATTACTATAAATAGCAAAATACTAAAATACAAGCATATATAAATATATACAGAAATATTTAAATACGCTGCTCACGAAAATACGATCACGCTGTTAAAAACTAAACAGTTAAGCACATAATTCACAGATAACGAATAATCTCATGGATTATCGTCAATTCATTGACCGTCTCAGCACTTTGGTCAGGTTCATAGAAAATGTTCAGAATAATGACTGAGCTCAGTGTCAGGTCATTACTCGTCAGCAAACAGTTTTTCAGAAAACGCGGGATAACCTCCCGGTTCCAACACAGTTAAATCACATAGTTGACTAAATAAAAAATCAAAGGGTAAAATAGTCATTTTACAAAGTAGGGAAAATTACCAGGTGTTACAGAAAGCAGACACAAATAATCAGTAAAATCAAAACTAAAGAAATAAGCTACGAATAAGCACGAACCAAACAAGCAATTAACCAAAACTTTAACCAAATAAATTTTAAGAAGAACCAAATAAGCCACAAATTAAAAACTATAAAAACACTAAATAATCAAAACATTTAAAATCAACTAATAATCAAATCTATTAATCTATCAAACTAACTTAATCAAAACTAAGCCAAACACTAGAAAATCAATAACCACAATAAGCTCAAAACATCCACCACATCAAAACTAAAAGATCAATCACATGAATAAATCAATCACATAATCAAAGAGATGAAATCAATTACATGATTAATCAAATCACCAAAAGATTAAGAAAGGTAGAATGAGAATTAAGAAAATAAGCTTGATTGATTAAGGATTAATATCAAAAGATTACAAGATTAATGTAAAGGTTCAATAAGCTTGAAAAGAAAACTAGAGAGAAATTAAAAGCACACTTAAAAACTAAAAATTAACTACAACTACTAAAAACTAACCACCTAACACCCTCCTAATGACATATTAGGAGGGTATTTATAGGAGGTGGGGAGATTAAGTGCTTAAGCTTTCTTCTTTCTTTCTTCTCGTCTCGACTCGATTTAATTTCTTTGTCTTTCTCGACGTCGTCTCGGGATTTTTCGATATAAATTGAACTTGTCTTATAATTTTCTTCTATAATTAGACTTGAGTTCTTCGACTTCATTAAACTTCCGTCTTTAGACTATTTCTTCGATAAATCTTCAGAATAGGTCTTGGACTTCCGTTCTTTTTGCATTCTCGATCTTTCGACTTCGTCTTTAGTCTTTTTCCTCGATAAAAGCCCGTGATAGCCCATGTTTTCTTTCTTTTGCATCTTTTGGTCCTAAAACACAATAAAAACACAAACCACGCATAATTCCGACTTTTACGACATAAAATACACGTTTTGGTCTTGTTATTATTGGAAATAAGTGGTAAAAGGATAAGTGTTTTCACACTTATTAAATCCACTACACTTGACCATTGCAATGCCTTCATGCAATGTATTAATTTCAAAGCACATAGTACATTTCTCATCATAGATAACCCACCTTGGCCTTTATTAAATACTAAACACCAAGAAAACTAAAAGAACAAAAGAAGTAAAGAAATCAAAGACTTACATTGGGGTTTTAGGTTGTCATGAATGTTCATCATTCTCAAGTTTCACGTTCCCCATACCAAGCTTAAAAACGAGATCATTGTTATCATAAGTTAGCAAATTAACACGAACTCATGTGGCCCAATTATTCACTTAGACTCCCTTATTCCTAGGCGTATCTCTTATATTTTAATATTGTCTTAAATGATCACGAGGATGCATTGTTCGACTTATTTCGATAGTTTATTAGGCTGAAAATAAAGTAGGACGATTTAATCAATTGTTAGCTAAAGGACAAAATCTTTTAAAACTACTTCTCGAGACCTCATAAAGTTCATATCTTGGCATAACTCGCTTCACGATTTGAGACCTTTCTCAGACCGATATTTGGTAGCGACTTCATACTTCGAATCTTTGAGAGACTTTCTTGAAATTATGGTCTTCTCTTTATAATAGGAATTTCTTCACTTGAAATTTTTTAGAGATTCTTCATATTTGGACCACGACTTCTTCATTTTTCTCCAATCTTTATTTTGGACTTTGATATACAACGATCCGCCTCCTTTTAGGACTTGGATCTATTTATCCTCATACCTTGCTAGGGTCTTTTCGGATAGACTTCTCCATGATCTTTAGGGTAGTATTTGCTTTTCGTTGTGTGTCTCGATCCTTTATATTGATTTTCGATAAATGATTCTTCACATCACTTTTGGATCTTTACCAACAAAATGTAGCCCTCATGCCTTGTTAGGACCTTTTTGGACTCGCCAATCTTCGCATCCCGCTTCAATAAGTCATGCCTTGGCTATGAACTCTAATTAATAGCGAGCAACTTTTAAACGATCTTGTGCTAGAAGTTAAGTAACTTTTCAAATCGTACAACCTTATTTATTGCAGATAAATTTATTAGCAGGTGATGGTAGAATAGGCTTATAATCAACTCACATAAATTCACAAAAGTATACCAAACTTATAATTGACTCTATCAACTCTCGTTCTCTACAATTTAAAATCTCAAGGAATGAGACTCGTGGATGCGCCATTAAATCAAAGTTTTGGGTTTTCGAGTCATCTATAGGATCTTGCAAATTCTTAGACTTTTTCTAGTTAAGAACTCGCATTTTTAAGTTCCCTTGATAAACAACTCTCTAGGATCAATTATAGGAACTTGCGAAATGTTCTTGTTCTTAACCCGTGAGAGTTAATACTTTCGCGTTTTAAAGTTCCCTATACAAAAGCCTAGCAAAACTTGACTTAAACACGTTAAGGATACTAGCTAGAGTAAACTTAGATAAGTAAACTCGGGTTGAGTCAAAATATTCACAACTTTGAAAAATTTAAAACCACTTTATTGAAAATTTATTCTAGAAAAGAAAGTAAATAACGATAGCAAAGGAAAATTACAAGGCCAAGATAGATTAAAAATTTTGAAAAATGTCGGAAAATCAAATTTTCCGGTTAAAATGAGGACAAATTCATGGAAAAGACCACTTACTTCGATAGAAGTCTCCCCTACACTTGATATAAACATTGTCCTCAATGTTTAAGCATGTGGGAGTAAACTCCCCTACACTTATGACATTGTGCACTTTGTTTAAATCTTGCTAAGGAAAGGACAACTATAGTGATTTCAATGTGAACATATAAGATATGAAATATTGAATCACGACAGTTTAGGATAAAACCGGGAAGACGGGTACACGAGATCACAGTTCGTCAAAAGTCATCGAGAATGGATCTTTGAAGCTTTAATCTCTGCACAGAAGAAGAAACAAGACAACAAACATATACGGGGCTCCCCCTACACTTATTATGAAAACGGTAAAGGATAGATCAACGGGTTGCCTCCCGAGAAGCGCTTGTTTTTGTTAACCGAGTCACGAGCCTGACTCGACCCAGAACTTGATTCAAGGGAAACGTGGTGAGGGATGGAATCATTTCATGATAGATGTCCTCACCAAAGTACAACTTCACGCGCTGGCCATTCACCTTAAAATTGGGCCCATTTGGATGAGAAAGCTCAATGGTGCCATATGGGAAGACTTTGGCGACGGTGAAGGGACCAGACCAGCGGCTCTTCAGCTTTCCCGAGAACCTTCAACCGAGAGTTGAAGAGTAAAACTTGATCACCAACGTGGAACTCTCGGTTCTTAATCCTTGAATCATGGATTATCTTGGTCTTCTCCTTGTAGATCAGTGAGTTCTCATAAGCTTCATTCCTTAGTTCGTTGAGCTCGTTGAGTTGAATCTTTCAAATATCGCCGGCTTTGTTGATGTCGAAGTTAGCCCACTTCAAGGCCCAGTACGCCTTATGTTCCAGCTCGATAGGGAGGTGGCATGCTTTCCCGTACACAAGAAGATAAGGTGTACAACCAATCGGGGTCTTATAAGCGGTACGGAAAGCCCATAAAGCATCATCTAATTTATCGGCCCACGAGGCACGATGCTCTCCCACAGTACGCTCAAGAATTTGCTTCAATCCATGGTTAGATATCTCGGCTTGACCATTTGTTTGAGGATGATAAGCGGTGGAAAGACGGTGATTGACACCGTACTTAGCCATGAATCTAGCAAATTGATCATTGCAAAAATGAGTCCCGCGGTCAATGATGATAGCACGAGGAACACCGAATCAAGCAAAAAGCTGCTTCAAAAAGTTCACAACCACCCTCGCATCATTCGTAGGGAGAGCCTTAGCTTCAACCCATTTCGATACGTAGTCAACAGCTACGAGGATGTACTTGTTCCCTTTAGATGATAGAAATGGCCCCATAAAGTCGATACCCCATACATCAAAGATTTCATATTCTTGTATGAAATTTTGAGGAATCTCATCTTTATGTGTGATCTTACCTTGTCTTTGGCAAGCATCACAACGTTTAACCATTTCGTGAGTGTCACGGTAAATGGTGGGCCAATGGAATCCATAGTCGAACACTTTCTTCGCGGTATAATTTGGACCAAAATGACCACCGGTGGGTCCTTTATGGCAAGCTTCAAGAATTTCTAAAGCTGCGGGTCCATCAACACATCAGCGAATAATCAGATCAGCACATTGTTTAAAGATATAAGGGTCATCCCAAAAGTAGGTCTTAATATCTTTAAAGAACTTCTTCTTTTGTTGGGATGTTAACCCTTTGATAAGGATACCACCCGCTAAGTAGTTTGCAATGTCCGCAAACCACGGGGTGTCATCAAGATTGGAATTGATAGACATTATGGTCTCAAGGGGAAAAGAGTCATTGATCTCTTGATTCGGATGATCCCCTTGATACTGATCCTCAAGTCTACTTAGATGATCCGCAGCTAGGTTTTCCGTTCCCTTTTTGTCACGAATTTTGACTTTAAATTCTTGAAGGAGCAAAACCCAACGAAGAAGTATTGGCTTGGAATCTTGCTTAGTTAACAAGTACTTCAATGCGGAATGATCGGTGTACACGATGGTGGTAGAAAGGACAAGATAGGGTTGAAATTTCTCAAAAGCATACACTACAACTAAAAGCTCTTTTTCGGTAGTGGTATAATGCAATTGAGCCCCCTGTGACACCCACAAATTGAGTCAAACGCAACGGAAATAATATTTGGGTGTCACGTAGGTGGATCAACAGCAGACAGAATATAGAGCAACAGATAAAAGATTATCCTTACATTTATTACATGATTGAAAGTGCAAATAGTATTAAAATAGTCTTTAACATTTTTCGAAAGTTTGAATTATTCCCAATTTATAAAACCCCATATGAGCTCTATAAATGCAGCCTATCATGATGCTTGACTCCATGCACACCAATACTTGCTTCAGTTTCCTAAGAAAACATGCTTAGAGAGTCAACATAAAGTTGGTGAATTCACAGGTTTAATTAAAATAAGTTTGGACATTAAATATTCACTGAAGTAGTAATGCACAAAGCATCAATACTTAAAAGTAATTACATTTCCATATTGCCCGAAACTGAAACTTGACAGTTAAGTCCTTAACAAATAAGGACCCTTCGCCTTATCATTATCAAGGCACCCATAACAAAAATATGTGCTGACATGTGAAACATCTGTTGTCCTGGCCTAGGCACAGTGAGCATGACTCACCCAGATGGGGACGGTCAATCCCAAATAGATCTATTTATAACATTCAGGTAATTCAATAATTCTAATAGTTTCGGATGCACGGGTCATGCGGGTTCATCTACAATAGGCAATGTAATCAAAAGTTTCACAGTTCTATCCATGTCTATGAAATAAAATAGGTTGCATGTTTTCTTCCCCATAAAAAGGTTTAAAAGTTTGTCAATATATAAATTGGGGCCATGAACTCACCTCAGTATTACCGCAATAAGTCAGTGGATAAATCTGATAAGGATGCTCACGATACAATCAATGTCCTAAATAATGGTAGGGTCTCAGTAAATGCATAACATAATGCATAAAAGTTCCAGATTAAATCTGTACATGCTTGAACTGGTTTTAAGCATTTTATTACAATACCTGTATTTTGTTCATCGTTGTACAAGTTCTAATAGTATTTATTTTAAGTATAAAATAAATAATAAGGTTTAATTAATTAATTCATTTAATTAATATTTTGTACTTACGTTGTTTATAAAACACTTTAAGTATTTATATAGGATAGTTTTATATACATTTAAAGTGATAGGAAATAAATATAATTAATATATTTATTTTATAAGTTAATCGTTTTTAATTTATATTTAATATATAAATAAGGTTTATAAATGTATAACATTTTATTTAAAATCCATGTTTACGTAAAGTTTATATTTATTAAATTATATGTTTGGAAAAATAACAATTGTTACGTTTATTTAAGTCTTACGTTTAAATAACGGTTTAAATATATAGGATTGTAAGGTTCGTAATACTTTGTATAAAATACGTTTTAGTCCTTTTAATTAAATAAATACCCGTGGTTAAGTTACTTTTATACCCCTAGGGTTTCTAGATCTTTTAATAATTACAGTTTTGGTCCCTCCCTAGTTACACGTGTAACTAGGGTTTCTTTAAGTTTCCATAAATGGCAAAAATAGTCCCTAAAGTATACGGCTCATATTAGGGCTTACTAAAGTTTCATAACTTGGCAGTTTTAGTCCTCTAACCTTCGGTTAATATTTAGTTTAATACAAGTTACACTATTGCCCCCTAGGGCTTGTATATGTTTCAGAAATTGGCAGGAATTGTCCCTAGGGTTACTTAGGGCATAAATAAGTTTGCTATCTTGGCATATTCGATCCCTAAGGTTTATATTAAGTCTCGGCTAGAGTCCAAAATGATCCCTAGGTTTTCTAAAGTTTACACAACTTACCCTAATATTATATTAATCACTTTTTAGTCCTTTTTAACACTATTAAGTTTCGGATATGTTCAAAACACACCCCTAAACTCTCGGCAATATTTAAAAGTGGTCCAAAAGTTTATGTTTTTGAAATATAAGTTTCTACACTTATTTATTTAGATCCCTTTTACTTTATAAATTTATAAATCCAACCCGAAAGTTTATATTTGTTATATTTAATCCAAAATTTAGTAGATCTATTATTTAAATCCAAAACTTCTTAGATTTACTATTTTAATCCAAACAATTATAGATTTATATTTTCAACATGAAACTTTATAAAATCATATTTTTGACACTAAAAGTTTTATAAAAACATTTATTTAGTGAAAATGATTATTTATTAAGGCAACTTATTATAGTGAGCTTAAAACTAATCTAATAAGACATAATAGTGATCTTAACATTTTAGGGCACCTAAAAACATAAATATAATGTTTCTAGTTATATCTAAACATTACAAGATTACCCAAAATAATATTATGAGCTTATAACTCACGTCCAAAATTCATGCATGGTTAGGTTTTCATGATTTTTCAAGTTAAACAAGATCATGTTGATGTGTTCTTCAAGGTTGACAAGTTTTTACATCATTTTATGTTATAACAAAAATCAGGCCGTGAGTCACATTAGGTTTTTAGGGTTTCATTACTTGTTTAAATGTTAACTTTACCAAGAATAACCATGTACACATTAATATGTATGAAAGTAATGTATTAGAAAAGATAGGTTTTAACTTGGACTTACTTGCTTAGATAGGTTTAGGAATGATATGAGGATGAGTAGAAACAAGTGACAAGCTTTCAACAATGGAGGTCTAGGAGACCAAAAACAAGCCGTGGGCTTCACAAGGCTTGTAGGGTTTTTGTTCTTGCTTCAAGGATCAAGGTTTCTTGTAGGAAGAGCTTATGCTTGATCTTTATGTACTAGTAGACATAGTATAGGAGTAGTAGATAAGTTTGATGGTTTGAAAATGGTGGATGTTGATATTTAGCCGTAGGTTTTGAAGTGAGAGAGTGAAGTGAGATTTGAAAATGTTTTGTGTTGTGTGTTGAGTGTGTGTTTCGGCTTAAGAAGAAAGAGAAGAGGGATTTGGTGAATATTGTACCTAGTACTCAAGATCCTTGGAGATATAAGTTAGATATCAAAGATCTTTCATGTATTTGGCACATGCTTAAACTAAAAAGTTTACTTCCTTCCCATTTTTGGTGTTGTAGCCGTGGGTTTCACAAGTCAAAGGGGGACAAAAATTTACAAGTATAGTGACATGCATGAGGGATTATGTTTGTAAGTGTATAAGCATGCTTTGTGTAAGTAAAATTATGGCTTAGGATAGTGTTTTAGTGGAGTAAGTATGATTACTTAGTAGGTTAGATAGCAAATGATGGTAGTGCATGCTTGCATACAACTACACATTTTATATATGCATGTGAAAAGGGTTTTGGTAAATTTTGCCAAGTGTTGTATGAAAATAATAGTCCTTGTATATTATTATAGGTATTTTTGGTGTTGTAGGTATTTTTGTTGAAGCTTTTAGGTAATTTAGTGAAAGTGTATATTAAATACATCACTAAAATTATTTTACTTAAATAAAGTAAAGAAGTGACAATGTAAAATAATGTACATTGTTTTTAAAGTGTTTAGGTATTTATTCCTTTTAGGTAATATATGTAAATATGTACATATAAAAATAATCCAAGTACTTAATAAATAAATTAAGTAGGGTTACAGTTTATCTCAAAATATGTACTGAGGTGATGAATTTCATTATTCAATCAAGCGGCCAGTCAGTTGCCAGAGTAGTCAATAAATGACTAAAGGTTCGTATAAATGTAAAATAAATATGAAAGGTAGTATGACAATAGGTATATGATAACTAATAAGTCATATAAAAGTGAGATTATATAAATTCCAAATATAAATAGTACAACAGTTGACAAAGTCAATAAGGTAAAATTAGAGGTTTTACAGCACCATCCCGTTATTTTAGCTTTGTCCTCAAAGCTTAAGACGAAGCTATTGGTCAGGTGAACAAGTGTGGGTACTTGGTCTTGAACGAGTCTTCTCGTTCCCAAGTGAACTCAGGGCCTCTCCTAGAGTTCCAACGTACTTTGACCAGCGGGATGCGACTGCGTTTCAATTTCTTAACTGTCCTCTCCATGATTTCTACTGGTTCTTCTACGAACTAGAGTTTGTCGTCAAATTGAACTCCCTCCAACGGCATAGCCAGTGGTTCTTCAGCATAGCACTTCTTCAGGTTAGAAACATGAAAGGTAGAGTGTACCCGACTCAGTTGCTGGGGCAACTCTAAACGATAAGCTACTTCCCCGATCCTGGCTATTACTTTGAAAGGGCCAACATAACGTGGATTGAGTTTTCCACGTTTGCCAAAACGTACAACACCCTTCCAAGATGATACCTTGAGCATGACACGGTCACCTACTTCAAATTGCATAGGTTTGCGTTTCAGGTCCGCGTAGCTCTTATGTCGATCGCGAGCAACTTGAATTCTTTGCTTGATGAGGACGATCTTGTCAGTAGTCTCCTGGATTAACTCTGGTCCAGTGAGCTAAAATTCACCTACTTCTGCCCAGCACACAGGCGAACGACATTTGCGACCGTACAGTGCTTCAAAAGGGACAGCTTTAATACTGGCATGATAACTGTTGTTGTAGGAGAATTCCACTAAAGGAATATGGTCAACCCATCCATTTCCAAAATCAATCACACATGCTCGTAGCATGTCCTCTAGAGTCTGGATGGTTCGTTCACTTTGACCATCAGTCTGCGGATGATAAACAGTGCTCAGATCCAAATTGGTACCTAAGGCTCGTTGGAAAGCCTTCCAAAAGTTTGACGTGAACCTACCATCTCGATCACAGATTATCGACACTGGTATTCCATGTTTGGTCACAATCTCCTTCGGGTACGTCTTTGCTAGTTTGGCAAGGGAATCGTTCTCCCTAATTGGCAGGAAATAAGCGGAATTGGTGAGTCGATCGACGATTACCCAGATAGTATCGTAACCGTGAGATGACTTTGGGAGTTTGGTAACAAAGTCCATAGTGATGTTTTCCCACTTCCATTCCGGTATCTTGGGTTGTACAAGTAAACCCGATGGTCTCTGGTGTTCAGTTTTGACACGAGCACATGTCAAACATTTCTGAACGTAGGTGGCAATGTTGGCTTTCATATTCGGCCACCAATATAACTTCTTCATATCCTGATACAACTTTTCAGATCCGGGATGTATAGAATATTTAGACTTATGAGATTCGTGCATGATCACGTTCCTCAAATCTCCATAACAAGGTAACCAACTTCGTCCGTGAAGGCATAGGGTTCCGTCTACTCTAGGTTCTAACTTTTCCTTGCTAAGATCGGTTCTGAGCATTCCCCCGAGATCTTCCTTTACGAGGTTTTCAGGCAATTGGGCTTGAGTCTGAGCTTCAAAAATCTGTTTGGGTAGATCCAAACTGATTGTCATAACCAATGCCCGAACTCTCATAGGAGGGTCCGTTTCCTTACGACTTAAAGCATCAGCAACCACGTTTCCTTTACCCGGGTGGTATTTGAACTCGCAGTCGTAGTCACTCAGTAACTCAATCCAACGGCGTTGTCTCATGTTCAACTCCTTCTGATCCAATATGTGTTGCAAACTTTTATGGTCAGTATGCACTGTGCACTTTGTTCCGTATAGGTAGCGTCCCCAGATTTTGAGAGCAAAAACTACGGATCCAAGTTCTAGATCGCGAGTGGTGTATCTTTACGAAAAGAGCCGGCAACGGCGCCATTTGATACAAGATATTTTGTATGTAAAAAGTTATCGTCACAGTCTAATCGAATTGATAACTGGTTAACTATACGACTCAGTCGTTCTTTGGTGGAAACAATAGTTGTGTCCTTGTAGTAAAATTAAAGGTGCAAGAACTATTAAAATAAATGGCGATAATTAAAATCTAAATCTAATTTAAAATAAATGACGGGAATTTAAAAGCGAGACGAGAATTTAAAAGGCACTAAAAGTAAATAATGCAAACTTAAAACTATCTAAGGCAAACTTAAAACGCAACTAAAACTTAAACTAAGGCACGGCTTAAAATAAATCTAAGGCAAGTAAACTTAAAGTGCGACTAAGTAAAAATTCGGGAAAAGTAAAGCTTAAAAATAAAAAATAAAAAACAGAAGCTAAAAAGAACCTGAAAACAGCTCATTCGGAATAATCCTTCGTTCAGAATAATCACTCATCCGGAATGTCACCTTCGTTCGGAATGATTCTTCTTCACTCGGAATAATTAACAAAACCTTGATCCGGAATAAAATGTTCACCCAGAATAAAACCTTGATCCGGAATAAATTCTTTATTCGGAATATGTCACTTATCCAGAATAAATCCTTCACTCGGAATATAAGCCTTGATCCGGAATGTTCACTTGGTTCGGAAGATGAAGTTTGGTTCGGAATGTTTTGCTGATCCGGAATAAAGTCTTGATTCGGAATATATTCCGAATGAACAACCTTGACCCGGAATATACAGCTTGATTCGGAATATTCCGAATCAGCTCCCTTGATTCGGAATACAGCTTCACTCGGAATAATTCCTTAATCTCTTCATTCGGAATGTTCCGAATGAACCCTTGATTTTGAATATTAATTATTCCGAATAAACGACTTGATCCGGAACAAATTCTTCACTCGGAATGTCATCTTGATTCAGAACTTCCACTGATCCAGAATAACAAACTTGGTTCGAAATAACCTCAACAAGACCTTGATTCGGAATGTTTGGTGTTGATCCGGAATAACCTGGAGATTGAACAGTAGTGAAGAACAAGGAGAACAAAAATAACATGAATCTAATCTAATCCAATCAAAATAAACCAAATGATTAAACAAGGCTAACCAAAAATGATCAACTAATGAATACCAATCAAACCAAATCAAAAACACTAACAATAATAACCACAATAATCAAAACCCACTTTAATCAAATCAATAAAACATCAAAAACATAAACATAAAGATTAAAGATTAACAAGAAAGGAAGATAGGAGATAAACAATAAAAGTAAAGATTGACAATAATTAAAAGGAAACTTACTTGAAATTAAATGAATTTAAGGTGCAAGACAACGTATTTAAATTGACATGAATTTAAAGAACAAGTAATTAAAAGGGTGGAAGAACTAGTGTCACTCTAGCCAACAAAAACAAATGGAATGAAATGAATCCTATTTATAGGAGATTAGGGAGGTGCTTAGAGGAAGCTTCCTCCCCTCTTTCTTCTTTCATTAATTGCATCATTAAGTCCTTAATCTTCTTAGCTCTTCGAATTTAATGACTTTTCCTCGGGATTTCTTTAAACTCGTCTTGAAATTTATTCATAAATTAGACTTGAGTTCTTCGGCTTTTAGTAAACTTCCGTCTTTTGACTTTTTCTTCGATAAATCTTCAGAATTGGTCTTGGACTTCCGTTCTTTTTGCACTCTTGATTTCTTGACTTCGTCTTTTGTCTTTTTCTTCGATAAAAGCCCGTGAATGCCCGTGTTTTCTCCCTTTTCACATTTTTGTCCTAAATCACAGCAAAAACACAAACCACGCATAATTCTGACATTTACGACATAAAATACACGTTTTGGCTTGGTTATTATTGTATTTAAGTGGTAAAAAGGATGGGTGTTTACACACCTATCAACGAAGTCAAAACATCAAGAGTGCAAAAAGAACGGAAGTCCAGGGCCTATTCTAAAGATTTAAAGAAGAAAAAGTCTAAAGACGGAAGTTTAATAAAGCCGAAGAACTCAAGTCTAATTAATGAAGAAATTACAAGACGATTTTAATTAATCCCGAGACAAAGTCGAAAAAAGTCGAAGAATTTAGAAGACGAAAAGACGAGAAAGAAAGAAAGAAGGAAGCTTCCAACGCATGCTTACCCCCCTAATCTCCTATAAATACCCTCCTAATATCACATTAGGAGGTGTTGGCTATTTTGACAAACTAGTCTTCCACCATTTTTATTACTTGCACCTTTTAATTTCTCGTCATTTTACTTAATTGTTCTTTAATTTATTGCCTTTAATTCCAAGTAAGTTCTTTAATTTTTTTGTTGAATCTTATTTTTAATCAAGCTTTTCATTATCATTCTTATTCTACTTTTCTTGTCTTTGATTTATTTTTAATTCGGATTAAGCATTCTATTTGCTTAATCTTATTGTTTATTTGATAAAAAAAAGTTTACCTTTTTATTCCTTTCTAGGCTTTTGTACGATTTAAGCTTTAATCTTGACATACTTATTGGCTTATTTTGTAATTAGCTTATTAGTTTTAATGTTTTCTTAAAAGTTATATCTTTTTAAAGTCTATTTTATAAAGTTTTCGTATTTTGTGTCTTGAAAGTCTTTAAATTTTTGCTTATTTTGTTCGTCTTATTATAGTTTGATAAAGTTTGGATTTGTGCTTATTAAAGTTAGCTTATTTATTTTTGCTTATTGCGAATTTCACTCTATCGGAAAGGAAACTATTGGATTCCGACAGCTTGCACTTATTCCGATCGTGACAATCGGAATAGGGGTTTGAGATTCCGACAGCCTATTTCGATCAGTATTTAGATAGTTTTTCCCCATATTCTGATCGTGATTGCGATCGCTCGTTGCGATCGTATATTGCGACACGGCTTAAGGCTGTATTGCGACGGAATGCTACCCAATTTTTGACAGCTATATTCCGACAGCTTGCACATTCAGATAGGATATGCTGATAGATTTGATTTTACTTATTCCGATAGATTCATTTTAATATATTCCGATAGGCTCATTCCGACGAAGCATTCCGATATCCAAGGTTTGTTATTCCGGCATATTTGTGTTTCAGACATTCCGATAGGAGTGATTCCGATCCCATTCCGACGGATACACTTTCCGATAGGTATTCCGATAAGGTGTTGGTGTCCTACATTCCGACAGGATTACTCTTCGTACATTTCGATGGGATTCCTATTGGAAGGTATTCCGACGGTAGGTTGAGTTCTATCATTTTGCCATAGTTTAAGTTTCAAGTTTGCTTTTTTATTACATTGTCAATTTTACTTTTCGTCGAGCTTTAATTTTACGTCATTTAATTTCTCGTCATTTACTTTTAAAAGTTTTTAATATTGCACCATTTACGTTTTAGTTAGTTTTAGTTTTAATTACCTGTCATTTACTTTAAAGTCTTTGATAGGTGTGTAAACACCCATCCTTTTACCACTTAATTCTGGCTAAAACAAGACCAAAACACGTATTTAATATCATTTGTTTGGAATTATGCGTGGTTTTTGTGTTTATTGTGTTTTCAGAGCTAACCGGATGAATATTAAAGAAAACATGGGATTGCACGGGTTTTATCAAGGAAAAAGACTCAAGACGAAGTCTATTGTCCAAGAGATGCAAAAGATTTGAAGTCAATGGACCTATTTGAAGATTTATCGAAGAAAAGGACCAAAGATGGAAGATTTACATATGTCGAAGAAACTCAAGTCTATTAAACGAATAAATTAAAAGACGAGTTGGACTTAATCGTCGATAAATCCCGAATCAGAATCAAAAACGTCAACTTTTCTGAAAAGACGAGAAGACAAGAAGAAAGGGATAAAGCCCACTCACCAACCAACCACTAGGACTATAAAAGGATTTTTCCTTCACAATTAGGGGGAGAGTTAGTTTATTTTTTCTTCCCCAGTTTCTTTGGTTCGTAGCTTCACCAACACCATTAGGGTGTTTGGTGATTTTTTCATTTTTCCTTCAATCTTGTAAGTTTTTGATCATTACTATTGTTAACTTTTACATTAATCTTCCAATTCCATCTTTTCATTAATCTTGTTCTTCATCATCTTTTTATTTCAAGTTCTTAAGTTTTATTTGGTTCAAGTTTGATTTTAAAAAGTTGTTGAATTTGTGTTTTTATGATTGGGATTTGATCCTTGTAGTTAGTAGAAGATTTGTGTTTAGTTTGGTAAAACCTTTTTGAGTATTTGAGTCGATTTGGATTAAAATTCGAATCCCCTGTTCTTGCGTTGCTGTAACTGTTCTTCATCTAGACTTTCCGAATAGACCATCTGTATTCCCCCTTATTCGGAATAATTATTATTCCGAATAGCTTGTTTGACTCGTCCCCTATTCGGAATATTTTACATATTCCCAATAAACCCATTATTCCGAATAGCATTCCGAGTAAGCTTTATTTTTCCGAATAGGATTTTATTCCGAGTTAGACTTTTATTCCGCATAGGCCATTTCATTCCGAATAGGAGATTGTTTTCCGAATAGGATCTTTTTCCGCATAAGAAATTTATTCCGCATAGAGGATTACTTTCCGAATAGTACAATATTCCCCATAGGACATTTTATTCCGAATTGCACTTTTATTCCGCATAGAAAACATTCCGCATAGGGTCATTTATTCCGCTTAGACTACTTTTTCCGAATAGGACTTTTATTCATTATAGAAATTTATTTCGATTAGAGTATTTTCAGTTAGGGCATTTTTCCAGTACTGTTTGATTTAATTTCTTATTCAAGTTTTGCTTGTTAATTGTTTTAAGCTTAAATCTTTCTTTACGTTATTCGTTTCCCTGTTTAGTAGATTAGAAAACCAAACCCATTTTTGGACACCAAGAACAAATCTTTCCACTTTGAACCGAGATCAATTCGAGAAGATTCCGAGAATTATTTTGAACCCATAGAAAAACCATTTTATCAAATGGCGCCGCTGCCGGCTCTTCTCGTTAAGATCAAAAGTTTTTTGTGAGAACTTGGATTTTGGGATCCGTTCCCCGTGAACGTTACTTTTTCACAAAAATTTTCAAAAAATCCTAAACAATATAAAATTTTCAAAAATCCAAAAAAATTAAAAAAAACATAAAAACCAAAAATATTTTTGTCTTGTTTTTCTTTGTTCGTTCTTTTGCAGGTGTATGCGCACTCGATCCACGTCTTATCAAGAGCCCGAGCCTCTCGATAACTTAGACATGGCTGGTGTACAAAACAACAACAACATACCACCTCCGAACAACAATAATAACAACAACAACCCGCCTTTCAACAACATGAACAATAACAACAATAATGAGCACCTTCCGGATAATCGCCCGATGATTGAACTACTGCAAGCTCATGTCGATGGAAACACGGATCCAATTGTCATACCTCCAATTGCCGCCAACAACTTTGAGCTAAAATCAGGCTTTATCCAGATGGTCTCTGCTCAACCATTCTTGGGACGTACCATTGATGACCCACACGACCACATAAAGAGATTCTTGCAACTCACCAACATGGTCAAGTTCAATGGTGTTCCACAAGAGGTTATAAGGTTACAACTTTTTCCCTTTTCTTTAGAGGGACAAGCCCGGCATTGGCTTGCTAAGGAACCGCCACAGAGTATTCTCTCGTGGACGGATTTGGAAACCAAGTTTATCAATTACTTTTTCCCACCCTCTCGTACTACCGCATTGCGGAATGAAATCATAAATTTTGAACAAAAGTACGATGAGTCGTTCAGTGAATCTTGGGATCGTTTCAAAGATCTTTTAAGAAAATGCCCACAACATGGTTTTACCAAAGTACATCAAATTAATACTTTTTACAATGGTTTAAACATGAGTGACCAAGATTCACTAAACAGTGCCTCGGGGGGTAATATTTTGGCTAAGACTTCCAATGCTGCTTGGGATATCATTGAGAACAAGTCTCGTGTGCAAACCAAGAGTGTTCGGACCAATGTCGCTAGTGCTAGCACTAGTGACAGCGACAAGCGATTGGACAAAATCACTACGCTTCTCGAATCGCTTGTCACCCACACCGTCAGCAACAACGCTAAAAACACCCAAGTTAATGCTGTCAGCCAACCTTGTGAGATATGCGGTGGTCCTCACTCTTACACTACTTGTGCTGCCACCCAAGACTACCCTGCTGAGAATGTGAATGCGGCATATGGCACCTATCCTCAACCTGCTTATCAAGCTAGACCTCAAGGTGACCGTAATTTGCTTAGCTATCGTTCTAACAATTATCTTTCCCCACCTGGTTTTCCTCCTACCAACCCAAACCAACAACAAAACCTCAACCGCCCTCCTCAACAACAACAACAACCTCGTACACCATACATCCCTCCTCACAAGCAGCAACAACCTCCTCAACGTAACAACCAAGTTTACCAACAACCTGCTTATCAACCACCCGCATACAATGCTCCTTCCAACCAAACCACTGCATTACACCAAGAGGTTGCAACCTACATGAGGACCAATGATGTGATCGTGGAAAATCTCCAACAGGAAGTGCGCAACTTGAAAGCAGACTTGGTCAAACAAGGAAACGATTTGAGAGCCGACATGAGAAATACGTTGGATAGCCAAACAACTGACTTGAGGAACATGATGGCTAGTTTCTTCCAAGGTAATCAACCCTCTTCTTCGGGTACTCTTCCGAGTAACACCGTTGCGAATCCAAGAGGGGAGATGAAAGCAATCACCACTCGAAGTGGTAAAGGTACCAAGGAACCCGAGCTTCCTATACCTCCACCGGTGGTTGTGACTAAGGAGAACGAGTCACCTGCTCCTATTCCTCATCCTTCTCCTTCCCCAATTTCTCCACCTCTTCCTTCTACCCCTCCTCCGCCCAAGGATGTGAGTGATCCTATTCTCCCGAAACCTTCCTCTTCTTCCAATATACCTTATCCATCTAGGTTGAGGAAAAAGAAGCAAAAGAGGAAGGACGATATTCAGGTTTCTAACTTTCTTAAAATGTTTAAACAACTGAATTTCAATATCTCCTTTGCTGAGGCTCTCGCTCACATGCCTAAATATGCGAAAATGTTTAAAGATCTTCTGAGCGACAAGGAAAAGCTCCTCGATATTGCCAACACCCAACTTAATGAGAATTGCTCTGTAGTGCTCTTAAGGAAATTACCAACCAAGCTTGGTGATCCGGGTCGTTTTCTTATCCCTTGCAATTTCCTGGGAGTAGAGAATTGCATGGCCCTAGCCGATCTAGGTGCCAGTATTAATCTCATGCCTCTAAGTGTTTGGAAGCAATTATCTCTCCCAAAGCTAGTCCCCACCAAAATGACTTTGGAATTGGCTACGGTTGCTTATCCAGTGGGGATAGCCGAAGACGTCATTGTAGGAGTCGACAAATTCACCTTTCCTGCTGATTTTGTTGTCGTCGACTACAAGATGGACCCTCGTGTGCCACTAATTGTTGGTCGTCCATTCTTGAGGACCGGTCGCACTCTCATTGATGTTGAAGCCGGTGAGCTTATCATGAGAGTGGGTGACGATAAAGTAGTCTTCAACATGGGAAAGTTGTCTAAATAGCCTTATTCATATGAGAGTGTTAATTGTATTGACGTTCTTGATGAGGCTTGTGAAGAACACTTTAATGATGCTTGCAAAAGTATTCCTACCTCTCTTCCCAATGTTGAGACTGTGTCCTCTATTGATTCATCATTGTCTCTATTTGGAGATAGTGATTTATTTTGGAACAATCTTAAAGATACCATGGGAGATGTGAATTTAGCTACTAATGATTCTCCCACCGATGGGGATGAAGACATGAATATCTTTGACAATCTTCTCACCGAAGACAATCCTTCTCCTCCATCTCCCACGGTCATTGCTATCGATACTCCGACCTTAAAACGCCTCCCGTCGAAAATCCTCCGGATTTGGAACTTAAGGAGTTGCCGCCCCATCTCGAGTATGTATTCCTCGAAGAAGAGAAGAAGTCGCCAGTCATCATTGCTAAGGACCTAAAGGAAGACGAAAAAGCCTGACTTATCAACATGTTGAAAGATCATAAGAAGGCTATTGCTTGGAAAATCTCGGATATTCGTGGAATTGATCCTCACTTCTGCACACACAAAATTCTCATGGAGGACGACTTTAAGCCCACAATTCAAAGCCAACGAAGGGTGAATCCAAAAATACATGAAGTCATCAAAACAGAGGTTATCAAACTTCTCGATGCGGGTATGATTTACCCTATTTCGGATTCACCATGGGTTAGTCCAATCCATTGTGTACCCAAGAAGGGCGGAATAACCGTTGTTCCCAATGAACACAACGAGTTGATTTCCACTCGTCTCGTTACTGGGTGGAGAGTTTGTATAGACTACCGCAAACTCAATGATGCCACGAGAAAGGATCATTTCCCTCTACCTTTTATGGACCAAATGCTTGAATGATTAGTGGGTAATGAATATTACTGCTTTCTTGATGGTTTCTCGGGTTATTTTCAAATACCCATCGATCCCCAAGAGAAGACAACATTTACTTGTCCCTATGGCACATTTGCGTACAAAAGAATGCCTTTTGGCTTATGTAATGCGCCCGGGACTTTCCAAAGGTGTATGTTAGCTATCTTCCATGACATGGTTGAACAAACCATGGAAGTCTTCATGGATGATTTCTCGGTCTTTGGTGATTCCTTCTCTTCTTGCCTTTCCAATTTGGAACGTATGCTTAAGCGGTGCGAAGACACTCGCCTTGTTCTAAATTGGGAAAAATGCCATTTTATGGTAAAAGAAGGCATCGTGCTGGGACACAAGATTTCCAAAGCCGGTCTTGAAGTAGACCGTGCTAAAGTCGATGTTATCGCCAAGTTGCCTCCACCTTCAACCGTGAAGGGTGTGAGAAGTTTTCTGGGTCATGCGGGCTTCTATCGTCGATTCATCAAAGATTTTTCTCAAATCGCTCGCCCGATGACCCACCTCTTGGAAAAAGATACTCCTTTTATCTTTTCCAAAGAGTGTTTTGAAGCCTTCAACTCGCTTAAGGATAAGCTAACTAAGACACCCGTCTTGGTTACCCCTAATTGGGAGCTTCCCTTTGAATTGATGTGCGATGCTAGTGATTTTGCTATTGGAACGGTTCTGGGACAAAGAGTGAATAAACACTTCCAACCAATCCATTACGCTAGCAAGACAATGACAGGGGCACAATTGCATTATACGACAACTGAAAAAGAGCTTTTAGCTGTTGTCTATGCCTTTGAAAAATTTCGCCCCTATCTTGTCCTTTCTACAACAATCGTGTATACCGATCATTCCGCGCTGAAGTACTTGTTGACAAAGCAAGATTCCAAACCAAGACTTCTTCGCTGGGTTTTGCTGCTCCAGGAATTTAAAATCGAAATTCGAGATAAAAAAGGAGTAGAAAACTTAGCCGCGGATCATCTCAGCAGACTTGAGGATCCTTACCAAGGGGATCATCCGAACAAAGAAATCAATGATTCTTTTCCCTTGGAGACCTTAATGTCTATAAACTCGAAGTCGAATGAAACCCCGTGGTTTGCGGACTTTGCAAACTACTTGGCGGGTGGAATTCTCAAGGAAGGTTTGACGTCCCAACAAAAGAAAAAGTTCTTCACCGACATTAAGACTTACTTTTGGGACGACCCATACCTATTCAAACAATGTGCCGACCTGATTATCTGCCGATGTGTTGACGGACCGGCAGCGTTAGAAATCCTTGATGCTTGCCACAAAGGACCCACCGGTGGTCACTTTGGTCCCAACTACACCGCCAAAAAAGTGTTTGATTCGGGATTTTATTGGCCCTCCATATATCGTGACGCTCACAATATGGTTAAATAATGTGATGTTTGCCAAAAACAAGGCAATATCACACATAAAGACGAGATGCCTCAGAATTTCATTCAAGAGTGTGAAATCTTTGATGTTTGGGGTATCGACTTTATGGGGCCATTCCCTTCTTCTAAAGGAAACAAATACATCCTTGTAGCCGTTGACTACGTTTCAAAGTGGGTTGAAGCCAAAGCTTTACCTACTAATGACGCAAGGGTGGTTTGTAACTTTTTGAAAGCTCTTTTCGCTAAATTCAGTGTGCCTCGTGCCATTGTTAGTGATCGTGGGACTCATTTTTGCAATGACCAATTCGCAAGAGTCATGGCTAAGTATGGTGTAAATCATCGTCTTTCCACAGCCTACCACCCACAAACTAATGGCCAGGCTGAAATATCCAACCGAGGACTTAAGCGAATTCTGGAAAGAACCGTGAGAGAGCATCGTGCTTCATGGGCTGATAAACTTGATGATGCTTTGTGGGCTTTCCGTACTGCTTACAAGACCCCGATCGGCTGTACGCCTTATCGTCTTGTGTACGGGAAAGCGTGCCACCTCCCCATTGAGTTGGAGCACAAAGCTTACTGGGCCTTGAAGTGGGCTAATTTTGATATCAACAAAACCGGTGACCTACGCAAGATCCAACTCAATGAGCTTAATGAACTCCGTAATGAGGCTTATGAAAATTCTTTGATCTATAAGGAAAGAACTAAGCTCATTCACGACTCCAAGATCAAAAACCGAGAGTTCCATGTTGGAGACAAAGTCTTACTTTTTAACTCTCGGTTGAAAATCTTTTCGGGAAAGCTCAAATCTCGTTGGTCCGGCCCATTCACCATTGCCCAAATTTTTCCATATGGTACTCTCGAGCTCGCTCAACCTAATGGACCTAATTTTAAGGTGAATGGCCAACGAGTGAAGTTGTACTTTGGTGAGGACACCTCTCAGGAGGTGATTCCATCCCTCACCACGTTCCCATGAACTAATTTTGGGTCGAGTCAGGCTCGTGACTCGGTTATCAAAAACAAGCGCTCCTCGGGAGGCAGCCCGAGTATCTATCCTTTTACGTTTTAACCTCCTAAGTGTAGGGGGACCTGTATACGTGTTTGTATTGGTGTGGTGATGTGATTACAGGGATTAGTGCACTCTTGGAAACCTTGAAGAACCGTGTTCCCGTGTTATCCGAAATCCGGTTCTAGCTCTCAACTATCGTGATTAATTTTTCTTCATACTCACATTTTAAATTGATCACTTTAGTCGTCTCTTCCTTAACTCGAGTTAACCAAAGTGCACAATGTCATAAGTGTAGGGGAGACTTTTCCCACATGCTTAAACATTGAGGACAATGTTTATCTTAAGTGTGGGGGGGACTTCTATCGAAGTTTTAAGTGGACTTTTCCATGAAAATGCCTTCATTTAACCGGAAAATCATATTTTTCAACATTTTTCAAATTTTTTATTAACTTTGGCCATTTAGTCGTTATTTTTAAAAATTTTATCGTTGCTTTCATATATATATATCCCGCAATAAAGTCAAAAATATTAATAAAGTGGTGTAGCTAGTTTAGAAGTCTTTGACATATTAGGCCCGTTGCGTTTATTTTGACTCAACCCGAATAGACTTATTCAAGTTTATTCTAGCTAGTATTCTTAACCATGTAGACCTTAATTGGTTTATTAGGCTAAGTATCCACGAGTCTCATTACTTGAGATTTTAAATTGTGGAGGACGAGAAATGATAGAGTCAATTATAAGTCGGTATTCTTGCACAAGCTCACTTGGTGTAATTATTTGCCTATTCTCCCATCACTTGCTAATAATTTATCTGTAATAAGTAAGGTCGTACGATTTGAAAAGTTACTTAGCTTCTAGCCCAAGATCGTTTAAAAGTTGCTCGGTAATGATAAGAGTTCATAGCCAAGGCATAACTTATGAAGCGGGGCGCGAAGATTGGCGAGTCCGAAAAGGCCCTAACAAGGCATGAGGATTCAATTTTATTGCTGAAGATCCAAAGTGATGTGAAAAGCATTATTCCTAAAATCAATATGAAGGATCAAGACTCACGACGAAAAGCAATCAACTCCCATAAAGATCATGGAGAAGTCTATCCGAAAAGACCCTAACAAGGTATGAGGATAAATAGATCCAAGTCCGAAAAGGAGGCGGATCGTTGTATCTCAAAATCCCAATTAGAGATTGAATAAATAAACATGAAGTCGTGGTCAACAAAGTTGGAGTACCTCTCAAAAGTCTCCAAGTGAAGAAACTCTATTATGATGAGAAAACCATTATCTCAAGAACGTCTCTCGAAGATATGAAGTATGAAGTACATGCCAAATATCGGCCCGAGAAAGGTCTCAAATCGTGAACCGAGTTATGCCAAGATATGAACTTTTTGATATCCCGAGAAGCAGTTTTAAGAGATTTTGTCCTTTAGTTAACTATTGATCAAATCGTCCTACTTTGCTTTCAGCCTAAATAAACTATCGAAATAAGTCCAAAAATGCATCTTCATGATCATTCTAAGACAAAAATAAAATATAAGAGATAAACCTAGGAATAAGGGAGTTTAAGCATTTAATTAAGCCATGTGTGTAAGTGTTTGAATTGCTAACTTATAATAACAATGATCTCGTTTTTAAGCTTAGTTTGGGGAACGTGAAACTTGAGGATGATAAATCTTCGCAGCACCAAAGCCCTAATGTAAGTCCTTGATCTCTTTGCAAGTTATTTCCATCCTTTTGTTTATTTTAAAGTTTTGATTCCTCTTAGTACTTTAATTTTTATTTAGTAGTATTTGAATAAGGCCAAGGTTGATTGATTATGAGAAAAGTGTAAATTTGCTTTATCACTAAGCATTGCATGAGGGCATGGCAATGGTTAAGTGTAGGGGATTTGATAGGTGGGTAAACACCCATCCTTTTACCACTTAATTCTGGCTAAAACAAGACCAAAACACGTATTTAATATCATTTGTTTGGAATTATGCGTGGTTTTTGTGTTTATTGTGTTTTCAGAGCTAACCGGATGAATATTAAAGAAAACATGGGATTGCACGGGTTTTATCAAGGAAAAAGACTCAAGACGAAGTCTATTGTCCAAGAGATGCAAAAGATTTGAAGTCAATGGACCTATTTGAAGATTTATCGAAGAAAAGGACCAAAGATGGAAGATTTACATATGTCGAAGAAACTCAAGTCTATTAAACGAAGAAATTAAAAGACGAGTTGGATTTAATCGTCGACAAATCCCGAATCAGAATCAAAAACGTCAACTTTTCTGAAAAGACGAGAAGACAAGAAGAAAGGGATAAAGCCCACTCACCAACCAACCACTAGGACTATAAAAGGATTTTTCCTTCACAATTAGGGGGAGAGTTAGTTTATTTTTTCTTCCCCAGTTTCTTTGGTTCGTAGCTTCACCAACACCATTAGGGTGTTTGGTGATTTTTTCATTTTTCCTTCAATCTTGTAAGTTTTTGATCATTACTATTGTTAACTTTTACATTAATCTTCCAATTCCATCTTTTCATTCATCTTGTTCTTCATCATCTTTTTATTTCAAGTTCTTAAGTTTTATTTGGTTCAAGTTTGATTTTAAAAAGTTGTTGAATTTGTGTTTTTATGATTGGGATTTGATCCTTGTAGTTAGTAGAAGATTTGTGTTTAGTTTGGTAAAACCTTTTTGAGTATTTGAGCCGATTTGGATTAAAATTTGTATCCCCTGTTCTTGCGTTGCTGTAACTGTTCTTCATCCAGACTTTCCGAATAGACCATATGTATTCCCCCTTATTCGGAATATTTATTATTCCGAATAGCTTGTTTGACTTGTCCCCTATTCGGAATATTTTACATATTCCGAATAAACCCATTATTCCGAATAGCATTCCGAGTAAGCTTTATTTTTCCGAATAGGATTTTATTCCGAGTTAGACTTTTATTCCGCATAGGCCATTTCATTCCGAATAGGAGATTGTTTTCCGAATAGGATCTTTTTCCGCATAAGAAATTTATTCCGCATAGAGGATTACTTTCTGAATAGTACAATATTCCCCATAGGACATTTTATTCCGAATTGCACTTTTATTCCGCATAGAAAACATTCCGCATAGGGTCATTTATTCCGCTTAGACTACTTTTTCCGAACAACAATAATCCACCCCACCCCTACATGAATAAAAGTGCAATTCGGAATAAAATAATCCACCCCACCCCTACATGAATAACAACAACAATGTTCCCCCACCCGACCTTCAAACGATGGAGGAGCTTTGTCAACCAACCATGAATGGACGAGGAGGACCGATTGCGCCGATGCAAATCACGGCTCCAGAGTTTTCGTTGAAGCATCACATGATCCAACAAGTTCAAAACACTTGTCCATTTCGCGGATTGCCGGATGATGATGCCAACAAACACCTCGACAAATTCATTACCGTAACTCAAAGCATGAAGTTGCCCGGTGTTACTATGGATTTTCTTCGCCTTCACCTATTTCCACACACCTTATCCCACCATGCTGAAAAATGGTTTGATCGTCTTCCGAAGAATTCAATTCATACTTAGGATGGGATGACTCAACGCTTTTTGTCGCGCTACTTTCCACCATCCATGGTCACGAGCCTTCGAAATCAAATTAGTGGATTTACTCAAGAACCCGATGAATCACTTTTTGATGCTTGGGAACGATATAATGTTTTGATTGATCGATGTCCAAACCACAACATGCTCCCCGTCACCTTAATTGTTACTTTCTACAACGGTTTAACTTTTCGTGATCGTGATACGATTAATGCAGCCGCCGGTGGCACATTTATAAAAGAAGACCTGAGGAGTGTAGAGAGCTTATCAAGAACATGACTACTCATCACAAAAATTGGGATTCATCTGCATCTTCAAGGAATAACCCGAGAGTCAATGTGTCTTCTACTTCTTCAAACCCTGATATCACCGAATTGACCCGCGCAATGGTCGAAATGAGCAAGAATATGCAACTTTTGGCTACAAATCAACAACAACAAGTTAAAGCTGTAGCAACTTCTTGTGATATTTGCGGGGGTCCTCATTGATATGAGTGATTTTACTCATATCATTAGTAGCTTAAAACAATGAAATTATGCTCTAAATGTATCAAAAATGCCTTGGATATACTTGTTTCTTGTTTTCATGTGTGTAGGTACCAAGTTCGCAAAAACCGACGAAAACCGACACGAGATTGATGAAAAAGATTGAAGAAGCCAAAATCGAGCTCGACTTTATCAGATTTTATCATTTATCAAGGAAACGGGCCAAGTGGGTCCCACAATTGGGTAAATGGGCTCAAAAGCCCATTTAAGTTTCAACTTAATGATATGGAGTGTTTGTAAATTCAAAAATCCATTAAAGGCCCAAAGTGGGAATTAAACACGGTTTGAAAAGTTTTCACTATATGGGCCCAAGCCCAAGATTAAATGAAACGGATGAAAACAAATATGGGCTTAGGGTTTTGACTAGTGAATCGTTTATAAACAAAAGTAAATCATTCACACGTTTTGACACATTTACTTTTCACAAATATATATCCAATCGTTCCACTCACCCACCCATTTACTTTTGTCACTTCACACAATAAATAAACCAAAACCGACACCCACTTTCTCTCACATTTTATATACTTTTCGATACAACCAAAGTTGTATCATCTTCCCCAATCTTTTCTCCCAAAACTAGTAAATCTACACTGTTCAAAAAAACCCTAGGTAAATAAAAAGTTCTTATCACAAAGGGCTTTTGATATATTTAATTAATTCAAACCAAGGGGATTAAAACCCCCATGGTTTAAGGAAGAGAGTGTGAGGAAGAGTTGATACGTGGCTACATCTCAGTGGAGGAAACACCTCATCATTCTATTTCCACCAATCAGGGGCCAAGAAAGAAGCACAACTAGCACACGGATGCCACGTTGGCGATCCGTGTGCTATTGTGAAGCATATCATCCATCCGATTCAAGAAAGAGAAAAGAGAGATTGATCCAAAGGCTGAAAGAAAAGAAGAATATCCCTTGGAAGATGCGAATATTCGCACCAACAAGCCATTGGGGAGGCTATAAAAACCCCCAATTATCTTGTAAAATTTATCCTTTCTTTTACTTTTAATGTTACTCTGTAAAAATAGATTTAGGATAATTATTGTATTTCTTTTTAAAGCTTTGTAATATTCTGGAAAGTTAATAAAAGAATCAGTTTGTTGCATTTTAATCGTGTCTCGTTTTCCTTTACTTAACTGCTTTAATTGATTTTTACAAACTAATCTTAATTCTTGTTTCACAAGAATGATATTAATATGTTAATTATAAACTAATTAATAGTTTATAGTTAATATTTGAAGTAAGAGATTTGGATCCATATTTATCCCCACTGGATAAATATTTAATTGAAGCAGTGATGATCTTTGATGGTGCGGTTGATGGTGCGAATGGTGGTTCGAGTTTT
This sequence comes from Glebionis coronaria, assembly GCA_025667525.1. Taxonomy (NCBI): domain Eukaryota; kingdom Viridiplantae; phylum Streptophyta; class Magnoliopsida; order Asterales; family Asteraceae; genus Glebionis; species Glebionis coronaria. The sequence goes on from CM046880.1 coordinate 68,545,291, forward strand.
GGATCATAAGGTTGTTCAGCACAACCTTCGGCTCAACGGTTATCCCATAAGGTGCTCATCCTCTTTTATTTAAATGTTTATAGATTCAATTTTGTTTGAATAAATGTATGTTTTAGATGACTGAGGTTTCGTGTGTTCTTGTTATGGTTTGATTTATAAAACTGTAATAATGAATTCGATTTGCATTGGTATGTTATTTATTTGTTTAGTTTTAGATTAAGTCTTATAATGGTTATGATTGCTTCAGGTTTTTAAATTTGTATGAAGTAATATATGTGAGTTCGTGTAATCTGTGACAATATATAAGATTTGTTAATTACTAATAATAAGGTTTAACTGATCTTGTTGGTTGTTTAGATAGAATTCCTGTTGTCGTTTTTTTTGTTTGCTGCTTGTTGAATCTGAATGTTAGAGGTAATAACTGATAGACTTGCTAGCATGGTTATTTAGTCAAAGCAGGTTTGTTTAGAGCTTATTTCATTATGATTTGCGTTGATGTCGTTTATTAATCTGTTATTTAAGTTTTAATGATACTGTGTTTCGTAATTGTTTAAGCTGTCTTAGATAATTTCTGCTAGTCTGATTGAGGTAGATTTACTGATACATGTCGTTGTAGTTTGGTTTGACTGTTGATGCTTTTGTTTTAAATTTTTTTAACTGATATGCTTTCTTGAGTCTAATTTCGTTTTTAATCTTGTTGCTATTTTGTTCATACTTTCTGCTTATCAGATTCCATGGTCTGATAAGCTCAATAAAGCTGTTTCCTAACAGTAATTAAGCTAATAAGTTTACACAAGTCTTACCTAAGACACCAGTTGTTTTATCTGTCAAAAAAGAAATTAATCCAAAAATCTGTCACTTGGGGGTCTCGAACTCGAGACCTCCCCTTTACCAGACTAACGTGATAGCCATCTGGGCTACACGCCCTTTTGATTTTACTCCTTTCTATTTCATTAATATAGTGTTAACTATTTTGGCAGTATTGGTTTGTGGTTATTTTTCCTTGTCACGTTTCATTTTATACATTACTTTTAATTTTAATTAAAGTAAATTTTTAATAAAGAGTAGTTTATTAAATAAATAAATTAAATTAAATAATAAAAAAGAATGTTTTTATTTAAAAAAGTTTAATTAGTTTATTTTTAATTAAATAGATTTTAATAATTTTAGATTGATATAAAAATAGTTTTTAAATAAGTTTATTTTAAGTAATCTTTTGTAGAATTTTTAAAATAGGTGGGTTTACGATTCATGCACTTTAGGTTTATATTAAGTAGTTTAAAATTGGTAGAATTTAATTGTAGTTTAAAAACCGAAAACCAATTCAAATCGATTGTCCAAATCAAAGCAAAACGTCTCAAATTCATAAGATCTTCGTGTACAACGAACTCGACTCATTCACGTGTTTAATTGAATTCGTCATTGGTATTATTAGATAATTACTTTTTCCTAAAGGTAATTGTCTAATTTACCCTATAACGTATCTAATTATCACATATACTATCCACGACACATCAAAAATTTTGGCGCCGTTGCCGGGGATCTTGTGTACGATTTGCTTTTGTGGAGATTTGTTGATCGTGGATTTGAAGACCCTTTCCGTCCTCGGAAAGTTTTGTTATTTTTTCTATTATATAGTATGTATCATTTTTCTCGTTTTTTGTGAATAATATATTGTATTACGTAGAACAATAATTTTAAATACTTTTCAAATAAGCCTTAGTTGGGATTTCATCACCTAGCTATTGTATTCGAACCCAAAACAAAAATAAAAGGCAAAATAGATAAATACTAATAAGAAGTTTGAACTCGATTTATACAAACTATAAGGTGGGTATAAGGCGACGTGCTATAAAAGGCCGTCTAAGGAAAAAGGTTTTTAAGTGCTTTGTGTCACCTCGTTTCCCCGCTTGCTTGTGCGTATATTGAGAGGGACAACCTATTATTGGTTTGCCGACTCAAGTAGTAATAAATCTTATTTTTGTTGTTTACTTATTGAACCTCGAGACGTTTAGGTTTTCACCTATCGTTTCAAAGTTGACCGAGGGTAATTTACTTCCATAGTAGTTATCCTTATTCCTTGTTTTTTTTATCGATCATTATTGATTGAGCAATACCAAATAAAAATACCAAAAATAATCTTCTTCTTGTCTAATTTCTTTTCTTAAATCCTCTAAATTCTCGTCTTTAGCATGCAATTACGTTCTTCTCGTCTTGTGATTGATTTTGATAGGCTTGAAAATATTCCTCGTAGAAATAGAAATCGTCAACAACGAATAGTGGAACCCGAGCTTCCACCTATTGTTGTAGAGATGGCCGATAACCGAACAATGGAGGAATTGCTCCGTGCACCCACCGAAGGGTATGGGGAAGCAATCGTTGTGCCGGCTATTTTGGCGGATCATTTTGAGATTAAGACGGGTCTTTTATCGCTCATTCGTGCCGACCAATTTCGTGGCAATGAGACCGATAGCCTGCATTCTCACATTCGGAATTTTAATCGAATTACCTCGACTCTCAAGTTTAGAGATGTGCCGAATGACGTGATTAAGCTCATGCTTTTTCCGTACTCGCTCGAGGGTAATGCTAAGCTTTGGTATGAGAAAGAACCACCGGGTTCGATTTTAACTTGGGATGATTTAGTGTCAAAGTTTATGAATTATTTCTTTCCACCTTCCAAGACAACACACTTTAAGAATGAGATCACTAGATTTAAACAAAAAGTGCATGAATCGTTTGGGGTAGCTTGGGAAAGATTTAAAGATTTGTTGAGACAATGTCCACACCACGGTTTCTCGGAATTGCATCAAATGAATACTTTTTATAATGGGCTAAATATGATTGAACAAGATTCTTTAAATGCCGCCGCGGGTGGTAATCTTTTAAGAAAAACACCGAGAGACGCGTGGAGAATAATTGAGGATAAGTCTAGAGCACAATATTCACGAAACACACCGGTTGTTTCCAATGTGAATTCATCTAATCACGAGATTTCTAGATTGGACTCTAAGATTGATAGTGGATTTGCGACTTTGTTGAGTGAGATTAGGAAGAATCCTCATGGATCGATTAATATGATTGGGAATGTTTGTGTATCATGTGGTGGAGCACATCCTAATTATGCTTGTTTAAACACGAGTTTTGATCAAGCTAGTGCTTTTTCCGCGACGGGAACTTATGGCTCCAACGGTCAAGTTCCTCGTCAAAATCATGTTGCTCCACCGGGTTTTCCACCGGTTCAAAATAGGTACAACAATGGAAACAATGGGAATAATTTTAACCGTGGTAACCAAGGGAATTTCAATCAAGGAAATGGGTTTAATGCTAATCAAAACAATCAAGGTTTTCAAGGGAATAATCAAAATGATTTGTCAAGCTACATGAAATCAAATGAGGCAAATTTAAAAGCTTTTCAAAACAACATTCAAGGACAAATGGCAACTTTGAAAAATGAGTTTCAAAATACGCTAAAGGGGCAAAATAACAAGATTGAGCTTAATCAACAAAGAATGGAACAAAGATTTGAGCAAATGTTCGAGCAAGGTCAAAATCGTTTGCAACAAAATTTAGAGCAAAGTCAAAATCGTATGCAACAAAGTGTGGAACAAAATCAAAATAAATTGCTTTCTATGTTTGAGGGATTCATGTCTAAACCGTCATCTTCTTCGGGTAGCTTACCTAGTAATACCATTCCTAACCCGAGGGGAGAGCTTAAGGCTATCACCGCTTATGATAATTTAGAAAGGAAGCTTGAACTTATTGTGCCACCTAAAGAAACCTTTTGGAATGTCATCAAGGCTACTTTAAATGTGATTAGTACCTCGGATTTTATTGATCTCTTTCCTAAGAAGTATAATGATCCGGGTCACTTCTTGATACCTTGCGTTTTCGACGAGCTTGGGGAATACAAAGCTCTAGCCGATCTAGGAGCTAGTATTAACGTAATGCCCTTGTCCATTTGGAAAACTCTTGATTATTTGCGACTTATTCCCACTCGAATGATCATTGAGCTTGCTAATGGTACCACCACTCGACCGGTTGGTATAGCGGAAAATGTCATTGTTAAAGTGGGGGAGTTCGTTTACCTAGCCGATTTTGCTATCATTGATTATGAGACGAATCCTCGTGCGCCTATAATTTTAGGACGACCATTTTTGTGTACGGCCGTTGTTTTAGTTGATATGAAAGAAGGGGAGCTTAAATTGTTTCATAGGGATAAACATATGATTTTTAAACTGGAAAAAATTCCAAGATTGGTTCCTAAGATATTGGAAATTGATAAACCTAATTTTGTTGAATCATGTTGTAATGTTACCTCATCTATACTCACTCCACATGATGATGATAAGATTGAAAAACAAATTGATGATTACTTGAGTGAGCCATTCGATGCTAGTGAGTTTGTTAGTGAAAACTTTGATCCCGAGAGTGATATTGCTTTAATTGAACAATCTTTGAAAATGGACTCATTTTCACTCTCTTCTATGGATCATGTTGATGTTCCTAAGGCACCATCTTCAATTGAAGAGCCTTTGATTCCTAACTTCACACCGAGTGAGGTTAGTGACTATTCGTTGGATAAGTTCGTCGATGAACTTTTTGCTATCATTGATCCACTTCCACGGGGAAGTGAAGACGTTTCCGATCTCGAGATCGAACGTGATTCTTGTGTTTTACCTACCATTCTCGAGGAATTCGCCGATGAATTGCCTTCTAATGAGAATGATGATCTTGTATCCGAGTGTGACACACTCGATACTTTATCGGATATTTCTTGTGATGATGAGAATGACGACACTTTTGTGACTTACTCAAATCCTCTATTTGAAGCTTCATTGAACAATAATCCATTGTTTCAAGAGGATTTTGAGAGAATCATACCTCCTACATCTCACAACCTTTTTGATGATGATCTTCTTATGAAGGAGGTTGATGAGGTTTGTGATGATGATCACTCCTTTTGTGATGATGAGTATGTCGACTCGGATGGAGAAATTTACATTATTCCCAATCTCCCTCCCACTCGCGTTGATCTTAATGTGCGGGTTTATCATGTGACTCATATTGAGTACCATGACCCCTTTGTTCACGTTCCTAAGAGTGAAAAGGTCGACAAAGTCATGCAAGTTGAAACCACTAGTGTTGAGACTTTTGTACCACCATTACCATGTGCTTCATATGACTTAGGATTAGCATGGGGGGACGACACCTTGTTGTCCATTCCTTTCTCCATCGAGGACGAGGTATTCGATCCCGGAATTGTTTATTTAGGGAAATCTCAGCCTTTCACCGATGTAATAATTGAAAGATTTTTTGATCATCTTGGTGCGAGTTTACCTCGTGGAGCATGCTACATCCATTTAGTTTTTTGTGACTACCATCTCTTTTTAGAGATTAGTGTTGGAGTTTTATCCTTTCGTTTGTCATCCGACAACGAGGATGAGATCTTTGACCCCGGCATCGTGCTTTATGTTGGATTTTATCCTAATATGCCGGTTTTCACCACTTTCCCTAAGGACCAATGAATGCGGGGATCGAGTCGAGCTCATGACTCGGTTAACAAAAACGAGTACATTCTATCTTCTTTCTATTTTCTAACACCTAATAAGGCTTGATCTTTCAAGCTCGTGTTCGTGTTTTGTTGTGTTGTGATCTTAGGTATGACCCTAATATTTGAAGACTCTCGTGTTCGGTTTTTGCCGGTCCACTTGATCTTCTTTTCTTTGAATGCCAAAAAGGGGCACACTTTCTTACCCTTGATTTTTTTCGACTAACGTTTTTCTTGAGGCATAATTAATAAACGGCTAATAGATTTGCGTGCTCTTTCCATGCTAGGAATTTGCATTAGACTCTTCGTGTCTTAGCAAGGGGGTGTCACTCTTGAGCTAAGAAACATTGAGGACAATGTTTGGTTTTAGCATGGGGGAGTCAATCGATATAATCGCTTGCAATTGCTTTTGTCGTGTCCAAACGTATTGTTTTCTCATTTTTCAATAAAATTTTAAATTTTTTAGTGTTATTTTTAAGTTTTAATAAGTAAAATAAGTGCTTTTGACACGAATATAGGCTTTCAATAAAAATAGTTTTTGACTCGACTTGGTTTTTAACCTTAGCTTTTCCTTAACGTATTTGAATTAAGTTTTGCTAGGCTATTATATAGGGAGCTTTAAAACGCGAAAGTCTTAATTCATACGAGTTAAGAACAAGAACTTTTCGCAAGATCCTATATTTGATCCTAGAAAGTCGTCTATCAAGGGAACTTTAAAACGCAAATTCTAAAACTTGCAAAAGTATAAGAAGATGCAAGATCCTATAGATGACTTGAAAACCCAAAACTTTGATTTAATAGGCTAAGTATCCATTGATTTCATTTTTGGAATTTTACAATATGGAGAACAAGAAATGATAGAGCCAATTATAAGTTCGGTATTCTTTCGGGAATTTATGTGAGTTAATTATGAGCCTATTCTCCCATCGCTTGTTAATAAATTTTATTTGTAATAAATAATGTTGAACGATTTGAAAAGTTACTTAGTTTCTAGCCCAAGATCGTTTAAAATTTGCTCGGTATGGATTAGAGTTCATAGCCAAGGCATAACTTGTTGAAGCGGGATGCGAAGATTGGCGAGTCCAAAAAGGTCCTAACAAGACATGAGGGCTATGTTTTATTGCTAAAGATCTCAAGTGATGTGAAGATTCATTTATCGAAAATCAATATGAATGATCGAGACACACGACGAAAAGCAAAATACTCCCAAAAAGTCATGGAGAAGTCTATCCAAAAAGACCAAAATAAGGTATGAGGATTAATGAAGCCAAGTCCAAAAAGGAGGCGGATCGTTGTAAATCAAAATCCCAAATAAAGATTGGAGAAAAATGAAGAAGTCGTGGTCCAAGTATGAATCTCTCAAAACTTCAAGTGAAGAAATATTATGAAGAGAAGACCATTATTTCGTGAACGTCTCTCAAGGTTGGAAGTATTAAGTCACTGCCAAATATCGATCCGAGAAAGGTCTCAAATCGCGAAGCAAGTTATGCCAAGATATGAACTTTATGAAGTCCCGAGAAGCAGTTTTAAAAGATTTTGTCCTTTAGCTAACTATGGATTAAATCGTTCACTTTATTTTCAGCCTAATAAACTATCGAAATAAGTCAACAATGCATCCTCGTGATCATTCTAGACAACAATAAAATATAAGAGATACAATTAGGAATAAGGGAGTCTAAGTGATTAATTGGCCCACATGAGTTCGTGTTAGTCTACCAACTTATAATAACAATGATCTTGTTTTTGCACTTGGCATGGAAAAGTGAAAAAGTCGAGGACGATGAATCTATTTGAGTTTTATGATCCTTAAAGTTATTTCTCAAATAATGAAAGCAATACATTATGTCTTTGTATAAAAATAAAATGTCAAAAGTTGAATAATGGTGTAGTTATAGTTTTATTCTATCATTGCGTGAGGACACGGCAATTGCTTAGCAAGGGGGAGTTTGATATGAGTGATTTTACTCATATCATTAGTAGCTTAAAACAATGAAATTATGCTCTAAATGTATCAAAAATGCCTTGGATATGCTTTTTTCTTGTTTTCATGTGTGTAGGTACCAAGTTCGCAAAAACCGACGAAAACCGACACGAGATTGATGAAAAAGATTGAAGAAGCCAAAATCGAGCTCGACTTTATCGGATTTTATCATTTATCAAGGAAACGGGCCAAGTGGGTTCCACAATTGGGTAAATGGGATCAAAAGCCCATTTAAGTTTCAACTTAATGATATGGAGTGTTTGTAAATTCAAAAATCCATTAAAGGCCCAAAGTGGGAATTAAACACGGTTTGAAAAGTTTTCACTATATGGGCCCAAGCCCAAGATTAAATGAAACGGATGAAAACAAATATGGGCTTAGGGTTTTGACTAGTGAATCGTTTATAAACAAAAGTAAATCATTCACACGTTTTGACACATTTACTTTTCACAAATATATATCCAATCGTTCCACTCACTCACCCATTTACTTTTGTCACTTCACACAATAAATAAACCAAAACCGACACCCACTTTCTCTCACATTTTATATACTGTTCGATACAACCAAAGTTGTATCATCTTCCCCAATCTTTTCTCCCAAAACCAGTAAATCTACACTGTTCAAAAAAACCCTAGGTAAATAAAAAGTTCTTATCACAAAGGGCTTTTGATATATTTAATTAATTCAAACCATGGGGATTAAAACCCCCATGGTTTAAGGAAGAGAGTGTGAGGAAGAGTTGATACGTGGCTACATCTCAGTGGAGGAAACACCTCATCATTCTATTTCCACCAATCAGGGGCCAAGAAAGAAGCACAACTAGCACACGGATGCCACGTTGGCGATCCGTATGCTATTGTGAAGCATATCATCCATCCGATTGAAGAAAGAGAAAAGAGAGATTGATCCAAAGGCTGAAAGAAAAGAAGAATATCCCTTGGAAGATGCGAATATTCGCACCAACAAGCCATTGGGGAGGCTATAAAAACCCCTAATTATCTTGTAAAATTTATCCTTTCTTTTACTTTTAATGTTACTCTGTAGAAATAGATTTAGGATAATTATTGTATTTCTTTTTAAAGCTTTGTAATATTCTGGAAAGTTAATAAAAGAATCAGTTTGTTGCATTTTAATCGTGTCTCGTTTTCCTTTACTTAACTGCTTTAATTGATTTTTACAAACTAATCTTAATTCCTGTTTCACAAGAATGATATTAATATGTTAATTATAAACTAATTAATAGTTTATAGTTAATATTTGAAGTAAGAGATTTGGATCCATATTTATCCCCACTGGATAAATATTTAATTGAAGCAGTGATGATCTTTGATGGTTCGGTTGATGGTGCGAATGGTGGTTCGAGTTTCGGATCATAAGGTTGTTCAGCACAACCTTCGGCTCAACGGTTATCCCATAAGGTGCTCATCCTCTTTTATTTAAATGTTTATAGATTCAATTTTGTTTGAATAAATGTATGTTTTAGATGACTGAGGTTTCGTGTGTTCTTGTTATGGTTTGATTTATAAAACTGTAATAATGAATTCGATTTGCATTGGTATGTTATTTATTTGTTTAGTTCAGATTAAGTCTTATAATGGTTATGATTGCTTCAGGTTTTTAAATTTGTATGAAGTAATATATGTGAGTTCGTGTAATCTGTGACAATATATCAAATTTGTTAATTACTGATAATAAGGTTTAACTGATCTTGCTGGTTGTTTAGATAGAATTCCTGTTGTCGTTTTTTTTTGTTTGCTGCTTGTTGAATCTGAATGTTAGAGGTAATAACTGATAGACTTGCTAGCATGGTTATTTAGTCAAAGCAGGTTTGTTTAGAGCTTATTTCATTATGATTTGCGTTGATGTCGTTTATTAATCTGTTATTTAAGTTTTAATGATACTGTGTTTCGTAATTGTTTAAGCTGTCTTAGATAATTTCTGCTAGTCTGATTGAGGTAGATTTACTGATACATGTCGTTGTAGTTTGGTTTGACTGTTGATGCTTTTGTTTTAAATGTTTTTAACTGATATGCTTTCTTGAGTCTAATTTCGTTTTTAATCTTGTTGCTATTTTGTTCATACTTTCTGCTTATCAGATTCCATGGTCTGATAAGCTCAATAAAGTTGTTTCCTAACAGTAATTAAGCTAATAAGTTTACACAAGTCTTACCTAAGACACCAGTTGTTTTATCTGTCAAAAAAGAAATTAATCCAAAAATCTGTCACTTGGGGGTCTCGAACTCGAGACCTCCCCTTTACCAGACTAACGTGATAGCCATCTGGGCTACACGCCCTTTTGATTTTACTCTCTTCTATTTCATTAATATAGTGTTAATTATTCTGGCAGTATTGGTTTGTGGTTATTTTTCCTTGTCACGTTTCATTTTATACATTACTTTTAATTTTAATTAAAGTAAATTTTTAATAAAGAGTAGTTTATTAAATAAATAAAATAAATTAAATAATAAAAAAGAATGTTTTTATTTAAAAAAGTTTAATTAGTTTATTTTTAATTAAATAGATTTTAATAATTTTAGATTGATATAAAAATAGTTTTTAAATAAGTTTATTTTAAGTAATCTTTTGTAGAATTTTTAAAATAGGCGGGTTTACGATTCATGCACTTTAGGTTTATATTAAGTAGTTTAAAATTGGTAGAATTTAATTGTAGTTTAAAAACCGAAAACCAATTCAAATCGATTGTTCAAATCAAAGCAAAACGTCTCAAATTCATAAGATCTTCGTGTACAACGAACTCGACTCATTCACGTGTTTAATTGAATTCGTCATTGGTATTATTAGATAATTACTTTTTCCTAAAGGTAATTGTCTAATTTACCCTATAACGTATCTAATTATCACATATACTATCCACGACACATCACTCATTCATACACTGGTTGTCCTTCTACTCATGAAAATCCGGTAAACGTGTATGCGGCTTATGGTAACTATTCAACGGAAAGCTATCAAGCTCGACCTCAAGGTGATCGTAACTTGCTAAGTTACCGTTCTAACAACTTTCTTTCACCCGTTTTTTCTCCTCAAAACCACAACCCCAACAACTACAATAGAAGCAATCCAAACCCATCTCGAGCTTCTACTCCTTATCACCCACCCGCTCAACAAGCACCACCCATTAATCATGATGTTGAAGCTTTCATGAAGACCCAAGGAGAGCAAATCAAGAATCTGCAAAGCCAAATCATCAACTTGAAAGGAGATATCACTAAGCAAGGGATGATATTAGAACCGAGCTTCGACATGATATGCAAACCTCCTTCAGCAATCAAACCAATGATTTGAAGAATATGATGGCTAGTTTCTTTCCAAGTACTCAACCCTCTACTTCGGGCTCTCTTCCTTCAAATACCGTCACCAACCCAAGAGCGAATGTGAGTGCTATTACTACACGCAGTGGAGCAACCTTAGTAGGACCATCTATCCCTCCCCCAGTTACTCCATCTACACCTCTTCCACCACCATTTATCCCTCCTACTCCCACGCCTAGTATTAGTTCTCCATTACCGTATCCACCTATTACTGAAGAAGTACCCAAGAAAAACCCTTCACCAACCCCACCTTCCACCTATAAACCCAACATCCCATATCCTTCTCGCTTAGACAAAGGCAGATTGGTCACCAAGGATGACATTCAAGTGTCAAACTTTTTGAAGAAGATTTCGGGACTAACCATCACCTTTAGCCTTGTTGAAGCTCTTGCCCAAATGCCGACATTCGTTAAGATCTTTACGAACTTGCTTAATAATAAGTAGAAAATGGCCGAGTTTGTTAACACTCAATTGAATAAAAATTGTTCTGCAATCCTTCTTAAAGAACTTCCAGAGAAACTTGGAGATCCCGGTCGTTTTGTGCTACCATGTACTTTTAACCAAACCGAAGAATTTACTGCCTTAGCCGATCTCGGGGCAAGTATAAATCTGATGCCTTTAAGTGTTTGGAAAAAGTTATCATTACCCGACCTTACACCAACAAAGATGACTCTTGAGCTAGCAAATCGCACTCTCGCTTACCCCGTTGGTATTGCCGAAGATGTGTTTGTTAAAGTTGGCACCTTCACTTTTCCGGTCGACTTTGTTGTTGTTGATTATGAAATGGACCCTCGTATTCTGTTAATACTTGGTCGGCCATTCTTGAGAACCGGAAAAGCTTTAGTCGATGTTGCCAAAGGTGAGCTAATCTTAAGGGTGGGGAATGATGCACAAGTGTTTAAAATGGGGAAGATCACAACCAAACTCAATGGAAGAGAATCAGCGAATATGATTAATGTGCTTGATGATTTTTCGTCTACAACAATCCTCTTTTCGATTCTTGCTATGATAATCCACTGTTCCAAGATGATGTGGATGATTCTCTCTCCAATTTAGATCCCCCACCAATTCATGAGTCTCCACCAATTTATGATGACTATGATGATGATTCTAGTTCTGACATGGATGATTTTGATGATTTTTCTTCTGAGTATAAAGACATGCCAACTTATGATGACTTTGAGGATGTCGATACTCTTTCGAGTGATTCTTCACATGATGACCTTGTTCCTACTTTTGATGAAGATCCTCCACCAACAATGCTTGATCCTACTTTGGATGACTACTCATTTGAGGAAGATTTTGCTACTTTTCTCAACACTTACTTCCCAAATGAGAATAATTCTCCTCCTTTGGACTTTGATGATGCTCTTTATCCTCCTATGGATATGAAGAAACCCATTTCAAAGGAGAAGAAGCCGGCAGACACCGATATCTGTACCACCTATGTCTTGACACCTCTCTATCCACCTTCTAAGGATGAGATTTTGCGACTTATGAGCGGATCTTCTTCAAGGTCTACTGAGCCTGAGTGTTATTTTCCCCTAAAGGAAATGGTGTTCGATCCCGATATTGCAATTTCTAAGCCATCTCAGTATCCATCTGATGAAATAAAAGGAAAGATTTTTTGAACTTTTGGAGATGTGCTTGCACCTCATCACCCTTGCTACCACCGTGCTCAACAACTGCTTAAGGGAACCTTGCCTACTCTTCTTTGGCTTGCCTTGTTCGCCTTAAGCTTGTGCCACTTGATGGATGAAAACCATGTATTTGATCCCGGTGGATATGTTTCAAGCTTCTTCCTATGCTAATCAAGGTCGAGTCAGGCTCACGACTCGGTGAACAAAAACAAGCGCTTCTCTGGAGGCAACTCGCAGTATCTATCTTTTATTCCGTTTTTATAATAAGTGTAGGGGGGACCCTAGTATGTATTTGTTGTTTTCTTTCTTATCATGTGCAGGGATTCGAGCTTTCAAAGATCCATTCTTGATGAATTTTGATGAACCGTGATCCGTGTACCCGTCTTCCCGGTTCGATCCTAAACTCTTTTGATTCTCTATTTTATATTCTTTAATATTAAAATAGGAATCCCTTTAGTTATCTCTTCCTTAGCAAGATTTAAACAACGTGCACAATGTCCTAAGTGTAGGGGAGTTTACTCCCACATGCTTAAACATTGCGGACAATGTTTATGTTAAGTGTAGGGGGACTTCTATCGAAGTTAAGTGGGCTTTTCCTTGTATTTTTCCTCATTTTAACCGGAAAATTGATTTTTTGACTTTTTTCAAAATTTTTGATCTATTTTGGCCTAGTTGTATTTACCTTTGTTATAGTTATTTTCTTTCTTTATTAGAATAAATTTTAATAAAGTGGTTTTAATTTTTAAACGTTGTGAATCTTTTGACTCAACCCGAGTTTACTTATCTAAGTTTACTCTAGCTAGTATCCTTAACGTGTTTAAGTCAAGTTTTGCTAGGCTTTTATTTAGGGAACTTTAAAACGCGAAAGTCTTAACTTTTACGGGTTAAGAACAAGAACTTTTCGCAAGTTCCTATAATTGATCCTAGAAAGTCTTTTATCAAGGTAACTTTAAAATGCGGATTCTAAAACTTGAAAAAGTCTAAGAAGTTGCAAGATCCTATAGATGACTTGAAAACCCAAAACTTTGATTTAATAGGCTAAGCATCCACGAGTCTCATTCCTTGAGATTTTAAATTGTGGAGAACGAGAGATGATAGAGACAATTATAAGTTTGGTATTCTTTCATGAATTTATGTGAGTTAATTATAAGCTTTTTCTCCCATCGCTTGCTAATAAATTTAATTGCAATAAATAAGGTTGTATGATTTGAAAAGTTACTTAGCTTCTAGCCCAAGATCATCTAAAAGTTGCTCGGTATTAATTAGAGTTCATAGCCAAGGCATAAATTATTAAAGCGGGATGCGAATATTGGCGAGTCTGAAAAGGCCCTAACAAGGCATGAGGGCTACATTTTGTTGATAAAGATCCAAAGTGATGTGAAGAATCATTAATCAAAAATCAATATGAAGGATCGAGACACACGACGAAAAGCAAATACTCCCATAAAGATCATGAAGAAGTCTATCCAAAAAGGCCCTAACAAGGTATGATGATAAATAGATCCAAGTCCTAAAAGGAGGCGGATCGTTGTATATCAAAATCCCAAATAAAGATTGGAGAAAAATGAAGAAGTCGTGGTCCAAGTGAAGAATCTCTTAAAACTTCAAGTGAAGAAATTCCTTTTATGAAGAGAAGACCATAATTTCAAGAACGTCTCTCTAGATCCGAAGTATGAAGTCGATGCCAAATATCGGTCCGAGAAAGGTCCCAAATCGTGAAACGAGTTATGCCAAGATATGAACTTTATGAGGTCCCGAGAAGTAGTTTCAAAAGATTTTGTCCTTTCGCTAACTATTGATTAAATCGTCCTACTTTATTTTCAGCCTAAATAACTATCGAAATAAGTCACAATGCATCCTCGTGATCATTCAAGACAACAATAAAATATAAGAGATACACCTAGGAATAAGGGATTCTAAGTGAATAATTGGGCCACATGAATTCGTGATAGTTTGCTAACTTATATTAACAATGATCTCGTTTTTAAGCGTGGTATGGGAACTTGAAACTTGAGGATGATAATCATTCATGACATTCCAAAACCCTAAGGTAAGTTTTTGATCTTTTTACTTGTTTTCTTCCTTTAAATAATTTGTCTCTTTAATAAAGACCAATGTGGATTGATTGTGATGGAAAATTTAAATCTTTCTTTGTAATTAATACATTGCATGAGGACATTGCAATGGTCAAGTGTAGGGGATTTAATAAGTGTGAAAACACTTATCCTTTTACCACTTAATTATAATAATAACCAAGCCAAAACATGTATTTTATGTCGTAAATGTCGGAATTATGTGTGGTTTGTGTTTTTGTTATGATTTAGGACCAAAATGTGAAAAGGGAAGAAAACACGGGCTTTCACGGGCTTTTATCGAAGAAAAAGACAAAAGACGAAGTCAAAAGATCAAGAGTGCAAAAAGAACAGAAGTCCAAGGCCCATTCTGAAGATTTAAAAAAGAAAAAGTCTAAAGACGGAAGTTTAATAAAGCCAAAGAACTCAAGTCTAATTAATGAAGGAATTACAAGACGAGTTTAATTAATCCCGAGACAAAGTCGAAAAAAGTTGAAGAATTTAGAAGACGAAAAGACGAGAAAGAAAGAAAGAAGGAAGCTTCCAACACATGCTTACCCCCTAATCTCCTATAAATACCTCCTAATATCACATTAGGAGGTGTTGGCTATTTTGACAAACTAGTCTTCCACCATTTTCATTACTTGCACCTTTAATTTCTTGTCATTTTACTTAATTGTTCTTTAATTTATTGCCTTTAATTCCAAGTAAGTTCTTTAATTTTGTTGTTGAATCTTATTTTTAATCAAGCTTTTCATTATCATTCTTATTCTACTTTTCTTGTCTTTGATTTATTTCAATTCGGATAAAGCATTATATTTGCTTAATCTTATTGTTTATTTGATAAAAAAGTTTACCTTTTTATTCCTTTCTAGGCTTTTATACGATTTAAGCTTTAAGCTTGACATACTTATTGGCTTATTTTGTATTTAGCTCATTAGTTTTAAAGTTTTCTTTAAAGTTTTATCTTTTTAAAGTCTATTTTATAAGGTTTTCGTATTTTGTGTCTTGAAAGTCTTTAAATTTTTGCTTATTTTGTTCGTCTTATTATAGTTTGATAATGTTTGGATTTGTGCTTATTAAAGTTAGCTTATTTAGTTTTGCTTATTGCGAATTTCACTCTATCGGAAAGGAAACTATTGGATTCCGACAACTTGCACTTATTCCGATCGTGACAATCGGAATAGGGGTTTGAGATTCCGACAGCCTATTGAAATCAGTATTCAGATAGTTTTCCCCTTATTCCGATCTTGATTGCGATCGCTCGTTGCGATCGTATATTGCGACGGGGCTTAAGGCTGTATTGCGACGGAATGCTACCCAATTTTGACAGCTATATTCCGACAGCTTGCACATTCAGATAGGATATTCCGATAGATTTGATTTTACTTATTCCGATAGATTCATTTTAATATATTCCGATAGACTCATTCTGACGAAGCATTCCGATATCCAAGGTTTGTTATTCAGACAGATTTGTGTTTCAGACATTCCGATAGGAGTGATTCCGATCACATTCCGACGGATACACTTTCCGATAGGTATTCCGATAAGGTGTTGGTGTCCTACATTCCGACATGATTAATCTTGGTACACTCCGATGGGATTCCGATGGGAATGTATTCCGACGGTAGGTTGAGTTCTATCATTTTGCCTTAGTTTAAGTTTTCAAGTTTGCATTTTTATTACATTGTCAATTTTACTTTTCGTCGAGCTTTAATTTTACGTCATTTAATTCTCGTCATTTACTTTTAAAAGTTTTTAATATTGCACCATTTACGTTTTAATTAGTTTTAGTTTTAATTACCCGTCATTTACTTTAAAGTCTTGTAATTTTATTTTACTACAACGACCAATCTATTTGTTTTCCACCAAAAGACGACTGAGTCGCACGTTAACCAATAGTCAATTCGAAAAGTCTGGTTCAACGAAATTTTTATACTTGGAAACATCAGTTAGAATGCATAACTACCACTTGGATCGTAGCCCTTCAATATGTGCGTTTAAGGTAGATATTCAAAAATCCTATGACACGGTGGATTGGAGCTTCCTTATTACAATATTGTCCAGTTTTGGGTTTCACGCCCGTCTTATTAAGTGCATAATGGAGTGTGTGTCTACTGCTTCCTCCTCTATTAGTATAAATGGTTCTCTACATGGTTTATTTCATGGTAAACGTGGGCTTCGTCAAGGGGATCCTCTATCCCTATACTTGTTTACGCTTGTCATGGAAGTTTTGACGTTAATGATTACACGGAAGGTTCTGGATTTGGATTCTTTTGCTTATCACCCTTATTGTTCGCAATTGGAGATGGTAAATCTATGCTTTGTGGATGATCTGTTTATATTCACCCATGTTGATGTGACATCGGTTAATGTGATTATTGAAGCATTGGATGAATTTAAAATGGCTTCAGGCCTTGTTCCTAGCTTGCTGAAAAGTACTGCATACTTCTGTAATGTATTAAACCATGTTAAGCTGTCTATTCTTCAAGTTTTACCATTTGCGGAAGGACGGCTGCCGGTCAAGTATTTGGGTGTCCCATTGATTTCATCTCGACTGATTTATCGTGAATGCAAGGAGCTTATTCAGAAAGTTGAGAACAAAATTGATGACTGGAAGAACAAAGCTCTGTCTAAAGCTGGTCGTCTTCAACTTATTGAATCTGTTCTCAACTCCCTTCATGTGTTATGGGTGTCCGTGTTCATTCCACCGGCCCGAGTAATGCTTGATGATGTGTCGTTGATAGTATATGTGATAATTTGATATTACGTTATAGGGTAAATTAGAAAATTACCTTTAGGAAAAAGTAATAGACTAATATTACCAATGACGAATTCAATTAAACACGTGGGTGAATCGAGTTCGTTGTACACGAAGATCGAGTGAATTTGAGACGTTTTGCTTTGATTAGGACAATCGATTTGAATGGTTTTTGGTTTTTAAACTACAATTAAAATCTACCAATTTTAAGCTATTTTAAATCCTAAAAGTGCATGAATCGTAAACCCCGCTATATTTAAAATCTACAAACAATTAATTATTTAAAAATTAAAACTATTTAAAATTTAATCTATTTAAAAATCTATAAAATAAATCTATTTAATAACTTTTAATCTATTTAAAAATCTAATTAAACTATTTAAAACTAATTTACTTTATTACAAATTACTTTAAAACAAATCTATTTAAAAACTATTTTTATTTAAATCTAATGTTATAAAAATCTAATTAATTAAAATTAAACTAATTAAACTATTTAAATTTAATAAAAATATTTTTTTTTATTTTTTTTATTTATAATATTATATTTATTATTTATTTTATTTAAACTAAGATTTATTTTAAAAGTGTAATTCTATTAGTTTAAACAAAAGAAAATAAAGATATACTTAAATAAAAAGGACAGCCAGACGAAGAAATACTATATTAGTCAACTTACTGGAAGTAAAATCAAAAAGGCATGTAGCCTAGATGACTATCACGCATGTCTGTGAAGCAGTGGGTCTCGAGTTCGAATCCCAAATGTGACAAATTTTTGGTTAATATTTTTTTTACAGTTAGAACAAAAGGGTCACAGGAGGTGACTCATTGGTAAGCTTATTTAAAAGATACTGATAGGAATCAGTATATGAAATTTAACAGATAAATTTAATCTATTAAATCTAATCACAGAAATTAAATCATGACCAAGATATCAGCAATCAAGAAGCTAACTAAACACTCAATATTATCAGCAAATCAAAAATGAGAATCCAAGATGAAGCTAATGAATCAAATAAGCACAACCAAACTATGAATCAGATTTCGTTTCAACAAACCATTGAGCTAGCTTTAAAAAAACAAAGACATCAAGTATAAACGCAGATTCAATCTAGCAGCCTACAAGTGTTTAACATATGCAGATCCTAAAACTAAGAAGCTATAACACGCAACCGATCCTAAACAATCTATACCAACTCGGGCAGATTCAAAATTCTAAGATCTAATAACTTATTAAAACATTCAGCAACATATTGGAACTTGATTATCAGAAAAACCAATTCTCACAAACGAAGCAGTTTAAACATTCCAAATGAGTTGCAGTTCTATCTATAACAGCATACTTAATCCACCAGATTCAAACATTTATCCTAAAAACTTGAAAAGAACTCATATATCAGATTCATTTTCCGGATACTAAACTTACTAGATTCATTAAAAATCAGCAACTCAAATTTATCAAGCAGATACTGAAACGTAAAAACCTCTCAAGTCACTAAATCATATTATCATATAAACAGAAACTAATCTATTAAACATGTAAACTAAAAGAGATTAGCACCTTTTTGAAGTATTCCTTTGAGACGTAGGATTGCGCTGAGCAACCTATGAACAAAAACGACACCTTAATCCACCATTACCCGTCATGAGCAGCCATCATCTCGAACCATAAACATCTCCGGTTTGCTTTTCACTTATCCAGTGGGGATAAGTAACTTAAATCCTTTTTCACTTTTAATATTAAAATATAAGCTATTAATTAGCTTATTCTTAACATCTCAAACGTTACCCTTGTGAAACAGTTAATAGATTTAACTCGTAAATCAATTTAAGCAGTAAAAGAACAAGACACGAATTAAATTAAATCAACTGATCTTTCATTAATTTTCAAGAAATAATACAAAGCTAGATAAAAAGGAAATACAAGATTTAATCCCTACAACTATTTCTACATAGTAACTTTTAAAAATAAAGAAAGGATAAAATTACAAGATTTAGGGTGGCTTTTTATAGCCATCTCAGGCTGTTGATGAACGAATATCCGCATCTATTTTGGAATATCCCTTTTCAATTTCAGCCCTTGATCTTTATTCTCTCTCTCTTTGATTGATCGGATGGTGGATATAACACTACTAGCACACGTATTGTCAACGTGGCATCCGTGTGTGCTAGTTGTGTTTCTTCTAAGCTTCCTGATTGGTTGATTTGGAAGATTGAGGTGTCAAAGCCAATGATCCGCTGCCACGTATCCTCTTGATTCCTCTTATTCTCTTCCTATAAATTGGAGCTTTTATTACCCTTTGTGTGAATTAATCGTGTGGTATAAAAGCCCCAAATTAATTTAGACATTTACTGGTTTAGGGTTGGGTGAATAGTAATTTGGGTGCCTGGTTTTTTCGGAAGAATGGGTGAAGAAGGGATTCACATAGAAACTATCGAAATAATATTTAATGTGTGAAAGTGGGAAAATGGGTGAGGATATAAACAAAGATGTGGAACGGTTTTAATATATTATTTGTGGTGAGTGGGACGTTTGGATGTGGGGGATAAAACAAATGAGTAAAGAACGTGTGAAATGAAGTAATGGGGTAACGTTTATTAAAGGCAAGTAAATGGGTAATGAGTTAATGCGTTTTTTAAACGTTTTACTGGAAACCCTAAGGCCCAAACAATCGTCTATATGTTTATTCGTTTGAAGACATTGGGCTTTAGGCCCAATTTATATTTCTTTCCATCCGTTTATCAAACAAATGGGCCTTTTGCCATCAAAGGTGATTACAAATCCTTTAAATGGGCTTTTAAGCCCATTTCCAAAATGTGGGTCCCACTTAGCCCGTTTTCTTGACAAATGATTAAATCCTCTAAAGTCGAGCTTGATTTTGGCTTCATTGATCTTTTTCTTCAAACTCGTGTCGATATTTGCCGGTTTTCGCGAACTTGGTACCTATACACATTCAAACAAGAAACAAGCATATACAAGGCATTTTTGATACATTAATAGCATTATTTCAATGTTTTAAGATACAAATGATATGAGTAATTACACTCATATCAAATTCCCCCTTGCTAAGCAATTGCCGTGTCCTCACGCAATGATAGAATAAAACACTAACTACACCATTATTCAACTTTTTAAACTTTATTTTGCAATGACATAATGTATTGCTTTCATTATTTGAAAAATAACTTTAAGGATCATAAAACTCAAATAGATTCATCGTCCCCGACTTTTCACTTTTCCATGCCAAGTGCAAAAACAAGATCATTGTTATTATAAGTTAGCAAACTAACACGAACTCATGTGGGCCAATTATTCACTTAGACTCCCTTATTCCTAGGTGTATCTCTTATATTTTATTGTTGTCTTGAATGATCACGAGGATGCATTGTTGACTTATTTCGATAATTTATTAGGCCAAAAATAAAGTGAACGATTTAATCAATAGTTAGCTAAAGGACAAAATCTTTTAAAACTGCTTCTCGGGACCTCATAAAGTTCATATCTTGACATAACTTGCTTCGCGATTTGAGACCTTTCTCAAACCGATATTTGGCAGCGACTTCATACTTCAAACCTTGAGAGACGTTCATGAAATAATGGTCTTCTCTTCATATAGGAATTTCTTCACTTGAAGTTTTGAGAGATTCATACTTGGACCACGACTTCTTCATTTTTCTCCAATCTTTATTTGGGATTTTGATATACAACGATCCGCCTCCTTTTTGGACTTGGCTTCATTTATCCTCATACCTTGTTATGGTCTTTTTGGATAGACTTCTCCATGACTTTTGGGGAGTATTTGCTTTTCGTCGTGTGTCTCGATCCTTCATATTGATTTTTGATAAATGATTCTTCACATCACTTGAGATCTTTAGCAATAAAATATAGCCCTCATGTCTTGTTAGGACCTTTTTGGACTTGCCAATCTTCGCATCCCGCTTCAATAAGTTATGCCTTGGCTATGAACTCCAATCCATACCGAGCAACTTTTAAACGATCTTGGGCTAGAAGCTAAGTAACTTTTCAAATCGTTCAACCTTATTTATTGCAGATAAATTTATTAGCAAGCGATGGGAGAATAGGCTTATAATTAACTCACATAAATTCCCGAAAGAATACCAAACTTATAATTGGCTCTATCATCTCTTGTTCTCCATATTTTAAAATATCAAAAATGTGAAATCAATGGATACTTAGCCTATTAAATCAAAGTTTTGGGTTTTCAAGTCATCTATAGGATCTTGTATCTTCTTATACTTTTGCAAGTTTTAGAATTTGCGTTTTAAAGTTCCCTTGATAGACGACTTTCTAGGATCAATTATAGGATCTTGCGAAAAGTCCTTGTTCTTAACTCGTATGAATTAAGACCTTCGCGTTTTAAAGCTCCCTATATAATAGCCTAGCAAAACTTAATTCAAATACGTTAAGGAAAAGCTAAGGTTAAAAACCGAGTCAGTCAAAAACTATTCTTATTTTTACCAACGGAAAGCCTACATACGTGTCAAAAGCACTTATTTTATTTATTAAAACTTAAAAATAACACTAAAAATTTAAAATTTTATTGAAAAATGAGAAAAACAACACGTTTGGACACGACAAGAGCAATTGCAAGCGATTATGTCGATTGTCTCCCCCATGCTAAAACCAAACATTGTCCTCAATATTTCTTAGCTCAAGAGTAACACCCCTTGCTAAAATACGAAGAGTCTAATGCAAATTCCTAGCATGGAAAGAGCACGCAAATCTATAAGCCGTTTATTAATTATGCCTCAAGATAAAACGTTAGTCGATAAAAATCAAGGGATAAAGAGTGTGCCCCTTTTTGGCATTCATCAAGTGGACCGGCAAAAACCGAACACGAGAGTCTTCAAATATTAGGGTCATACCTAAGATCACAACACAACAAATCACGAGCACGAGCTTGAAAGATCAAGCCTTATTAGGTGTTAGAAAATAGAAAGAAGATAGAATGTATGGGACTCCCCCACAAGGCACCTCGTTTTTGTTAACCGAGTCATGAGCTCGACTCGATCCCCGCATTCATTGGTCCTTAGGGAAAGTGGTGAAAACCGGCATATTGGAGTAAAAACCAACATAAAGCATGATGCCAGGGTCAAAGATTACATCCTCGTTGTCGGATGACAAACGAAAGGATAAAACTCTAACACGAATCTCTAAAAAGAGATGGAAGTCACAAACAATAGTATGGATGTAGCATGCTCCCCGAGATAAACTCGCACCAAAATGATAGAAAAGTCTTTCAATTATTGCATCGGTGAAAGGCCGAGATTTCCCTAAATCAACGATTCCGGGGTCGAATACCTCGTCCTCGGTGGAGAAAGGAATAGACAACAAGGTGTCGTCCCCCCATGCTAATCCTAAATCATATGAAGCACATAATAATGGTGGTACAAAAGTCTCAACCATAGTGGAATGAACATTCATTGCTTTAACGACCATTTCACCCTTAGAAATGTGAACAATTGGGTCATGGTACTCAATATGAGACACATGAAAAACCCGCACATTAAGGTCAAAGTGGGTGGGAGGAGGACATGGGACGAAATCATCATCAAGTAAATTCTCTAAAAAGAGAGAGTCCCCCTCCGGGTCGATTTCATCAAAACCCGGTGGTATCGAATCATTAGAAGCAAGAAAAGTGTCAATCTCCTCCATAAACGGATCACTATCCTCAACGGGAATAGGAGATGGAGAGGAAGACTTTCTAATAGGCTTGGAATTCAAAGCCTCGATCCTAGAGATGAGAAGATAGACGTTGGATAACTTCACACGAAGAATCACGTCTTCTATATCTAAATGAGTAAGTTCATCGGTGAACTTCTCAAGGATCGGAATAGTCAAATCAACCTCATTTCCCGGCGGAAATGGGTCTAAAGGAGCAAGTTCAAAAGTGAATCTCTCAAAAATCGGATCACTATCATCCTCATTTCCCGGTGGGAATGGGTGAAGAAGAGTAGGTTCATCGGTGAACCCCTAAAAATCCGAGTCTTGAGTATCATCTTTATAAGAAAGTTCATCGGAGAACTCCTCATTAGAAAATTCACTAGAAGTAGAATCATTCTCGAAATCTTCATTTCCATCACAATTTTCATCATTAGAATTGGAGAAAACATCAAAGTGAATGGAAGAAGGAGAGTCATCACAATGTGGCAAATCACACATCTCATTGGAAATACCGTCAAATTCTCTTGGGTTTTGGACAAGTATAGTGCTAATATGCTCGTCCCCCTTGCTTAGATAATTTCCGGGTTCCACGGTGGAAGAATCATGAATAGGAGTGGTGATGTCATAAGAGATTTCCTCATCATCTAGGATGGGAGAATCCTCGGGCTCAATAGCCGGTAAGATACGAAAAGGAAGTAGACGAAGGATGTAGAGCAATAAGATCTCTCAAAGAAATATCACTATCCTCGTCATCATCCAAAAGAAGAGAACGCTCGATTTCACGATTAGCAAGATATTTTTCTTCCTCTTAAATCTTTTCTTTCTTTCGAATTTCAATGCTTAATCCATTATAATCTTGCGGAAGTTGTCTAATCTTAAGTTCACAATCTCTTTTAAATCCCTCGTCAATTATTTCTCCATGAAATCGTCGACTTCCTAATTCATTTGTAATGTCATTAATCTCTTGATTGATTTGTCTCTTTTCAAGCAACAAATCTTCAATGCTCTTTTCAACAACTTCAACATTTCTTTGATTCATTGTTTCAAATCGTTCAATATCGAAAGAATATTGTGGAGATTGGTCAAAACCGGAAGGAATCGAATTATAGCAAGGATTAGGCTCATAAAAATTTTGATCTCTCGGTTGACAACAAAAACTCTCGTGAGGACCTCCACAATACTCACAACAAAGATATTGTTGTGATAAACTCGGTAAATCTTGTGGATAACAATTATCATTAAAGTTTTGATTGTAGCTCGGTTCTTGCTCGTAATTAAGCGAGAATCGATGCGAACAATCTTCACCAAAATGAGAATTATCTCCACAAAATTCACACGAGGGTGTCTCGTATGTAGGGTGTGGAGGTGGATTGAAATCGAGAGAATTATTCGAAAAATTCGAATTTCCATATAAAGTAATATCATCACAACAAGGACAAAATCCAACACGTATATCGTTTCGTAAGTCATTTCCACAACGCTCACACGTGCACCACCGACATGGTGAAAAACCATATAACGGTTCTCCACACCCTTCACAATCGACGAAGGAATCCATAGAAGAATTAAAATTTAGAGGGTGAGGAGAAAAAGAATTAAACATGATAGAGGATTAAGAAGATTATTTTTGGTATTTTATTTGGTATTGCTCAATCAATAATGATCGATAAAAAAAGGAATAAGGATAACTACTATGGAAGTAAATTACCCTCGGTCGACTTTGAAACGATAGGTGAAAACCTAAACGTCTCGAGGTTCAATAAGTAAACAACAAAAATAAGATTTATTACTACTTGAGTCGGCAAACCAGTAATAGGTTGTCCCTCTCAATATACGCACAAGCAAGCGGGGAAACGAGGTGGAACAAAGCACTTAAAAACCTTTTTCCTTAGACGGCCTTTTATAGCACGTCGCCTTATACCCACCTTATAGTTTGTATAAATCGAGTTCAAACTTCTTATTAGTATTTATCTATTTTGCCGTTTATTTTTGTTTTAGATTCGACTACAATAGCTAGGTGATGAAATCCCAACTAAGGCCTTATTTGAAAAGTATGTAAAATTATTGTTCTACGTAATACAATATATTATTCACAAAAAACGAGAAAAACGATACATACTATATAATAAAAAAATAACAAACTTTTCGAGGACGGAAAGGGTCTTCAAATCAACGATCAACAAATCTCCACAAAAGCGAATCGTACACAAGATCCCCGGCAGCGGCGCCAAAATTTTTTATATGTCGTTGATAGTATATGTGATAATTTGATATTACGTTATAGGGTAAATTAGAAAATTACCTTTAGGAAAAAGTAATAGACTAATATTACCAATGACGAATTCAATTAAACACGTGGGTGAATCGAGTTCGTTGTACACCAAGATCGAGTGAATTTGAGACGTTTTGCTTTGATTAGGACAATCGATTTGAATGGTTTTCGGTTTTTAAACTACAATTAAAATCTACCAATTTTAAGCTATTTTAAATCCTAAAAGTGCATGAATCGTAAACCCCGCTATATTTAAAATCTACAAACAATTAATTATTTAAAAATTAAAACTATTTAAAATTTAATCTATTTAAAAATCTATTTAATAACTTTTAATCTATTTAAAAATCTAATTAAACTATTTAAAACTAATTTACTTTATTACAAATTACTTTAAAACAAATCTATTTTAAAACTATATTTATTTAAATATAATGTTATAAAAATCTAATTAATTAAAATTAAACTAATTAAATTATTTAAATTTAATAAAAATATTTTTTTTTATTTTATTTTTTTATTTATAGTATTATATTTATTATTTATTTTATTTAAACTAAGATTTATTTTAAAAGTGTAATTCTATTTGTTTAAACAAAAGAAAATAAAGATATACTTAAATAAAAAGGACAGCCAGACGAAGAAATACTATATTAGTCAACTTACTAGAAGTAAAATCAAAAAGGCATGTAGCCTAGATGGCTATCACGCATGTCTGTGAAGCAGTGGGTCTCGAGTTCGAATCCCAAATGTGACAAATTTTTGGTTAATATTTTTTTTACAGTTAGAACAAAAGGGTCACAGGAGGTGACTCATTGGTAAGCTTATTTAAAAGATACTGATAGGAATCAGTATATGAAATTTAACAGATAAATTTAATCTATTAAATCTAATCATAAAAATTAAATCATGACCAAGATATCAACAATCAATAAGCTAACTAAACACTCAATATTATCAGCAAATCAAAAATGAGAATCCAAGATGAAGCTAATGAATCAAATTAGCACAACCAAACTATGAATCAGATTTCATTGCAACAAACCATTGAGCTAGCTTTTAAAAAAACAAAGACATCAAGTATAAACGCAGATTCAATCTAGCAGCCTACAAGTGTTTAACATATGCAGATCCTAAAACTAAGAAGCTATAACACGCAGCCGATCCTAAACAATCTATACCAACTCAGGCAGATTCAACATTCTAAGATCTAATAACTTATTAAAACATTCAGCAACATATTGGAACTTGATTATCAGAAAAACCAATTCTCACAAACGAAGCAGTTTAAACATTCCAAATGATTTGCAGTTCTATCTATAACAGCATACTTAATCCACCAGATTCAAACATTTATCCTAAAAACTTGAAAAGAACTCATATATCAGATTCATTTTCCGGATACTAAACTTACTAGATTCATTAAAAATCAGCAACTCAAATTTATCTAGCAGATACTGAAACGTAAAAACCACTCAAGTTACTAAATCATATTATCATATAAACTGAAACTAATCTATTAAACATGTAAACTAAAAGAGATTAGCACCTTTTTGAAGTATTCCTTTGAGACGTAGGATTGCGCTGAGCAACCTATGAACCAAAACGACACCTTAATCCACCATTACCCGTCATGAGCAACCATCATCTCGAACCATAAACATCTCCGGTTTGCTTTTCACTTATCCAGTGGGGATAAGTAACTTAAATCCTTTTTCACTTTTAATATTAAAATATAAGCTATTAATTAGCTTATTCTTAACATCTCAAACGTTACCCTTGTGAAACAGTTAATAGATTTAACTCGTAAATCAATTTAAGCAGTAAAAGAACAAGACACGAATTAAATTAAATCAACTGATCTTTCATTAATTTTCAGGAAATAATACAAAGCTAGATAAAAAGGAAATACAAGATTTAATCCCTACAACTATTTCTACAGAGTAACTTTTAAAAATAAAGAAAGGATAAAATTACAAGATTTACGGTGGGTTTTTATAGCCATCCCAGGCTGTTGATGAACGAATATCCGCATCTATTTTGGAATATCCCTTTTCAATTTCAGCCCTTGATCTTTATTCTCTCTCTCTCTTTGATTGATCGGATGGTGGATATAACACTACTAGCACACGGATTGCCAACGTGGCATCCGTGTGTGCTAGTTGTGTTTCTTCTAAGCTTCCTGATTGGTTGATTTGGAAGATTGAGGTGTCAAAGCCAATGATCCACTACCACGTATCCTCTTGATTCCTCTTATTCTCTTCCTATAAATTAGGGCTTTTATTACCCTTTGTGTGAATTAATCGTGTGGTATAAAAGCCCCAAATTAATTTAGACATTTACTGGTTTAGGGTTGGGTGAATAGTAATTTGGGTGCCTGGTTTATTTTTGGGGAAGAAAGGGTGAAGAAGGGATTCACATAGAAACTATCGAAATAATATTTAATGTGTGAAAGTGGAAAAATGGGTAAGGATATAAACAAAGATGTGGAACGGTTTTAATATATTATTTGTGGTGAGTGGGACGTTTGGATGTGGGGGATAAAACAAACGAGTAAAAAACGTGTGAAATGAAGTAATGGGGTAACGTTTATTAAAGGCAAGTAAATGGGTAATGAGTTAATGCGTTTTTTAAACGTTTTACTGGAAACCCTAAGGCCCAAACAATCGTCTATATGTTTATTCGTTTGAAGACATTGGGCTTTAGGCCCAAATTATATTTCTTTCCATCCGTTTATCAAACAAATGGGCCTTTTGCCATCAAAAGTGATTACAAATCCTTTAAATGGGCTTTTAAGCCCATTTCCCAAATATGGGTCCCACTTAGCCCGTTTTCTTGACAAATGATTAAATCCTCTAAAGTCGAGCTCGATTTTGGCTTCATTGATTTTTTCTTCAAACTCGTGTCGATATTTGCCGGTTTTCGCGAACTTGGTACCTACACACATTCAAACAAGAAACAAGCATATACAAGGCATTTTTTATACATTAATAGCATTATTTCAATGTTTTAAGATACAAATGATATGAGTAATTACACTCATATCACTTTATATTGAACAAATCTTGCGTAGCTTCTTATGGTGTCAAGGTAAGTCGAGCAGGGGTAAAGCTAAGGTGGCGTGGGAAGCTGTTTGCCTCCCAAAAACTGAAGGTGGTCTTGGTATTAGAAGATTGGAGCCTTTCAATCAAGCTCTAATGGTAACTCATGTGTGGAAGATTATTACTTGCAAGGAGTCTTTATGGGTGCAGTGGATTCAAACGTATAAGCTTCGAGGTAGGAGTTTTTGGGACATTCCTATTAGGGGCAATAGCACTTGGTGTTGGCGTAAAATCTTGCAACTTCGTCCAATCCTTCATCATTTTATTTGTCATAAACTTGGAGATGGTACAATGACACGTGCAAGGAAAGATTCTTGGTGTCTTCATAGTCCACTGGCCAACATTATATCGAGTAGGGACATCTTTCGTGAGGGGTTTAACCAAAATACAACGGTTAGTGAACTGATGGTTGTTGATCATCTCTCGTGGCCTACAACTTGGTTGAACAAATACCCTATGCTTGGTGAGATTCCTGATCCACATTTGAATGTTGGTACTAATGATTCCATTGTTTGGCGAGATACTCATGGCACGGTTAAGGAGTTTTCCACTCATTATGTTTGGGCAGTTCTAAGGCCTCATGGTGAGAAGGTCGCGTGGTATTATGTGGTTTGGTTTACGGGCTGTATTCCACGACATGCATTTCTGCTTTGGCTCGTCATTAAGCGTCGGTTGAAGACTCAGGATAGATTAATGTCTTAGGATCATGTTGATGCTGCTTTGTTAAGGTGCCCATTGTGTGAGCTTCATCCAGATTATCATGAACACTTATTTTTTGAATGCAGCTTCTCATCTAAGGTTTGGGATGGAGTGAAGGCCATGGCTGGTCTTGTGAATTCGGGACATATGATTGATGATATTATTAATGGCATTATCCTGTTTGCTATGAACAAGTCTTCTCGTAGTGTTGTGGTGAAGTTAGTATTGGCTGCGACGGTCTACTCCATTTGCTAAGAACGTAATAATTGTTTGTTTCGGAAGGAGAAGAGATCTACAGATAAAGTTATTGAGGCTGTGTTGAATGTTATTCGGCTCAAGCTAATGTCTTGTCGTTGGAGGCACACTAAGAGTGTTGATAGTCTCGCCCAACAATGGAGACTGTCGGACTCTATGCTTTTCTCTTTATGAGTTGTTGTGTTGTGTGTCTTTGTACCGTTAGGTGGTTTTTCCCCATAGGTGTTCTTGGGTATGTATTGTTGATCTATGGCATGTCATAAGATCTTGGTAGTTCGAGCTCTTGCTTGAGGTTAATATGGTACTTCAGCCGTATTCCATTGTACTTATTGATTTGGGTTTAATATATTTTACCAGGGAATTTTGTCCCCTTACCTAAAAAAATCCAAGTTTGAGTGTTACAATTGCCATAGAATGGCTCACTTTATGAGAGAGTGTAGATCTTCAAGAAGGTCTGATGCTGGGAAGCCTTCTAGTCAAATCATCAAGGTTGAAGATACAAAAGCTATGGTAGCCATGCAAGAGATTGATGGTGTTGGCTAGGACTGGAGCTTTTTGGCCAAGGATGTGGAAGAGAACAAGGCCTTGGTTGTAGAAAAGAAGGAAGAGGATCATGTTCACTATGCTCTCATGGCACATTCTTCATCTTCATCAGACAATGAAGTATATGATGATGCATTTTGTAGTAAGGGTTGTCGTCTAAACACTGAAAAACTTAAGAAAGAAGTTTTAAAGTTAAAATCAGATGTTGTTAATGAAAAATGCAAGTTATCTAACTATCAACTTGCACTTGTTCAAACTGAAAAGACTGTGGCTGAATATAAGAAAATGGAGCTTGACCTAAAAGATCAAATCAATGTTTTGACTCATGACCTAAATGCTAGTATTAAGGTAAGGGACATGATGAGACTGCTTTTATACATGGTCTCATCGTCCAAAACGGCCTTAAAATGCATAAAATATCATAAAATAGACCAAATATATGCTCGTGTTTGTTACTTGTGTATTTTTAGGTACGGATATTGAGGAATTGGCAAAAGATCACAAGAATCAATCAATAACGAACACGGGAAACGAAGACGCACAATGAACCAAGCTCAAAAATGAAAATTTGGCAAAAAGACCCCTCAAGTTTGAAGAATTGGCAAAAATGGCCCCTCATCTTTGAAGAACTTGTCACATTTAACCCTCAAAAATGTTAATTGTGCAAGTTTGACCCTTGAAGAGTGAAGATGTGACAAGAAATGCCCTTGGAAATGGATTAAATGAGCAAAAGTTAGTCAAAATACACAAAGGACTAACTTTGTAATGCATTTTGGACTGTTGGTGAAAAGAGTTAACGGATTTGGACTGGCCTTGCAAAGATTTAACTAGAGACTATGTTAAGATGGAGACTGGTAATGAAAACCCAACACCTTAGCCCAACAATATCCCAAGCCCAATACCCTACACCCGGTTTTCATTTTTAATTATGGTCAAAGAAAGTCAAATCACCCACTTAACCCACAATTCCCTCCCAAACACTTTTTCAAAACGTGTTTACCCAAAAGTGGATTAAACCATCCCCCTTAATCCCCTAGAACCCTAAAATTCCCAGATTAATTAAACCTTAATCCAAAGGGGTATTAACCCAAACTGTCCAGATTACTAATTAAACTCCCCCTAAAGCTTTCCCACCTCTTTAAAACTTGCTACGTGGCCTGTGGTCCTCACCCACACACTCCCCTGCACCCGTCTCTTTCCACACAACCCTAGGAGGGGACAAGATCAACGCCTGTGATCAACTACTTGTCCTCCAAGTTCAAACAAACGCTCAAGATCATCTACACAAGCTGGCATCCACATGGGGAAGATTTGACCAAAGAATTCGTCCAAAGAGAAAAGGGCTTTTTAGTGATTTCCATAGATTAGGGTTTCCTTTTGTAATATTTTAATTCCTAGTCTAGATTGTTCTATGTAGTAGTATATAAAGGTTCGACTTGTGAACCTTTTCTCTTGTTCCAGTTTTTAAGCTTTTCACTTGTAATCCCTTTTTAAAAAAATAAAAGTTTGGTGTTTGATTTAATCAAGTGTAATTCCTTTTTATTGTTTTTAAAAGTTGTGTATTGTGTAAAAGCTTGATTCTGAGTTCCATTTGTTATTTGGTTAACTGATTTTGTTTTTCAAAATTTAGTTAAAGGTTTCTGAAAGTTGAGTTTCTTGGTAAGGATTTGATTCACAGGTTTTGGTGTTAAGAGGATAAGTAATCAGTGAAATAGTGTTATCAAAACGTGTTTGATAAGGTTTAAAAGGTTTTGGAATGGTTTAAGAAAGAAGGAAAAGAAAATCAGAACAGAATATATATTGTTTATATTTGTGCTTGTTTTTCTTTGATTGTTCTTAAACAGGTGGAAGATATTTGGTTGATTATTGATCTGCATGCACCCGGGTGCATAAGGAGGTGGATTTACATCCACTAGGGCTTTGGATGTAAAGCCCTAAGGTAAAAGTTCTTTACCTTGGTAAAAATTTCAGAAAATAGGAGTTTCATGTGATCTTGTTT
Source organism: Glebionis coronaria (assembly GCA_025667525.1). Taxonomy (NCBI): domain Eukaryota; kingdom Viridiplantae; phylum Streptophyta; class Magnoliopsida; order Asterales; family Asteraceae; genus Glebionis; species Glebionis coronaria. Next base: position 68,577,186 of record CM046880.1, read on the forward strand.
GATTTGCTGATATAAGTGTGATAAAGCTGCTTGATTTATGCTCTTTGGTGTTTACATGCATGTTAAATGTCATATGAATCAGTTTGGATGTGTTTAGGAAGCTTTTGATTGGGAAAAGTTTGGTTTTCAAAAGTTAAAGGGTGTTTGGAAACGTGTTTAAGCAGGGTAATATTTTTGATTTGTGCTTTAAAAAGAGGTTAGAAAGGTTGAGTTAGGTTGTGTTAAGTCAAGTGTGGTATTATATCAGGTTTGGTAGAGATTTGAAGCTAGTTTGCTGAGTAAAAAATGAAAGTATAGCTTAAAATCTACTTAGTCCTATTCTGCTTATTTTTCATGAATTATTGGTGCTTGAATCTTGAATTCTGTTAGGGATTAGGGTAATTGAGTTATTGGAATCATTTGTGTGCTAGTTTGAGCTTGTGAGTGCATAATCTTAGGCTTTGAAACTCACTAGTGTGCATGTAATGAGCTTAAACAGTCCCCAGACCTAGTCTTTTTATGTCAGCAACTTGAATTGGTTGTGGTGTGCATTTGTTTGCTTGTTTTGTGTTAGTGTGCTTGTTTGCTGCTTATATCTTGACTCCTTGTGCTTCAATAAGCACAAGGGTGCCCCATTGTCCAATATCATCCACCAAATAAGCATCAAGCCAAGCCCCTCTTGGCTAAATCCTCAAGCAAAACACAAGCATAACCTGCTTGTGTTCAAAGTTGAACCTGGCTACGTTTTTTATTGCAATTGTGCTTAAATCTAGCTAAAAAGAGGATTGGATTGAGTTTACAAGTCATACAAGGTGTCAGTTGGATTGGAAAAGATAAAAATAAAAAAAGAAAATAAGTGCAAAAAGAATACCCGTAGCAGGACTCGAACCCCAGACCTCTCGTAGGAGGGTTAGGAGCTCTACCGCTAATCTAGATATCTTTTTACGTTTATGTTTGATTTCAAATGTTATTTAATACGTTTTTCTTTTCTAGCTTATAATTAAAAGCCGTAGCTTAATTCCTTCTTTTCAGCTTATTTGTTAAGCTATTTTACTTCTTTTGAATTTTCCTAGAATCTTATTAGGTTTTGTGAATTTTCTAGCTTGGTTTGAAAATTTTCCCTTTATTTAATTAATTTCTAGAATTTATTTAATACCCGGTTTTTATTAAATCATTAAAAAATAGAAAAAAGAGTTTTTATTTCTAGGAAAAATAATTTTTAGCTTTTTAAATAATATTTTGAGGTTTACATCTAGTTTTGGTTTTATAAACTTTAATTTTTAATTTTATATTATTTTAAGGTTTTTTATAAACTTTAAACATTTTTATAAAATTATTAAAAAAGTTTTAGGAACTTTAATTTGTGTTTTTCTCTTAGTTAGAATATTTAGGATTTTTGAGAATTTTTTAGAATTAATTTGAGAACTTTTTTTTTTAGCAATATTTTAATATTATTTTATTATTAAAAAATCAAAGTTTTATTTTTCTTTATTTTTCATTTTTCCTAGGTTCTTTATCATTAATTAGGACCCTTTCCATTTTTAGAATATTTTTATAGCTTTTAGATTTATTTTTATAATTATTTTAAGTTTAATTAGTTTTTAATCATTTTTAATCATTTTTAGAGTTTTAAAAATAGTTTTAATAGCTTTTAATTTTTTAGAAAATTACTTTTTAGTCTTCTAATAATATAAGTTAAGAATAGTTCAATAAAATCATATTTTAGACATTTGAATTAGTTATATTTAATTTTAGGGCTTTAATTAGCATTTAAAATTAAATATTTAATTAATAAAAGGTTTTAAAATATCTTTGTTGGATTTTTGTCTTTATTTATATTATTATTGACTTCTTTTTAATCTTTTATTTATTTTGTTTTTGGTCTTAGTATAATTTTTTTTATTTTGGTAGTTTTTCACGACTTTACGTCTTTTACGTCGTAGTGTAATTTTAACGTAACCGTCTTTTCATCCTTTCATCCCCATTCTTCCAAATATTAATCTCAAACAACTACAAGTTAATTCACACACATATACCTCCTTGGGAAACGAACTTTCTCTCATTTTATTTGATTAAGGGTCATTTGTGCACGGTTTTCCTAAACCGTCGTACTTAATACTTTCCACTATTTTGTGTTGCTTTGTTTTTCCTAAAATAAATTATACATAAAAGGACTACAATCATTTTGGCGCCGCTGCCGGGGAGGTGTGTTGTGCTTTAATTTGGAAGCTTTTGTTTTTGATATTATCTATAATAAGTATTTGTGTTAAGTGGAACTCCCTTAACACGTATTATCGGTTTTCTTGGTTTTTTTCTTGTACAAATATTATTAATATATTGTATTAAGTATCACAATCAATATACAATATCTCCAAAAGTGTGAAAACACAACCTTAATTGGGATTTGATCTCCTAATTATTGTATTCGAATCTCAAACAAAAAGAAAAGGCAAAAATAGATAAATACTTTCGAGAAGCTCGATTTTGAAAAATACAAACTATAAGGTGGGTATAAGGCGGGTATTATAAAATATACCCTAAGGAAAAAGGCTCTTAAGTGCTTCGCGCCGCCTCGTTTCCCCGCTTGCTTGTGAGTATTTTGAGATTGAAGGCTAATCGAGGGTTTTGTCGCCCAAAGTATTAATACGTATACTATATTTTCTTGGTTTTCTTTGTGATTAAACCCTCGTGAACAATTTGGTTTTCACCAAAGTTCTAAAGTCATTCGAAGGCGTTCACTCCACGTGATCGTTTTCATTCCTTTGAGGCTTCTTTAATCAAGAGTTTGATTCGAGGAGAGATTTTGTAGATTGTTGTCTACGAAGATACACCAAAATCCAAAAAAAAAATAAATATCATCAAAAACACAAAAAAATTGAAAATCCGCAAAACAACCAAAAAGAATCTTCTTTGCTCACCTCCCATTCTTTGTGAAGTTTATGATCACTCGTAATCAAGCAAAACGAGCTCGTAAACGTCTTCAAAAGCAAGCAAATCAAGGATCGTTGATTGTTGAAGAACCTCCAATTGTTGAACCTATTATAGAACAAGAAGTCGTCATGGCTAATCGTACTATGATGGAGTTGCTACAAGCACCCACCGAGGGTTTTGGAGAGGCTATTGTGATTCCCGCCATCCTTGCGGAGAATTTCGAGATTAAGACGGGTTTAATGTCTATGTTGCAAGCAAACAAGTTTAGAGGTCACGAGAAAGACAACCCGCATTACCACATTAGGAATTTCAACCGTCTCACCGCTACTAGCAAATTTAAGGATGTTCCACATGACGCCATTAAGATGATGTTGTTTCCATATTCGTTGGATGGACCCGCAAAAATTTGGCTCGAGAAAGAACCGCCAAATTCGATTTTGACATGGGCCGATCTCGTTTCTAAGTTTGTGAACAAGTTTTTTCCACCATCTAAAACAACACACTTAAAAAATGAGATTTCACGATTTGTGCAACGTAATAATGAAATTTTTTCAATGGCATGGGAACGATTTAAAGAGATGTTACATGAATGTCCTCACCATGATTTTTCGGAATTACATCAAGTGGATACCTTTTATAATGGGCTTAATGATCATGAACGAGATTATTTGAATGCCGCCGCGGGTGGTAATTTTTTGTGCAAGACGACAAATGAGGCTTTACAAATCATTGAAAATAGATCTAAGGTTTATAGCCCTCGTAACACACCGAGTGTTGCCAATATGGGTTCGTCATCTTCGTCACAATCGTCTCGTAGCATTAACGCCTTACATGATGAAGCTAATGAGGAAAATCGGTTTTTTGATAGATTTGCTAATCTAATGTCCCATTGGAAGGCTCAAGAAGCTTCCAATTCCGCTTCGGTTAAAGCGGTTGCTAAGAGTTGTTTATCTTGTGGGGGAGCTCATGATCTTTCCGAGTGCATTACCGCGGATGGTAACACTTCGAGTGCTTATGTAGCAACGGGAACTTACAACCAAAACGGCCAAGGTTCTCGTCCAAATCAAGCTCCACCAAACCAAAATGTTAATAATTATCGAAACAACAACCAAGGTAATTACCAAGGCAACACACGCAATTACAACAAAGGGAATTATCAAAGTGGGAATGGACAAATCTCTAATCAAAATCAAAACCGTGATTTTCAAAACACTACACAAGGTTTTCAAAATGCTCACACGAAAAATTTGCAAGGAGAATTTTTGGATTATGCAAAAGCAAATGATGCTAAATTTGATAATATGCAACGTGAGATGATTAGCTTAAGATCCGAGTTGAAAAACGAGCTTAAAAATGAACTTGCTAATGAACTTAAAACTCATGCAAATAAAATGGAAGGAAATGTCCAACGTCTTCAACAAAACCAACAAAAGATGGAATTAGGACAACATGAGATTAAGCAAGAGTTATTAAAAGCGGATGCTAGGCAATCAAAATTTGAGGACCGAATGGCTAAGATGTTTGAAGCTATCATGTGTAAGCCCTCTTCTTCGGGTGGTCTTCCTAGTGATACCATCGTAAACCCGAAAGGAGAATTGAAGGTTATTACCACTCGTAGTGGTAAAACTTTCAAAGAACCCATTTCTCGTCCAAGTACTTCTATGGAGAAGGAAAAAGAGAAAGAACCCGATGTTGTGGTTGAAAAGGAGCACATAACAAGCCCACGAAGTACCGCTCAAACCACACCTACGGTTGAACCAATACCCATCATGGAACCCGAGATTCCAAGGCCGATGCCTATGCCTAATTTGCCCCAACCCACACCACCTTTACCCTACCCATCAAGACGAGACAAGGAAAAGGCACAAGAACGAAATAATTATCAATTTGAACTTTTTATGAAAATGTTTCGTGACTTGCATTTTAATATAAGTTTTGCCGACGCCTTAGTCATGATGCCTCGATTTGCCGCGAACTTCAAAAGTATGTTGAATAACAAAGAAAAATTGCAAAAATCGTCTAGTTGTTCTTCGGTTTTTCTAAGCCGCATACCTCAAAAAGTCGGTGATCCTGGAAAGTTTTTAATCCCATGTGCTATCCAAGACATGGAAGAATGCTACGCCTTGGCCGATCTTGGTGCTAGTATTAATTTGATGCCTCTCGAGATTTTTTAATTACTCAATCTTCCAAATCTCACTCCTTCAAGAATGTCAATCGAAATGACCGATCATTCTACGATTCTAGCTTGTGGAGTTGCCGAGGACGTCTTTGTGAAAGTTGGGAAATTCTATTATCCCGTGGACTTCATTGTTGTTGATATTCCCATCGATCCTAAAGTTCCGTTAATTTTAGGTCGATCTTTTTTGGATACCTCGAGAGCACTTATCGATGTGCATGCAAGAAAAATCACTCTTCGTTTCAATGAGGAAGAACTCGTCATTAATGCAACCCAAAACTCCACTCTTTCTCATGTTTATTCGATCACATCTTTGTACAATGTCAATCCCATCAAAAACATTTGTCAAAAGATTTCAAATAGAGTTTTAGGAGTTGTTGATAAAAATGAAGTTCCGTCCCCTCCGCCGATGGAGGTTAAGAGTGTTAAGCCTATGATTCCAATCTCGAGTGATTCTTCGGATGATGAATACGTTGATCCCGATGGGGAGGTTTTCTTTGTTGACAAAAGATTTGAAAACTTGCCACCACCTAAACCAAAACGCTTGCAAAATGTGAGAATTTTTAGTGTGATTAACATTGTTTTAGATACACCAAATATTTTTGACATAATTAAATCGGGTTTTCACAAGGAGAGTGTTAAAGATGATAAAGGAAAAGATTTTGAATCTAATTTAAAATATTTTTCTACAATTCTAACTCCGTCATCACCGCGTGTCTTGAGTACTACAAGCTCGTCTTTTCCTTTTGACGATGTTTTGTGTGGACCTAGTGTGGGGGAAGCCCCTTATGTTCCCTCCCCTTTCTCCACCGAGGACGAGATATTTGATCCTGGAATTGTTTATATAGGGAAATCTCGGTCTTCCACCGATGCAATAAATGGAAAATCTTTTCATTTGATTGGTGCGAGTCTACCTCGAGTAGCTCAATGTTTTGCCTTACCCATTGTCCCACCCTTCTATTTCTTCTCTCCTATTTTCTTCTATCCCATTGGGATTTGTGTTGGAGTTGTGTTGTCTCGTCTTTCATCCGAAAACGAGGACGCTATCTTTGACCCTGGTATACGTTTATCGGATTTTTAAAGTACTTCACGTGATTTTGGGCCTTGTTTATCATGTAAGCCCCACCAAAAATTGACCAAACCATGATTATCCCTAAATGATCACATTTATGGGGATTCGAGTCGAGCTTTTGACTCGGTTATCAAAAACAAGGTGCCTCGTGGGGGAGACCCATGCTTATCCATGTACATATTATTGCTTTCTAATTAGTTTAATGTGAGGGGATTTGTGCCCTTCCAACCTTTGTTCCGTGGTTGTTTGTGAATTGTGTCTTTTAGATCATCATCTTCACGATTGGAGCCTCTCGTGTTCGTTTCATGGGAGCACTCGATCGTTTGCTTTGGAGGCCTTTCCCAATATCCATATGATATATCCTTTTATGTTCTAACCTTAGGTTATTAGCACACTTCATAAACGGCTATTACTTATTGGTTACACCCTTTCCATGCTAGATTAGACATTCGACTACGTCTCTAGTATGGGGGTGTTTGCACCCCTAGACTCGAAACATTGAGGACAATGTTTAACTTTAGTATGGGGGGGTGAATAGATACTTGCCCTACCAAACCTTCACGCTTTCCAAAGTTTATCGTTTTGTTATCGTTTTCTTGCAAAATAAGGCTAAAAATGGCCAAATTTTAAAAATTTTCTCATGTTTCATAAGTGTTTGAAGACACGAATGTAGATTTTCCGATGGCGAGAATAAGAGTAATTTTTGACTCGACCGTGCGTGTTGAGCACTTAGCTTTGATTCCTTAACTTCACATTAGGCTAAGTCTCTTAAATGAGGACGAGAAATGATAGAGTTAATTATAAGTTACTATGCTAAACGTAGAGTACTCGTATTCTTTCAAAAACTCATGTGTTCTCGTTGTTTGCTTATTCTCCCTTCGCATGTAAATACTTTTTGCTTAATAAATATTGATTTAGCGGTTTAGTTTTGATTGTTGGGTTTCTAGTCTTTTCTAGTAGCTTCCGTGTAATTAAATTGGGAAGACATTAAGGTATCGCCAGCGTCACGGTTTTGAAGTATTGGCACCCTAATAATCGAAAGCTTCACCTAATAATAAGATTTCAAGTGCTCACCTAAATCAAGCAAACAATTTGAAGCCCCACAAGGCCTAAAATCTATGCAAAATTGAAAGTGAATCAAGCCTTAATCTTCGAAGCTTTAAAGATCCAAAATTCGCTTTAGCGTGAGGATATACGTCTTTGGCTAATAAAACCACCGATGATGGCGGATAATAAAAGGCAAGGCAAGACCGAAGTCATAATAAAAGCTTCATGGCGAAGTTGAATAAAAGATGGAGGTAAACCAAAGATAATAAGGCCCTTCCGTTAGGGGGCGTATAAAAGTTTTGGTAATAAGTCTCATGTTCAAAACCGTTATAAAACCGTGTTTATCGATTCTTCTTGTCAACTTAATTTTTTAACATCGTTGTCTATTAGGAGGGGTTATTGATTTGATGGTCTTAGTTACACCGTTAAGACTCTATTTTTAGACCTAAATCTCTATCATCGCATAAGTCAACAATGTATCCTCGTGATCATTAAGACAAAATAAAATATAAGAGATACAACTTAGGAATAATGGGAGAATAAGTACGTGATTAGGGCATATGAGTAGTGTTAGCATTACTAACTTATAATGACAATGATCTCGTTGCACGCTTGGCATGGAATTAAGGTGAAAATCGAGGACGACGAAATTATTTCTAACGAAGCATTCACGTGTTCTTATTCTATGAACCTAAACGTCCCATTTTGCGATGAGAATCATACATTATGTCTATAACACAAGTAGTAGCAATAGTGTAGTGTAGCTAGTTTACCTTTCAATAAAGTAAATAAAATTAAATTTTGGAGATGCTTTGATACTTTATTCTAGCATTGCGTGAGGGCACGGCAATGGTTTAGTATGGGGGAGTGATGAGACTGCTTTTATACATGGTCTCATCATCCAAAACGGCCTTAAAATGCATAAAATATCATAAAATAGACCAAATATATGCTCGTGTTTGTTACTTGTGTATTTTTAGGTACGGATATTGAGGAATTGGCAAAAGATCACAAGAATCAATCAATAACGAACACGGGAAACGAAGACGCACAATGAACCAAGCTCAAAAATGGAAATTTTGCAAAAAGACCCCTCAAGTTTGAAGAATTGGCAAAAATGGCCCCTCATCTTTGAAGAACTTGTCACATTTAACCCTCAGAAATGTTAATTGTGCAAGTTTGACCCTTGAAGAGTGAAGATGTGACAAGAAATGCCCTTGGAAATGGATTAAATGAGCAAAAGTTAGTCAAAATACACAAAGGACTAACTTTGTAATGCATTTTGGACTGTTGGTGAAAAGAGTTAACGGATTTGGACTGGCCTTGCAAAGATTTAACTAGAGACTATGTTAAGATGGGGACTGGTAATGAAAACCCAACACCTTAGCCCAACAATATCCCAAGCCCAATACCCTACACCCGGTTTTCATTTTTAATTATGGTCAAAGAAAGTCAAATCACCCACTTAACCCACAATTCCCTCCCAAACACTTTTTCAAAACGTGTTTACCCAAAAGTGGATTAAACCATCCCCCTTAATCCCCTAGAACCCTAAAATTCCCAGATTAATTAAACCTTAATCCAAAGGGGTATTAACCCAAACTGTCCAGATTACTAATTAAACTCCCCCTAAAGCTTTCCCACCTCTTTAAAACTTGCTACGTGGCCTGTGGTCCTCACCCACACACTCCCCTGCACCCGTCTCTTTCCACACAACCCTAGGAGGGGACAAGATCAACGCCTGTGATCAACTACTTGTCCTCCAAGTTCAAACAAACGCTCAAGATCATCTACACAAGCTGGCATCCACATGGGGAAGATTTGACCAAAGAATTCGTCCAAAGAGAAAAGGGCTTTTTAGTGATTTCCATAGATTAGGGTTTCCTTTTGTAATATTTTAATTCCTAGTCTAGATTGTTCTATGTAGTAGTATATAAAGGTTCGACTTGTGAACCTTTTCTCTTGTTCCAGTTTTTAAGCTTTTCACTTGTAATCCCTTTTTAAAAAAATAAAAGTTTGGTGTTTGATTTAATCAAGTGTAATTCCTTTTTATTGTTTTTAAAAGTTGTGTATTGTGTAAAAGCTTGATTCTGAGTTCCATTTGTTATTTGGTTAACTAATTTTGTTTTTCAAAATTTAGTTAAAGGTTTCTGAAAGTTGAGTTTCTTGGTAAGGATTTGATTCACAGGTTTTGGTGTTAAGAGGATAAGTAATCAGTGAAATAGTGTTATCAAAACGTGTTTGATAAGGTTTAAAAGGTTTTGGAATGGTTTAAGAAAGAAGGAAAAGAAAATCAGAACATAATATATATTGTTTATATTTGTGCTTGTTTTTCTTTGATTGTTCTTAAACAGGTGGAAGATATTTGGTTGATTATTGATCTGCATGCACCCGGGTGCATAAGGAGGTGGATTTACATCCACTAGGGCTTTGGATGTAAAGCCCTAAGGTAAAAGTTCTTTACCTTGGTGAAAATTTCAGAAAATAGGAGTTTCATGTGATCTTGTTTGATTTGCTGATATAAGTGTGATAAAGCTGCTTGATTTATGCTCTTTGGTGTTTACATGCATGTTAAATGTCATATGAATCAGTTTGGATGTGTTTAGGAAGCTTTTGATTGGGAAAAGTTTGGTTTTCAAAAGTTAAAGGGTGTTTGGAAACGTGTTTAAGCAGGGTAATATTTTTGATTTGTGCTTTAAAAAGAGGTTAGAAAGGTTGAGTTAGGTTGTGTTAAGTCAAGTGTGGTATTATATCAGGTTTGGTAGAGATTTGAAGCTAGTTTGCTGAGTAAAAAATGAAAGTATAGCTTAAAATCTACTTAGTCCTATTCTACTTATTTTTCATGAATTATTGGTGCTTGAATCTTGAATTCTGTTAGGGATTAGGGTAATTGAGTTATTGGAATCATTTGTGTGCTAGTTTGAGCTTGTGAGTGCATAATCTTAGGCTTTGAAACTCACTAGTGTGCATGTAATGAGCTTAAACAGTCCCCAGACCTAGTCTTTTTATGTCAGCAACTTGAATTGGTTGTGGTGTGCATTTGTTTGCTTGTTTTGTGTTAGTTTGCTTGTTTGCTGCTTATATCTTGACTCCTTGTGCTTCAATAAGCACAAGGGTGCCCCATTGTCCAATATCATCCACCAAATAAGCATCAAGCCAAGCCCCTCTTGGCTAAATCCTCAAGCAAAACACAAGCATAACCTGCTTGTGTTCAAAGTTGAACCTGGCTACGTTTTTTATTGCAATTGTGCTTAAATCTAGCTAAAAAGAGGATTGGATTGAGTTTACAAGTCATACAAGGTGTCAGTTGGATTGGAAAAGATAAAAATAAAAAAATAAAATAAGTGCAAAAAGAATACCCGTAGCAGGACTCGAACCCTAGACCTCTCGTAGGAGGGTTAGGAGCTCTACCGCTAATCTAGATATCTTTTTACGTTTATGTTTGATTTCAAATGTTATTTAATACGTTTTTCTTTTCTAGCTTATAATTAAAAGCCGTAGCTTAATTCCTTCTTTTCAGCTTATTTGTTAAGCTATTTTACTTCTTTTGAATTTTCCTAGAATCTTATTAGGTTTTGTGAATTTTCTAGCTTGGTTTGAAAATTTTCCCTTTATTTAATTAATTTCTAGAATTTATTTAATACCCGGTTCTTATTAAATCATTAAAAAATAGAAAAAAGAGTTTTTATTTCTAGGAAAAATAATTTTTAGCTTTTTAAATAATATTTTGAGGTTTACATCTAGTTTTGGTTTTATAAACTTTAATTTTTAATTTTATATTATTTTAAGGTTTTTTATAAACTTTAAACATTTTTATAAAATTATTAAAAAAGGTTTAGGAACTTTAATTTGTGTTTTTCTCTTAGTTAGAATATTTAGGATTTTTGAGAATTTTTTAGAATTAATTTGAGAACTTTTTATTTTTAGCAATATTTTAATATTATTTTATTATTAAAAAATCAAAGTTTTATTTTTCTTTATTTTTCATTTTTCCTAGGTTCTTTATCATTAATTAGGACCCTTTCCATTTTTAGAATATTTTTATAGCTTTTAGATTTATTTTTATAATTATTTTAAGTTTAATTAGTTTTTAATCATTTTTAATCATTTTTAGAGTTTTAAAAATAGTTTTAATAGCTTTTAATTTTTTAGAAAATTACTTTTTAGTCTTCTAATAATATAAGTTAAGTAATAGTTCAATAAAATCATATTTTAGACATTTGAATTAGTTATATTTAATTTTAGGGCTTTAATTAGCATTTAAAATTAAATATTTAATTAATAAAAGGTTTTAAAATATCTTTGTTGGATTTTTGTCTTTATTTATATTATTATTGACTTCTTTTTAATCTTTTATTTATTTTGTTTTTGGTCTTAGTATAATTTTTTTATTTTGGTAGTTTTTCACGACTTTACGTCTTTTACGTCGTAGTGTAATTTTAACGTAACCGTCTTTTCATCCTTTCATCCCCATTCTTCCAAATATTAATCTCAAACAACTACAAGTTAATTCACACACATATACCTCCTTGGGAAACGAACTTTCTCTCATTTTATTTGATTAAGGGTCATTTGTGCACGGTTTTCCTAAACCGTCGTACTTAATACATTCCACTATTTTGTGTTGCTTTGTTTTTCCTAAAATAAAGTATACATAAAAGGACTACAATCAGGACATCTTGGAGAGATCCAATGGTGCTATTCAGGATAAGTTAGATGAGGCCATCAAAAACAAAGATAATGTAGATCTTAAAATTCAAAGATTTGATAAAGCTTCTCAAACCCTAGAAAAATGTGTTAGTGAACAAAGGGATTCTAGGGATATGACTAGGATTGGGATGAAAGAATATGCTGGTGTTCCACCACCTGCTGGGAACTTCTATGGTGTTCTTAGAAAAGATTTGTCTTGGACTGATATACCAGAACTCTAAGAAGAGGAATATATTCCTCCACCAAGAGTTCTTACTCCAGTAGAGGAGTACAAGAAGAAATTGACTGATTTAGACCAATGGGAGAAAGCCAACCCTACTTTATTTGTTAAGGGTGACATGCTTAGTGACAGCCCAAATGAGTCAACACCCATAAAAGTGACCAATCCTGTTACTAGAAAGACTGTTGACCTTGGCTTAAACGTTGGTAGAAAACCTAGTATAAAATATGCAGAAATGTATAGAATAACTAGGTCACAAAAAACTCAAGTTAGTGATAATGGGACAGGTTTCTTTTCATATAGACCTAGAGTTATGTCTTGAAAATCCTGTTCTACTTGTGGGAGTTTTTCACATATGGCTTATAAGTGTGTCAATGCTTCAAAGGTCAACGCTGATAGAAAGTCAACCATGGTCAAACCCAAACCTTTTGTCCAGCAAAGTCCACAAGTCATTAGACCAGCTCCATTCTTTACTAAAGGGTCTAATACTTATGGACAAAGGCCTTTTCAAAAGACCAATACATGGTCTAACAAACAATGGGTTCCTGTAGCAAACCCTAGGTTTGACGCTGATAAGGGTAATTTCAGCGTTGTCAAGAACAATTTTAACACTGACAGGAATGTTTCCAACGCTGCTAGACCAAGTAATGCCAAATACTTGCAACCAAAGGGAAATGGGTCTAAATCTTCTTCTAGCTTAACTTGGAGGCCCAAACAAGACCAAAACCCTAATTCAGATGGGATTTCTATGACCTGTAACAGATTTCATTATATTTCAAAGGTCATAACTAAACCAATTGGGGTTAACTGGGTGTTTAATCCAAAAATGGATGAACAAGGGGTTGTCATAAGGACTAAGTCTGTTCTTATTGAACAACCAAATGAATCCAAGTCTGCTCAGGCTTGGGTTCCCAAAGAAAACTAATTTGTTTTCTTTATGTGCAGGGCATTCAAAAGTAGGTTAATGATTATGGCTATTGGGATAGTGGATGCTCTAGGCACATGACGGGGAAGGAAGATTACTTAACAAACTTTACCCCCATTAAAGATGGTGACAAAGTGTACTTTGGAGGCGGATATGGGACTATCACTGGCAAAGGCACTCTTATCACCAACAACTTGCGTTTTGAAAACGTATTTCTGGTAAAAGAACTCGATTACAATATGTTTAGTGTATCACAAGTCTGTGATAACAAAAATAAGGTTCTTTTCACTGATATTGAATGCTTTGTGTTAAGCAAAGATTTTAAAATGCCTGATGAGAAATTTATTGATTATAGAACACCTAGGCATATGGACATTTATAATGTGAATCTTAATGGAATTAGGATGAATAATAATCTGTTATGTCTATATGCTAAGGCTTCAGTTGATGAGAGTAATCTTTGGCATAGAAGGTTAGGGCACATTAGTTTTAAGAACATAAATAGACTTGTGAGACATGGTTTAATTGATGGTTTGCCTAAAAAGGCTTTCCACAATGACCATTCTTGTGTTGCATGCCTTAAAGGCAAACATCACAAAGTCTCCTTTAAGTCTAAACTTGTGCATACTAGTTCTAAACCACTTCACTTGCTGCATATGGACTTGTTTGGTCCAACTAATATAGAAAGCTTAAATGGTAAATCTTATTGTTTTGTCATCACTAATGATTTTTCTAGATTTACTTGGACTTTCTTTTTGGCTTTGAAAAGTGAAACTGCTGATATTTTGATTAATATTATTACCCAATTAGAGAAAAAGACTGGGAATGAGGTAAAAATTCTTAGAAGTGATAATGGTGGTGAGTTTAGAAATAAGTTGTTAGATGACTTTTGTGCCAAGAAAGGGATTACTAGACAGTTCAGTATAGCTAGAACCCCACAACAAAATGGGGTGGCTGAAAGGAAGAATAGAACTCTCACAGAAGCAGCTAGGACTATGTGGGCTGATACTCACTTTCCCATTGCATTTTGGGCTGAGGCTGTGAATACAGCTTGTTATGTTCAAAATAGGGCGTTGATCAACAAAACTCATAACAAGACACCTTATGAACTATTTTGGATTAGGAAACCTAACATTGGTTTTCTCAAACCCTTTGGCTGTCATGTACTTGTTTTGGATACTAGTGATGCCTTAGGAATGTTTAGTGCTAAAGGTGATGAAGGCTATTTTATGGGTATTTAGTGTAGAGTAGAGGATATAGGGTTTACCTTAAGATATACTTGAAAAGGTACATGTTAGGTTTTTAGAAAGTAAACCTAGTGATCCTGAAAGTGGACCAAATTGGTTATTTGACTTGGAACCTCTATCTAGAACCTTAAATTATATGCCTGTTACTAATACAGACATTGTGAAGGTGCATTCAAATGTTGTGGAAGAACCAGTTGTTGAAATTGAAGGTATATAGGTTGACAAGGAGGTAGGATAACAAGCAGACAAATTAGCACCCATACTTGAGTATGTTACCATTCCTATATGGACAGATGCAATTATTGTTACTGCTGCTGGAAAGGAAAAAGGTGGTCCACAAATAACACCTATTGATGAAAACATGCATGAATCTTCAAGCGCTGACAAAGGAAAATCTGGCGCTGATAGGTCAAATATGGATGTTGATGGCTTCAACGTTGACAACACCAATTCGGGCGTTGACAACACTTTTGACCATTTATTCTCTTCCAATGTTTTTGAACAAGGTGGACCTTCAATAGTACATGAAGAGGTTCATTCAGATGATGATGGAAGAGAATTTGAAGAAGATATTGGCAACTTGGAGACTGAAATTGATGACAACACAGTTATTCAAGGAAGAGTGCTTATATCTATTATGAAGAATCACCCTTCTTATCTAATCACTGGTGATGTGATGACTCCTGTACAAACTAGAAGGTCTCATCAGAATCATCGAGGATTTATTGCCAATATTCACAAGAAGGTTGATACCCTCTTGTTTAGGCATGTTTGTTTGCTTGTTTTCTGTCACAACAGGAACCCAATAAGATATTTGATGCTCTCAAATAACCAAGTTAGGTGGAAGCAATGCAAGATGAGCTTCACCAATTTGCTATTCAAGATGTTTGGGAGCTAGTTGATTGTCCCAGACATGTCAGACCTATTGGGACAAGATGGGTTCTTAGAAACAAAAAGGATGAGAGAGGGATTGTGGTCAGAAACAAGGCACGTTTAGTTGCTCAAGCATATACACAAGAGGAAGGGATAAACTATGAAGATTTTTTTGCACCTGTTGCAAGGATTGAAGCAATAAGGATTTTCCTAGCCTATGCTTCTTGCATGGGCTTCACAGTTTATCAAATGGATGTGAAGAGTGCTTTTCTTTATGGCATAATTGCAGAGGAGGTTTAAGTAATGCAGCCTCCTGGTTTTGAAGATTTAGAACATCCAAACAAGGTGTATAGAGTGAAGAAAGCTATGTATGGACTTCATCAAGCCCCAAGAGCATGGTATGGCACATTGTCCACCTATCTGGTGGAAAATGGATTCAAGAGGGGCACCATAGATGATACTTTGTTTACCAAGAAGACTGGAAAAGACTTCTAACTTGTACTGGTCTATGTGGATGATATCATCTTTGGCTCTTCAAGTACAAAGATGAGTGAAGACTTTTCCAAGCTCATGATAGACAAGTTCAAGATGAGTGCAACGGGAGAGATGAACTTCTTTCTAGGGTTACAAGTTCAGCAGAAAGAAGATGGTATCTTCATCTCTTAAGACAAATATGTAGCAAAGATCTTGAAGAAGTTTGGCTTTTCTCTACATGAATAATTGGCTAGCACACCCATGGATAGGGAACACCCTTGGGGAAAGGTTGGAGATGGAAAAGAGGTGGATGTCAGGCATTATAGGTCAGTGATTGGATCATTGATGTATCTTATAACTTCAAGATCTGACATTATGTTTGCTGTGTGTGCATGTGCACGCCATCAAGTGACTCCCAAAGAGTGTCATCTTCATGATGTCAAGAGGATTTTTAGGTAGCTTAGGTGCTATCCCACTTTGGGATTATGGTATCCAAAAGATTCTCCATTGGAGCTTATTGCATATTCAAACAGTGATTATGGGGGTGACAAGTTTGATAGAAAATCCACAACTGGTGGATGCCAATTTCTTAGGAGTAGGTTGATATCTTGGCAATGCAAGAAACAAACAATGATAGCCAACTCTACAACTGAAGCAGAATATGTAGCTGCAGTTGCTTGTTGTGGATAAGTCTTATGGATTCAGAAACAGCTGTTGGATTATGGGTATAATTTCATGCATACCAAGATTTTTGTAGACAATAACAGTACTTTATGCATTATTAAGAATCCTGTACATCATTCTAAAACAAAACACATAGAAATTAGACATCATTTTATAAGAGATTGTTTTGAAAAAGGTTTAATACAACCAGATAGGGTTGACACAGAATAAAATGTGGCAAAATATTAACTAAACCTTTTGATACTGGAAGATTTCAATACTTGGTAACAAGTATTGGAATGATCAATCTTACCTAATATGTGTTTTTGAACTTTTTATAAAAGTATGTACATGATATGCATTGTTATTTGTCTTTTTACAAAGTTACATTTTCCACTTTATTTGTCTAACGCTAACAAAGGTTATTTTAACGCTGACAAGTGTTAAATTGACGTTGTCAGCAACATGTTAGTTTTGTGGTTTTTGATCTAGTTATGCAAGCGTTGTTAGCATTATACAAATGGAGACAGAGTTGCTTATGGGTCCTTGGAGCTTAATTGGAGCATGTTCAAGTTTATGGATGATGGTTTGAATATTTATATTCCTATCTTGACATAAATTTTTATTGCATGCATTTTATTTTGCAACTTGTATATCTTATTTTAAGGGGAGGTTTAGGAAACCTTTAAGACTTTTTGGGTATTCATATAATACTCTTATCACAATTCTAGATTGTGTCCACTGGTGAGTACGAGTTAGTTTACTAAATCGTGAGGCACTGTAGCATGCAAAGTTGATATACTATGCACGCTGCCAAGACTTTTGACCGAGAGTTGGATGTGGTCTGTTGGGAGACTTGGGTATGATTTTTATTGGGCTTACCTGGGAAGTTACAAAGGATTTTTTGAGATAACTTCACTATTAATAACTTTGGTTAGCAAGGGACACTTGAGGACAATTATGTCTATCTTGCTTAAGCAAGTGTGCATGATTGGACAGTGCCTGCCACCCTATGGTAATTTTCAGTCTATAGTAGGTTATCTTCACTAGGATAAATTACTTTGTTAAGGTCCTTTTTCTTTTTATTCATTTTATTTTTGGATGTTGGCATTTTTATTTCCAAACGTTGTTAGGACCAATTTTGACGTTGACATGGCAAATTCCAACGTTGACAAGAATATAGCCGTTGAGCGTTGATAGGTTATTTTTTACCATTGACAAACATTGGGTCCTACCCAGTTGTTATTTTTGACGAAAATTTGGGGCGTAATTTTAGGAGTTGGTAACTTTTTATTAATGCACAAGATAAGTTATATCTTTTCAATATTTTAATTATTATATTTTGAAAAATAACCTCCTCATTTTTGACCAATCACATGTGCTTACATCTCCTATATATTTAGCTCATTCTTTTGAAACAGGGTAACTGCTTATTCTTGTCTAACTAAATTTTCACACACTTTCATCTTTCATAACATATATCACAACTTTCTACATCAATGGTGCCTAAGTTTAAACCGAGTGATTTGGTATTGGGGTTTAGAAGTCAACACAACATGGTTGCCTATTTAGAGGCTGACAACACTCTGTTTCCTCAATATACTCAGATGGTGGAGTATTTAAATGCATCCCCATTAAGGTATGCACTTTCTCATGCTCCTCTTATCCCTGTCACTCATATTAAACAGTTTTGGAATACTGTCACTTCCTCAACGATTAATAATGTTACTACATTGACTGCTACAGTCCATGGGCTTCAATGGGTGGTTACTGAAGCGTTGGTTCGCCAGGCTTTGCATCTTAATGATGCAGATGGTATAACCACCCTACCCATTGGTGAGATAGAACAAGGACTTCAAGCTTTGGGTTATCCTTTCCCTGAAGAGGGAACTTTAAACAAATATTCAAAACATGAATTTCCCCCAGCTTGGAAGTACTTAATACATGTCATTCTTCAATGTTTGAGTCCCAAATGTACTACACACAATGAAATTAACATATCTATTAGGAGCGCCATTGTGTGTATTGCTACTGGGCAAAAATATAATTTTTCTAAAATGATTTTTGATGGCATGTGTCATAACAAGGGTAGCAAGATGACTCTTGCTTACACAAGATTTTTGCAAATGGTGTTTGATGAACAAAGATATTGCTCCAGGGATCATGATGATTTTTAAAAGATCCCTGTGAAAAAGAAAGTAATTTTTGGAAAGATGAATACACCCCCAGACAGAGACTTACCCCTTACCCAAGCCAGGCTTGCTGTTATTGCAGCAGCACAACCTCAACCAGACCCACAACCCTAACCAGACCCATTACCTGAACCATCACCATCACCCTAGCATATGGAAATTGACCAAGAACCCTTCAACACTGACACGTTAAATGTTGGCATTGACACTCCAATTCCAAACGCTGGCACTCTATTACAACAAACCCAAAACACCCCTTAACCTCCAAACTGAAACACAATCCACATCATCTTCTTCAGCCCAGACTTTAGGATGGAAAAATGCCAAAGGATTACTGGAGTGTTCTCCTCTAGTGGTCCTAGCCATGTTGCAGAGAGAACCACCACCACAGGTGTGGTTGGTGACATGGGTGGGGCTAGGACTATTGGTACTAGCTTAGATGCAGGCCAAGCCAGTCCTAACATCATTAAGACCCCATCCATGCCCCATGACTCTACTTTGGGAGGTCAAATTCCCATTTTAAAGGAGGGCAAATTGGAACCCTATAAATTGTTGGAATTAACGGCTGTCTGCGTTAGCTTGGAAAAGCAAAATGCAGACCTTGTACATACTGTCTCTACACAAGGCCTTGAACTCAAGCAATTGAGGTAGAGGATTGTTGTTTTAGAAGCTGCTGAGACTAGGAGAAGGCAGACAAGAGTCCTTTCATCAGGGGAGGATTCTTACAAAGAGGAGGAAGCTGCTACTGAGCCATTTAATGCAAGTGACAAAGGCTCAGGTGGTTCTATTGGTGTGGAAATGGCTGAAGCTTTAACCAGCTTGAAGGAGAGGCCAGTTATTGATGTTTCACTGGAAACTCCAACAAAGATTTCGTTTATGGAGATGCTGGAACAGGTTTCTAAGCCAAGCGCTGACAAGAGTAAGTTGAGTGTTGACAAGCAGATTTTTGATGCTGACAAGCTAAGCGCTGATAGGAGTAAGTTAGGCGTTGACACACAGGTTTTGGACGTTGATAGACCTGTAGGTATGGTTGATGTATCCCAGTCATCAGCTATCATCAAGGATGTGTCTACACAGGTAGCATCATCATCTTTACCAACTATTGATATATTAGATAAGGGTTAAGGGATCATGGTAGAAACAGTAGTTCCCAAGGATGCAGCCCAAGTAAAGTTTGATTCCATGTTGGCTGCATAACTTGAGAAAGAAGATAGGATGAAGGAGACTGCTATTGAGAGAAAGGAAAGCAGTGATGATGAGAGTACAGATTCAAGTGTTATGATTATTGAAGAACCAGAGAGAATTGAATATGGTGATGAGTTGGCAAAGGAAAAGATTGCAGAGTTGAAGAATCAGGTGGACTATGAGATGCCTGAAGTTGCTCAAATGTACTATGCATGGGAAAATAACGTAATAGAGAATCCAGACATGACTTTATCAGATCAAATTTGGGGTTTGGAGATTCTACTAAGAGTTCAAAGGGATTGCAAGGTGATTCTGCAATATAAAGCTAGCAAAGTTCTTTCACAGACTAAAACAGCTAGAAGGGAGCTCTACTACATGTTGCTCAGATGTCATCAAACAGGTTGGACTTTTAAGAAGTTGTAGGGATTGTCTTTTGATGAGTTGGAGTATCAGGCTTATCCTATATGGTCAAGTGTGTAAGAGCAAACACTATTAGACTTCTTTCATATGAAAGAAAGGAAGAACTTGCAGAAGAAATGCAGATCCAACAGGCTTTGGTTACACCAAGACCATTGAAGAAGGGAGTTCCACTTGAGTTCCCAGAAAATATGGATAGAGTGAATCCTAATGAAGCTATTATTAGAAAGAGTATTAATCTCTCACCTTTGGAAGCTTCACATATGGTAGAAGTGTTACCTCATGATTCCAGAAACCCTATAGTTAGCTATGAGGAAGATGCAAGTGGGTTTTGGATGATTGGCAGATATGGGAAGAAGGTATATACTTTCATTACTATTATGTCTTTGTTTGCAAGCCTAGATAGAGAAGACTTGGCAGACCTTTGGAGGTTGATGCAGGCCAAGTTTGAGACTGAAGCACCTACTTCAGTCAATGGAATAAAGATTTGGTCAACAATCAAGAGAATGTGTGCACCAGATGAAGAAGATCCAGTTTGGAAGGATCTTGATGATGTCAATGGACTTAAATGGCGTCTACATTCAGCAGCTGGTGTGTATCATTTGAGTACTACAAAGTTTTCTAAGTATCTTCTTGTGGATGTTGAGTATCCTATGTCCAAAGAAGTTTTGAAGAAAATGGTGACAACACAGCTGGAAATGGATTACACAAGTGACGTTGGCAAAGATTTGATTAGGTTTATTTATTTCCAACTTAATAAGATTTGTAAGAATCCTCCTTGTACTTAGTTTTATTCAGAAACTTGATTACTAGAGTAGATATCAAGTTTAGGGGAGGATTGTTGGGAATAAAATGTAGCCAAGAAACTTGGACGCTGACAAGAGGAAATTGGACGTTGATAGAAAGAAATCAAACGTTGTCAAGACAAGCGTTGATAGGAAGAAGTCAAGCGTTGATACGAAGAAGTCAAGCACTGATAGGATAGTTAGTCTACACGTTTTATGTTTCTAGTAAAGATATGTTCGACAATGTATTTCTTATGTTTATCTTTACCTAAAATAGCTGATACGTAGACTCTTGTACAAGGTTCCTTAATCTATAAAAGGAGGCCTTTAGGTTTAGTTCAATATATGTTTTTCACACTTTCATTGTACCCAAGTTCGATTAATCTATCATAGTGAAAGTTTGGTTTATCTTGTTTGTGTATTCTTGTTTAAGTATTAATTCCGCATAATACTTAAATTGTTTCATATACAACAAAGTTTCTCTAAGTGTTTAACTTGATTTACTCTCGTTTACACAAGCTAAATCGATCTAATTTTGGGATCAACAGTAATATTTGTTCCAAGTTATAGATACATGAAGCAAAAGACTCCCCAAAAACCGAGAAATCATCTATGAAGACTTCCATGGTTTTCTCAATCATATCATGAAAAATGGCCATCATACACCTATGGAATGTCCCTGGAGCATTGAATAATCCAAAAGGCATTCTATGATAAGCAAATGTTCCATAAGTGTTGGTCCACGATACTTGTGCAAACATCGAATCAATAAGAAACTATGAAGAACATTTGCACAATTAAACCAATTGACTAACTAATAACACAAGCTTGTACTTTTCATCGTATGTATATCTTATTAATAATGAATCAACAAATATACATGACTTGCCCGGTTGTTTACGGAACAACAACCGGGCGATGAATGACAAACTAAACTCCCATGTTCATAGCTAGCTAAGCTTATGCAACAATGGGAGGGTGAAACCCTAAACCACTAAAGTATTACATGTTTGTTTCCGTGGGTGGGAATCATTAACTATTCTATTACAAAGACCACATATATATAGTGGGAGTGTGAAGCTTCCTTGAGAAGCTTTACTAAAGTACAAGTAACCACCTTGTACTTTGTTGTCTTTATCTTTTGCACCTTTGACAAAGTAAGCCTTCCTCTTGAACCTTTATCTTCATTGCTAATAAGACATGTGCCCACTAATACATAAGACACTTCTTCAGGTCTTCTTAACATTTTCAGGTCTTGTAATCAGTAATAGTCTTGAGGAGTTAGTAAGCTATTATGTCATCACTTACTAACTCCATCATCCTTGATTCTTTGCACACTTACTGAGATCCGCCTCAGCTAATGACGAGTCTATATCGTAGACTCTAAAGAACTCTAAAGAATGACACACTGAACTTATAACATACGTAAGTTCAGTGACTAACACTACTTAGGATACTTTACATCCAAATCATGTGCAAGGGACAAATCAGGCACTGAATTGACCCAACAATCTCCCCTATTTGGATAGAAAAGTAGCATAAGTTAAATAGCAGTAAGTGAGCATAAAGGCTTCTTCTTACCTGCTATGTTACAACAATGAATACCAAGAATAACTAGCTTTACTAGTTCAAGTCATCCGCTAACTTGTATCGTCTTGTACCTGTTGTAGTTGTTACTGAACTGCAATGTCTGATCTTGTACTTTGAGAAACACTTGAACCAATTCCCTGATGCTTATATAGAACTCATAAAGGTAACTTCACCTTAGGTCATCAGTGAAGTATATTATATGCTTTACCATAAAGACCATATGCTTCACCCTAGCATATATTAAAGTAGCATAGTATATCCAATGTAAATCACGAGTTCATTTACCTTCAATCAGAGAAGTGTGGTCAATGGTTGAAGCAGTAACCATAAAAGATCAGACAATGCGACTTGTTTAGCAACCCATCTTCAGTAACTTTGCTCAATCAGCCAAATGTAAACATTCTAAGTCCCTGAAGGTTATGTGTTGCGTATGATAGTATGTATGTAGCGTGAGTAAACTTGATGTTTCTTCACATAAACACAAGTTTACCTTTGTCCTCGTTTCTCTCCCCCTCAAAATTTGCTAGGGAACCAAACAACTTTTGACCGGCTACATACTAGTACACAATCATAGCGTGATGGTCTTCATCTCGCCTGAAATACAACTCCCCCCTGAATTTCATCTCCTACCAAACGCCTGATGTTATCAAACCCTGATGATATCAAACCCCTTTAAAATCAATGTTTCACCAACCTGGTCTCTCAAAAACTCTGTGGCTGGGTTACAGCGATGGGGGAGGGTGACAGCTTTTGGGGAGGGGAGGGGGGCTGTGAACATATCTTCTTTCTTTATCTTGGTGTGAGAAAAAAATTCCTGAGTGACCAAGTCCTTCAACAACTGAAGGCTCTGAAGATAGCATCTTGATCAGCTGGTCATCTTGCCAGCGAATCCTTGTTAAGCTGATTTTTTTTTTTTGGTTTTGGTTTTGTGAAGGTGTTTGTGGGGTTGAATGGATACAGGTAGGTATATCAATGTTTCATATAGATCACAGCTACGTGTATGTCACAGCGGCATCTATATCACAGCGGTGTGTAGATGTACGTGTTTCTCTCCCCCTCAAAATATGCAGCTTTAACAGCATCTTTTGAATCCTATTAACCTCTTATCACATCAACCAAAAGACGTACAACGCGCCTCAACTCATTTGAGTTTGGATAAAAAATATCCACCAACATATCAAGTATCTGAAGAAGAGTTCTCTTCAGCGAACTCTAGGGGTTCAGAGATAGCTGGGGGTTCAGGAACAGGGATTGTCTGTGGGTTCAGCGACACGGTTCACAGGTGTCTTATGACAGCTGTCCAGGCTTTGCTTGTTGGGAGGTTTAGACAGGGACAGGGGTCCAGAATCTGCTGAAGGGTCCAGAGAAGAGGGACAGGGATCGCTGGTTCATAGTTCAGCTGGCTGTTTGACAGGGTTCGCTGACATGGGGGTTCAACAACAGGTGGGGATTTCACTGATCATACAGCTAAATGACCTAGCTACTTGTCATTTTGGTTCCATTAATTTCCTAACAAGAGATTATATAATTTATCAGCTATTCCCCTTTTTTTTTATTCATCACCAGTGGATATCAGCTACATCATTTCATTGACTGATGTATTTTCATCAGCTCAAACACACCCCTTTTAACAGTTAACAAACGCAGCCCATGAGTTCTATAACTCATTCCCTGATAAATTTCGTCAGGTCCTTTACCAACAAAGGCTCCTATCCAATTTAAAGAAAGATAGATTCGTTTTTCTAGTGGCCACGAAAAACGGATAGTATTAATTGAAGAATCGATTGGTTTTGTTGGTAAAGGACGAATCTATCTTTCTTTAAATTGGATAGGAGCCTTTGTTGGTAAAGGACCTGACGAAATTTATCAGGGAATGAGTTATAGAACTCATGGGCTACGTTTGTTAACTGTTAAAAGGGGTGTGTTTGAGCTGATGAAAATACAACAGTCAATGAAATAACACATAACCTTCAGGGACTTAGAATGTTTACATTTGGCTAATTGAGCAAAGTTACTGAAGATGGGTTGCTGAACAAGTCGCATTGTCTGATCTTTTATGGTTGTTGCTTCAACCATTGACCATACTTCTCTGATTGAAGGTAAATGAACTCGTGATTTACATTGGATATAATATGCTACTTTAATATATGCTAGGGTGAAGCATATGGTCTTTATGGTAAAGCATATAATATACTTCACTGATGACCTAAGGTGAAGTTACCTTTATGAGTTCTATATAAGCATCAGGGAATTGGTTCAAGTGTTTCTCAAAGTACAAGATCAGACATTGCAGTTCAGTAACAACTACAACAGGTACAAGACGATACAAGTTAGCGGATGACTTGAACTAGTAAAGCTAGTTATTCTTGGTATTCATTGTTGTAACATAGCAGGTAAGAAGAAGCCTTTATGCTCACTTACTGCTATTTAACTTATGCTACTTTTCTATCCAAATAGGGGGAGATTGTTGGGTCAATTTAGTGCCTGATTTGTCCCTTGCACAGGATTTGGATGTAAAGTATCCTAAGTAGTGTTAGTCACTGAACTTACGTATGTTATAAGTTTAGTGTGTCATTCTTTAGAGTTCTTTAGAGTCTACGATATAGACTCGTCATTAGCTGAGGCGGATCTCAGTAAGTGTGCAAAGAATCAAGGATGATGGAGTTAGTAAGTGATGACATAATAGCTTACTAACTCCTCAAGACTATTACTGATTACAAGAACTGAAGATGTTAAGAAGACCTGAAGAAGTGTCTTATGTATTAGTGGACACATATCTTATTAGCAATGAAGACAAAGGTTCAAGAGGAAGGCTTACTTTGTCACAAAGTACAAGGTGGTTACTTGTACTATAGTAAAGCTTCTGAAGGAAGCTTCACACTCCCACTATATATATGTGGTCTTTGTAATAGAATAGTTAATGATTCCCACCCACAGAAACAAACATGTAATACTTTAGTGGTTTAGGGTTTCATCCTCCCATTGTTGCATAAGCTTAGCTAGCTATGAACATGGGAGTTTAGTTTGTCATTCATCGCCCGGTTGTTGTTCCGCAAACAACCGGGCAAGTCATGTATATTTGTTGATTCATTATTAATAAGATATACATACGATGAAAAGTACAAGCTTGTGTTATTAGTTAGTCAATTGGTTTAATTGTGCAAATGTTCTTCATAGTTTCTTATTGATTCGATGTTTGCACAAGTATCGTGGACCAACAATAAGGACAAGTGAATGTGGTTTTTTCTTGATCTCGAGGGTCTATAGGTATTTGGAAATAGCCGGAAAATCCATCTAAGAAGCAATAGAATTCATTTCCCACTAGTCTCTCTAACATTTGATCCATAAAAGGTAATGGAAAATGATCCTTCCTAGTGGCATCATTAAGATTTCTATAGTCAATACAAACACGCCATCCGGTCACGAGTCTAGTAGGAATCAATTCATTATCCTCATTAGTAACAACCGTCATTCCTCCTTTCTTTGGAACACAATGCACGGGACTAACCCATGGGCTATCGGAGATAGGGTAGATCATTCCGGCGTCTAGAAGTTTCATAACTCCCTTTTTGATCACCTCATGAATCTTTGCATTAACCCTTCTTTGATTTTGAATAGCGGGTTTATAATCTTCCTCCATCAAAATTTTATGAGTACCAAATTTTGGGTCAATACCCTTGATGTCGGAGATTTTCCATGCAATGGCCCGTTTATGTTTCTTTAAAACCTTAATAAGTTCCTCCTTTTCATTATTTTTTAATCCTTTAGCAATAATCACCGGTAATTTATCCGTTCCCTCAAGAAAAGCATACTCCAAATGAGTGGAAAGATCCTTAAGTTCAAGTTCGGGTGCTTCTTCAAGAGAGGTTTTCAGTTTTGTTTCATTTTCGTTCACAACTTTAATTTCCATAGGAGGTGATTGAAAAGGATCTTTATTCAAAAATGTTTCAAGCAAGTCGATATCTCCATCCGTATCATGATAATCCTCATCATACGTTGATGGCAAATATTGTGTGCTAAGAAAAGCATCAACCGCCTCCAAGATAAAATCACTAGCCCCAAATGGAGTAAGGGGTGGAGAAGAAAGGGCAATAATAGGATCCAATAAAGAAGGATTGACACTTTCAGAATTAGCCGAGAATCTAAGCACTTCTTGAGAATATTCTTTACACGCAACATCAATCATATCAACACGATTGATTGATTCCCCGGAATGCTCATAATGATACTTAGAAACGTTCTCGGTATCAAAGGTAACGGTCTCATCATCAAAACTTAAGGTCATTTGTCCACTTTTCATGTTAATTAAGGCACTAGCTGTACTCAAAAATGGTCTTCCTAAGATCAAAGGTATAGGCGAATCTTCGGGGTAATCCATAACTACAAAATCTGCCGGAAAATTAAGCTTCCCTACCTTAACAAAGACATCCTTGGCTATACCTACCGGAAGGGAGGTCGATCGATCCGCAAGCTCGAGAGTCATTCTAGTAGGTGTGAGCTCGGGAAGTTATAACCTTTTTCCGAATGGAAAGAGGCATCAAATTAATGCTACCGCCAAGATCGGCTAATGCTAAACATTCTTTCATTTCCGAAAATTCACAAGGGATAATAAATCTTCCGGGGTCTCCAAGCTTTTCGGGTAGCTTTTTGGTGAGAACCGTCGAACAATTAGCATCAAGAGAATAATTAAGCTCTTCAAGCTTCCCTTTATCGCTAATTAATTTCTTGAAAGTCGAAGCAAACTTAGGCATATAAAGCAATGCATCCGCGAAACTAACATTAAAATGAAGCTGCTTAAACATTTTAAGAAATGTAGACATTTGAGCATTGGATATTTCGTGGAGCTTCTCTTGGTTAAGTCTCGAAGGGTAGGGTAGTGTGGGTTTAGTCTTCGGAATCTCGGGTTTCGGAATAGGCACATGGTCTACCTTTGGTGGATAAGGAATTTCCTTTTCCTTAACCACCTCAGGTTCTTGCTCCACTTCCCTCACCGGAGAGGTACTAACTTTTGGAAGCAAAGGTCCGTCTAAATCCTTCCCACTACGTGTGGTAATATCTTTCATCTCACCCTTCGGGTTTGGAATGGCGTTGCTAGGTAAGCCACCCGAAGAAGAGGAGGGTTTGTTCATTATAGCTTCAAACATCGAAAGAATTTTGTCCTTAAATTTAGCTTGATTTCCCTCAATTCGGTTTTGGTTTTGCTCTAATCGAGTTTGATTAAGCTCAATCTTGTTATTTTGCCCCTTGATCGTATTTTGAAAATCGAGTTTCAAAGTGTTCATTTGTCCTTGAATATTATTTTGAAAAGCCTTCAAATTTTCCTCATTTGTTTTGATATAGCTTGACAAATCATTTTGATTGTTTTTTTGAAAACCTTGATTATTTTGATTGCCATGAAATCCATTTCCTTGATTAAAATTCCCTTGGTTACCACGGTTAAAATTATTCCCATTGTTGTATCTATTTTGAACCGGTGGAGCAACATGATTTTGACGAGGAGCTTGACCGTTAGGGCCATAAGTTCCCATTGCCGCAAAAGCACTAGCTTGATCAAACCCCGTGGTTGAACAAGCATAATTCGGATGTGCTCCAGCACATAATACACAAAATTCTCAACCGCATTAATCGAACCATGAGGATTCTTCCTAATCTCATTCAAAATCGTGTCAATCTTAGAGTCCAATCTAGCAATCTCGGGATTAGATGAATTCACATGAGAAAAAACCAGTGTGTTTCGTGAATATTAGACTTTATATTTATTTTCAATGATACCCCACGCGTCTCTCAGAGTTTTTCTTAAAAGATTACCACCCGCGGTGGCATTTAAAGAATCTTGTTCAACCATATTAAGTCCATTATAAAAAGTATTAATTTTGTGTAACTCTGTGAAACCGTGGTGTGGACATTGTCTCAACAAATCCTTAACCCTTTCCCAAGCGTCACCAAAAGATTCATGCACTTTTTGTTCAAATCTAGTTATTTCATTCTTAAAGTGAGTTGTTTTAGATGGTGGAAAGAAGTAATTCATGAACTTAGACTGTAAAACCCGCATGCTTCTATCATGAATAGTACCCTTAAGATCGTACGTACTAGATTAAAACTTTCCTATTATAGCATGATTACGATTACGTGTTAGGATTTTACGTATTACGTACGTGTTAGAACACGATAAGTATTTACTACGCATGAGCACGCAATAACTATTTGACAATAATTAATCACGAACATGCGATCATGAAATCATGAACGTATAAAAGTCACGAACTATTATTAATTACGTATATATATTTATTACGAGCGTAAATAAATATATTAGGTCACAATAATTATTTAACGAGAACACATTAAACGCGAACACAAATAAACATGAACGAACAATTAAACATCGAGACACGGAAAACGGTACGGGTACCCCATGTGGGGCCCCCTACACGCGGAAACAAGGAAGAGATGGGCCAAGCCCATCTCAAAATTCACTAAAGAGGGGTTAAGGGAAAATTAACTAGTCATTTTTCACTTTACAGAAGATTAAACAAAAACCTAAAAGTTCTCCTCCTCTTTTCTTTCTTCTGGCCGCCGAATACAAACACACCAAAGGAGGTGATTGTTTGATTTTGATCTTGGTTTTTGGTGCAAGTGTTCGTGGTTGTTCATCCTCGTTAGATCCACGCATTCGGTATATGTTTTTTACCCTTTTTCTTTTTGATTTGATCTAATAATTAATTAAGAACAAGATGTTTTTAAAACCTAATTAAAAACATAGATCTAACATGAAAATGGTTTTTGGAGAAATCAAAAAGGGTGTTTTAGGGGTGTTTGTTTTGGCCGGCGCCTAAACCGAACCCCAAGGGGGTCTCGGTTTGGCTACTCGACCACCACCGAGACCATATGGTCCCGGTTGGGTGGTGTGGGTCCCACGGAAGCAGCAAGACAAGGGTAACCCCGTAGTGGTTCGGGGTATGGTGTCGATTTCATGTCCGGTTCATGGTTTTTAGTCGAGATCCGGTTCACGGTTTATGTTAAGATTATTTTTTTTGTATAATCATATGTTAAAATTAAATTAATAAATATGACATGATTAATTTAATAAACATGACTTAGGTTATATTAATTATTAAAATCATGAAATTATTAACCTAAGTATTTTATATTTTTAGACTTATAATTAATTAATTATTTATAAACCATGGTTATAATTAGTTAATTAACATGACTTAGGTTATATTATTGATAAGTAATAATACATGTTTTAACCTAAGTATTTAACTTTATTTAATTAAAAACAATTAAATATTTTAACCTATAGTTTATTTAAATTACATGAAATAGTTAATAAACTATACATTATATCATTATGACTTAGAAAATAATCATGAAAACACTTAGGCTTATATACTTAGCTTATTTAACCAGCTTATATCTAATTATGGAAACTTTCTATTTTTAGAAACTTATTTAAATAAGGCAGCTAATCTATTTATGGAAACTTTCTATTTTTAGAAACTTATTTAATTCAGGCAGCTAATCTATTTATGGTAACTTATTTAATTAAGGTAGCTGATCTATTTATGGAAACTTTCTATTTTTAGAAACTTATCTATTTTAAGCAGTAATTATATTTTTGGAAACTTTCTATTTTTGGAAACTTTCTATTTTTGGAAACTTTCTATTTTTGGAAACTTTCTATTTTTGGTAACTTTCTATTTTTGGAAACTTTCTATTTTATGAAACCTGCTATTTTTGGAAAGTTACTTATTATTACACAGTAAGTATAATAATACATGAAATACCAGAAATACTTAATCAGAGTAAACAGAATATATGATAAACACAGTTTAAGACTTAAAACGGTAAAACATGATATGAACATATAAAATAAACTAAGACATGACATAAAACCAGTTACGTATTTAGTAAGCAGATACTTATTCATGTATGTATTTATGTAGCATTAGTGATACGGAAGTAGGATTCCTCTCAGTCCGTGGATTCCCGTCCTTTCAGTATGGACATTCTTTCCTTATTAGGATTCCCCGTATGCAGCCAAATGTTTTCCCGTAGTATAAGTTATGTGTTTGATTTGCTTATGTTTAATTTAGAATACCTATAGCCATATACATGCATGACCAGTTTCACCTAGTTATGGAGGTACCATAACCATAACATTAGAGGCACTGATGTTATGACTTCACCACGGCGGAGTGATTGCTCGTGGCGTCCCTTCAGCTTTTGGCCATATTTTTATATTTATCATGTGGGGCGTATGGGTGCATCCTAGTTACATGTTTTCAGTCAGGATTTCATGGTGAATGTGGTGTGTACCTTGCATCCTTCACAAGGAGCTGATCCCTCCTACCCAAACCAGAATATTAAATTAGAGGCAGCCCCTCTAATTTGCATGATGAGGTCACCCCTCCAAGTGTTCATGC
Organism: Glebionis coronaria; assembly: GCA_025667525.1. NCBI lineage: Eukaryota > Viridiplantae > Streptophyta > Magnoliopsida > Asterales > Asteraceae > Glebionis > Glebionis coronaria. The sequence goes on from CM046880.1 coordinate 68,608,101, forward strand.
ACGGTGGATTTTCATGACCTATATTGGCTAATGGTAAAATATGTTAAACAGTTTTTACAAGATAAACATAAGGCTTTTCAAACTATAAAACCAGTTTTATCAAGACTTAACCAGGTTACTCGGGACTTAGTTTCTTCCGCTGTTATATGTTATATGCTTATCCTATTCATGCTTTATTGTACATCCGTGCACTGAGCGTATTGCTCAGTCGTTTTCCTTTTCTATGTTCCCAAAACGGCAGGTACTCAGGGACGCTCGTAGACTTTAAGCGTACGTGCATATGGACTGGAAGCTTTCTAGCCTTTCTTTACTTTATACATTACCTTTCTTTTGATACATTTGCTATGGACATTGTTTAGTCTTTCCTTTACCAACTTATGTTTGTGTTTGATGAGCTTTACTTTTGGACTATCGATGTTTGATTCTGGTATTTTCCTTTTATGGTCATGTAATGTTTAGACATTTTTCCTTATATGCTTTGATGACACGCCATAATTACGTGTGACATTTCCATTATCAAAATGGGGTGTTACAATTATGGTATCAGAGCCAAGGCTTCGACCTGTAGGCTCTCAAAATATGACCTGTGATTAGTGGGTAGTCACTATGGTCTTCCTAGAACTGACAGTTGTTTTCGTGCATCCATCATTTCAATGTTGCATGAAAGTTATTTCCTCCTTGTGATAAGCCATTAAAATTGAAGGTATTGATTTGGTGGAACTACCAAATCAATACCTTCTACATTGAAATGATGGATGCAACATTGATGGATTCTACACAGCCATTAAAATTGAAGGCTTATCACAAGGTGGAACCATAGTAGGGTTGATCATTCCACCTTGTGATAAGCCTTCAACATCAAACTCACCACCTTTAAGCTCTACAATTTCAACACCTACACCTTCTCATCCTACACCCACTACTCCTTTACCTTCCACAACTACCAATGAAGAAACCAACAAAGAGAAACCTTCCACAACAACAACTACTCAACTTACACCAAAACCAAGCCTTCCTTACCCATCAAGATTGAGAAAGGAGAAACTTAAAAACAAGGATGATATTCAAGTGTCAAACTTGTTGATGATGTTCAAGCAAATTAACATAAACATATCCTTTGCGGAAGCTCTTGCATATATGCCAAAGTTTGCTAAAATGTTCAAAGATCTCCTCTCAAACAAGGAAAAGTTGGTGGATTTGCCTAACACATCACTTAATGAGAATTGCTCCGCCCTGTTGCTCAAAACTTTACCTATAAAACTTGGAGATCCGGGACAATTTTTGATTCCTTGTAATTTTCCCGGGGTGGAAAATTGCATGGCACTAGCGGTTCTTGGGGCAAGCATTAATCTCATGCCTTTATCGGTTTGGAAAAAACTCTTTCTTCCTGAGATCACTCCTACTAGGATGACCCTTGAGTTAGCCAACCGTACCATAGCTTATCTGGTAGGTATTGCGGAGGATGTGTTTGTAGGGGTTGATAAGTTTAACTTTCCCCCGGATTTTGTAGTGGTTCATTATGATATGGACCCGAGAGTTCCTCTTATTGTTGGTAGACCATTTTTGAGGACGGGTCATACTCTTATAGATGTGGCGGAGGGAGAACTAATTATGAGAGTTGAGGATGAGAAAGTGTTGTTTAAGCTAGGAAAAGTAACTAAGAAGTCTCAAGATTGTGAAACAATTAACATAGTGGATGTTCTTGATGAGGTGTGTGATGAGCATTTTCATGAAGCTTGTAAGAATGATAGTGAGAACATGCCTCATGTAGAGACCGTTGCCTTAATTCCTCCCTCCTTAACACCATTTGGAGAGAGTGATTTCCTCTTGGAGGAATTTTGTTGGGTCGAAAATATAAAGTATTATGAGTTGATGTGTCAAAACTAAAAGACAAGGACTAAATCTGACAAGTGAAGATTCTACAAGCCGGTGGACAAACTTGTAGAAGATATATTGCAAGAAGATAAAAGATTTAGTGAATATATTATTTAGTGAATATATTATTTAGTGAATATCTTATTTACTAAATATCTTATTTACTAAATATCTTATTTAGTTTCCTTGTAACAAGGGTTTATGTGTAGTATATAAACACATACCCTACGTAGGTTTTATTCATAACAATCATTCACAATGTAACCTACAAGCAATTCGTGTGTCTAGACGTGGGATTCAATGTATACACGTCTAGGTGTTAGTTGTGTTTAATAATACAAGTAACGTTTGGGAAAATTCATCTTGTCCACAACACCTTGTTCATGATTATTGTTCTAATTCCGCTATGTTAAATCATATGAATGATAATCATGCCTAGCAGCTTAAAGATCCGAATCTATTAGGTTTTATCAATTGGTATCAGAGCGGGTGGCTCTCGATGCTAGGATCAACGAGGTGTTCGTTCTTAGTGAAAAAGAAGAAAATCCCGTATAGGGTTTTTATGCAGTTTGTGTGCACAGCAGTAGTACGAAGGGCATAACTTTTTATTGAACCGTTGGATCGCCACGAAATTTTTTGTGTGTGTTCTACACACATATATCTAGATATCCACCGGAGGGATTGTCGAGATCTATCCCCAAGAAAAAGTTATTAACCGTCGAAGTCAGCAGGGGTCATATGCTGTTTTCTGTGAACAGTAATAGTAAAAACGCGATTTCTCCTTCGTTAACCGTTGGATCGTCGTGAAATTAGATCTGTAGGTTCTTGACACTTATAGGATCTCACCGAAGCGATCTTCCATCTGAGCATTTATGAAGAAGTTATTCGCTGTCGAAGTTCACTGCAGTTTATGGATTTTCACATGAAATAATGATTTAGGGTTTATAAAACCCTAGATCAGTTAGCCGCTGATGGGAGTTATTTTGACGCTGATAGATCTTAGTGTTAGTGGATGTCGTTGACGCTGACAAGGCATGGATGAGACGCTGATGACCAGGCGCTGACAGGTTTAAGATGGCGCTGACAAGTTATATGTAGGCGCTGACAGAAATTCATGTGTTGTCCGAGATATGGTTTTTCAAACGCTGACAAGTGTTGTCCGATATTGGACAACACACACTGATAAGATCTTAGACAGTGAAGGATATTGGACGACAAAGGATTCGCTGCTGTTTGGTATTTTGGTTACGTTTTTGCACACAAAACGAGGTATTTACACACGAAGGTACATGGGATCTCCGTTTCTATACAGAATATCAAATTGATATTCATGGCTCGAATATTTTTTATAAAGTCATATATGATTAAGGGGAAGAGTTCTTATGGTAAGTTTGATGTTGAAGTTAGTTTTCACAAATTTGTTTTTCTTATTTAGGTGAGCAATACACCTTGTCTCTGTACTAAATATATTGTTACAGCGTACGACTGGCTCATAGTCGTGAAGGTTACCAGTTCCCATGTAACAAAAACTGTGGTGAGCAATACACCTTGTCATTGGACTAAATATATTGTTATAGCATACGATTGGCTCATAGTCGTGAAGGTTACCAGTACCCATGTAATAAAAACTGATGGGTGAGCAATACACCTTTATCATTGGATCTAAATATATTGTTATAGCTAACAACTGGCTTATAGTTGTGCGGTTTTTGTTGGTTTCAGTTCCCGTTCTTACCAATAAACTGAGCCCCCTTTTGCAGTGAAAGAGTTGCATTTTTCTCTAGTCGTTTCGACAACTAGGGGAAGAGTTTATCAACTAGTGAGCAATTGGGTGAAAGAAATACAAAGTTTGGGTTATTCTGCTTCTACATCAAAATTATTGTACTTATTTTTCTTCAAGATCATTACATAGAGCTACTTTTGGAGAATTTTCAAGATTGCATACTTTCACATATTCCCTATTGATGTGTCAAAAAGGGGAAGAATATGTGCTATACTTAAGGGGAAGCAATTTGAAGATCGTGTACCATATACAAAAGGTTTTGACATCATCAACTAGGGGAAGATTGTTGGGTCGAAAATATAAAGTATTATGAGTTGATGTGTCAAAACTAAAAGACAAGGACTAAATCTGACAAGTGAAGATTCTACAAGCCGGTGGACAAACTTGTAGAAGATATATTGCAAGAAGATAAAAGATTTAGTGAATATATTATTTAGTAAATAAGATATTTAGTAAATAAGATATTCACTAAATAATATATTCACTAAATAATATATTCACTAAATCTTTTATCTTCTTGCAATATATCTTCTACAAGTTTGTCCACCGGCTTGTAGAATCTTCACTTGTCAGATTTAGTCCTTGTCTTTTAGTTTTGACACATCAACTCATAATACTTTATATTTTCGACCCAACATTCTTTGGGAGTCACTTGATGGCGTGCACAAGCACACACAGCAAACATGATGTCAGGTATGGAGGCAGTAAGTTACATCAAGGATCCAATCATGGACCTATAATGCCTGACATCAACATATTTCCCATCTCCAATCTTTCCCCAAGGGTGTTCTTTATCCATAGGAGTAGTAGCCCTCTTTTCATGTGAAGAAAAGCCAAACTTCTTCAAGATCTCAGCAACATATTTATCCTGGGAGATGAAGATACCATCTTCTTTCTGCTGAACTTGTAAACCAAGAAAGAAGTTCATCTCCCTCATAGCACTCATCTTGACTTTGTCTTGTCAACGCTTGAGCTGTCAGCGCTTGTTTTGCTCTTGTCAACGCTTGATTTACTCTTGTCAGCGCTCAAGTGATCTGGCCGTAATTTATTCCCAACAATCCTCCCCTAAACTTTATATCCACTCTTATGATCAAGTTTCTGAATAAGCATTAAGGACTTGGAGGAATCTTACAAACCTTCTCATATTAATAGTGAATAAATCTGATCAAATCTTTTGCCACGTCACTTGAATAATCTATTTCCAGCTGAGTGTCCTTCATCTTCTCCAAAATAGCCTTGGATATGAAATACTGAGCATCCACAAGTAGATACTCAGCAAACTTTGTAGAACTCAAATGATAGACACCAACAGCTGAATATAACCTCCATTGAAGACCACTGAGGTCATCTTCAAGATCCTTCCAAATTGCAGGATCCTCATCTTTTGGTCCACACATTCTTTTGAATGTGGTCCAAAGTTTTATTCCATTTGCTGAAGTTGGTACTTCAGCCTCATACTTGGTCTCCAGCAACCTCCAAAGGTCCACCAAGTCTTCTCTATCACAACTTGCAAACAAAGATATGAGAGTGGTAAAAGTGTGTACCTCTTTGCCAAATCTTTCAATCTTCCAGAACCCACATTCATCTTCTTCATAGCTCACAATTGGGTTCCTGGAATCTAATGGTAACACTTGCATCATATCTGAAGCTTCTAATGGGGAGAGCTTGAGGATCTTTCTTATAACTGCTTCACTTGGATATAGTGGATTCATATCCTTTGGAAACTCAAATGAAATTCCCTTCTTTACTGGCCTGGGAACAATCATAGCTTTCTTGAGTTCCATTTCTTCTGCAAGTTCCTCCTTTCTTTCATCTGAAAGAAGTCTGAGAGTGTTTGCTTCCTGTACTCTCACCCAAATGGGATAAGCCATGTTTTCTAACTCATCAAATGTCAAAGCCTTCAACTTCTGATATGTCCATCCAACTCCATGACATCTGAGCAACATAAAGTAGAGCTCCCTTCTATCCCTTTTCAACTCTGAGAGAATATTGCTTGCCTTGTATTTCAAAATTACCTGGCAATCCTTCTGAACTCTAGGAAGAAGCTCCAAACCCCATATTTGATCTGAAATGGTCAAGTCTGGATTATCCATGCATCTTTCCTCCCAAGCATTATACATTTGAACCACCTCTGGCATGTCAAAGTCAACCTGCAATTTCAACTCTCTCAGCTTCTCTTTGGCCAACTCATCCCCATACTCAAGCCTTTCTGGTTCTATAATCATCACACTTGAGTCTGAGCTAGCTCCATCACTTCCTTCTTCTGAAGTCACAACAAATGGTGACTTTTCCTTTTCATCTTGTTCCATTATTTGTTCAGCTAATCTTCTATCAAACTCAACTTGAGCTGCATCCTTTGGAACAATCTCTTCTACCAATATACCCTTACCCTTATCTGATGGTGCAATGGTTGGTAAGGTAGATGGTAATACCTGTGTAGAAACTTCCTTGATGATAGATGATGACTGGGATACATCACCTTCATGTGCAGGTCTGTCAACGCCCAATCTTGTCCTATCAGCGCCCAAAATATTTTTGTCAGCGCCCAAGTTTTCCTTGTCAATGCCCAAATATCCTGTCTCAACGCCTTTTGTAACTTCTTCCAACATAGCTGTAAATGAGAAATTCAAGTTGGTAGGAGAAACTAAGGACGTATCAAAACCTGTTTGTTTCTTCAAAGTTGTAAGGGCCTCAGCAACATCTAATGATTGACCATCATGGTTGCCCTTATCACTCAGATTTATTGGATCTTCCTCCCCTTTGGAAGATTCCTCCATACCCCTCCTAGCACGATCACTTTCCAAAACAACAATCCTCTCCCTCAATTGCTTGAGTTCAAGGCCTTGTGAGCTGACAATTTGTACTAAGTCTGCATTTTGCTTTTGCAAGCTTATGCAGACTGCCGTCAATTCTATAAGAGTCATTGGTTCCAGTCTGCCCTCTTCTAAAATGGGGATTTGACCTCCCAAGTCAGATTCATTGGGCATGGATGAGGACTTAATGATGGTGGGACTGCCTTGGCCAGCATCTAAGCCAGAACCAATAGTCCCAGCCTCATCCAGGTCACCAACCACACTTGTGGTGGTGGTTCTCTCTGCTACATGGCTAGGACCACCAGAGGAGAACACTCCAGTAGTCCTTTGGCGTTTCATCAACCTATATTCAGGTGGTGTGGAAGATGGTGTGGAAGAATGGGTGGATATGGGTTGGTTAAGGGGTGTTTGGGTTTGTGAAGGTTGTGTGTTAGCGTGGGAAATAGGCACATCAACGCCAACATTTGATGTGTCAGCGTCGAAGGGTTCTTGGTCAAGTTGCATATGTTCAGGTGAAGGTAAAGGTTCAGGAATTGGTTCAAGTTGTGGTTGGGGGTCAATTTGTGGTTGGGGGTCTGGTTGGGGTTGTGCTGCTGCAATAACAGCAAGCATAGCTGGGGTCAAAGGTAGGTCACGATGGGGTGGTGAGTTCATCTTCATAAAAATAGCTTTCTTTTGCTCAGGGATCTTATAAAAATCATTGTGATCCCTTGAGCAGTAACCTTGAACATCAAAAACCATTTGCAGAAAACGGGGATAAGCTAAAGTCATTTTGTTCCCCTTGTTTTTACACATCCCCTCAAAAATCAATTTAGAATAATTAAATTTTTGGCCTGTTGCAATGCACACAATAGCACTAGCAATTGATCTATTGATCTCATTGTGTGCAGTGCATTTGGGACTCAAACATTGAAGGAGGACATGTATGAGGTATTTCCAGGCTGGGGGAAATTACTGCTTATGATACTTGTTTAGAGTACCTTCATCAAGAAAAGGATATCCCAAAGCCCTAAGCCCTTGTTCTATTTCTTTTATGGGAAGGGTGGCTATACCATCAGCATCATCAATATGCAAGGCTTGGCGTACCAAAGCCTCAGTAACCACCCAAGATCTCCCATGAACAATAGAAGTCAATGTGGTCACTCCATTAACTGTTGAGGAACTAACAGTGTTCCAAAACTGTTTAATGTGTGTGACTGGAATGAGTGGTGCATGAGAAAGAGCATACCTTAATGGGGATGCATTCAAATACGCCACCATTTGTGTGTATTGAGGAAACAGAGTATCATCAGCTTCAAGATATGCAATCATGTTGTGTTGAGATCTGAACCCCACTTCCAATTCTGATGGTTTAAACTTGGGTGCCATTGATGAAAGCTGTTAATTTTAAGTGAAGAAGATGAAGTTGATAAGAGAAAAATGTGTTAGACAAGAATTATAGATACCCTGTTTAAAATAGGAGCCAAATTTATAGGAGAAAAAGAATGCATGTGATTGGCCCAAAAATAGGCAAGTATTTTCAAAAATCAATCATGAAAATATTGAAAAAGTTATAAGTTATCTCATGCATTAAATGAAAGTAACAACTCCTAAAATTACGGCCTAAAAATTTGTCAAAAAGTAACAACTGGGTAGGTCCCATTGAGTGTCAACGGTCAAAAATAACCTATCAACGCCCAACGGCTATAATCTTGTCAACGTTTGCCTATAGCCATGTCAGCGTCCAATTTGGTCACAACAACGCTTGGAAAATTCTTGTCAGCGTCCAAAAATAAAAAGTGTTTTAAAAATGAAAAATGACCTTAACAAGTAATTTATCCTAGAGAAGATAACCAAAAGCTGATAATTATTATAGGACAGCAAGCACTGTCCAGTTATGCACACTTGCATAAGCAAGATAGACATAACAGTCCTCTAGTGTCCCTTGCTAACCAAAACTCTTAACAACCAAGTTACCTTACAAAATTCCTTGTTACTCCCAGGTAAATCCCATATCATTCCCAAGTCTCCCAACAGACCACAACCAATTCTAGGCCAAAAATGTCTTGGCAGCATGCATAGTATATCAACTTTGCATGCTACAGTGCCTCATGATTTAGTAGAAACTAACTCATACTCACATGTGGACACAATCTAGAATTGTGATAAGAGTATCATATGGATACCCAAACATCCTAAAGGTTCCTAAAACCTCCCCTTAAACTATGATACAAAAGTTTGCTAAAATCATGTATGAACATAAAAATTTATGTCAAGATAGGAATGAAATATTCCAACCATCATCCATAAATAAAAACTTGTCCAAATGCTTCTCCATTGATCCATAAGCAACTCTGTATCCAATGGTATACTGCTAACACCATCTGCACATTTAGATTGAAAACCACAAAACTAACATTGTTGCTGACAACGCCCCGATAACACATGACAGCGTTGAGGGAAGCTTTGTCAGCGTCAGACAATTATATTGCTGACAACGTTGCAAAAACACTTATCAGCGTTCAAGCAACCTTTGTCAGTGTTAGAAAAATATAGTGGAAAATCTAAATCATCAATAAGACCAATAACAATGCATCATCCTGTACATACTTTTACAAAAAGACTCCAAAACACATATTATGTGAGATTAACCATTCCAATACTTGTTACCAAGTATTGAAATCTCCCAGCATCAAAAGGTTTAGTTAGTAAATCTGACACATTTTCCTCAGTGTCAACCCTATCTGGTTGTATTAAACCTTTCTCAAAGCAATCTCTTATAAAATGGTGTCTAATTTCTATGTGTTTAGTTTTAGAATGATGTACGGGATTCTTAATGATGCATAAAGTGCTGTTATTGTCCACAAATATCTTGGTATGCATGAAATTATACCCATAATCCAACAGCTGGTTCTGAATCCACAAAACTTGGCCACAACAAGCAGCTGCAGCCACATATTCAGCTTCAGTTGTAGAATTAGCCACCACTGTTTGTTTCTTGCATTGCCAAGAGATCAACCTGCTCCTAAGAAACTGACATCCACCAGTTGTGGATTTCCTATCAAATTTATCACCTCCATAATCACTATCTGAATATGCAATCAGCTCCAATGGTGAATCCTTTGGGTACCACAAACCAAGACCAGGATAGCATCTTAGATACCTAAAGATCCTCTTCACAGCATAAAGGTGACATTCTTTGGGAGTCACTTGATGGCGTGCACAAGCACACACAGCAAACATGATGTCAGGTCTGGAGGCAGTAAGATACATCAAGGATCCAATCATGGACCTATAATGCCTGACATCAACATCTTTCCCATCTCCAATCTTTCCCCAAGGGTGTTCTCTATCCATAGGAGTAGTAGCCCTCTTTTCATGTGAAGAAAAGCCAAACTTCTTCAAGATCTCAGCAACATATTTATCCTGGGAGATGAAGATACCATCTTCTTTCTGCTGAACTTGTAAACCAAGAAAGAAGTTCATCTCCCCCATAGCACTCATCTTGAATTTGTCTGTCATAAGCTTGGAGAAATCCTCACTCATCTTTGGATCAGTAGACCCAAAGATGATATCATCAACATAGACCTGCACAAGCAACACATCCTTGCCTTTCTTCTTTGTAAACAGTGTCTGATCTATGGTGCCCCTCTTGAATCCATTGTTCACCAAATAGGTAGACAAAGTACCATACCATGCTCTAGGGGCTTGATGAAGGCCATACATAGCCTTTTTGACTCTATACACTTTATCTGGATGCTCTGGATCCTCAAAACCAGGAGTTTGCATTACATATACTTCCTCAACAATGGTACCATAGAGAAAGGCACTCTTGACATCCATTTGATAGACAGTGAAGCCCATGCAGGATGCATAGGCTAGAAAAATCCTTATAGCTTCAATCCTTGCAACTGGTGCAAAGACTTCCTCATAGTCTATCCCCTCCTCTTGTGTATAACCTTGAGCCACTAACCTTGCCTTGTTTCTGACCACAATACCTCTTTCATCTCTTTTGTTCCTGAGAACCCATCTTGTCCCTATAGGTCTGACATATCTAGGACAATCAACAAGCTCCCAAACATCCTGAATTGCAAATTGGTGAAGCTCATCCTGCATTGCTTCGACCCAACTTGGTTCTTTGAGAGCATCAAATATTTTCTTGGGTTCCTCCTGTGACAGAAAACAGGCAAACAAACATGCTTGCACAAGAGGGGTATCAACCTTCTTGTGTATATTAGCAATAAACCCACCAAGACCTTGATGAGATCTTCTAGTCTGAACTGGAGTCATAACATCACCAATGATCTGAGAAGGGGGTGATTCTTCATTGTGGAAGTGAGAACTCCTCCTTCAAAAAGTCTGGTGTCCTCAACCTCATTCTCCATATTGTTAATATCCTCTTCATCAGACTCTCTTATATCAACATAAGGAGGACCTTCTTCATAAGAATTGGAAGGTTCACCTTGTTCAAAAGTGGAAGAGAAACGATGTGCAAAGGTGTTGTCAACGTCTGAACCTTGTTTGTCAGCGCTAGGGCTAACAACGCTTGAACTGTTGTTGTCAACGTCTGAGCCATCAACGTCTGAATTGGTCTTGTCAGCGCTAGATTTGCCTTTGTCAGCACCTGAAGTACCATGCATGTTTGTATTTGGTGATACTTGAAAACCACCATTATCTTGTCCAGCAGCAAAAGCATTTGTCCAAATGGGAATTGTGACATATTCTAATATAGGAGATGCCTTTTCTGCTTGTGATCCAACCTTCTTATGAACCTGTGTACCTGAAACATCAACAACTTGTTCCTCCACAACATTTGAAGTTACCTTCACAATGTTTGGATTAGTGACAGGCATATAATTTAAAGTTCTAGATAAAGGTTCCAAGTCAAACAACCAATTAGGACCACTTTCAGGATCACTAGGTTTATTCTCTAAAAACCTGACATGTACTCTTTCAACTATACGTTTGTCCTCTTTAAGATAAACCCTATATCCCTTGCTCTGCACAGAATACCCCATGAAGTAACCCTCGTCACCTTTTGCACTAAATTTTCCTAAGGCATCACTAGTATCCAACACTACTACATGACACCCAAAAGGTCTGAGAAAACCAATATTAGGTTTTCTTCCCCAAAGTAACTCATAAGGTGTTTTGTTCTGAATTTTGTTAACCAATGCTCTATTTTGCACATAGCAAGCTGTATTAACAGCCTCAGCCCAAAAGGCTATAGGAAAGTGAGCATCAGCCAACATTGTTCTGGCTGCTTCAATTAGGGTTCTATTTTTCCTCTCAGCAACCCCAGTTTGTTGTGGGGTTCTAGCAATACTAAATTGCCTTGTAATTCCTTTCCTGACACAGAAATCATCTAGCTTCTTATTCCTAAATTCTCCACCATTATCACTCCTAAGCATTTTAACCTTATTGCCAGACCTCTTCTCAATCTGAGTGATAAAATCAATTAGAACATCAGCTGTGTCACTCTTCATAGCTAGAAAGAATGTCCAAGTAAACCTAGAAAAGTCATCTGTGATAACAAAGCAATATGGCTTACCATTCAAACTTTCTATATTGGTTGGACCAAAGAGGTCCATGTGAAGCATATGAAGAGGTCTAGAACTAGTGTGCACCTGTTTAGACTTGAATGAGACCTTGTGCTGCTTGCCTTTAAGACATGCAACACAAGAGTGGTCATTGTGGAAGGCCTTTTCAGGCAAACCATCAACTAAACCAAGTCTCACAAGCCTATTAATATTTTTAAAATTTATGTGCCCTAGTCTTTTGTGCCACAAATTACTCTCATCTACTGAGGCCTTAGCATAAAAACAAGACATATTTTTATTCATTTTAATCCCATTTAAATTCACATTATATATGTCCTTATGCCTAGGTGTTCTATACTCAATATATTTCTCATCAGGGATCTTAAAATCCTTGCTTAACACCAAGCACTCAGTATCAGTGAAAAGAACTTTATTTTTGTTATCACAAACTTGTGATACACTAAACAGGTTGTAATCAAGTTCTTTTACCAGGAAGACGTTCTCAAAACGCAGATTCTTGGTGAGAAGGGTTCCTTTGCCTGTGATAGTTCCATATCCGCCTCCAAAGTATACCTTATCACCATCTTTAATAGGAGAGAAGTTCGTCAGATAGTCTTCCTTTCCTATCATGTGCCTTGAGCATCCACTATCCCAATATCCATAATCATTGACCTGTCTTTGAATGCCCTGCACATAAAGAAAACAAATTAGTTTTCTTTGGGAACCTAAGTCTTAAAAGACTTGGATTCATCTGGTTGTTCAATAAGAACAGACTTAGTTCTCACAACAACCCATTCTCATCCTTCTTAGGATGAAATACCCAGTTAACCCCAATAGGTTTTGTAATGACCTTGGAAATGTAATTAAATCTATTGCAAGTCATTGAAATCCCATTATCATTAGGGTTTTGATCTTTCTTGGGTCTCCATGTTAAGCTTGAAGAAGCTTTAGACCCCTTACCTTGTGGTTGCAAATATTTAGGTCTGGTCACGTTTCTGTCAGCCTTAGAATTTGTCCTGTCAACGCTGAATTTACCCTTGTCAGTGTTGAACCTAGGGTTTGCTACAGAAACCCATTGCCTATTTGACCAGGTGTTTGTCTTTTGAAATGGTCTTTGTCCATGAGTGTTAGACCCTCTAGTAAAGAATGGGGCAGGTCTAATCACTTGTGGACTTTGCTGCACACAGGGTTTGGGTCTGACAACGTTTGACTTCCTAACAACGTTGACTTTGTTCCTGACAGTGCTGAAATTGTTCTTGTCAGCGCTGGCTTTGGGAGCGTTGACACACTTGTATGCCAAGTGTGAAAAGCTACCACAAGTGTAACAAGCTTTTCTAGACACACCCTTAGGTCTAGAAGAGAAGAAGCATGTTCCATGATTGCTAACTTGGCTCTTGGGAGACCTAGTATTCCTATACATCTCTGCATATTTAATGGTAGGTCTTCTAACAGTGTTTGAGCCTAGGTCAACAGCTTTACCAGTGATTGGGTTAGTAACCTTAATGGGTGTTGACTCATTAGGACTTTCACATAGCAAGCCACCCTTGACAAATAAAGTAGGGTTAGCCTTTTTCCACTCATTCAGGTCAGTTAGTTTTTGTTGATACTCTTCAACTGGAGTGACAACTCTTGGTGGAGGAATGAATTCCTCCTCTTGGAGCTCTGGCAAACCAGTCCAAGATAAGTCCCTTTGTTGGACACCATAGAAGTCACCAGCTGGTGGGGGAACCAAAGAGTAATCATTCATCCCAATCCCAGTCATGTCCTTAGGATCCCTTTGTTTAGCCACACAGTCTCCTAGGGTTTGGGTGGCTCTATCAAATCTTTGAATTTTGAGGCCAACATTATCTTTATTTTTAATGGCCTCATCTAACTTAGCCTGTAATTCACCATTAACCCTTTCCATGATGTTTCTAATATCCATACTACCTTCTAACTCATGTTTTAAGATATTGATTTTATCTTTTAAATCAAATTCCATTTTCTTGTATTCAGAAACGGTTTTCTCAGTTTCAGTAAGAGCTAGTTGGTAATTAGACAATTTACATCTTTTAGTACTCATATCATCTTTTAATTTTAACACCTCTTTGTTAAGTCTTTCAGTATTTAACCTACAACCTTTGCTACAAAAAGCGTCATCATATACCTCATTATCAGATGAAGAGGAGGAGTGTGCCATGAGAGCATATTCAACATGCTCTTCTTCTTCAATATCAGCAACCAAAGCTTTATCCTCTTCAACATTCTTAGCCAGATAGCTCCAATCCCATCCCATACCATCAATTCCTTGAACTGCAACCATGGCTTTGGAATCCTGAGCTTTAACAACCTGACTTGAGGGTTTACCAGCATCAGATCTTCTAGGAGATCTGCATTCCCTCATGAAGTGCCCCATACGATGGCAGTTGTAGCATTCAACTTTGGATTTGTCAAATCCAGCTGTGTCTTTAGCATTGAAGGTCATTTTCTTCTTAAACCTTCTGTTCCACCTATTTGCTCTTATACTAGCAAGGGCCATGTTCCACTTGATGTCCATCTCTTCCAAGTGCTCATCACTTATCTGCTCAAGGTCCTCATATGTAATCACTGAACCATTGGGCAAAGAAGCAATGTAAGCACAAACAGTATCCAAATCCAAACCAGCAGGTTTAACTCTTGGGGAGTCATTCTTGAATGTGTCAGCGTCTGAAAAGGAGACGTTGACAGGACTTGTTCCAGCGCTGACATATGATGATCCAGTAACTGGATGCATATAAGAGTCTTTCTGATTGAATTGACCTTCACTATGAGAGAAGAAGGCCATGTTGTTGTTGGTATATTTGCTTCCATGTTCTAAAAGAGTTTCATCTTCCAACAGCCTTAGTTTGTTGTAGATGTCATCAAACGAGGAGCTCTGTAAGTATTGTTGGCAAGAATAGATCTTGCCTCAATCTTCCATGCCTCACCAAGACTTTTAAGAAAGGTAGCATTGATGTCAACATCACCAACTTGTGTCCCCATGAAGGACAACTTGCTTGTAATGTCAAGCAATCTGCTTCTCACACTACTTAGTTTCTCATTGGGTTGAGCTTTGAAGACAGCATAATCATGCAGAAGTTGCTTTTTCTTTTCCTCTTTAGTGTCTGCATTGCCACCATATGCAACTTCAAGACTTCCCAAAGATCCTTAGCAGATTCATAGCCTCTATATTTATGTTGGTTTTCTTGTCCCAAAGAGACTTTCAGAATATTTAGGGCTTTCATGTCAACCCTTTTCTTTGCAATATCATCAGCAGCCACAGCTCTACCATCTCCAGGTTTTTCTCTCTTATCCTCGTCAGGACATCTAGCAACAGCTGTTCTTTGAGCAATGGCATTAAGAATATTTTGAGCCTTATTGAATGTGTTTCCATATTCAATAATCTCCCAGAGTGTGTAGTCATAGATCCCCAGATATTGTTCAAAGTTGAACTTCCACAAGTCAAAGTTGGTTGCATCAAGCATGGGAATCTTGATGTTTGGTAAGGCTGAGGACGAGGAGGTTATTGCTTCAGACATGATGTTGTTAGGGTTTCTAAGAAAATTAGGGTTTTGGTGATTTTTAGGGTTCTGGTGTTCTTTAAGATCAAAAGTTTCTCAACAAGCTCTGATACCACTTGTTGATCCCAAACTTAGATCGATTTAGCTTTGTATTACCGAGATTGAATCAAGTATAATACGTAGAGAAACCTTTGTATATGCTTTATGAATCTAAGTGTTATGCGGAATTTAACACTTAAACAAGAACACACAATGATATAAACAAACTTTCACTTTGATTATCAATATCAAACTTGCTTACAATGAAAGTAGTTTACGAATGAATACTTATATAAAACTTGTATTAAACATTAACCTAAAGGTCTTCTTTTATAGACATAAGAAGCCTTGTACGATAATCTACGTATCAACTATTCTAGGTAAAGATAAATATAGAAAATACATTGTTATTCTTATCTTTACTAGAAGTAATCTAAAATATAATACACGCGTAGAATATATCTTCCATCAGTGCTTGTCTTCAATGTGTCAACGCTTGACTTTGTCTTGTCAACGCTTGAGCTGTCAGCGCTTGTTTTGCTCTTGTCAACGCTTGATTTACTCTTGTCAGCGCTCAAGTGATCTGGCCTTAATTTATTCCCAACAAATTTAAGTCCAACTTCCTTGGTAATGATGATTCTCCCATTAATTGGGAAGAAGACATTCTCACTATCTAAAATTTGCTCAATGAGGATCCCATTCCTTCACCTACTCCACAAGAAGTTACCATTGATGATCAATCCATAGTGAAACCTTCCATTGAGAGTCCACCTTCCCTTGAACTTAAGGATCTTCCATCACACCTTGAATGTGCTTTCTTAGAGGGAAAAGACCAATTACCCGTGATCATAGCAAAAGACTTGAAAGATGAGGAGAAGGAAAAACTCATAGAGGTACTTAAGAAACATAAGAAAGCCATCGCATGGAAAATATCCGACATAAGGGGAATTGATCCAAATTTTTGTACACACAAAATCCTTATGGAGGATGATTACAAACCCGCCATTCAAAGCCAAAGAAGGGTTAACCCTAAAATCCATGAGATCATTAAAAAGGAAGTTATTAAACTCCTTGACGCGGGCATGATTTACCCCATTTCTGACTCTCCATGGGTTAGCCCAATACATTGTGTTCCTAAGAAGGGTGGAATCACCGTAGTACCTAATGAGAACAATGAGCTTATTCCTACTAGACTTGTTACGGGTTGGAGAGTTTGTATCGATTATACGAAGCTCAATGATGCTACTAGGAAAGATCATTTCCCATTGCCTTTTATGGAACAAATGCTTGAACGCTTAGCGAGAAATGAGTACTATTGTTTTCTAAATGGATTCTCGGGTTATTTCCAAATACCCATTGACCCAAAGGATCAAGAAAAGACCACATTCACTTGTCCCTATGGTACATTTGCTTACAAGAGAATGCCTTTTGGCTTGTGCAATGCACCGGGGACACTCCAAAGGTGTATGATGGCAATCTTTCATGACATGATTGAGCACACTATGGAAGTTTTCATGGATGATTTCTCGGTTTTTGGAGATTCATTCACTTCTCGTATCTCCCATTTGGAACGTATGCTTAAGAGGTGTGAAGAAACACGTCTTGTTCTTAATTGGGAGAAGTGCCATTTCATGGTCAAAGGGGGAATAGTTTTGGGACATAAGATATCCAATAAAGGTTTAGAAGTGGATCGTGCTAAAACTGATGTTATTGCTAAGCTTCCCTCACCTACCACGGTGAAAGGAGTTAGAATTTTTTTGGGTCATGCGGGATTCTATAGACGTTATATACAAGATTTTTCTAAGATTGCAAGACCGATGACCCACCTCTTAGAAAAATAGGCTCCTTTCATTTTCACCCAAGAGTGTTTAGACTCTTTTGAGATACTTAAGGAAAAGTTGACTAAGGCTCCCGTTTTGGTTTCTCCAAATTGGGATTTGCCTTTTGAGCTCATGTGTGACGCTAGTGATTATGCCGTGGGGCCGTGTTAGGACAAAGAGTGAATAAGCATTTTCAACCTATACGCTATGCGAGTAAGACAATGACGGGTGCTCAACTTCATTATACCACCACAGAAAAAGAGTTACTTGTTATAGTCTATGCCTTTGAGAAATTTAGACCTTATCTTGTGCTTTCTAAGACCATAGTGTATACGGATCATTCTGCTCTCAAGTATCTCATGACGAAGCAAGATGCTAAGCCTAGACTTTTGAGATGGGTTTTATTGCTACAAGAGTTTTCCATTGAGATTCTTGATAAGAAAGGAGCCGAGAATTTAGTGGCGGATCACTTGAGTAGGCTTGAGCATCCTTTTCAAGGAGAATTACCTCATAAGAAAATTAATGAATCCTTTCCATTAGAGAAGCTCATGTCTATCTCTTCTAAAGAGTATGCCACCCCTTAGTTTGCGGATATTGCAAACTATCTTGTGGGGGATGTGCTAATAGAGGGTCTCACTTCACAACAAAAGAAGAAGTTTCTTAAGGAAGTAAAATACTACTTTTGGGATGAACCTTACCTCTTTAGGAAATGTGCGGACCAAATCATTAGATGGTGTGTAGATGGGCCAGAAGCATTTAAGATCTTAGAAGCTTGTCATAAGGGACCCACGGGTGGTTATTTTGGGCCCAAATACACCGCCAAGAAAGTCTTTGATTCAGGTTTCTATTGGCCTTCAATTTACAAAGATGCTCAAGAGATGGTGAAATTTTGTGATGTATGTCAAAGACAAGGAAAAACTAATCAACGAGATGAGATGCCACAAAACTTCATACAAGAGTGTGAGATTTTTGATGTATGGGGAATAGATTTCATGGGACCTTTTCCATCATCTAAGGGAATATAAGTACATACTCGTAGCCGTGGACTATGTTTCAAAGTGGATTGAGGCCAAAGCCTTGCCTACTAATGATGCTCGAGTTGTAGTGAAATTCTTGAAGCAATTATTTGCTAGATTTGGTGTACCTCGGGCTATCATAAGTGATCGTGGGACTCATTTTTGTAATGATCAATTTACAAGAGTCGTGAAGAAGTATGGTGTTAACCATAGACTTTCTACCGCGTATCACCCTCAAACCAATGGGTAAACCGAGGTCACAAATCGTGGTTTAAAGAGAATTTTGGAAAGAACGGTGGGAGAGAATCGAGCTTCTTGGTCAGATAAGCTTGATGATGCTTTGTTGGCTTTTAGGACGGATTTTAAGACACCTATTGGTTGTACTCCTTATAGGCTTGTCTATGGAAAAGCATGCCACCTCCCATTCGAGTTAGAGCATAAGGCTTCATGGGCTCTCAAATGTGTGAACTTTGATTTAAATCAAGCTCGTTCACATAGAAAAGACCAACTCAATGAGATGGATGAATTGAGAGCCAATGCTTATGAGAACTCGTTGCTTTACAAGGAAAAGACTAAGAAACTGCATGATGCTAAGATCAAGAACCGTGAGTTCAAAGTTGGAGAGCTGGTTCTCCTCTTTAACTCAAGGTTGAAACTCTTTGCGGGCAAGGTTAAGTCAAGATGGTCCGATCCATTCACTATTGCTCAAGTATTTCCATATGGGACTATTGAGTTGTCATAACCAAATGGCCCAAATTTCAAAGTGAATGGTCACCGTGTTAAACATTACTTTGGGGAGGACATTTCCGTGGAAATGGTCCAAGAGATCCCCATTTTCCCCATGAATTAATTCATTGGAGACTCTATAAATCAAGCTTGAATAACTAGGCTTAGATTTTTTATACTTAGAGTGTGGTAGGATAGAAATAAGGGTATAGAGTTGAGGATAAGTGTAGGGGGAGACCTTCCTTTTGTCTTCATCTTGTTTGTAGGGTTGCTCTCTCTTATCACATTTATTGGAGCTTATGGAGGAGGCCCTTGTATCCCGTTCACTTTGTTACTATTGTGATTTTTCATAACCACATTGTGCTTAAAAATGAATTCACTATAGTAGATCTTTCCTTAGCTTGGGTTAAGCAAAGTTGTTAATGTCCTAAGTATAGGGGAGTTCACTCCAATACTCTTAAACATTGAGGACAATGTTTATCGTAAGTGTAGGGGGGTCTTCTATCGAAGTGACCTTACCTAGAACTTTGTCATTGACCTTCATGATAACTTGGAAATTAATTTTTCAAACATTTTTCAAATTTTTGATCTACTTTGGCCACCAAAAAAATGCATTCATAATTTTTGCATTAAACATTTTTCATTTTGCATAATACATTTGCATTGTATATATTTCTTCTTTATTTTGCATTAAAATATGTAAAAAGAAAAAAAGATAATAAAGGATATGGTTTAACAAATTTAGACTTCTTTGACATATTAGGCCCGCCATGGATACTTTGACTCAACCCGAGTTTGCTTATCTAAGCTTACTCTAGCTAGTAGCCTTAACCATGTAGACCTTTATTGGTTTATTAGGCTAAGCATCCACTAGTCTCATTATTTGAGATTTTATACTGTGGAGAACAAGAGATGATAGAGTTTGAAATAAGTGTTAAGGGCTAGATAAACCTCATATTCATTAATTGTGTCTTTTATATCCCCTTTCGTAACCTTTACTTTCTTGCCAACGCATGTATATATGTTAATAAATAATCAAGAACGGTTTTAATCGGTTTGTAGTCTCTTATGCATTTTTGACTAATCATTCATGGTTGGTATAAGTCCGTCTTAAGATTCTAAGTTAGAACGTTTTATGTGTACTAGACTTATGTCAAGCTTAATACTTAGCGGGTGTTATTCCCATATCAATCCATAACACAAGATTTAGTTGATATTTAGAGAGAGAAAGAGAAGAAAGTAGAGAGAGAAACTAGAGAGAATTTGGAAGGTTAAACACTTTTAGAGAGAGAAACAAAATGGTAACCAACACCCTCTTCCACACATGGAAGAGGGTATATATACCCACAAACCAATGGGCTTTCCATGGGTCGTGGGTTTGTTTCAATGGGCCGGGCTTGGCTTACACTTGGGCTTACGCCACTAACTTTGACAATATTAGCTTAAAGTCCAAGCCCGGTTAACCCGACTAACCTATTACAATACAAGACCTTTAACGACTAAGATGACCTATTACATTCTTGTTCGACTATATAAAATATAGGTCTAACAATCTCCCCCAATGTATCGGTCATCTTAAAAAGCATAAGATGATTGAGTGAATACATTTTTGTAGAGGATATCTTCCTTCTTTGGTTTTGTATCTTGGTCTTGATCTTGTTTGTAACGGCTTTCTTCCTTCATGCTTTTGTGATCTTTATCTTGAGCCTTTGTCATTTGACTTTGAGTGCTTGAGATCTTCAATCTATTCTTGATAGTGTTCATCTTGAGCTTTTGTGACAAGATGACCTATTACATTCTTACATTCTTAAGTATCTTGATTATCGCCATCTTGTGCTCTTGTGACTTCTGAATCGACATCGGTTACACAGCTACGCCACCTTCTTGTTATGCATCAACATATATAGATACGGACGAAATGGCTTTGAACATTTCACCCTAACTCGGTAGCGTTTTACCTCCGGTCGGTGAAGACCGTTAGACGGTATTAGATATCGTACTTGTGATCGGGTAGATTAGATTAAGAATCTCCTTGACAGGGTTTCCCAACGGTAGTAGCCAGTTCTCTTTACTCGACCATCTCAAAGCAGACTGCGAACGTAAAGAGTGAATCATAAGGATAAATTATCCGTCTGATTGGAGTCATCAATTCAGAATTCCTGGAACAAGTTTGATTCAAAAGAATCGCACCATTGTTGCTTTCCAGTTTGTCACAAGCTTGATTCATAGAGAATCTTGCGAGTTACACCGCAGTGCTGTTTGATGTTGACACTGGAAGGATTTCCATTCGTCACTGTGAACACTAATGAGTGTCACTCTGAATGTTCTGGCAAGATCACATGGATTTTGCGAAGAAACCTGGAATCAAGTTTGAATCAATTAACAATCCAAACTTAGTTGCTTTCTAGTTCTCACATGTTTGATTCATGTAGAATCGCACAAGTTACCTACCATGAGCTTGTTTGATGCTGGCTCAAGCAGGATTTCCATCTTCATTGTGAATCGTATCACTCAGATGTTCTGGCAATATCACAAGGATAAATGCGTAGGACTCGATTGTGTCCTACTGAGATGATAGATAGATCTCATTTGGCTCTATACTCAATAAGTGCATTTTGGTAATCGGAGGCTGGAGCAGACTGCCACCTTTTTAATATTAACTAACTCGGAGTGAGAAAGTCAATAGATACGTGTTGATCTCCGTGACAATGAGACAAGTTTCTTTTGAGAGAAACTCGAATGGTTGGGGAAGGGTTGTGCATCTCATCACTGGGTCCATGACACTTGTCTTTGATAGAAGTGTTAACCCGGTTTCTGCCTAATTTGCATAGAATATTCAACTCCTTTAATGCTTACCAATACGTCATCACTAGCACCTTGTTGTGATTGTTCCAGTGCTAACTTAAGTAATTGGTCTGCATTCAGCTTCATTCAACTCCATCTATCCTAAGGACAACTATTTCTAGCTATGGAATGTCCTTGGGTAGATCCCTCCGGTTCTGGTTGGATCATAGGACTTAGTTTCCTATCCTAAACCACCTTTTGACTCCATCGTTCCGTCGTGGATAGTAGGTTGTTTTGGGTATAGATCGTAACCATAAACCATTGAAAACCGTTCAAAGTGTTTGATAAAAATCAAAACTTTTAACACTTGAAAGTTTTACATTTCTGAAAAGCTCCCCTTACACACATGCATCGATATACGAAATGGTTTAGCATGTGAAGGAAAGAGTTGCACTTGAGTCTTTAAGATCACATGTTGCAATATATTACATTTTAATCACATTTTCTCCCCTATCTCTAATATAAAAACATCATATTAGAGATACCAATTGATTAAAATATGACAATTTCTGAAAACTGATTGGAAGAGAAACATGTGTGCACGCATGAATCATGGAACTTTTTCAGTCGGGAAGCTCCCCCTCAACAATATATGTGTGTCTTGAAACAAAAGTTTGACAAAATTTTGGAAAAACAACACCACAAATATGTTGAGGTACGGAGTAGAGATGCCTTATCCGATATAGTATATGACATATGACAGTTTTAAACCATTTTCGGAATGTGTTGGATACATAAAATGTGACAATTTTAGAGATGTACCCAACAACATTAAAGGCTTGATTTTAAAACGCTTCCCCTCAAAAATTGATTAAAATAACATATGACAATTTTGAGATATAAAAACCATATATGGGGAAGGGAGTGTTGAATACACAATTTTGAAAGATTTAGAAAAACTTTTTGAGAAATTCTTGAAAAATTGTGTTCAACGGTTTTAAAATAATCAGGATAGAAGACTTCTCTTCTATTGCATAGGGAAAGCGCACTGAAACGTACACGTCCCTTTCGGGCCCTTTTTCATGAGCTCAAAACTTTGATTGTTGTGTGACTAGCTCATGACCGAGAAAAATAAATTTCCCGTTGTGGAGGATAAGTTATCATCCGTGATAAATTTCCTTAAGTTGAAGTTCGAGTTTTAAGCTAACATTTACTTAGAAATCGTTTTTTCATGAACTTAAAAACTTTGAAAGTTTTTATGAGAAGCTCATGACCGAGAAATATGAATTTCTCGTTGAGAAGGATAAGTTATCGTCCGAGATAAACTTTCCTTAGTTGAGGTCCGAGTTCTAAGCTGTGATGCGCTTAGAAGTCATTTACACGAGCTTAAAACTTTTGAATAGTTTTAATATAAGCTCGTGTCTGACAAAATCAAATTTCTCGTTTTGAGGATAAGTCATACTCGGGATGAGCTTTCCTATTTATGAAGTACGAGTTACAGTCTGACATGTTACTGTAAGTCTTTGTACATGAGCTTAAAAACGTTGAATGTTTTTACAGATAGCTCATGTCCGAGAAAACTTAATTTCTCGTTCTGAGGATAAGTCATCATCAGGATGAACTTTCATGTCTTGTGAGCCCGGGTTACAGTCTGTAATTTGACTATAAGCCATTTAGAATCTTACTTGTGATACCCTTGAGACACGTATTTCTCTGATATCTCCTTCTTCAGCAACCAAACTCCGAGAGTGTCTTTTGTTGAGCGGTATGAATATGGAAAACCTTTGTGTTCTTGTTGAGCCTTTACTTTATTACCTGCACTTTTATCAGTAGTTTGTATGCTTGCATGTGGGTTAGTGTTAGTTTTATGAGAACCGTGTTGGGTTCACCTTGAACCTTTTTCGTGCTAGAGGGAAATATCTTTCCAGTAGGAACCCACCTAAGACCAATTGTTTTAAAGGTTCTACCCATTGGTATCCACCTAAGACAAGGTCTAGGAGTCATAGATTTCTCATGCATAGCGGAAGACTTAGTTGGAGAAAACCTATTTCCTGTAGGGTTCCGTCTTTGAGATGCTCTAGCTTTGTGGTTCACCTTGTTCAGGACTTGCGTTATACAATCATCTTGAATGGCATTAAACACGCATTTGTTACATTTCTTGCAAACAAAGTGCTTAGAATCTGAGAAGGCTCTAGAGTGCCTAGGGTTGGCAGAATTGTGCACATCATAGAAGGGTCTAGAATTCCTAGATGTGTGAACAACGCTCCTAGGTTAGGGTATGGTCCTATCTCTTGCTTGTGTATTTTTTTTAGCATCCTCTAGATAGCTTTTATGACCCGTGTCATTTGAACTACGCCTAGGCATATTCTTGGAGCTAGATCTAGAGTTTCTTGAAGCATTCATGTGATCAGGTTTTACAGATGCAGTTTGTCTTAAGGAGGGTCTAGATTGTGGAGTGATTAGTTTTGACAAATTGCTACGCATGTCAGCTTGGGAGGCAAACCTCGGGTTCGACGTTTTAGGTCGTTCAGACTGGAATGCATTCGGTTGTCTAGCAACTGAGCGTGGTCTGATTGGTTGAGAAGGAGGTTTCCCCAAGACGGACTGTTTTGCAAACTTAGTATCCACAGTATTTCCTTTTAACTTCCTTAATTCATTTTTCGCAGTTGTAAGTGCAAAAACCTTTTCCTGAATCTGAGATTTTAGTTGCTCATTTTGTAGAAGTAATTGAGCGACACGTTGTTCTAACTTAATGTTCATATTGTCAAATATGTCGTTATTAGCATTCGCGTCATTACTATCTATAGTGTCGATAGGTTGCACAGATATTTCACTTAATGAAGCATACAGAGGACTTGGATTTGGAGAAGCCAACTTTGATTCTAACAAATTTATTTGTTTCACAAAATGTTCTTTTTCTGCATTAAAATCTTGAATCTTACGATCCAGTTTTTGTTCAAGAAAAACATTTGCTTTTTCAAGTTTTTGAAAATAAGCTTCAAATTTGTCACTTTTCTCTGAGAAATCGAGTTTGGCATCTTCAAAATCTTTTGTCTTATAAGCTAACAGAACTTCAAGCTCGTGAATCTTAGAATCAACATCCTGGGCACTCTCTCCTCCATTAGTACTCGTATCTGATGAATCAGGTGTGGTATTGCTATCAACCTTTTCCACTAGATACGTGTCAAAAATGGGTTCAGATTGCTTAGTATGTTGATAAACATCATATACAGCATTTAATTGTACCTTAGCCATTGGCTCATCATCAAAAATGGGTTTGATATCCGCATCATTGGCTGTATGATCATTCCCTGAGCTGTTGTTGGTATGCTGCTTTTCGGATTCTATCCCGCTGCTTTCTGTATCAACCAAAGAAGCATTCAATGCTTGATCTATATCGACAGTGCTCTCTTTCGTCTGCATCAGTCTTTGATTTACCCTTCTTTGAAATTGCCATTGATGGCGTATTCTTTTAGCAATTGACTTCTTTATATTACTCATATGTTGAAGAAGTGTCTCTTTGAATGCTTGAAGATCTACGAGAGTATATTTGGTAAAGTATGTGCTTGTGAACTCTCGATCATTTTTGGATAAGCCACTTGAGTCAATGAATTGCTAGAACTGATTGTTGAGAGCTAAAAGGACCTCCATGGATATAATCTCGTGAAAATCATCTCTGTCAAGTTCTTGTTGATGATGGTCCACATTAAGTAGCATCGTTCTCATGAATGTCTCAACATCTTGACCAAATAGTAGAAAGAATACCCGTTTGAATCCAATTTCAAGACGAGTGCATTTTAGGTCTTCTCTTGAAAGAACATGAAGGTGTGACTGAAGCAACTTTATGTGTTCCATGCATCTTTATTTTGCTTTCGATATCTTGTATTTGATTGCATGAACGGTTTTGGTGGTAGAATCCTTGTTTGAAGGTTTACTGATTGGAGTCTCAGTATTTGTCTGAACCTCTGGATTCTGCATCTTCTCTTTATTCATCTCAGTCATGGACGTTGTTGGTGTTGAATCCATGAAGATGTCCATTGAACGGATGTCTCAAAGAAGATATGAAGTGTATGGATTACGGATATTAGTGGATGTGTTGTGATTTGATTGTGGTTGAAATTTTGAAAATTCCAATTTTATCTCAGTCCGACAATAAATTCCTCAGTCCGACAAAATGGTAAGCCAAAAAATTATGTATCGCCAAATTTTGAAATCGTGTTCGAAATAGCCAATAACTAGTATGGAAAAAAAATTAAAAAGTGAAAAATGTTGACAAAAATTAAACCTAAAATGGCCTAAAAAATTTGAATTTTTGTCCGAAAATTCGAACTTTTGGTCGAAAAATTTTCGCTTCGCTAAAATTTGAAATTGAAGCTTAAATGGCCTAAAAATGGTCTAGGAAAAAATAATTTTTTCTAGAGATTTCCCGCCAAAAAACTCTTTTTTTTAATCTTCGTGTAAACTATGTTCCGGGACTAGTCTAGATAGTGGCTAAGTCTAAAAATTACTCGAACAAAATATCCATCAGAATGTCCATCGGAATACATGTCGGAATGTCCATCGGAATACCTGTCGGAATGTCCATCGGAATACCTGTCGGAATGTACGTCGGAATATTCTATCGGAATACCTGTCGGAAGTACTATCGGAATACCTGTCGGAAAGTACTATCGGAATGTCTGTCGGAAAGATCTATCGGAATACCTGTCAGAAAGACCGTCGGAATAACTGATCACTAAACCTATCAGAATACTTGATCGGAATATGTAAACCCTTTTCCGATGGAATTCTATCGGAATATAAAACCCCTTTCCGATGAAACCTGTCGGAATAGTACCAAATTCCCACTTTTCTCGGACAAAACTCAACCAGTTCGAGATTTTAAGCCAAAAAATGATCAAAACACCCAAAATTTTTGTGTTTTTAGCCAAAGTAAATATACCAAATCTCTACCACAACTAGTAGAAGATTTGTATCAAGAACAAACCATTAAAAACACAAAAAAGATTTTTGGTTCGAAAGATTTAGATCAAAATAGGCACGAAAATCAAGAACACAAACACGAATCTTCAATCACCTATCCACTATAGGCTCTGATACCAAATGTTATTCCCATATCGATCCATAACACAAGATTTAGTTGATATTTAGAGAGAGAAAGAGAAGTAAGTAGAGAGAGAAACTAGAGAGAATTTGGAAGGTTAAACACTTTTAGAGAGAGAAACAAAATGGTAACCAACACCCTCTTCCACACATGGAAGAGGGTATATATACCCACGAACCAATGGGCTTTCCATGGGCCGTGTGTTTGTTTCCATGGGCCGGACTTGGCTTACACTTGGGCTTACCCCCTAACTTAGACAATATTAGCTTAAAGTCTAAGCCTGGTTAACCCGACTAACCTATTACAATACAAGACCTTTAACGACTAAGATGACCTATTACATTCTTGTTCGACTATATAAAATATAGGGCTAACAGCGGGTGTTTTTCCTTTTATTCTTTTCAACTTTCTTTGTGAGGAATAAAGAAAAATAAGAGCGGCTTATAAAAAAAATGAATGGCTAGGAAAAAAAAGAGAAAAAGAAAAAAAAAGAAACAAAATAATATTACAAGACTCTCAAGAGGGGCAGTGAAGTGTTAATTATAGTGATTATTGAATTCCAATATTACTCTCACAAGGGTTGCGGGGATTTGATAGTTGCTCCAATCCAATATTACCTTGACGGGTTGTGGGATTGAAGATCCAAGGTCTCAAAAAGGCGGCGGATGTAAATTATTGCGTGAGTTTTATTTTTCTTTCCTTAGCGAGTGTGTAGCTACTTATTAATGCATGGCATAAGGATCTTACACATAAGGCGAATGACTTATTACTCTCGAGTCGGACTTATATCGATTGTGGGCGGTTTTTCGAGTAATGGATGAGAGGATTACTTAGGATTAAAACCGTGCTTCCTTATTTTGAGATTTTACATTTCTTATATTTCACGCTTTAAATAATGAAAAATTTGCTTCCAAGCAATCTGCTCAAATAATAACCGTTCTTAGAGGCATAATAAGTGGGGGTATGAGAGTAACACAATTAATCTATATGAATAAGTTGACGCACTTTCACTTGTGGATAACAATGATCTTGTTTTTAAGCTTGGTATGGGGAAAGTGAAACTTGAGGGTGATAAGTGTTCATGGTACCAAAAGCCCTAATCTAAATCATTGATTTCTTTATGAGTTATTTCCATCAAAACCATTTTAAGAAAATCCAAAAATATATAAATAAAATTGCTTTCCTTTGCATTGCATTGTATAAAATCAAAATCATGCATCATATAGTGTAGAGTAGTGTAAAAGCATTTCATATTGGCCAAGGTGGGTTAATTATGAGAAAAGTGTAAATTGGTGCTTTAAAATATGGCATTACATGAGGTCATGGCAATGATCAAGTGTAGGGGATTTGATATGATCAAAATCTCATATCAATAATAACACAAATCACCCTAAAACACAAAGTAAATACCTAAATTTTATACATAAAAACAGTATTATGGGGTATGATTTGTGTTTGTGCTTTTTTAGGTAACAAGGATACAAATTTGGAGCAAACAAGTGAAATCAAGCTAAAAAGATGAAAAAAATACAAGAGAAGGATCACAAGTGACAATCCTTGCAAAGAAAAGGACCTATCTTGACAACATTCAAAAGATGAAGGACTAAAGTGCAATTTTGAAGAAGTCAAGATTAAAGTCAAATATGGTCAACCTTCAAGTCAAACAAGTCAAAGGGCTTCAAATGTTCAAGATGAAAGTCAAAGGATCAAAAATGCCAAAGGAATAAAGTTTAGAGCTCAAATGAAGAATCTGCTAAAGTTGGAGGGCTAAACTTGACAAGTTTCATACAAGTTTTAGGCTTAATCCGTGTTTAATACATTTCCACCAATGAGAACAAAGAAAAAATGGCACATGGATCACCAAATCATCCCACTACCAGCCGCTAGTATTAATGAACGAATCTTCAACAGTCCACTCCACTCAGCCAAATTCAACCAATAAGATCATGCCATGCAATAATATAAATATCCAATTTGGATAATGATCCGCAACTAATATCCTTCTCCAATAAAACATTGCCACGTGTCATTTTCAAATTCATAACGAGCCCAGGAACAAGAATCTGCTACACTACATATCAAGAGGAGTTATAAACATGAAAAGTTCTTCATTTCAAGAGACGAATTCACTCATATCATCCAATTAAGCTGAAAGTGATTCAATCAAAAATCACCAATTGTATTCATGAGCTGGGATTTGCAATCAACTAATTCAGTCCACATGGAGCTCAATCATTGGCTGGGACTCGTCACCAATCCTCTCTTCACTCTCAATCAAGTCTATAAATAGGCCTTAACTAGCTCATTTGTAATGTGTAGCTTTTAGGTGTGAAAACACACACTTCTAAATTTCCTCTCATTTCTAGTTTCTCAATTTAGCTAGAAACTACTCTTAGGTGTTTGACAACCACCTAAGAGTTAGTTAGGCAGTTAGTAACAGTCTTGTAACTGAATTTTCACCATTAATGAAATCAAAACCTTCACTTTTACTCAATCTCATTCACATACTCTCATAATCATACTCCTAGTATACTATGTTGTTTATATTGATCATCCATGATCAATGGAAGTTTATTGATGCTTTGAAGACTTGTAGCTGGTTCAAAATTACTTTGAAGTTCATTTTCAGTCCATTTCAGCCATTTGTAGCAGGGGTGTTCACTGTAGCAGATCATGATGATGATGATGGTTATTGGTGGTTGATTCTTGGTGGTTTAGTTGTCCTTAGAAGGCTTAACGCCTCTCTACTCCATCAAAGGAGGCACAAAGCTAAAAAATTCTTAGTTTCTTGTTTAAATTCCCCTAAATAAGTCTATGCATGCTCAATTCATAGTGTAACTCTTATCTGCTGAACTGATTGTGTGATTAGCTTGATTGTAGTGTAAGATTGTTGATTTGATAGATTACTTGTAGTTTAACAACTTTACATTCAGTTTACTTGCTTAAATTTAGTGTTTCATCAGTCTTTGTTCATTAATCATTCATTTTGAGTTATTACAAGTAATCCTGTTAGAATCTGACTCAAAACCATTTTATTACCTCATTTGAACAAGTCTAGATAGGTGCTTTAAGCTGTCATTCATTTAAACTCAAAAAGTCTTTGAAAAAGTTCTTGACAGCTTTTGTAAGTGGTGTTTGGTTTTGGATCAATTGTGATGATTCAGATTGTTAAAATTGTTCTTTTGAGTTCATTCACACTAAGTCAGTTAGTGTAAGTAAATTGATCAAGTTTTGTGGTCAAACTTGCTTTCAAACAGGCAATTGGTAGAAGAAAACTTTGGGTCAATTTCTTTGCATAGTTCATCAGTAAAACTTGCTCTCTTTGATTCATTAGCATTTCTTTGTTTCTTGATAATTTTGGCTGAAAACTGTTTCTACTAGAAGCTTAATATCTAATCTTTCAGACTTTACAAGGAAACTATACAATATTAGCTTTTGAGTGAAATTTCAGCTTTTTAATAAGCACTTGATCATATTGCATTCTCTGTGATAAGTTGCTCACTGTTTTCATAGATCTCATAATCTACTTCATTAATCCACCCATTCTCTTTCACAAAATCAATAGCAAACATGTCATGAGTAAATTCTGAGATTTTGAGCTTTTTGAGATTTTGGTCAAACCTTGGTCAACATAAGCACTTTTGGCTTATTGAAGATTCCAACTTATTCTGTTGACCATTTTCAAATCCAAAAGACATTCCAAGCTTCTTGAGGCTTGATTAATCAGGTTTTTGCAAGAAAATCGTTTTGTGGATGACTGGATTCTTTTTGAGCTTATTGTGAGCTTATTGTAATAAGCTATCAAGAGATATAACAGCTTTTAGACAAAATCCTTTTACCAGCCTAGCTTATTTTCAGTTTTAAGCCCTTTAGAAAAAACCAGATTCATTTTGGTCGGATAATAAGCTCATTCTAGCTTATTCGAGCTCTATAACCCGTTTTGTGAAAACTTATAGTTTTATTTGCATTTTAGTCCTTGGTTTTTCATAAACTTTGTAATCAGCTTTAAAAGTTTCATCTTTTTAGGGTTTGCAATACTTGGTCCCTGAATTTCCATTTGTTACAAAATTGGTTAGTCAGTTTGAAGTTTGATAAGTTTGTTTGACTAGTTTGTTATAATTTTCATATTTGGTCCCTATAGTTTTTGATTTTGCACATTTAGTCCCTATACTTTCATTTTGTTTACATTTCAAGCACTTTTACATTTCATGCATTAAAAACTTGTACTTTGTGAATATTAATTGGTAATTGCACTTTGTTTTACGGATAAATAGTTATATAATATTTTCTCTTTTTACGTGCTTGTTTGAATTAGACCTAGAATCCAAATAACCCTTAACAACCAAAAACAATTTAAAGCTTGATATTAGTAGGCCTTTCAATTTGTCTTGAGTCGAGAAAAACGAACTTGCAAATACTCAATATCAAGAAAAAGATAGATAGGAGAATTTTATTATTACTTTATTGATGCCAATGAGTTACATTCGAACACAAGGAAAGACAAGAATAATATATCTTCAAAGCTTTATTTAGATTCAAACTTGGAACAAGAACAAGAATACACGATTTATAAAAAGATTGCAGATAGAACAAAAAGAAAATAAAGATGAGTTTTACCATAAATTTTAAAAGAAAACACAAAGAAAGAAAATATAACGACTGATAAAAAAAGCTACTACTCACTATGTATTTTTACAAAACCCTAGCTGTCTTTATATTGAGTCTTCAAAGGCTTGCTGGGCTTTTTCATTCTCGGGCTTGAGGGTCTTTTATTTTCTTTGTTGGGCCTGCGAGCCAACATGGGCTGCTGCTGTCTTCATTACTTAATAAGGCTCGGTTCTTGAATTCGACTTTATTTTTTACTTGTAAAATCTTCAAACTTTGTCGAGTCAATTCGATTTGATTCCAGTAAGTGTAATTCCGGCTTCAGTCTTGTGCATTTCTTCTAATCTCATGCCAATCTTGCCGTTTTTGATCTTTTGTCTCGTGTTTTCTTTATTTATGTACCTACACACATATAAACAACAAACACACATATTTGCATAATAATGATAATATTTAAACATTTTAAGATCGTTTTACGAGGAATAAAGATGTGTAATTAGATTCACATCAAGATTATTTTTGACCTTTTTTATATCCTATGTGTAACCAACTAATCTATCATATGGTGTTTTGGTTTGAATTTTTGATTTTCTATAATACTTGTTATGCAATTATTTAATACTTGTTATGTAATTATATTAATTACCTTAAATGACTAAGTCTTTTTAATTAATCATTTTTAAACCTTTTAACTTATTAATTAATTACCGTTTAGTATACACTTTTATCAAACTAACGTTACACGATATATATAGCCATTTTATAAATCATATATCTTAATAAAAGATGATCTTGGTGTCTAAGTGTGTGACCCCTTAGACCCACGCACTCCCAATCGTATAAAAACTAACTATGACTTACGCACAACCCAAAAGTAAAGACTTAGCATATTTTCTTTAATATTCACTAGCAGTACTAACTCCAACTGAGCAACATTAACACAAACATGAGCAAGTAATTCAAACAACATCTAAAAGACTTTTAATCCCAACACTTAAATAATAAAATACTGATAGAATAAAACTAATGTTTCGTTCTTAGTAATCGATACCCTACTTACTAACTAGTCCATTATTTAAACAAGGCACCTTTCCGGTAAGCTTTCTTTAATAAGTAAAGTCGACAAAATATAAATAGTAAAACTTGATTTAAATAAGCAATCTATAACGACCCACTAATAATCACGCATCAATGCCTGAGGTTCATGCATGCCTTAGTACCCTTTCCTTTTTCCTTATCATATGATTGAAACCATTTTTACTATCTTTCTCTCCATCACAAAAGATTGCTTCAAGCTTTTCTCTCTCCTAATATGATAATAAATCAAGTTCCATGATTCTTTGAGGCACTCTACATATCACTTCATTATTTTTACTAGCAAATCTAATCCTTCTTATAAAGTGATCATACTTGAGCTTAAATGTTTCTTCAAAAGTTTTTTCGAACTCTACTTCACTTCACTTATCCTTTATGACATAACCCAACTCCTCAAGTATCCTAAAATTCATGATATAAACGAAACACCCCACAAATACATGTATATTCCTTTTTTTCTCTCTCTCTTTCTCTCTCTCTACAAGGTTGCAAATATTCTCCGGCTGAAATGGGTTTTTTATGGGTTGAAAAGTTATAGTTTAGATTCTATTATAGTAGGAATGACACATAATGTTGATGGGGATTGCAAATCAATGCATGTGTGGCATGTATAAATGGTTCCAATTATACCAGGGATTTTTTAAACTCCAAAGTCAACTCTCATAACTTTTGGTTCAACTTCTGAAAGTAAGGGTTTGGGTTCATTTAATATTTCATTATAGTACGCTAGATCCTCATTTATGGGAAACTGGGCTCTAAACATCGCTTCCTCAAAATCATTCTTACATTTCTTAAGTTCTAACTCTTTAATCTTTTTACTAAATGAAAGTGGTTCGTTGGCGGGGTCCTTATTTGGGAAGGCTCTAATGGTGTTAAGAGGGTGGAAGTCGGCTTATTGTCTTCACCACAAAAGCTTATATAATCTAGTCGTGAATCCGACATGAGTTGAGTTAGTAGATGGTGGAGGGAGAATACTCAGAGTTGGAGGAAATATATCCGCGTTATCAATAATGAAGTATGATACAACCAATGGAAATTTACAAAACAAATAACACAAAGAAAAGATAGAGCACGAGAAAGCTGATAACAAACATCAAAGATTTACAATCCCCGGGCAGTGCACCTAATCGTTGTAGTGTAGTATGGGCAAAGACTAGAGGTCAATATCGTTCTCTAAGGGAATAATGTGAGAGGTCTGTATCGAACATACACTAGTCTAGAGGTAGGAGATAAATATTTTGTACTTTTATATTTTATTAAAGCAAATTAATTTATATGATTAAGGAGAGGTTTTTTTATTTAGTCTACTATTTTTACGCTACTTTGATTGGTGGAAATAACTAGTTAAACAAACGTGTTTACTTAGTAATGCATTACTCCTTAAGATGACCTTTCTAATCGTTATTTACCGTCACTCTTGATAATTAAATGTGTAAGTGTTTTAGATGATTAATTTCATATATGCGATCATGCAGGGGGCAATTTCTAACCCGACACGAAACCCGACCTAAAACCGACACAAAAATTAACTGATTCGGGTTGAGTCTAATAGATGTTAGGTCAGGTTTAGGTCGATCCATCTGACCCGTTTATTAAACGGGTCAGGTTCGGGTTGGGAATAAAGTTAGCGGTTCGACCCGCCAACCCGTTAAATATTTTTTTTCTTATATTAAAAATTGTTAATGGTATTTTTTACGTGTTAAATGGGTTAAACGGGTCGAACCGCAAACCCATTTAACATGTTTAACACGTGTATTATGTTAGCTTTTGGACATAAAACTTGTTAAGTGGGTCAACCAAAAACTCATTTAACCTATTTAACCCATGTAACGTATTTAACATCAACCTAAGTATATATATGGGTTAAATGGGGAAGATTATAATTATGAGTAAACAGATTAAGGTTGACATAGCTGACCTGATTGTTTAAATAGGTTAGGTATGGGTTAGGGTATTATGACCCGCAAACCTGACAACCCTAACCCGACTCGAATTGTCACCTAAACGATTAGGTGTCATTTTATATAGATATGAAATTTAAAAAGAATGGAGGGACCAAGTAGCATTTACACTATACAACAAGGACCAATAAATGAGAAAAGCTTAAACATCCAAACTTTATCATCATCTTCTTCCTGAAATAAGGAGGGGGTTTAGCTTTTAGCTTATGGTGAAAACGGTTGAATGGCGTTCTCAAACACATTATCACCATCCTCTTTATACAAACTAAACCCTCTTTTTATTTCTTCTCATGGTCGTCACCGTAGTGTGGTTTTATCAAGATTCCATCTTCGTATCATGAAACCAAGATTTGTAAC
The DNA here is from genome assembly GCA_025667525.1 of Glebionis coronaria. Classification (NCBI taxonomy): domain Eukaryota; kingdom Viridiplantae; phylum Streptophyta; class Magnoliopsida; order Asterales; family Asteraceae; genus Glebionis; species Glebionis coronaria. The sequence goes on from CM046880.1 coordinate 68,643,116, forward strand.
ATCAGGTGAATTCTAACATCATTGTCATTTTAATGTTAAATAATAATATTTCTTAAGACATTATTAATGCTTGTTGTTTGTTTGAGGGTTTCAGCTGTTGCATCGGATAATGGAGTGTTTACGTCTCCTGAAGTTGCAAAGTCTTTTGATTTTACAAATGAAGAGAAGATTTATAACTGGTACCACTATTATTTATTTTGTTTTTAATACAAATGTATCTTGACAGTTGACGGAGTCTCCACTTTTCGGAATGATAAATTTTCTTGTTTTTTCCCTTATACATTCCTTGACAAAGAAATTGGTTTTTCTTCTCTAGAGGAGAGTTTAGAATTTTGAAAACCAACCCGTTTAGATGGAGTTATATTTTTCATTTTTAAAAAGATTAATGAGATACTTGAATGGCAGATTGGGAAATCCCTTAGTATTTTTTTTTGTTAGAGAGAAAAAATAATGCATTAGGTATTTGCCAAAGGGTAACAATGTCATTTTGTCGTATGGATTATAAACATACGAGCTTTTCCCGATTTACGTTACCCCTGGGGGCGAGTTTTTGACTCACTCGTACACGCCTAACCAGTTTATCCACATGTCTGCTTTTGAACCCTTTTACTTGCCATCCCCAAGATGTTTACCTGATTAGGGTTGAACTTGAGACCTCTTGCGAGGACATCAGCATGCTGACCACTAGGCCAACTTATTGGTGGTTTGCAGCCGTAATGATTACATTTTCACTAAACTCTGTGTTTTTGTCGGGTGGATGACATAGTTTGGGACTTCAGGACTATATTATCATGTTGGATTAGGCTATGTTATTTATTTGGTTATCGTGATTTATTCTAGGTGGGAATCACAAGGGTATTTTAAGCCGAGTTTCGACAAGGGAAATGAAACTTTTGTTGTTACAATGCCGCCTCCAAACGTGACTGGTTCGTTGCACATGGGGCATGCTATGTTTGTTACTCTTGAGGTTTGGTAAATGCTTAGTACATTAGATATATGCATTTTTGTTTTAATTTAGAAAAATTGCACTATTTGTTTGAATTTTAGCAGAGATTTTAATTTAATGTAATTGTCTTTCAGGATATTATGATCAGATACAATCGGATGAAGGATAGGCCTACACTTTGGCTTCCTGGAACTGATCATGCTGGTATTGCGACTCAGGTTTGGATTACGCTATTTTAGCAACTTTAAGTATAATGACAGTACACTTCAAACTTTGGCCATGACTTGAATTGTCATAACATCTATGGTCTAGCTTAAGTGCATACAAATGACAAGTGGTTTAGCTATGTCTCCTGAGCTGAGCTGAGCTGAGCTAACAAGTTGTGTCTGACATGATATTATGTCATGATTAAGCATTCTTTTGACACATTTTCTATCTTGTTCTAAAGTTTATGCCATATATCACATCTGTTCTGAGCAAGTCAAAGGGACCCGTGCTATAATAACCTAGTATCCTAAAATCGTAAATTTTAATTGTATATTGCCGTATCACACCAGATTATTAGCATGTGTGTATGTAAAGTGAGATCTTGTCACCAGATATAGTAAGTTCTATTTCTGCGTGTTCTATTCTTACTTTACTTATTGACTGTATCTTGATAAACAATACTTTCAGTTGGTCGTTGAAAGAATGTTGGCTTCTGAAGGAATAAAGAGGGCTGAATTGGGTAGAGAGGAGTTCACGAAACGAGTTTGGGAATGGAAGGAGAAGTATGTTTTTATCTTGGTTTACTGTCTCTTATCTTGGCCTCTTTTTCCCAATGTGGAATTCTAGCTTCCAATGTTCCCACTATTGTTTGAATTTGGAATATTTGCTTGTTGAATTTTAAATTATGCCTGGTAGCCTCTCGGGGTAACTTATAGTTGCTAACTATAACTATACCAGAAGGGAATATCTAAAACATACCTTGTTACTGTTTTCTGTTTCAGAAGAAAAAGGTTGTTACTATTATTGATAATCTATGTTGGATTTATCTGAAGGTACGGGGGAACCATAACAAATCAAATAAGACGACTTGGTGCTTCTTGTGATTGGACCAGAGAACATTTCACACTTGATGAGCAGCTAAGTCGTAAGACTGTTTTCTATAACTTGGTCACCCCATCTATTTGATCTCTATGTGACATAGTGAATGACATTGAATACGTGTTCCAGTATTATCTTGTTTTTATAATTATCAGGAACAAAATCATAGTCATCTTAACAAATTTGGAGGTCATTCCTTAATTATTGCAGGAGCTGTTATTGAGGCCTTTATCAAGCTTCATGAGAAAGGGCTTATCTATCAAGGTTTAACTTTCATGTTCTAAATTCATTTTTGTATGTTTAACTTTTGTTCTGCATGGTAGCAAACACCATGATCGATAGTTAACTCTTTATTTGATTTCTTGTAGGCTCTTACATGGTCAACTGGTCACCGAATTTACAGACTGCAGTTTCTGACTTGGTATATTGGATCACATATGATCAGTCTGCACATTTTCACTGCTTTAGGCTCCTGAATTTACATGACTATTCATGCCTCTCAGGAAGTTGAATATTCTGAAGAACCTGGTGCTCTATATCATATCAAATACCGTGTGGCTGGAGGTTCTAAGTAAGGCCCACATTTTTCAATCATGTTTTGACTTGTATTTTGCTTGTTTGAGAGGCATTAAATTTATTTCATGAATTACAATGTAGGAGTGACTTCCTAACAATAGCCACCACTCGACCAGAAACTTTATTTGGTGATACAGCTGTTGCAGTAAATCCTGAGGTATAATTGCTCACATCATCAATGTTTCTGTTTTGCATCCCACAATAATTGGATTACTACATCCATCACAGGACGAAAGATATGCTAAATATATTGGAAAGTCTGCCATTGTTCCGATGACATTTGGTCGTCATGTCCCAATTATTGCTGACAAGGTACTCATGTTGTATATTCACATGCAAAAGATGATATATTCACATGCAACCCTACCATATTTTTATATGCAGTATGTAGATAAAGATTTTGGAACTGGAGTTTTGAAGATAAGCCCTGGGCATGATCACAATGATTATCTTCTTGCTAAAAAGCTTGGTCTACCTATACTTACTGTCATGAACAAAGATGGGACACTGAACGAGATTGCAGGATTGTATAAGTGGGTTACAAATTGTTAATTTTATTTATTTATTCAGTTTTTTTTTTGGATAAATTATGAATTGACATGGATTTTCCATATGTTTAAAACAGCGGTCTTGATCGTTTTGAGGCACGAAAGAAATTGTGGGCAGAACTTGAAGAAACAGGCTTAGCTGTTAAGAAAGAAGCTCATACATCAAGAGTTCCTAGATCTCAACGTGGTGGAGAAGTGAGTTTCTATTTATCTATTTTGGTCTTTTATAATTTTTTTTAATCTTGTTAAAATGTGCTTAGCTGGTGTTTGGATAATAGTGTCTGGATGTCCTTGTGCCTTTTGAGTGTTTGCTTTTATGAATTTAAAGAAAACATCAACCAATAGTATATCTTCTAATAGTATGATTCTTCTGAAAAAGTTAAAGTCGGGGTTGTGAAATAATAATAGAAACTGCTTATACTATTTAAAAAAGAGGTAAATAAATATCTATGAAATTGATTAGTTAATAATCAGATAATACGAAGCAAAATTTGTTATCCGTAATCAGATGTTTAGTTCCAGATATGCTAATTTTTCCAGCAACCAGATCATAGAGCCGCTGGTGAGCAAACAATGGTTTGTGACCATGGAACCTTTGGCTGAGAAGGCCCTTGAGGCAGTGAAAACAGGAGAACTAACCATCATGCCGGAAAGATTTGATAAGGTATTTACCAAATTTTTAGTCATAGTTGTGGTTTTGTATTACAATATAGAGCTTTGTAGTTTATGACTTATTTGATTTGTTTTGGTACTTTCAGATATACAATCACTGGCTATCGAATATTAAGGATTGGTGTATAAGCAGACAACTTTGGTGGGGACACAGGATTCCTGTTTGGTATATCGTAGGTAGAGATCCTGAAGAAGACTATATTGTTGCCAGAAGTACTGATGAAGCTCTTAAAATAGCTCAGCAAAAGTATGGAAAGAATGTCGAGATATATCAAGATCCAGATGTTCTTGACACTTGGTTTTCAAGGTATGTTTGGATGATAAACCTTAATGGAGATTTGAACTTACTGCTTTATTATGTTCTTTTACTAGATTTGGATGCCTAACAGTATATCTTGTTGGCAATCTTTGTAGTTCTTTATGGCCGTTCAGTACTTTGGGATGGCCTGATGTATCTGCAGACGATTTTAAACGGTTCTACCCAACATCAGTGCTTGAAACAGGGTATGTGTATCTGCTTCTTCCATATCCTATATATTTTAGTATACGAAAATAATCTTTTGGTTGCTTACAGTGATGACCTTTTTGTGGATTATCAGTATATGTTTCTTTGTGTGTGGTTTTTATGTTTGGTGTCTCCAGTACCGCTTGTAAAAACTGTATTTTTCTGATTCTTTTTAACAAAATGTAACTTAACCAAGTGATAGGCTCTCACGGTTCAGATTCATCCTAACGCTCTAAATTTCTCTTATTAAAAATGGAGTAATCGCTAACTTATTTTCCATCAGTTGTGGAGGGTATGCCTAGTTAGAGATGAACATTCCATCTTCAAAATGGTATTTATATTAACGTAAAATCATCCAGCTTTTGAAAGTTGGGACATGTGTCACTTCTTTTTTTCTTTTTAATTAAGGCAACTATCAATTATTCAATTATAACAACTTCTTTTGTTATAATGGATTTTCATAGTGACTCTTTTTTGCTCAATATAGTGCCCACAAATATAATTACACGCAAGTATATTGATTAATCCAGAACAACTACATCTGTATTCGTGCCTGGCCATTACAGCGGGTGCAATGACATTAATATTGTGGCTATAAAATAGTGTTATAAAAATAATATGTTCTATGAATAAAAAGTGTTATCACTTGTTAGTAAATGTTTGGGGGTGTTTAAAGTAGAAAGGTTAATGTGTTTAGGGGTTTATAGCCGGTTAGGGGCTTATAGCTGTTTAGGGCCTCTTTTATGTTGTGTTAAAGTTAGAGAGGGGGGGGGGGGGGGGGGGGGGGGGGGGGGTAAATACGAACAGTTGTAACAGTGTTAGTTTGCATGTTTTAATAATTCACTGTAGGTGAACAGTGTTAACATTTTGAAATATGTTAAATATAGAATAAGTAATATTATCGGATACGTTAATAATTACGAGTCATACCCTTATTCGAAAATATAAACATCTATCTAGTCAGTATTAATTTTTTTTAAACTTTTACCATCAACCTTGTCTCGTCTCTGATGTAAATAAATATATGCTCTATGGTTGTTTTCTTATTACAAAGGGGTAATTTATGTGTGTAAAATCTGTTATTGGATTTTTTTCACCGGAAGAGTTGTTCATTGTGAACAAGTTTTTTTTCTCCGGAAAAAGCATTGTTCAAAAGGTGCTTAAGTTTATAATTACACTATATGTGAACAGGCATGATATATTATTTTTTTGGGTAGCTCGTATGGTGATGATGGGCATTGAGTTCACTGGGACTGTCCCATTTACGCATGTCTATCTGCATGGACTTATTCGGGATTCTCAAGTGAGTATCATACACTTAATCTATGTTTATATAATTTATTTGTATAGAAACGGTTCTAATCATATATTTAATGAAACTGTTTCAGGGACGAAAAATGTCTAAAACTTTGGGAAACGTCATAGATCCTTTAGATACTATCAAAGAGTTTGGCACTGATGCTCTGCGGTTTACACTTGCTTTAGGAACTGTTGGCCAGGTATGTCGATCAATCCACATACACGTTTTCCTGATTAATTTGGTAATAATTGTTACTAGCGTACATTCTGATATTTTATTGGCTTAGTAACCTGCTAAGTACTAGTTCTTAATTCCAGGATCTAAATTTATCAACTGAGAGACTGACATCCAATAAAGCATTTACCAACAAACTATGGAACGCTGGCAAGTTTGTTCTGCAAAATCTACCTGATCGAAGTGATGCATCAGCTTGGGAAACTTTACTAGCCCATAAGGTTTGTTCATATCTCATGTCAAGGTTCTGTCACCACAATTATTGAATAATCGTGAATCCTATTTTGAAAGTGCATATCTTGTTGCAGAATTGTGAAAGAACTAGCACATAATCTGTAGTAATCTAATGCTAGTTGACCATGTCCTTTTTGCATTAATCTTTTCTGTTTACTGATAAAGTTACTCATTTACTTAGTTTGATAAGGAAGAGCGTCTGCTAGGGCTACCGTTACCAGAATATTGGGTGGTAAGATAGATTCTATGATTAGTTTACATTCAACGTAAGCTTATTATTCTATGTTAGCGAATAATTAACTTCTTGTCCTATACATATGATATATACAGGTTTCAAAGTTGCACGTACTAGTTGATGCAGTCACAACAAGTTATGACAAGTTTTTCTATAATGATGTTGCACGGGAGATGTATGATTTTTTCTGGGGTGATTTTGCTGATTGGTACGTATTATTTTTAAATAAGTGTATTGATTGGATTCTCGATTTGCACTGTCACTTACTAATGTGTCAGTCTATCTATGGTCAGTTCTGAATCCATTAGCTAATGAGTCAGATTATATCAAATAATTGATTTAGTTCATATCAGACCAGTTGATTGTTCTACTTCGATGACCCATTTCAAGACTCGTTATTGTTGCTTAATGATATATTGTTCCCTTGTAGGTATATTGAAGCAAGTAAAGCTCATCTTTACCAATCTGAAGATCAAGCACTTGCTTCTACATCACAGGCAGTTCTTTTATACGTGTATGAGAACATATTGAAGATGCTCCATCCATTTATGCCTTTTGTTACTGAAGAATTATGGCAGGTAAGTGCTGAGTATCCTATGCATCTAATATCAAGTTGCATCTAATCTGATTATTTCATTCTTGAAATGGTCGAATCTAATGTTTAATCATGTACTTGTAATACTTCTAGCAAAACATTCTTGACATTTTTCTTACTGTCTGCAGGCACTGCCTAATAGAAAAGAAGCCCTAATAGTGTCTTCATGGCCACTTACTTCACTTCCGAGGAATCTCACTGCCATAAAAAGATTTGAAAACTTGCAAGCTTTGGTGAGCGTCATATTGGTTTTTAACTTCGTCTCAATTTCTATTGATTAATTTGAATAATTAAACATTCTCTTTGTGTAATGACTTAGACACGGGCAATAAGAAATGCAAGAGCAGAATATTCTGTCGAGCCTGCAAAGCGGATATCTGCATCTATAGTTGCTAATACCGAAGTCACCCAGTATATTTCTGTAAGTATCAACTCCTCGTCTCAGTTTTTCTTATGCATGCAGATCGTAGATGAACAAATGTACCTTTTTTTTCACTTTAGATAATTTATTGGAGACCGTACTAATTTGTAGCTTAGTTTTAAAGCTAAATATACACATTTGTTGCTTTTAATTGATCACAGAGAGAAAAGGATGTATTGGCTCTTCTGTCCAGACTTGATATGCAAAGCATCCATTTTACAGATTCTCCTCCAGGTAATAGATTCGTGTGCGTGTATGTTCTAAAAGTACATTGTTTAGGTGCTTTTTATGCATATCTGTGAATTCTCTTTGCTTTTAAGCATATCTGTAAATTCTCGGCATCTCTAAGCATAATCTACTTTAAATGTTAGCTTTACAAAACACACTTTAATGCAAAAACCTTTTCGAAAAGCTTTCATTAACTTACAATTTCCAAATATACTTTCCACCAAACCTTTACGTCAAAACTTTAACCGCTTGGTATATTACAACCTTTTGCCGCAAAAGCTTGCTCTAAATGCAAAAAGCTTTTGTGATATTGAAAAGCTATTGTTCAACCTTGCGCCAGAGATGCTAGGTGGTTTAATAACTACTTTAGTTATAGAAACTAGTTCTTTGTTATGTATTTTGTTAATACTGGTTCAGGGGATGCAAAACAATTTGTTCATCTTGTGGCTGGGGAAGGTCTAGAGGCATATCTTCCTCTTGCAGATCTGGTAGATATATCTGCAGAAGTTCAACGGCTGTCCAAACGCCTCTCAAAGATGCAAATTGAATATGATGGACTTCTGGGTCGCTTGAGTTCCCGCAATGTATGTATTTTATTATTTATACTTTTACAAGATTTCCAAGCCTTTAGATTTATTTACTAAGAGCATATTAGCACCTTCTATTAGTATCTCAAAAGGAATTCTACATGTGGGTGTAAAGTGGAGGTGGCATGATGGTCGGGTTGGGTAACAGGTGTCGGTTGAAATGAGTCCTCATTTTTTGCACAGTGCTTATTTGTCCATTCCTTTTTTTCTATCATTCAATAATGAATTTGTTAATTATGATCCTTTAACAATCTTACTCCAAAATAATGTAAATCTTTGAATGCTCGGATCTAGTGGGTTGTATATTAAAATTAGGCGTAGATGGCTGTCAATTTGCTCAACACGTTTTATATCCCTTTCCTACATTAGCTATTTTATTCTATATTACTTCACTGATTTAAGATAAAACACAACCCAGACCAACCCATTTTTAGGTTTTAAGTTATGCGCGGATATACAGTCGTGACTCTTATAAAAAAACTTGAACCTGTTTTTTGTGTCTCAACATTCCTTGTTAATGACAATGGGTATAACTTTTCTGTTATTTTAAAACATCTGAAGTGAAAAATATCGTGTTACATAAGTTATGGGACGGTTATATACCATCATACAACAGTTTTTGGATTATCAATCCATATACCAACACCACTTGTTTTATACTCATGGGCTCTTATTTTCCATCTACAGTTTGTTGAGAAAGCTCCAGAGGACGTTGTTCGTGGGGTCCGTGAAAAGGCAGCGGAGGCTGAAGAGAAGTTGAATCTTACAAAAACCCGTTTGTCTTTCCTCCAATCAACAATCACAGTCCCAGAGTAGTCTTAACTAGTTTTTGTTACTTTGTTCACACTATATATTATATGTATATGAAGCCTCGTTTCATACGATTAGCAGGGTTGGATTACCCCTATATCTTGGTGATTTACTGATTTATACTATTAACGCCATGAGCAAAATCATGCGTTAACCAGTTTTGAGTGGAGTGTTTCATCAGACTTTTTTTTAGCTAGGATATGGGAAATCTGTAGTGTTCATCAGACTTTTTTTTAGCTAGGATATGGGAAATCTGCATTATTTTTTATTAGGGCTGAGCATCGGTCCAACATCGAAATGGTCTAAAACCTCAGACTAAGACCGGACCGAAATAGTACGGTCCTGTCCGGTCTGGTCTTATTAATCGATAAGTTTTTTTTAAGATTGAACCGGACCGGACTGACCCGACTGAGGACCGAAATTGTCCAAAACCCCGGACCGAGGACCGGACCGAAATTGTACGGTTTGGTCCGGTCCAGTTCAGTTTTCTGGTCCAGATTGGTTTTAGGTCTGCCATGATCGGCCCTACATGGTTGAAGAATGATGATTAAAAAGAAAATGTTTATTCTAAATCAAGGGAGTAACATTTTAATGACTTAAGTAAATTGTTGACCGTTTAAAAATGAAGTTAACTAAAACCGTCATCCATTACTTAAGCGTATGAGTTTAAACCAACGAAATTATAATTGTAACTTTGTTTTTCTTATCTTTGGGAAAATGAAATTCTTAACTCAATTTATAACTGTAACAATAAGGGAAAAAGACCAATATGGTCAAAATCACACATCAAAAGTTAAACAATGGTCAAGTTTTTTCATTGTGACAAATTTGGTAATACACAATTGCAAAACTGCACAACTCCATCAAATAAACGCCACGTGTCCACTGACAAAATATTATCAAATAATGAAATTACAATAACACCCTTTTTCCTTATTCTTCTTCCTATCTATTTCTCTTTCTCTTCCTCTTCCTTTTTCAACTGGTTCTTTTTCTTGATAAAAGTCGCTCCCAGAAACAACATAGCAGATTGGTAACAATTGTCGACTAAATTACCAATCCCATAAATTTCCTGCAATTTTTTTCCTTCTCAAACACCGCCTGCGTTATTTGGGAATTAGTACTATTAGCGGTTACGTGCCATGATCATTCAGCAAAATCCTACCCACATCGTCTCTACAAAAGTGTTTTGAGGAGCTGGAGTACTCATATCTTCTAGATCAGGCTTATCAGCATGGAAAAGAGGTACTTCTTATATGCTTTATTATTGAAATAGACTTGTTTTTAGCAATGCATAATTATGCTAAATTTAAATCTTTGTTTATCATGATACTCGAGTGAATCTATAAGAGAGATCAAACGAGCGAAATAAAATATATTCAAGCTGTATATAAGCGAGTGCGACTCTCAGTTCATCAATGCTCTTTATAATCAGTGTTTGGCCTTTAGTTGACTTCTTGTGGTTGACTTTTGGCCTTCAAACATTTGCTTAAAATCATTACTCATTGTTCTATAAATTATTGATGTGCTCGTAGGGAAATAGTCTCCAAAGAGCTTTAAATGTCGCTGATTTTGCTGTTTCTGGATATGCTTCTTCAGAAGGAAGACACTGTAAACCATTTAACCCATTATTAAGGGAAACTTACGAAGCTGACTTTCCCGAGAAAGGAGTTCGTTTCTTTTCTGAGAAGGTCTGTTGGTTTCAACCTCTCTCGAACCCCTCTTAACAGACTAAAATATTTACCACTTAACTCAAAAGTCTTTGTCGTAATGTATATGGATATAAATAAGGGCAGGGAAAAAGGAGAGTCCCTGCCGGGATTGTCAAGATGTTGTCTATAGAACTCGTTCAGAAGGATGTATTCAGCAATAATCAGAGCAAATAGTACTGTATGTATCTGTCAATATAATCTTCAGTCTCTCCTTTTTTTTTACTCGTTCTCAATGTGGCTTAATAATTCGGTAGCAACTACGGAAGAAAATTTATGCAACAACTATCAAAATAGTAGCAACCTTAGCAATGTCTGTTGTCTATAGAACTCGTTCAGAAGGTTGCCAGGAGGTTGGTTCTTAATTTCTTATTTATTTTTTTATGTGTCTTTCGATTTGCTTATTGTCTGTGTCCAATAACTAGCAACCTTAGCAACAAAATTGTGCCTATTCTCATCGATCACGTCTATCATTGAACCTTATGTATAGTATATTGACCAAGAGATATGAGGCTTTAGATTACTCTTTCTTGAGTTTATGAGTGTCTAGGCTCGTAAGCTTTTAGTTACTTTTAGTACATGATGACACAACATGACACATTCCCCTGTTTTTGTTCGGATATGGGTTCGGATATGGGCTCGAGAGTATGGAGAAGTGGCGGTGGAGAAGTGACGATGGAGCAGTGGCGGTTGAGCAGTTGAGCAGTGGCGGTGGAGCAGTTATAGATAACTGAAGGTATTCCAGATGCAATTGCAATCCAGTTGGACGTGATGGATCGTGATAGTCTCCATAAGTGCATCGCTCAGGTAGATACTACTTTCTATTGCTCGTCCCAATATTTGAAATGCTTATGTTGATGCTATGGACAAATATATATCGGATAGATTGACTGCACATATATCAAGTACGCGTGAAGTTTTTTGGTTACTTGCTAGGACTTTGCTTTAGTTATATGAAACGTCTTTCTCATAAGGTAGTGAAGTTTCTCGTCCTGTTTTGTCTTTCGTCCCGCTCTTGACATTCAACCTACTATTATGCAGGTCGATATCGTAATCAGTCTCTTGCCTCCAAGCTTTCATTGTACCATAGCTAATATCTGCATTGAGGTATTGTACTCTTCATCGATAAACCTGCTTAAATCTTCTTTTTGCATGTTGGCTTTATTGTTGAATACACGATCACCATGCATGTAGAAAAGACTTGACTCAGAGGAAGCATATCCTTACACCGCCACTGCTCAAGTGCTCTAGTGCTCGAATGGCATAAGCATTTATTTTACAAATTTTTGATATCAAGCTTGTCATATCTTCTTTTACATATATATTTCTGTTTGCACAGGCCTGGACAGTCGTTATTTTAAATCACTAATTCCTTTGTGTTTTTCATTGTACTTCTTTAGGATGTTCTGATTTACTCATTCAATTATCCTGTAAACTGGATTCAAGTTAAGGGTGCCAATGCCGACATATTCTTTAGAGACCCTTTTATTCTTGATGAGAATGTTTCAGTTGAGGTATCTTCACCTTCATCATCGAAAGTCCGGAAGAAGCTGCAAAGTCGGTTCTTAGGCAGTATTTGACTGAGTTTATGTCTACTAGACTTGATGTCAAGCGTGAAGCGAGTATACTTTCTACTGGGTAGCTGATGATGGGAAGATATACTACGAAATTCAGGTAATATTTTCTTAATAATAAGTCAATCACTATACTTTGGTGCTAATTTTAGTCAAGTCTATAACGAGTCTGGAATAAGTCCATTTGACTTTAAAGTCAAAGTTAATGTTGCTTGAGATATCACACACGTGTTTATCTCCATTTCTGGAAGACTGAATATTACAAAGTAAACGGTGTTCACAAAATGTAGTGTGACTGTGAGTACTCTGCCAGGCTAGGTAACTTTAACCTCTTTATGTGAAAATTGGTAACTAAGCCATTGAGAACATGTGATCAGTCAAAGTCTAAGTCGATGAAACAAGTCAAAGTGCTTCAGTTTATTGATTTATTTTACTGTTAATTTGTAGGCGAACATAAAGTCATATGCAAGCAACAACAAGTTGGCTATTATGCCAGAAGATAGAGTAGTGCGTAAGGAATGGGACAGGCGATACCTTTCAGTTCTTAAATAATCATTTCAGTCATATAATCCAGAAGTGCCACTGCGACGGTATGTTCATGTCTTGATAATTTTAATTAGAGAAAAATGCGGCGATTCACGTTTAGTTAATAAGATTAAGATAAGTGAGAAGCGTGCGAACCAAACTAGTTAGCTACTTAGTAACTTTAATTCATGACTTTGTATGTTTGAGCAGTTTTACAAAAGTTGTGAATTAAAGTTACGAAAATAGTGAATCAGTTTGTTTCTCACGCTTATCACATATAGTAAGCTTCCTACAAGATCCTCACCATACATATGTTTCATATGGTAAATTGGGTAAAACTTTAACCGCAAAATGTTGTCTTTATCCTGTGAGTAATTTTTGAGGCTGTTGTGCTTGTCATATGCAGCTTAAAAAGATTTCAGGAACTTTGCTCAATGCCATAAGATGCAAGAGAAGGGACACCGGTAGTCACTCATAAGATATTTGTGTGTTGACATAGTTGAAGTTCACTTGAACTTTTCTTTGTAGTGTATATTCAAGGCTTTATCATTTAGAAATAGTGTATTAATTGGGAGTGTAGCTCATATGGTAGAGCGCTCACTTTGCATGCGAGAGGCACGGGGTTCGATTCCCCGCACTTCCATATTTTGAACCACGCCTTTTAATATTATTTGTAGTAATCAAGGGGAAGGGTTTAAATAGCTAAAATTTAGGGTGCTGATGGCGAAGCTTCCTGTTTATGTAAGGTTGCTCGGATATAGGCTGGGGTGGAGCAGTTGAGCAGTAGCAGTTGAGCACTTGAGCATTAAGGTGGATCAGTTGAGCAGTAGCCAAAGATGACGCTATGGTCATATGCGCGAGTGTTGCGTTTCTTACCGTGTAAACTTGATGCTTTGACGTGTTCTTTTGCTTTGAAAGCATGTGAATACGCAGTTAATTTTATTGCTTACAGTAGACGATTTCGAGATCCTTGTATGAGAAGTCCACAGGAAACCACCAATGAATGGGTACCCCATTGACAAGGTATGTCGTGGATCTGTTTTTATACACTTAAACTTGGTCAATGGTGGAAGCATTTACAAGATTAAGATTCGGAAAGCAGATCCCAGTTGCATCCTTAGTCAACTGTATGTCCCACCACATGATCGTATTGGTTAGACTGGTGTCCTTGGCGAAATTGTATGCAACTCCTTGGCGAAAGTGTTTTGTGGAAGAAAATTATGTGGTCCACTGGTCTTGACTCGGTATTATTCTCGGTAGGATATGTTGAAAGGTGAGTCAACATGTTCGGTTTTTGAGGAAAAGCACATGAAAGTTGATCCCACTTGAATACGATGTATCATACATACAACTGCTGTTGAAGACAGAAGAAGAGGCAGATACACCTCTTTTGATTTGTTCGGAAAGAAACAAGCATCTATTTTCAAACGCGGTGGAGCAGTTGAGCAGTGGCGGTGGAGTAGTGGAGCAGTTGAGCAGTAGCGGTGGAGCAGTTGAGCAGTGGCTTGTTGCAGGTTAAAAAGTTTTGGAGTATGTCCCGAATCTGAATCTTGAATATATTACAGTACGGGTAGACCACTTTCGGATTCTTTTGGTATTTTCCAAGCCATTGATCAATTCAAGATCACAGGTTATTGTGTGGTCGAATCCATATAATTGTGAAAGTTGTGCTCACATTCGACTTTGTCTTCAGAAGCCATATGTAGGAATTTCAGTAATTGTGCATAATTCTCTTAGAATGTATCTTATAAGCAGTCACAATTCAAACCTTAGGATAACTTTGACAAGACCATAGACAATTTTGTATATCAAATTTATTTATAGGAGGTTATTAAGATTTTGGTCTGTGAAAAACTTGTCATGTATATCGGTTTATTTTTCTATCTAGAAGTTTGTTCTTGGCGAGATCTAGTGTTATTGGATTAGTAGATTGTGCTGGATGTAGATTGTGCTGCAATACTAGAAGCAGGAAACATCCTTGTTACTTCTGGAAGCACATTTGGTGACGATGATCGTTATGTAAGACTCGATCTTATGATGAAGAGCCACGATGACTTTAACTTACTTATGCAACGACTCTACGAGTTGGTGGTTAATGAAAACAGTGCCCACGAGACAACATGAATGACTCAAATGAATCATTAACTTGCAAGGTTCTCCCTTTTAAGTTTTCACCATGTGTAATCTAAGTTTGTTTGCAGGTCGGATATATTACTTATTCGAATACATTTATATATCGTTTGATAGATTATTGTTTGGTAACGAGCAATTTCTCTTGATGGAATTTTCTTGCTTAAGCACATTGCTTGTCATAAACGAAATACAAGATTAGACCATTTATGCGGAACAATAGGCTTTATGAGTTAATGTTATTCGAATACACAAATTCTGAAATTTTTATCCTAAGATCCTTATTCTTGCATTTATGACCCACTTTGCTTAGTTCAAAAGTTCTGAAACTCTTGATGCCACACACTGTCTCGCTTCCGGAGAAACACCATTCTTCCCAATTGCCAACTCTACCATGCTTGCTCCCCATTTCCCGTTCTCAAACGCCATGATTGCATCTTCTGATATGATACCATCTTTCATGAGGTTAACCGTAAGTGATCCAGCAGGCGACGATGTGAAGAGAACAGATGCACCTGGTGCAAATTTCTCATCCTTGAAGGCTTCAATAAACTTGTCAATGCTTGCCGCATCAGCATCTTCATAGGTCCCATTCGCTTTCAGAATCTCAACCCACAATATGGATTGCCTTTCAGCGAAATGTTTGGCAGGCATTGGTATTAACATTGCAACTTGAGTGAGTTTCTCGAAGGGGCCTGTACAAGTGCAACCTAGATATTGTGTAAGTTTTTAACCACTTACCAGTAGCAACATCGTTGTAAAATTCGTCTGAATCAATCAACTCTGCGGCTGTTTTACCCTTCCACTTAACCGCAAGTGACTCAATAGCTTTATCGCCCAAGTACACACTGACGGCGAAAATTTTAATGACTCTGCCGCCAGTTTCTAGATATCTAGCACCTAGCTTGCATGCAATACAAAATAAAATTAACAAATCATAAGGTAGGCTCGAGCTCGGCTTGATAAAAGTTAGGCTTGTTTGCGGCCCTCTAATAAATATGCATCAAAGATATTAGTAATGTACTAACTGATACCTGCGCCTGCGAGTAACAAAGTGTTGGTTGCACCAGGACGATTGAAAGTGGGTGGATGGAAGATGAGTGTAGTTTGATCGTGGTTTTGCGGGGTTTTCTAAAATCACATATGCTTTAGAGAATATGTATTTGATAACAGGTTGTTGCCAATTTGAGTGCATTACTACAATTCTCAACATTTCAACATCATCCGTTTATCAACAAAGAGGACTGTACTTAGTACATCACGCTATGTCGATATATAACTTCTTGATGAAGTGTTATATATTCGCAAGCATGAAAAAGAGAAATAATACTTCGTAATACCATAAGTTGATATCATGCTCAACTGCTCAACCGCTACTGTTCAACTGCTCCACAACCACTGCTCAACTGCTCCACCGCCATTAAAGAAGGGCATTACTCATTAGTATGAGTATACACATAAATTTTTTTAGTCACGGACTGATTAGATACTTTATTTACTAACCTGCAAATAAGCACAAAATATGTGACTTGATACATACTTGCAACCCGACTGTCCCCTCACACAACTCTGATTAAATACATGTATCTCACCTGAGCGGTTCATGCTTATTCTGATCCGTCCCTGTTGATCAATGGAAAGTTAACTAGGTTTTTTCATCGATAAAAAAAACTTCGTTATATTTAGGGTGACCCAAGCTGTAAAATCTTCTATGCCTCTCAATGTCCAATTAACTTTCCATTTGGACCGCAAAGTATCCCATTTCACAAGTTCTAAGTTAAAACTGAATGATCCACAGGGGAGATTCAAACAAGAAATGACAAGTCAGGTCGCCCTGTTGGTAGAAACAATACAACAATAAAGGCCACTTTCAAATTATCAGAACTATTCTGAAGGGAATAAATTACAGTAATAACACTCTTATACAAGCCAAAAATAATGTATATCCATGTCCAAACATTGACCGCAACTAGGATATAATAGTAAATTACAATAACTTCTGCATCAATCAAAATGACAGGGATCAAGAATGATTTCTATTGTTACAACACAAAAAGATTTAATGAGCGGTATTAACTCTTGCTTTTTCTTAAAGGTGTGGAGGATTTTAGGCCGAGTGGGAACCTTCAAAGTGGAATGCCAATTTTTCATGTTTAAGCTGCTGCAATGGCTCCTGGAATTCAGGGTTGATAGGGAACAACTGACACTGAGCGTATTGTGCAAGTAACTGATCAATTAGCACCATGGCCACGGCTGCTTCCACCATGGGTACGGCTGCATCATCAGATATGTAAACGTAAATCCAGAGTGGGAACATACATATGCATATATGATAAAACTGTATGATTGAGCAATTCAATGATTCATAGACGCAACTAACAAGCTTATCATGCTTCTATTTTAACAAGGGCAATACGACAATAACAAATTTAGGGAACATGGACAAACAATAAGATACTGCTAAGTGTTTAGTAGTAGCATTGAAGCTTAATAAATTATATTGTTAGAGAGTAACACTAGTAACACTTGGGCCCACAAGCGATAGGTTAGATTTAAAGTTTAACACATATTGTATTTGGACAAGACACTTGCAAAGGTTTTGGATATGCACTATGCAAAACTTTAAACAATGACCAAGCTCATTGAAGGACCGAGATACATGAAAATAGTAGATTTAGGTACAAACCTCTAGGGACAACACAAGGATCATGCCTGCCACGTGCGATTAGTTCGGTTTCTTTTTTGTATCTAGTCACTGTGTTTTGCTTCCTCTGCAGGACATTAGAAAATTAAGCAACCAACTTAATTTAACTGAAGGACAAATACAAAAACAAGTCTCTTATACAGGGAGTAACTGAATCAAATTCTGTAATACTTTTTAATGACAAGTCAAAAAACGGTCACATGTTAATATTAAGTTATTTTCATAAAAGAGTGCTACGTAACTGAATCAACTGAACAAGAAACAAAAAAATCAAGGGAAGATAACTTACTTGATATTGCAGCGCGGTCTCAAGTGATGTCACTATCTCGCCCACTAATGGGTGCGCTGTGCGTTCTATCTGCAAACACTTATAAGCAATTTTGGAGAACCATTCTAAACACTGTGGTGAAATCTGATCTTTTAGACTATTGCTGATAATAGTATCTAGTGTCTTCTCTTGATAGCACTTTCGTGCCAATACTGGCAAAAATATACGATCATCTTCGTAATTTTGTACACGGTGTCTTCCACAAAGAACTTCAAACAAAACTGTACCAAAGGAATAGACATCAGATTCTTTTGTCAGGTATCCCGTCTGAATATATAATGGATCACAGTACCCCATGGTGCCTACAGCGTTGGTATAAAGGAAAGTGAATGACTGATTAACAGGGCCATATTTGGACAAACCAAAATCTGCAATCTTTGGTTTCCAATTTTCGTCTAGCAGAATGTTGCCACTTTTGATGTCACGGTGTAGGACTCTTTGTTGACTCCCCTCCTGAGGATCATGCATGTATTGTAGTCCATATGCAGCCCAAATGCATATACGAAGGCGCTGATCCCAACTGAGATCTGTGATGCGTATATATAAATCAAGACTTCTGTTACAGAGATACTCATAAACAAGAATATTCTCACCACCCTCGTTACAAAAGCCCAAGAGAGAGACAAGATTTTCATGTTTGTAACGTGAAAGCAACATGATCTCTCTCTAGAATTCAGGGATTCCTTGCCCAAATATACTTTTTAACCTCTTTATAGCAACCACGATGAGTCCATCTTTTAACAACAATTCTCCCTTATAAACTTTCCCAAATCCACATTCACCGATGCGTTTTTTGGCACCAAATTCATTGGTGGTTGATTTTATATATCCAAGTGGAATAATGAGATGTTGGAATTCTTTAATGGGAGACATTATTTTGATGGTGAGAAAAGAGCTAGAAGAGGATAAGAAAATAAAATAAACACTACTCCAAAGAGATGGAAATAGCAAGGAAAAGATCAAGCTTCAAGTCGGTCAACCCTACAAAACCCCATCTAGCCACTTGAACAAATGACAGCTTGCGGAAACTATCTTACAGAGTAAATTGACTATAATCTCTTACTTCCAGTTATTCCTTCTGTTATTACGTCTATATTGGCTATCTGGAAATATTTAGATAGGAACTATGCACTAATATTATTCTGATCCAGTACCCAATTTGGAAGGAGACAAAGTAAGGAACTAAAAAATTAGTAGTAAATTATATTGTCAATAGTTGATTACATACATGTGCTAACAGATGCATGAGATGCTGTAAACTATAAGTTGGCCATTGAAAATTATAATCACGTAAAATGCGAGCCTTACCCATACCCAAAGGTGGAGAGGCTGCTTCTAGAGGGCGTCCGACCTTGCAGGGGGTGGGGATAGAACCCTCAACCCTTGACCTCTGTCACCAAAGGGAGGGGGTTTTCCAACCTCTTAAGATTAGTATTTAGTAACATAGTTATAAGTATAAAAATATATAAAGAGTGTATACAGTATATGTTGCATGTATAAACTATGAGTTTCGCATTAATTAGAAATGCATAAACCCATTAAAGAGTGTTACATAAACTGCAGTAAAAGCTGCAGCTGTTTAATGTTAGACATTAGCATCAGGAACCACAGAAAAAAGATTAGCCTTACACTGATTGTCGATGTCGGCTTGAATCCTATTCTCATGTTTATGGTCTCTCCATTAGATATACCTCCCTGCAAATAAGCAAAATTAGAGGTGAGCGGTGACCTGATATATACTAAACTCTCAATCTGACCCCCTCCCTTCGTACAAACAACTGACTAGAGCACAGATAACATACCTGTATCCCACCTGAGCGGTTTGTTCTTGTCCTGACCCGCCCTTGTTGATCCATATAAAACTCGTCATTATGTTTACTACCAGTAAAAAAGGTACCTACATTTTATCATTCATAAGAAATCAGAATCACACATTTACTAGACAAGTAGCACCTAGCTACTAGTTTGTCTAACTTGTCTAGTAGTATTAGGCAGGTAGGCAGGTCATAATTCTTAAGAAAACATTTTAGGAGATATTAAGCTTTAAAGTTCACCCGGCACCCATTTGCCTATTTTCTTTAAAGCTGAATTTTGTTTTATTTTTACCCATTTGTCCTGTTAGAGATTAACATAAACTGAATTATCCCATCGCAAATAAATGTGTAGAGCTTGCCACCTTATATGCATGCTATAGACCTTTAGTGATGCTACAATACCTGCAAATCCACTACCAAATTCAAAGCCCTTGGTTGCAGGTTTTGATAAAGCTGCTTTAGCCAATTCAGCTTCCAGCGATAAGCAACCTGATTCTTACCTTTCCGTCTTTAGAGGTATCTTCAGTTGGTGGTTCAGGCTCGCGTGTGAGCAAAGGAACTTCTTCAGGGGGGGTGCCACTACTTTTTGGAGCAGCTTTTATGGGAAGACTGCTATCGACAATGTCAAACGAACCTGAGGGTGGAGGTGCAAGCATCTAAAATACATAAGTGTAGAGAACTATTGCTCCAACCTGAAATAGATAATCGTTTATAATGATTATCAACAATACCAAATCCAGTATAAATATACACTTGAAAATGCAAAATAAATCTTACCCACTGCCCGAAAGAGATTTGACGGTTTTATCACCCACCACTAATTTACTGTAGTCTTAATCATGTCATTCTCAAAAACTGCAAACAAAACTCTCTAGCATTAAAGCAAACATTTACGGTTGTATCAAGGATCCTAGTAATGTTATTAATACGATGCACTGATCTAAGCAAAATAAATCCAATTAAGGTTCTATCAAGGATCCTGAACATAGCTCTAATCAAGAAAAATCATAATTCACTTAATCAGTTGTTAGAATGATTATTAAAAACTATTACCAAATAATAAATCGAATATAAATAAAATCAATTATTAAAAGATTTGGCAAATAAAAACCCCCGATTCAAATAGTATTAAAATTTGGCAAATAAAAACAATTTGATATAAAACATACCTGAACAATGAGATTCACTGGTGATTGCAATGGGCATAGTTAGTTGGAATCGAGAGTTTGCTAAAAAAAATACGGTGTTGAGAAAACCGTATTTGAGATCGAAGAATAGAAAAGTGCCAGATGTATATATGACGTAAGAATATGAAGGATGAGAAGGAAGAGAAGGAAGAGATGCAGAAGAAAGCAGATGAAAGAAGAAGAGAAAGAGATAAGAAAAAGATTAAGGGTATATTTGTCATTTCAATATTTTAATAATATAATAAATATTGTGTCAGTCAGACACATGGCAATAAAGTAGTGGAGTTGTGCATTTGTGCAGTTGTGAAGTGCTCAACATGACCATATTGGTCTTTAGTGGGAAACTTGACCATGATAAGGTTATGAAGTGATCAAAATGACCAAATTGGTCTTTTTCCCTAATAATAACCTCAAAAGATAATATAGCAAAGTTGATGGAAACTTTTTATCTATTCTTTTAAGAAAGACGATGGATGTTTTATTTATTTTGTGTCTACTAGTGTGCGCGCCTTTTCGAGAGGTCGAGTCTTGTTGGTATTGTTGATGTTTAGTTTGTTACTACTAGTAGTATAAAAAAATGCATAAATGATCCTTGTGGTTTGCTCCAAATGCAGGCGGTCTTCCCGACTTTACGAAAGTGCAAGGAAGTTCCTCAACATTTAGGATAAGTCGGCAGGCGGCCTCCCCAGCCTTTAACACCGTTATGTTTGACCCGTTTTCTTTGTTTGACTAAGGATAACACCGTCTTTTACACAAATTTGATTTATTTATTTATTGCAACAATGATCCCCTTGTTTTCTATAAATATCAATTTTTTCCCCGTATCTTGTTCCTAGGAATAAAAAAAAAACTTCCTCTTCTTCCTTGTCAAAGAGAGAGAAAAAACAATACTTCATCCACCAAGATTCTTTTATGCCGATTTCAAGAAGATCAAAAAGGATTCAAGACAAGGGTAAAACTACGAAGTTGTTCATCTTTCGATTTCCTACAAGATGGTGCCAACCAATTAGACTCAAAGTATATATTGAAGAAAACCCTAAATCTAATGATGAACCCTAATCGTATATATTCGTATATAGGTTAATCATCGAAGACTATATTTGTATATAGTTTGAAAATAATGGCAATTGACCTTTCTTTTCTAAATTTTCTCATAAGATCAAATATATCAAGCAGTGGTTCTAGTTTACACAGATTATTCAACATCTCAACATCTAGCATTTTTTTGTTAGCTCCAGTTAAAACAAATAAAGTCTTGTTTATAAACAATGAAAGCATAGGTTTGCTCGGCACGCGGATTCCAGAAAGAAAAAAATCCCAGAAGCCACTGCGTGACATCATAAGTTTTGGCTAATAGTTAGGAACTTTTTAAAGCATTTAACTGGCAATAATATACCTGTCACACCCCACCATGACGGAATATGGGGCGCGACGTATGGATATCATCACAACATGACGTGTCTATAGAGATAACTAAATGAAATAAGAAATGTCATAAAATGGTGACACAAAAGTCATGACAATATCTCAACAATGCATGAGTCTAGGCAAGTAGGTAATAGTCCTACCTCTTATCCAAGACAAACAAATAACAAAACCAAAACAAACATATAGGTGCCAACAGTATCACTTATTAAATAATCAAAAGAAACTAAGAAGGAACGCGGATCTCCTTCTAAATGCAATCCTACTCTCTCCAAATCCTAGCCACTTATGTTCTCATGCTTAACCATAGTATCACCTGAAAGAGACACTAAAATACGTCAACATAAAGTTGGTGAGAGTCATAGGTTTAGACTCCAACGCCAAAACCAAACTATATGCTGTGAGTAACAACCAAAAGTTAAAACATATGGACAATGTGATACAAACATGTATTAACAACTAACATTCAAGATTTAACTAATCAATCCAAAACCAAGGCTCCCAGCCTTACCATACACCATACCCCCGTAAGAGTCCAAACACCTATGAACCAATCCCAAGGCCCCGTCTTGCCAATATCCCCTTGGTACCAAGTCAAAACATAAACAATCAAGAATCAACTAGCAGTTAATCACATAAGTAAGCACACACAAGTCCATTACCAACACAAAACATTGACAACATAATTTATAAATAACAAAACAGTGTCTCTTCCATCACATATGGAAGTCATAAACATTAGTAAACATGGGACTATGAAACTCACCTGATTGAGCTTCTTAAAAAGTCCTCGCACTAGCAAAAAGCTAACAAACCAAAAACACATAATCAAAACATGAACCAACCACTAAAATGGCTCATCAACCTATGATGGACATCTAGACTTCTCCCATATATGACCCTCATTAATATGCTCTAAACACCCCATTACCCTTCCCTAACAAGTCCTTAACTTGGTTAAATTTGATAACTATCTCGTTCGTATTTTACACAAAACAGTCCCAACTTTTAGGTCTCCAAACTATAAGCCAAACGCCCACCTAACTATATCCATGACCTCTGTAAAGGGAATACTTATTCCCTTACATATGTTAGCTAACACCTCCCATTTGCCCCAACCTTAAAGCTACTGTTAAGGCCCCGATATATATATATATATATACTTCTGTCTATCCAGATTTTACTGATTTTAAACATACAAAAAGTTTGTTATGATTAGGTGGTCTTACCCTAATCCAAAATCTTAGCCCCAATGCAGATACTTCTTATAATATATAAACCATCTCCCATGTTCGTTTGAATGTCCCAATGCAACCCTAAGTACCCCAAACAACCCAAAACTTAAAAAGAAAACAGGCTGACTTCAAAACTGTTTTTACCTTCGACTGTTGTAACCTGTTTTTGACCCACTTCCCGACCTCTAATTTAGTTCTCGTTTCTTGCATTGGAAATCCACTTCAATTAAATTTTCAGGGATACTTGGATCACAAAATAATAGTTTGTAGAACTCCCGATATGATCAAAACAATTGACTCAAAATTCTTCCCAGTTTTTAAAAACGGGTTTAATTAAATTAACCTAATTAATTACCCATATCTTATTTAATTACAAGCCCTAATTATTCAAATCATTAATATATCATTAGAATACAGATTTTAAATTAAATCCTAACCTAAATCCATCATAATATGATTATATAAACATTAAAAACAATTAAATTAAAAAGGGTTATGAAGGTTTACCTTTAAATTAATGGAAGATAAAAAAAACAATGGAAACCCTAAAACACTCTATAAGCCGTCGACTTCAAGACTCCAGGGGAAAGAAATTATTGATTTTTTTGTTGTGAATAAATAATATATAGGGTGTGATAACCCATTCCTAGCCCAACCCAAAAACCCCTTTCCTTTTTCTCTTTTTTTCCTTTTTTTCTTTCTTTTCTTGCGTCCAAACCGACTAACACCCCCCCTTATTTCGTTTTTTTTTTTAATTTTATTATTAATTAATATCTTATTAATATTACCTTAATTTTCCTTAATTTATTTCAGCTCCTAAAGCCTCCAAAACCTCAAAACCGTAAAACTAGTCAAATTTACGCGTTTTACCGTAAAAGACGTAAAATATACACTTTTATAAAAAATCTCAAATTTTGAAATAAACTTTATAACTAAGTCCTAAATGACTTAAAACCATCCCGAAAGATATCGATATGACTAATTACCTCATCCGAGACCTCTAAATGCTAAACCGTAAATCCTATAAAAATACAACTTACTACAATACTTATACGTATACGTAAACACTAGAGTTTAACAACATTTCATTCCATAGTCACTAATTGTGAGCTCGTGAACATGAAATAACCATTCCTCGATTTACATATGAGTACTTTATACCCATATACGATAACCACACCAACCTCGTTCACACAAAATAAACACGTAAACACACAAATCAAGTAGTCACACATAGATTAACCTAAAAATAGGACCAAGTGACGAACCTCAAAACCACGGTTGTCACATCACTCCCTCCTAATAGAAATCTAGTCCCGAGATTTACTCCTTAGGATCAAACATACCATTAGCAAACAACTGAGGATACTTGTTCTAAATGAACTCCTCTCATTTCCACGTGAACTTTAGTTCAAGTCTCAAATTACCACATATACTAACCAACAATATTTAAATTCATTGCCAAACTCTTGATCTCACAGTCAATAAATCTCACAAATGACTATTTGATAAAACAAAGACTCTTATCAACACAAATCCCGAATAACCGTACATGCAAATATGCATGCTCCAACAACATTTACCAACCTTAATACATGAAATATAACATGTGTACCACTCGTTTCCCCCCAGGTAATTCTATGCTCATAAGCTACTGGTCCGATCTTTCCAATGATCATAAATGGACCTACAAAACTCTACATTAACTCTTCCATTTTACCAAAACATACCACCTGTTACTATGGGTGAAACTTCCTACATAACTATGTCACTAACTCTAGTGGTTTACTCCTTTCAACATAGCATTCCTTGTTGCTCTCATTCTTTCCACAAACACCATTACCACATTAGTAGCCTCTTTTACCAATTCTAGTCCACAATGGGGACAACTCACCCTATCCTTTCATATAGTGCCTCAAATGGCATTTATCGACTTCTAGTATGACAACTATCATTATATGAAAACTCAGCCATCGCTAAAGAGTTTCCTAACTCCCTCTAAATCAATCACTCATGCCCTCAGTGTAACTCCTAAGGTTTTATAAATATCTCACTTGCCTATCCTTTTCTAGTTAGCTGGATATACTCATATCCAATCATGTTCATCAACTCCCTTTAGTCCGTACCCCAAACTACTTAAAAATTCCAATTTTCTTACAAAGTGACCTATGACGGCCTTTCACATATCCATTAGTTCTTCCAAATCCAAATCAACTTATGATCTATACACATCATCAAAAAGGACGGTTATCTCAGTTAGTCTATCAACTGCCATCCAAACCCATGCTACAACTACTTCCATTAAATTTGGATAGCTCATTAGTAGCACCTATACACTTCTTTCTCACTTTTCTTCATGATGATTTTTTTTTATACTCAACACTTCCTTTGTACCTACACAATGTCTTACCTTCAAGGTCATATTGCTCCTCATCTTGTCTCAGTTAGACCAAGCCCTTCGTCCCTATGGCACATTACACCTATAACTTCTCATCCATTCGATTATCGATTCTAAGCCTCCCAAACAATCAGTATAGGTTAGTGCCATTTCCTTTTCCACACTATGACAGTATTAGCCTGCGTTGTGCTTTATTCTACTTATTAAGCTCTACCAAAGTTTTACCTTCGGTTCCTATCTCGACCTATTTCATTCATGCTTTGCTTCTATACACACTTCCTTCTTCTTCCTTAACTCCTACCATACATCACGATGTGATGCTTCCCATCGTTTCTTCCCTTGCCATAATCCTTCATAAGGCATTCCATATATATTAGACTAACTTTTACGCAAAACCCCCTATTCCATCACATTCGTACGCAATCCTTCCAACTTCTCATTCCTCTTGAAATATGAGATGAATTAGTCAGTCTATCGACTATCACCCAACTCCCATCGTACTTATTACTCCACCCCATTGTGTATCCCTTTCACCAATTTCTTCCTTACATCGCCCTTTCTAAGCTACTCCTATCTATGTAGGAAGTATAGTCTACGTCCCTTTTCTCCATATGATTGTCCAAGCCACGCAACATACATGTTGACGCGTTCTCTGCTTTAGACAACTCAACTCGTGCAACCTACATCCTTCATCCAAACCACCCTAATACGTCATCCATATAGTTCAAGTTCGTCTCAACTTCACTTCATTCTTCTTATTCCATGTCTCATCAACCATACTTGCCTTTCCCAGATGGTACTTGGCCTTGAAATTTTCTTTCATCACTTAACTCCACCCATCACCTTTTCCAAATGTTCAATCAAGATAACTAAACATGTGTTGGAGACGTTCATGATTCGTATAGATCATTCTCTACGTCTCGTACCCCAAATGCCTCTAGCATTCTAGGCAGATATAACAATCCAGCTCTACTAACTAAGTCTATCTAGTCATCTATACGCCAAAATTTTCCAAGTAGCTTCACTTGTTTTTCTCACAACCAGCTCTCCTACTCCCTCCTAATAGGGACAGACTAGAGTTTCCTGTGATTCCATGCGGATCACACTCTCATCTTATACGCACATTAGTTTCCATTTGTCTAACTAAGCCCTATTCTAAATTATTACTCAAGTATCATATTTCTATTATGATCTTGACCTAACATGAGGTACTTTCAGTCATCATCTTCTAGGAATACTTGGTTCTCTCCTTCCATGGTTCTCCCTTATTCCTACACTATCCCGTCCAACAAAAATTCCATACTTCATTCATCAGATCTATGGAAATCACTAGTGCATTGGATAACGCATAACTGTCTCTTCCAAAGATCTTTCATAACACCTTTACAAAACCGACTCTCTAATCACTTCTCTACGAACTTATTCAGCTCATCTTCACTACTCATCCCTCGATATTGGTTGCCACAAAAATTCTATCCGCGTAGTCACTCGACTCCCCTTGTTATTTCCACGAGTTCTTAATCCCCCATGTCATGTATTCACTTCATCACGATCCACTGGTTCAGCTCTTTGTAGCTCCACTCCGATACTCGATCTGCCCTTCTTCGTCACGAACCATACGTAAATTTCCCATCATAGTGCTTGTCACCTTTCCAGTCCTCGCAACTTTTGCGACTCCTTCGAAATCTCTTGCATCCTTCTTACAGCCGACACGTAGTCCTTTCAGCTCCTTGCTTCGCGATGTAGCTCTTTACGCACTCCTTCTCGTCTCCATGATGTTACCTAGGAACTTCACACTACGTAGTAGCTTCTAACTTCAACTCATCAACCATAATATTTCTAAAAGTACTGCAACCAACTTCTCATAGCATGACATCTCGTTCCCATGACCACTCAACTAACTTTACTTACTCCCTTATTCCCGTAACTAATCTAAGTTTCAAAACTCCACAACTCTTAATCATTCCTTCAACACAACCTTTAAACCAAAACACATCTCTCCATTATAGTATCTAACCATAAGTAATACTACCCAACTCTATCCTCTCATCCTAACGTTCCCATAATCGCATAAATAAATCAACCATGACGTGTAACAAAAGAATTCTAAAAAATCGTGTCCCAATAAAATATAGGGTAAAACGAACCCTAGCCAAAACAACTGAAAACAAAACAATGTAAT
Organism: Glebionis coronaria; assembly: GCA_025667525.1. Classification (NCBI taxonomy): domain Eukaryota; kingdom Viridiplantae; phylum Streptophyta; class Magnoliopsida; order Asterales; family Asteraceae; genus Glebionis; species Glebionis coronaria. The sequence continues at coordinate 68,671,304 of CM046880.1, forward strand.
CCGAAAGATCAATGGAGTGTGCCAACAACGAAAAACTAGACTCGTCATGATTAGTATTACCAAATTTCGCTACATTAGAAAATTTAAAACTTCCATCCCAATTAGTTACTTCTCATAAGAACCAAACTCCAACACTACGAAAATCAATCATACTCATTTTTAACCAATAACTCATCCTTTATCTTCATCATTTTATTCAGATATCAACTAGTTAATATACTACAATCTTATTCTAACCATTATCTTGTTTACCCATATTAAACTTATTTCACTTGTTATTATGAAACCAATACATGTTTATAAAATACAGTGTTTTATTTTCATTTTTATTATTTTATAAAATCCATTTAGGCTGGTTATAACTAAACTACTACATGTTTATAAGGTGTGGTGTTATTATTATCATTACTATAATAAAATCTCCCTTTTTACTCTTGCCGTCTAGTTAAATACTTCTAAAATTTTAACTACACTTAAGAAAATTTTTGTAAAATTTCTTTACCCCTTTAAAATGTATTATCACATGTTACATAGAAAACTAATCCAATTATTTTCAAGACAAATTTTTTATAGCTTACTACCACAAACTTAAAAAAAAATATGTAAGTCACGATATCATACCATACACTTACAAATTATTTTCAAAACCGTTTTCCTGTAATCAGCCACACTTATTTGCAAGAAATTTAGTAGTTCTCATTAGTTAAATACATACCCGAATGTAGACACACATCAAAAGACTCAAAACGTCGTTGGAACTCCATTAAACTCCAGCACCATAAAACACGATCAAACACAAGGTACGTTCAAGTTATAATAACTACTGAACGACCATATATCATAACTTAACACATAGTAGTATATATACATCCGCATATATATACCTATTAAATCACCCAAAACATACTCGTTACCATACATATCAGATCAACCAATCGCGTCATACACTCATTTTTCCATACGAGTATTCATCATCTTACCACAAGACATAAAACCCATCACTAAAACCAGTCCATATCGTGTGACACCATAATCACACAATCATGAGTATAACCCAAAACATATAACACACTAAAAAATAGCCATATCGTAGGCAGCTGTTACATAAACCCATATATTATAAATATACCAATAATCCACATCTCATCATATACAAGCATGTACTAACCCTCTTTCATGCAATCATACTTAGGAACCCATTGAAGTTGTGGTACTTGTATAACTATGTTGGCCACCATACTTATACAATTACCCTTTCCCCAATGCACTCCCTCTTATGATGACACTTATAAGAATCAATACAACACATAACACATAAATCCATCAACTCACCTAAGTACATAACCACATAACCAATAAGGTCTAAAACTCCATCTATTAAAAAAAACATAGTAAAACTCTTGGAATACAGAAATCCATAGTCTAGCTAAAACAACATAGACTAAATCCAAAACGAAAACATAATCAATTATAAGTCATGTCGCCCATAATAGTGGAAACAACTTAAAATCCTTCATATCCACCTACTCCTACTAACTCGAACCACCACAAGATTCTTAGGGAACATGACTTAAACATCAAAAGGAAAATAATATCCCTCAGGTACATAAAATAACTTAACAAAAGATAGAAACTACCATGTACCAAATTATGTACTATAATGTACAATTTAAGCAAAATACGACAATGACTAGCGTGGTCGATTATGGTTCAACCCGCACTAGTCACAATCCCGAAAAGAAAATAACATGTGGCTAAGTATGAACTTACTATGGTTCAATTCATACTAGTCAAACATCACAATAAATAACATCCAAACACATCAATTATTATAAAATGCACCCATACTCCTATGACGCCTATATGCTGGGACCCTTAAGCTATAGACTAGGCTACGCGACTAGGCAACCTAATTCTCTATAACCATTGTCTCTGATACCATTCTGTCACACCCCACCATGGCGGAATATGGGGCACGACGTATGGATATCATCACAACATGGCGTGTCTATAGAGATAACTATATGAAATAAGAAATGTCATAAAATGGTGACACAAAAGTCATGACAATATCTCAACAATGCAGGAGTCTAGGTAAGTAGGTAACAGTCCTACCTCTTACCCAAGAGAAACAAATAAAAAAACTAAAACAAACATATAGGTGCCAAAAGTATCACTTATTAAATAATCAAAAGAAACTAAGAAGGAACGGGGATCTCCTTCAAAATGCAATCCTACGCTCTCCAAATCCTAGCCACTTATGTTCTCATGCTTAACCATAGTATCACCTGAAAGAGACACTAAAATACGTCAACATAAAGTTGGTGAGAGTCATAGGTTTAGACTCCAACGCCAATACCAAACTATATGCCGTGAGTAACAACCAAAAGTTAAAACATATGGACAATGTGATACAAACATGTATTAACAACTAACATTCAAGATTTAACTAACCAATCCAAAACCAAGGCTCCCAGCCTTACCATACACCATACCCCCATAAGCGTCCAAACACCTATGAACCAATCCCAAGGCCCCGCCTTGCCAATATCCCCTTGGTACCAAGTCAAAACATAAACAATCAAGAATCAACTAGCAGTTAATCACATAAGTATGCACACACAAGTCCATTACCAACGCAAAACATTCACAGCATAATTTATAAATAACAAAACAGTGTCTCTTCCATCCCATCTGGAAGTCATAAACATTAGTAAACATGGGACTATGAAACTCACCTGATTGAGCTTCTCCAAAAGTCCTCGCACTAGCAAAAAGCTAACAAACCAAAAACACATAATCAAAACATGAACCAACCACTAAAACGGCTCATCAACCTATGATGGATATCTGGCCTTCTCCTATATATGACCCTCATTAATATGCTCTAAACACCCCATTACCCTTCCCTAACAAGTCCTTAACTTGGTTAAGTTTGATAACTATCCCGTTCGTATTTTACACAAAACAGTCCCAACTTTTAGGTCTCCAAACTATAAGCCAAACGCCCACCTAACCATACCCATGACCTCTGTAAAGGGAATAATTATGCCCTTACATATGTTAGCTAACACCTCCCATTTGCCCCAACCTTAAAACTACTGTTAAGGCCCCGATATATATATATATATATATATATATATATATATATATATATATATATATATATATATATATATATATATATATATATACACTTCTGTCTATCCAGATTTTACTGATTTTAAACATACAAAAAGTTTGTTATGATTAGGGGGTCTTACCCTAATCCAAAATCTTAGCCCCAATGCAGATACTTCCTATAATATATAAAACATCTCCCATGTTCGTTTGAATGTCCCAATGCAACCCTAAGTACCCCAAACAACCCAAAACTTAAAAAGAAAACAGGCTGACTTCAAAACTGTTTTGACCTCCGACTGTTGTAACCTGTTTTTGACCCACCTCCCGACCTCCAGTTTAGTTCTCGTTTCTTGCATTGGAAAGCCACTTCAATTACCTTTTCAGGGAAACTTGGATCACAAAATAATAGTTTGTAGAACTCCCGATATGATCAAAACAATTGACTCAAAATTCTGCCCAGTTTTTAAAAACGGGTTTAGTTAAATTAACCTAATTAATTACCCATAACTTATTTAATTACAAGCCCTAATTATTCAAATCATTAATATATCATTAGAATGCAGATTTTAAATTAAATTCTAACCTAAATCCATCATAAGATGATTATATAAACATAAAAAATAATTAAATTAAAAAGGGTTATGAAGGTTTACCTTTAAATTAATGGAAGATAAAAAAAAACAATGGAAACCCTAAAACACTCTATAAGCCGTCGACTTCAAGACTCCAGGGGAAAGAAATTATGGTTTTTTTTGTTATGAATAAATAATATATAGGGTGTGATAACCCATTCCTAGCCCAACCCAAAAACCCCTTTCCTTTTTCTCTTTTTTTCCTTTTTTTCTTTCTTTTCTTGCGTCCAAACCGACTAACACCCCCCCTTATTTCGTTTTTTAAAATTTTATTATTAATTAATATCTTATTAATATTACCTTAATTTTCCTTAATTTATTTCAGCTCCTAAAGCCTCCAAAACCTCAAAACCATAAATCTAGTCTGTAGATTTGCTAAATATGGATCCGGTGGTCTTACATGGTGGAAATAGGTGGTGGTAGCCATTGTTGGTTTAGAGAGAGAGAGAAGAGAGGTTGAATGTGAAGATATAAAATGTATTGAAATGAACAAATGACAAGCAACACCCCTCCTTGGAAGCAAAGGAGGGGTATATATAGCCACACACACAACATAAACTATACAACGAACCTAGTCTAGTCTAAATGTGTGTGACTATGATAACTAATGGGAATTCTTAAATGTCGTCACATAAAGTGAGTTTCCAACAATCTTCCCCCATGGGACGACGTGTAGAATTCCGTACAATATTCTTCCTAACAAGTACAAAATGATTAAGAACAAGAGCTTTCATGAAGCATCCAATGCTGATGAAGTCTTCTGAGGCCTTCGTCTTCAAAACGACTCATCTTTAAAGTAACTTGTAGAAGAAATACTGTAACGGCACGAGCTAAGTAACCCATACACTTCTGGTTAAGGAGAAGCTTCTGAATTAGCTTCACCCTAATTCATGCCACATAAACTTGATGTAGAAGCTTTTAAATAGCTTCCCCCTAAATCGACAATCCTCATAAGCAACTTCAAAGCTTTCAATAAAGCTTAGAATGATTAAGCGCACAGCGGAATCTAACAAGCAAATCCCATCATATAACATGATAATGTTGCTAAGAGGGATTGAAAGTTTGGGGTACACCAAGTAGATCAACAACTTTTCTTCTCACGCTTGAATAATTCTTCAGAATTTTTCTTCCCCCTGAGAGTTCAAGTTATGCATACCAGAAAGAATCAAGACATTTCTTACCCCATATAGTTGAAGAAAGTAAATCAATCCCAATTATGAAGCTCAAATACTGAAGTGGACACTTTATCCCATTCATGAAGTTGACATCGTAACACCAGAGTCAATTAAGTCCCGGAAATGAACATATCTTCTTCCGGAGATGCACCAGAGTCAATTAAGTCCCGGGAATGCATATAGGATAATGATGATGTTTAATTGCAACAATCAAACAATTAAACCTCGAATCAGTAGTGTATCGTTTAGAGATTGATAACGCCACGAGTTAAAACACTGATTTTCTCTGCGGCTATGACAAATGTCATCCCGGAATATCTTTAAATCAAAAGAAGGTACGAAGTTCATCACGTGTACTCGTTGTGCGTTCAATGTGTCCTCTTCTTCCCCCTTGATGGTTTCGAAATTCGGAACCATCAACAAATCGTACGCACATAAACCTGAAATCTCGTGAGAATAGTAAATAAGCTGAATTATTTATTTTGTGAGAATCAGCTGTTGATCGAAAATCTCTTCTCATAAACTCTCCATGGCCACCTTTACCAACCCACGTGAAAGCAATTTGAAGTGACCACTGAAAGAATGAACCGAATACATCAAACGAGAAATTGAATAAGAATCCTTCGATCTTGTGACTTAAGCTTGCACTATTGTTGAATGAAGAACGGTGGAGAAATCTCTAAGTACTCAATGCATCACTGAAGAAGTCTATAAGCACAACACCTCTTGAAATTATCCACGTCGACTAAGCGCGTGACACTGAGTACAACAATGTAACCCCTTTAAGTGATAGTTATCCGAGTCATCAACCATCCACCCCGAACCCGGAAACCAGATAGCCAAGTCGTCATTCTAAGATTAAGCACGAGGAAGTTATCTATGAAAGATAAAATAAGTACACGCCTTCAAAAAATCCGTCTTCAACTTCACGTAATTAATACCCGATCAAACGAAATCTGTAGTCACTAAAAAATCGCCCATTTTTTCTTGGTCTCGTCTCAAATAAATTCTCGTCACATCTGTCTCGTCACGTTACTTTGTCACGTCACTTTTTGCCTCAACCCGATGACGACCGAAGTATAACTTAATACACACAAAGTTTATTTAAAAATTTGTTAAAAAAAATTGTGTGTATAGAAGTAAAGTTACACGGTCCATGCAGCCCATAATCCATATATATGTCATATTAGAATTTTCGGATCTAAGCCCAAACATCACGACCCCATAAAATAATAACCAAAACTGAGCCCCACCCCACGTATAGCATAAAGTCGGCTCAATTTACCAATACAAACCTCAAATGGCATCACAATTTATATTGCCATGAATTAGGCCCACTTATTTAGTAAGAAACCCGGTCCAGTCAAAACTGAGAGAGGGATAAAAAGGGTTAGTTCCCCTAATTTTTCTCATAGTAACCCTAATCATCTCTTAGTTTTGTCCGCCCTCATCTCCTTCTATCCAACGTAACCCCCCCCCCCCAAAAAAAAAAAAAAACTCTTCACAACAGATAATTTAGATCTATCTTCATATCATTTTAATCAAATGATGAACCATTCATTCTGAATCTCAGAAATATAAACGCAACCACTCCTCTTTTCTTAACATTCGGATAATGGAGAGGGAGCATCCCAAATGCACACATCTTGGCCCTCTGATCTAATCAATACAATCTCAATCGAATATCAAAAGAATCATCCTTTTTCAATGAAGAAAATAAAGATTTCCGTCTTCAAGATCCGTAAACGGGTCTCGGGTAGGTTACTTTCTTATTTGAGGTTCTGAATCGAAACAAAAGAAGGACTATAACAGATTTGTTATTAGTTCTCTTTTAATTTCGAATATAAAAGGGTAAGCCCTACATAGATCTATGATGAGATCAATTTCATGGCTTTAGATCAATTTCGAATATATTAGTTCTCTTTTATAGACCACCAAAACGAAACCAATAAACAATCCAAGGATGAAACCTAGGCTCTGATACCAAATGTAGATTTGCTAAATATGGATCCAGTGGTATTACATGGTGGAAATAGGTGGTGGTAGCCATTGTTGGTTTAGAGAGAGAGAGAGAAGAGAGGTTGAATGTGAAGATGTAAAATGTATTGAAATGAACAAATGACAAGCAACACCCCTCCTTGGAAGCAAAGGAGGGGTATATATAGCCACACACACAACATAAACTATACAACGAACCTAGTCTAGTCTAAATGTGTGTGACTATGATAACTAATGGGAATTCTTAAATGTCGTCACATAAAGTGAGTTTCCAACATAGTCAAATTTACGCGTTTTACCGTAAAAGACGTAAAATATACACTTTTATAAAAAATCTCAAATTTTGGAATAAACTTTATAACTAAGTCCTAAATGACTTAAAACCATCACGAAAAATATCCATATGACTAATTACCTCATCCGAGACCTCTAAATGCTAAACCGTAAATCCTATAAAAATACAACTTACTACAATACTTATACGTATACGTAAACACTAGAATTTAACAACATTTCATTCCATAGTCACTAATTGTGAGCTCGTGAACATGAAATAACCGTTCCTCGATTTACATATGAGTACTTTATACCCATATACGATAACCACACCAACCTCGTTCACACAAAATAAACACGTAAACACACAAATCAAGTAGTCACACATAGATTAACCTAAAAATAGGACCAAGTGACGAACCTCAAAACCACGGTTGTCACAATACCGCTCTTCGATCTCCCGGTGAGTTGGACGGGAAGAGACATAGGGGATAGTTGAGATCAACCTGAAGACCGAATAAGGAGATGGTGGATAAGCCGATAATGCTGGGAATACATATGTGGGAGTTTGGCTTCATGATGGAACTTGAACACTACATAAACTCCCACAGTTCCAGCCACAAGTGCAATAAAGTGAAATATCATATGAACTGCTTTCTGTGCTTTTCTCTTTGCATCTGATATTAACTTATACACGATGATTGCTGATTCAAAGACCATTATAAATTTAATATGAATGGATTAATAATTTCTGTTAAGTACAAATATAGTAACAGCCCTTCGATGGGGGATTTTTGAAAAAAAAATGGTCAATCGATTCTATTTATAAGATTTCTAGGATAAGTGTTTATCATTTTTTAATATGGAAAAAGACGGTCTTGCTCTCACATAACGAGTCAAACTTAACAGTGTTAAATGCTAGGGAAGCCGCCTGCTGACTTATCCTAAACGTTGAGGAACTTCCTTACACTTTCGTAAAGTGAGAGAGGCCACCTGCATTTTAAGCAAACCACAGAGAACATTTATGCATTTCCGTCTAAAAAAATAAAAAATAAAAATATACAGCCAAAAACAAAAAACAATGATACTTAACACTTTAGTATAACCCAAGACTAAAACCAATAAATAACATCTTAAAAGAAAAAAGATTAAAAAAGAGAAAAAATACAACTAAAAACAGCACATGACATTGCTAAAAAAAACAGCACATGACAAGTGATCTTCTCTGTCTATATATATATATATATATATATATATATATATATATATATATATATATATATATATATATATATATATATATATATATATATATATATATATATATATATATATATATATATATATATATATATATATATATATATATATATATATATATATATATATATATATATATATATATATATATATATATATATATAGGGGAGAGTTAAAGTAAAAAGACTTTTTTTTGTGAGAAGGATAAGAAGGATTTTTAGCCAATCATTTAAAATCAATGGATAAGATCAATCCATATTCCTAACTAACTAACTAACTAATCACCAAAACACGATTTTAAAAAAGTCTTCAAAAAATTTTGAAAAAATTCCAAATGGTCGGATTTGTTGGTGCATAAAAAAGTTGTGAATAAACGTTTTTTAATTTTGAGTTTTTTATGTTTTTCTGATGCACAAAAAAAAAAATTTGATGCACAAACATGTGAATTTTGGTGTACAAAATTTTTTCATTCAAAAAATTTTCAATTTATTATAGTTCGATGCAGAATCATATTTTAAAGCAAAAAGTCAATAGAATTTGGGCATAAAAATGAATTCTTGATGCACAAAAAACCTAAAAAACGTAAAAGAAAACGTTTTTGTGCATCAAAATTCCGTTTTTGTGCATTAAAAAAGCGTAAAAAACTTCAAATTAAAAAAACTTTTTTCACAAAAGTTTTTTGCACCAACATCCCGATCTACTGGAATTTTTTCATAATTTTTGAAGAACTTTAAAAAAAACACGTTTAGATGGTTAGTTAGTTAGTTAGTTAGTTTGTTAGGATTTTGATTTAATCTCATCCATTGATTTTAAATCAATGACTGAAAATCCTTCTTATCCTTCTCAAAAAAAAAATCTTTTTATTTGATCTCTCCCCTATATATATATATATATATATATATATATATATATATATATATATATATATATATATATATATATATATATATATATATATATATATATATATATATATATATATATATATATATATATTATCATTTAAGCAGTTCATTCAACAATTCGTAAGTTTTTTTCAAAAATCTATTCATTCCTATAATTAGTAATTTTTCTCAACACTACCTTAATTAGATTAAGAAAATATTCATAATAAGAAACCCCTTACAAAGAGTTGAAACCAAAATCTTGTAACGTATTTTCAAAAGAGTTGAAACTTATTTTTAGAATGATATTGCCCTGCACTAAATAGATGGAATAAAATACACACTACATTTACACCATTCCTATTATTAAGGAAAATATTAAGAAAGTTAACCGAAAAAATAGTAGCTTCTTCTCTAATTTTCATTAAATGATTTATAATCCTGTGAAATCAACACTTTCATTTACAATCGTCTTTCAATAATCAATTGTATAATATGAAACAATCCCTTTTATTTTTTACTTCTCTGTTATTCCTTGGAACAACCAGGAAAACGAGGTATGTTCAACTACAAATTCGGTTGCTTTTCTATTTACGATTTCTGACTGGTAATGAGTTTTTCATTGTAACAGTTTGTACGTTCTTCAATCAGGTTTGTTTATGATGTTTTGTAATTGTATTAATTACTTGTTTTTATTGTCACTTTCGTATTTTGATTTGTATAATTGTTTATGCATATGGATGAACTCAGTGCTTGATTAAATGTTTGGTCATGTGATTATCGAAAGTGTTCTTATCTTGCTACTAATGGATGTTTTTGTTTGTGTTTTCAGACACATATGGATTTGTTTTGGCTAACATAGGTACTGCTCAAAATTTTAAAATGCTTTGAATCAGAGTAGATGTTATTGAGATGTCTTAGGAAGAGAGTTGAGGTTTTGAAAGATATTAAGGTATGGATTATTATGTCAAAGATGTTGATAACTGCAACATGAAAAGTTGCATGTCTCATTGGTACATGATCGAGTATGACATTCGTTTTGTCAAATTCTTAGATTTGCCCGTTTGTTAATTTATTATAAAGTAATAATCAATCATTGACATTGGGAAGTAAGTTTCTTTAACATATGTTCAGTAGCTGATGTTCGGCATCTTAAGCTTTTCTTACATCAGAAGAGCTCTAAGAGACCAATAAGCGTCACCAACAGAGCTATTTTGTTTATCCGGTTATAAAAGAATACGATTTAAGGTTCTATCAAGTGTTATATCAGCTTGAAATATGTTTTTATGTGTCAATATATGCATTTGTAGGCTTTTCCTTCGCACAAATTTTTATGGTCTTGGTTTACTTTTGGCTGTTTGTGGTATGTTTCCTATTCAAAAGTAGCTTCTTCTTTAGGTATGTTTGAACGTGCTGCATGTGTTGGGAAAAATTTGTAAATATGTCGTGGTCATCAGATAGTTTTCTTGTTATTATGACGTCAATCTTATTAGATGACAATATAATTAGATTTTCTATTCGTGTAGATCAAATTTGGAATCAAACTTTTAGACCTGTTTTTTGTTTATCCTTAAAAATGAGTGGGTGTTTGAAGATGAGCAAGGGGTTTCATTTGTTTACTTGATTCACCCTCTTTATTATGTCATTCCTACTTTTCTAAGCTGCACACAACCAAGCATGACTAGCATTCATCTCTTTTTTTTTGCACCATGTAATTGAGGTTATAGGGCTCACAAAACGATGATCAAGTCACTCATCTGTCTCAAACATCTTTACATCCTTGACGTTATCACTAGGCTATCTATAAATACTATATCAACAATAGATTGTTTGATAATTTCCTTATCGGTTGGAATGAAGATTGTCGACTAATGGTTGTGTATTGTATTTGCAGTAAAGATTTAGCATATTTTCATCGGCCAAAAGCTTTATGGAAGCCCCATGAAAATGTAATGGCACTTACGAAACAAAGGACACTGCTTATTAGAGGTAATTTGTATTATCCTTGCTACCCTTGTACTACAATGTCATAAGAACTAAATTTCAAATTAAACAAACCAAAAAGACGTTTTTTATGCACCCTGCTGGCATGAAATTCTACATGGATTATATCAATCCTAGAAAGACTATTTAAATATGGAATTGATAATTTGTTAGTATATACTCATATATAAAATGTTTTTCGAAATAACTGATTCTTAAATGTTGCTGAAATAATTTTGTGATTATACCTGTATGAAAAATAAGGTTAGTAATAAGTAATAACTTACTATTTACCTATTGAAACAGGACCCAAAGAATATTATCTTAAAATCAGAGTTCCTCTATACGAAGAATCATTAAAATCTGACTCGAACGGTGCCAACGACATTCTTGATGAGATTAATGAGACATGGTTGGTAAGATATAGTGTTACAACAAACGGGGAAACTACACTTCATGTAGCGGCATCCGCAAAAGGTCCCATACCCAAGGAGCAGTTCGTATATAGTGTGGTGTGTCTAATGACAAAGGACGACTTGAAAATGTAAATAAAAATCACAGCACTGCCCATCTGCCAAAAACACTGAGTTCTTGAGATCATGGTAGAAAGAAACATCTGCTTACAAAGAATCCCTGAATCTGGAGAAACGATGATGCCAGTGTATGTGGCTCATCTAAAAGAGTATTTATATGACGAGGTAAACCATATGTATTTTTTGCGGATAAGGCAAATGCAATTGATATAATAGCTGCTTTCTTAAAATGTCGTTCATTTGTAACTATGTATATCATTATTTGCTGATATAAATTCAATCATTTCTATCTTACCAAAGCCCATGATCTTATATTGTCTTATGTGTGAGTATTCACCAAATCAGACATTACCTTGTATAGTGTGCCTAAAATTATTCATCTTACATGGGGATTTAACTTACATACTCGAGGGGGAAGTTTGATCGATTTACTTACAGATGAGTTGATTTGAGTTTTGTTTTATCTCATAAGGTTCAACAAGGCGAAAGTAAGGAACAAGTCAGATGGGATTGAAAGTCGCACACAATCTGTTTTCTAAGCATACAAACCCCTACATACATTATTCTGAGGTTTAAAATTGAAAAATTAACGCGTTTACAATAATAAAAATAGTTCTCACAAAAAGTAATATGGTCAACTGAGTTTGGCGCTCTGACTGAGCTTCGGCCTGGCATGTTTCGACCAGTCTTATACAAATGACCCATTTGAAACGACCTATTTGGATAGATAATTTAGAATGAGCAACAATCGGAAAGAAGTGAATTTCAATTGTGAACCCTTTCTGTTGGCAATACTGCAACTTAAATTATCGTATGTTACGAGGCTTTCAATTGCATTTTAGTCTTATCTCAAAATATCGTATCGTTAATTAGTTGTCGTCGGGCAATTCCGCAGCTATGCGCGGGTAATCGCCTAGTATATATATATATATATATATATATATATATATATATATATATATATATATATATATATATATATATATATATATATATATATATATATATATATATATATATATATATATATATATATATATATATATATATATATATATATATATATATATATATATATATATATATATATATATAGGGTGGCGTTATTGTGGTGTACAATTTAAAATAGGTTATAATAGGTATAATTATGGACCGTTAGATCAACAATTGTAGATGAGATTTAGTTTTAGTTAAGAGATTAATTAATAATGGCAAACTTGTAAATAAATGAAACATCAAAGCATTTGTTTTGCCTGCATTGAATCCCCGCATCAATACAGTTCATTTCTTTTTTAGTCCGATACAATCATTTACTCTCTTTTAAATATTCATTTTCACATATTTGATTATTTTTATATTAATCATATGTATCAACTTTCTTTATATATGTAAACGTGATTCTATTTTAGTGACACAAAAAATATGATACTAATAGCTTTTTTCGTTTTTTATAAAGTATTAGTGATACATAAAAATGTGCAAGTGAAATATCTTTCTACCTTCGTCAAACAAAATTCTTATTTGAATCATATTTTATCAATTTAAATGACATTTATAATTGTTCACTTTTAAACGACGATAAAATTTATATTTGATGCACAAAATACTTGAAATGAGCACATTTTTAGAATCCATGACACATTGGATTTTTGATACTTATCTTCGATTCATTGTGACAAAGTTATATAAAATGATGATAGAAAAAAAAACATTCTTTAAATTATAAAAATAATCAAGAAACTGTAAATATGAAAAAGTATCATGAAGTAAAAAATAACCAAAGACATTGCATTATTGCGTACTGATCTGCTTTTTAAAAAAGTATATCAGATTATTATTCACAATCGATACACATATATATCTAAGATACACATGACGTGTAACCTTTTTACCTTAATAGATCATTTTTAAAAGGTTAAGAACTTATCCACTGTATTTGTAAATCGCAAAAGAAATTATAGTGATTGATATGCATGGCAACCGTGATGCACATAAATTATGAATATTCTTATATGCTTTTTGACACATAAATGATTATTAAAAAATACAATCCATTGATACATTAAATTAATAGTACTAGTTTTATCAATTTATATATCATTTCTCGAATACCAACAATAAAATGATACATAACACTTAAAATCCAAATTTACACTTAAAAAATCTTACAAGAACTATGCAAGTTCGAATGTAGAACTGGTACAAGTTGATGGATTGATACATCATTAAAAATGATACATATACGAAAATTACTCATACATCTTTCCAACTAAAATATTGACAAACAATTACTATATAAGACAAATCTTTCACCTAAAAAGCACCACTAGATATGTTTCAACTTAAAACAAATAATCAGCTACAAGAGTTTCAACCCATGATACCACAACGACGTCGTCGTTCTAACTTCCGACCATAAATCCCGGTAAGAGTCGCTCGTCGGCGTCAAAAGAAAACATTAAAAAAATCATATGAATTCAAGATCAGACCTTATATCCAACAATGATTTGAGTGGTGCAGATGTAGATCCGGTAACGAGCGACAGATCTGGCGGATTCTGTACGTCATTGCGGACTTGAATCATCTAAAGAGTTAGCGTGTATCACCTCCATCCTCTTCAGCGGTTGGGCGTCGCAAAAATAGAACGGACGACCGAAGGAGAACCTCTACAAGGTTGGTAGCAATTGAACGCCGGCCTCGATAATACTTGTGTCGATGATTTTTGGATAGTCAGGAGTTCACAATAATTGATACTTGTGGCTTTTTTTTTTAATTTCTAGGTAGAGAGAGTTTTTCCAGATCTTGAATATATTACATTAGTATTGCGAATAAGAGAAAAAGTCACGAAGGGGATGAGTTGTATATTTTGGTTACCAAATGAAAATGACTAGAATGTCCTTTTCATAAAATAATTTTAGTTATTTAATATTAAATGAGAAATGACAGGTGTAAAACTTTAAATTGTGCCTATTATAATCTAGTTTAAGAGTGTGCAACACATGAACACAAATCTATATATATAAATTTTATAAATATAACTTTTTTGTTACAAACATAAATGTTTGTCCAGATACACCTTTTAATCAGTAACTGATTAAATCAGAAAAAATAATGTTTCCAAACATAAATGTTTTTTAAATTTAACTTTTTTGTTACAAACATAAAATATTTTTTTTTAAATTAACTTTATAACCAATTTAAAAATGTTTATAAATTTTTTAAATTTAACTTTTTTATTTATATATTAACAACTTCTAATTATACCTATATGTGCCAATGTTTGGCCAGATACACCTTTTAATCAGTAACTGATTAAATCAATAAAAATAATGTTTCCAAACATTTATAGCAGCAGTGGGACAAACGTACATGTTTTAACATAAACTGTGCCAATGTTTTTAAGCTTTTTGATTTGGACAAAAATGTTGCAGGGGTTCATTTGGAAGCTTAACAAATATGTTGCTGGAATAAGTAATGAAAGACTTGGTTTTGAGAAGACTTTTAAGGCGGCAACGAGTATGTTTCCAAACAATCTGATGATAAAGGACGCGTATGCTGGTTATTTGGAAAGTTTGTATGTAAAGGCGGCTGAGGTTGATCAACAAAAAAATAATGAGGTCGTTACTGGAGAAGCTGTGTTTGGGGGGAACATAACAAAAGATGTTGATAATACTGTCAGCACGTCTAAAACGCCTGTTCCGAATAATACTGGTAAGACATTAAGTTTTTCGTATATATTACCTGATGGGGCATGGCCTACTTGCAGTTTAGGCATGGGATTGACCCAAGAGCCTATTTTGTATGAAGGCGAAAATTCTGACACACCAGGTTTATACGACGGTTTTGGACCTCAAACACAAATGGAAATCTTCAAAGCAACAGATTTGGCTGTTGAAGCATCTGAAAAAAGGAAAAAATTGTCAGAAATGGGAATTTCCAAATTCAGTTTAGATGTTGGAGAAGCTAGTGGGTCTTTGTGTGTTGGGGAGGCTAGTGGGTCTGGAAAAGTTCAAGAACCAATACATGCAGTTCCCGTTAGTGTACGCAAACCCGAAAAAGGAGGTGGTGGTTTGATATTAACGCGGGAGCAAAGACAGACCACAAAACCGGCGAATGCCAAGTCACCATATGTTACACGTATTCTTAATGCTACTATGGATGATAAAAAAATCGACTTTGTTGTTGAAAAGTTCTTGGTTGATAAAAAGTACAACACTGGAAGGTATATGTTTTTTCAACAAACGTTTATGTTTTTTGTAACCGAATGATATATTTTTTTTGAACAAACATGTATGTTTTTTTTTATTGCAGGGCTAATGTGTTTGAAACGGCAACTGGTCTAAAATTGAGTAGATGGCAGATTAAGACATTAGTGAGTGGGGAACATGTTGATACCGCAGTTTTAGATGCTTGGAGTGTGTACCTTAATTCGCTGGAAAAGTTAAAATCCCCGGAATCATTTTCTCGTTTTTTCTACCCGATATTACATGTGGTAAACTAATTAAGTTATTAAAATGGCATTGAAATATTTTTTTTTGATTGTAGAATCTTAAAAATATTAATGTTTGCAGGATAAGAAGACGTTTATGGACGAGAAAAAGGCTGCCGCGTATATTAACAAATTTCTTGTTAATGCTGAAGACATGTATGCTACAATTGGAAAAAAATCTGTTGCGGCCGACATTGACCTGGTAAGTATTATAAATGTTTTTGTTTAACCGTACATTTCTATTTAATTTGTTTTTTTTTGTAACTTATAAATAAAATACAATTATATCAATATATGTAAAGGAAACATAAATGTTTAGATATGAACATACATGTTTTGTTTATAAGTAAACAGCGTAAATATTATTTACTGTTAATAGTATTTTATTAACATGTTTAGTATGAAAGTTTAACTGATTGAAAACACGACATGTTGCAGGTATTTGTTCCGGTTGCTAATGGTAATCGTAGATTCGTTTTATGTTTTAATATGAAGAACATAGTTGTTAGTATCATGGACAATACGCGAGAAGTAACTAATAGTCACAAACGTTTGCGTCTGCCATTAATCCCAGACATGACTATAGCAGAAACTTTGGTAAGTATTTTATATAAATATTTTCATTGTTTAGTAAATAAAAAAAATTCCTTATTGTTTGATTATGATCATTGTTTTTTTTAAACATGTAGCATCAAAACTTTGCAAAGTATATTGTCAATATAAATCCAAAAAAAGCAAAAGACATTATGCTTGCTAAGATCGATCGATGGGACTTCAATTGGCAAACAGATGATAGACCAAATGATAGTGGAGTGGTTATGATGCGCCACATGGAAGCTTATATGGGTAGGAATATGAATAGGTGGTTTTCTGGAATTGCAGATCCAGGCGAGAGACAGGATGAGCAGATGAAACGTTTCAGAAGAAAATATGCTGTGTTACTCCTACATGCTGACTGCAACATTAACAAGGAACATGTACTTGCAGAAATTGAAATATCAAAAAGCTTTTAGCAATATAGGTATTTTTAAGATGTTGCTAGTTGTTGGTATGTTTGTTTTTGTATGAACCTATGTTTTGTTTGGAAACAACTATTGATAATGTTTTTGTTATCCTTTGGTAATAACAGTATAATGACTTGTTGCTCTTTTTTTTCACAAAACATTAATGTGTATAATGACTTATTGATATTTTATATTCACAAGTATGTATATACAGGAAAAGAAGTAGGTTAATGTTTACAAATTTAGAAAATAAATAAAATTGTTAATAATAGAAAACAGACCTGTTTAGACACTGAAACTTATATGTCTATATAAACAAAATTGTTAATAATAAAAGTTAACAAAAGTGTTAAAAATATAAAACAGACCTGTTTAGACAAACACATTAAAACGAATATAACAGAACACTTAGACTAGTGTAGAAAAAAAAATACTAAAAACATGTATGTTTATACTAAAAACATACATGTTTATACTAAAAACATACATGTTTAGACTAAAAACATACATGTTTATACTAAAAACATACATGTTTAGACTAAAAACATACATGTTTAGACTAAAAAGAAACATGTTTAAACTAAATACTAAAAACATGTATGTCTTAATATAAACATGTATGTTTTAGACTAAAAAGAAACATGTTTAGACTAAAAACATACATGTTTAGACTAAAACATACATGTTTAGCCTAGTTATGTTTAGACTAAAACATACATGTTTAGAGTAAAAAAGATATATGGTTTTGGTTTTATTTATAATTCTAAATAAGCAGACAATAAGGAAAACATATGTATAAAAATAAAAACAAATCCATTTATTTAAAGTGAAATAAAAATCCAACATAGCAAAAAACTGTAAACATAATAGAACATTATTGGAAAAGTAAAAAAGTGTAAAAAACTACTCAGTAGTCCTCATCTTCATCGTCTTCATCGTTGTCCGTTTCGTCTTCAGTTTCATCTTCCATTGCCTCTACTGCAATAGCGTCTTCTTCAGCAATATTTTCCTCTTCTTCATTGTCGTCCTCATCTTCGTCGAATAGTTGTTGCTTGGAAGTGCTTTGTTTGTTGTTGCATGTTACTTTGGTGTGACTGGCTTGACCACAAAAGCCACATGGTTCTTTGCATCCGCGTATATTGTGACCTAATATACCACAATTCTTACATGTACGACGCTTGAAAGGGACTTTTCTGTTAGTCTTTGCCTTCTTAACTGCTTTACCTTTTTCAGCAGCACTTTTGAACCTTCGATGACCCTTATTGGGACATTTTTCCTGCGGATTTAGTACATCAAGTACTATTGGGGCTTTAACACCCAAAAGTTCCTCATACAATGCATCCTTGTTTTGGTGGTTATTTAGTGGTGGAGAATCTTCTTCAATCTCTTTCTTTAAATCCTTTAGTTTTGTAAGTAAAACCACCAGCTTGTCGGTATCGGTTCGTATAAGATTTATACAATCCTCAATGGTTGAATATATATCAGATGCTAACCTTTCACCTTCTTCAATACATGGACCATACCTGTGTTTTTTATCGCGTAAATGTGCAGGTAGTGGATTCTTTGTCCAGCGACGAAGAATGTAATTGTGTGGAATGGTGTCTTGACCAATAATACGGAAAACACAGAAAACATGACGGCACAGAAACCCATGGCGGTTAAAATGTCCACAAGAACAAATCACGCTACCATCCAATCGATTTTGAGACACTTGATACACATAAAAAATTACATTAACTAATACAAATATATGTGTGATTAAAACATGCATGTTTTAATAAAAAAACATATATGTTTATATGAAAACATATATGTTTTGTTAAAACTTGTTTATTTACTTATAAACTTTCAACCTGGAGAATAAAATATAATAGGTGTTTGATTTTTTTTACCAAAAAACATGTATGTTTATATGGAAACATATATGTTTTGTTATATATTCTATTAGTAAAATATAAACTTTCAACTTGTACATGCTTTACAAAAAAGAAAAAAAATAATGTAGGTTGTAACGTTGAACTTACCGTTGCAAAAATAACAGTATTTTTGCTCTTGTCCTGTTGATGTATTACGCAATGCTCGACATCACCTTCAGAACGAGAACTTGTCTGTGAACATGCATATAAACCCTTGTATATTTCATCTTGTACATCCCTGAAAATGCTATGTGTATACACGTCCAACGCATGTCGTTCAATAGGTAATTGAGTAAGCATGACTGGTGACTTTTCAGCATTCGTATTGTCTAACACACGTTGTATGTACCTCTGTTTCTCCATTGCTGATTCAAAACATAACATAAAATGAACAAGGGAGTTGCCATGATGTGAATAAACCTGGAAAAATGCGTTTGTACTTTCTGAACGTGAAGTCGTCTTCATTAACCCACACAAAGGCAACTCGCTGAAATAACCAGGAACCCACCGTTCTCTAATAGCATACATTTCTGATAACCATTTGTTTTCACTAAGATTGAACTTCAATATCAAATCTTTCCATCGATCGTCAAATTTTTCAGGGGTAAGATATACGTTCCACACCAGTTTATGGAATTCTTTTCTGAAATCCGAGTCAGCATCTACATCACCCAACACCTACAAGTATACCATGTATTTAAGTGTGTTAAATTGATATGTTTTACTAGGATGATATTTTTTGAATTTAAATAATAGCCACAAAAATAAAATACCTTTGCAGGGAGTTTTTGAGTAATATGCCACATACACAATCTATGATGGGATTCGGGAAACACTTTTAGAATAGCCTTCCGTATCGCACCGTCCTGATCAGTAACCGCAAGGGTAGGTTGCTTCCCATGAACTTTCAAGAATGATTGAAGCATCCATATATATGAATCAGCTTTTTCATCTGAAAGTAAAGCAGCACCAAACGTAACTGTTTTCTGGTGATGGTCAATACCAGTAAAAGGAACGAAAACCATGTCGTACCTACATTTTAAGAATCACAAACATAAATGTAACATCATATATCAAAAAAGGAATAAGTACAAGAAACGTACTTGTTTGTATCAAAAGTAGCATCAAATGAAACAATATCACCGAAAGAAACATAGTTGCACTTCATTGTTTCATCTGCCCAAAACATCCGACACAATTCCTTTCCACCTTCAATTGTGTGATGATAAAATGAAAACTCGGGTACATGCTCCTGTCTTTTAAGCATTTTGTCTACCAACATCTGGGCATCCCTTTCACCAATGAATAAATTCAACCCGCGTCTGAAGTTATTCCAATCAATAGACATGCCGCGAACCTTATCAAAACCACCCAAAAGAGCAACTCTTAGCCTGTGTGCTTTCTGGGGACCAATATTTGTCAAGGACGCACGATGAATGAATATATATTCACCAAATTCCAGTTGGCGTCGAGCACGAGAAAGATCCATATTAGCCGGATCTATTAGTGGATGATTATGGTTTTCAACAAAGTCATATATCTTAAACGAACTTGTTCCTTCTATAGGTCTCAACCCAATCCTTGCTTTGCAATCAGTAAGTGTAGTTGATGATTTGCGTGTTCTTTTTCGTTTCCCACCATCACCTTCACCTTCGTTGTCTTCAGGAACAACATCTTCAATAAGGGTGTTAACTTCATTCTTCTTCCTTGATTTACCAGATTTATTACACCAAACATATCTGTGAGTCATTACACCCTCCTTATTATACTTGATACCTGATTTTTTAACCCCGAACCTAGCTTTAGCAGCGTACTCCTTGTACATGTTATATGCTTCGTCAAAAGTGTTAAAAATATCATGTATTTTTGGTTTTTCATGAACAGGAACATTAGGGACCCAATATCTTGAACCATTTGGTGAGGGCACCATCTCGGGATCAATATCATACACATCAACATCACTAGCATCTACATTAAAAAAACATTATAAAACATCTATGTTCTAGAAGAATAGCACTGTTTTTTTATACACAAAATACAAAGGTTTTATTATACACAAACATATATGTTCCTATTTACAAGAACAATGCTAAAAAATCATCCAATACAAAGACAGATATGTTTATTAAAAAAAAGGCAAAAATGCTAAAAATAAGGCAAAACATTAATGTTTATTGTTACAAAAAGGTCTGAAACATTGATGTTTCACTAAGTCTAAACCAATGCCATATTAAAAAAAAAACTAAACCAATGCTGTATTAGAAAATAATTCATCTTGTATAAACGTTTATGTTTATTGTTAAAAAATCATCCAAAACATATACGTTTATGTTTACTGTAAAAAAAAAAAAGGAAAGAATGTTAAAAATAAGGCAAAACATTTATGTTTATTATTACAAAAAGGTATGAAACATTGCTGTTTCACTAAGACAAAACCACGATGTTTAAATTATTGTCTGCAAATAATTCTAAAACAGTGCAATTTCAAAAAACATAATTCTAAAAACACATACATACGTGTTAAAGAAATTGTTAAGAAAAAAAAAAACCTTCATTCTCGTATGTAAGATCTTGAGAAACATCCATGTGAACCTCCTGTTCTTCAACAAATCCACCATGAGGAACAACCTGTGAAGGATTTTCCTCACTAATCAACACCATAATATTAAATAATAAAATAAAAAATGTATAAAAATCCGGTTAATTAATTGAAGTATTTATAATGTAAAATTAGGGTTTTGATTAGACTTACAATTCGAATGAAGGATTTGATCAAGATGTTTGCTGGGACTGGATAAGAACAATATTGGATAAAAATAACCAAAAAAAACACACAGATAATTATCAAAATTACCTTTTGACTATACTGGATCACGGATAATCATCAAAAAAACACACGGACAATAAGAGTACAGAATAAAATAAAACGCAGGAATATTAAAAATAAAATAAGAAAACTTTGACTTTTTTACAATACGTAAAATAC
The DNA here is from genome assembly GCA_025667525.1 of Glebionis coronaria. NCBI lineage: Eukaryota > Viridiplantae > Streptophyta > Magnoliopsida > Asterales > Asteraceae > Glebionis > Glebionis coronaria. The sequence goes on from CM046880.1 coordinate 68,693,563, forward strand.
CCATATTGTCCCTACTGACTAAAATTAATTAAACAATAAAAAAATGTTGTTACTACATTCTGATTGGCTAATATGGGTTCTGCAAGTTCTGTCATTAAGAATGGTTCTGTAAATAAAGTCCCAATATATATATATATATATATATATATATATATATATATATATATATATATATATATATATATATATATATATATATATATATATATATATATATATATATATATATATATATATATATATATATATATATATATATATATATATATATATAGAGTTAGGTTATTATAGTGTAGTAGCTTAAAGTTGTTAAAATGAAAAGTCGTCTTAACCATTGATTTTATCAATTAACATGTGATTTATTTAATATTAAACATAAAACAATAAATCTTATACATAAAAATTGGTATAAAAACACTTAAAAATTTGATACGTACAAATTTATAGCTGATACATATGATATATAGTTTTACTTCAAAAAATATTATTAGCATAAATAATAATTTATTCGTAAATTCAGTGATACATTATCACATGTTACATTCGATATAATAAAATAATTGATAAACTATGATACACAACCGATACACGAAAAACTAGTAATATTAAAAATTGTGAACTAGCTACTCGTACACAAACTAAAACTTCCAAAACACTCGTACACGAACTAAAAAATCATAAATGAACTAAAACTAATCAACAAACCTGATATTTGCCCATTTTCTATTACTTCTCATTTTAACAACTTTAAACACCTAAACCATTTTATCTAAATCCGGTTATTTAAGATACCTTGTATCTTTTGGATACAAGGGGACAAATCTGGACCATCCATCTCATCTCATCCAACAGCCCAGATTAAAAACAAAAAAAAAAGCGGAGGGGTAGTTTCGTCATTTTACCCCTCCCACCTAACACCCCTCCCACTTCTACATCCCAGATCTGGATCGATCTCTTTCTTTTTTCTTCTTCTCTCTAAAACACACACTAAACACACACACATGTACACATATTTACATCTTAATTTATCAACACAAACATCAAACGCATCGATCACCCACTTTCGTAAATCGATCATCCACTTCATAAATAAGGTAAAGTTCATTCGATTTGTTTTGATTCATCTTTTTTTTAGCTTATTCGATGTGAATAAGCTTATAATTCATCTTATTCTTTTCTAGCTTATTTGAGAAACTACGTGAATTTAAAGCTAACTAATGTGAATAAGCTTATAGATTATCATCATCTTTATTATGATGAATTATAAGCTAACTTATTAGCTTATTTTCGTGAATTATAAGGTTTTATGGCTTAATATCGCTGAACAGATTTAGTATGACATGTTTGTGAAGTATCATATATGATATACTATATCATATATGATATAAGCTAAAATATCATATATGATAAAATATATCATATATGATTAGTGCTTGAAAATTGAATTAAATCTTCTTTTTTTGTGTAGAGGAAGCTGTTTACAAGACATGTTGAATATTACAAGCATCCAAAAGGCCAAGAAGCTTAGTGAAGAAGCAAGAATTTTTTACGTTTATTGTTTGTTTTTTCTTTGTAATCTCCTAATGGAGTTTTGAAGTATATGGACAATTTTATAATCCATTGGTATCTAGTACAACGTCTTGTTAATATGATTAACTTTCTTGGTATTATGTCATGATGGTTTGATAAATTAAGCCATATATGATAATGCACTATCATATATGATAATGCATTATCATATATGACACTTAAAGAAAACTTGGATATATTAAACAAAGAATCTGATGAATTCATTATTATAACAAAAAGTATGCACAATTAATAACTAAACACTTGTCTAGAAAATAAAAAAGAATATTTTTTTATGAGTATCATATATGATGATGTATTATCATATATGATACTCAAATATTTTTGACAAATTCAACAAAAGGTTTGCTGACTTCATGACTAAAACAAAGAGCCAGCTGAATCAATGATTAAACATTTGTTCATAAAATAACAAAGTAGTTTTTAAGAGCATACAATTGATGATTTAACACTTGTTCAAATAGAATGTAACCAATCATGATTAAAACACTTATTCATAATAAAAAAGATACAAGAACAAAGAGTCTAATCAATTCATAACAAAATCATAACATTCTTATTATTGGAACTACTATTCTTCATTTTCAATCAGTTCTTCTTCATTTTCGACCAAATCACTTTTCTCTTGTAAATCTTCTTTGGCCTCGACGACACCTTCATCTTATCATTACATATATGCGTGCACGTCATCATGCTTTGCTCCAACCATGTAATTGTCACATCTATATATGCTCGTTGTTGTGTTCAAATAGTCTGCATTAATAAAAAAGATGAAAGAACATATTAGGCACCATTTTATCAACGAGTGAATTACCTAGCAGACTATATCAAAATGCACAATAGGTCAAAACTATAAAAAAAATCATGTACAATATCAATGTCTGGTTTTTTATATGGCATGTTAGATATATCATATATGATACCTCATATATCATATATGATATATCTATCATATATCACATATCATATAACTATCATATATGATAAATAAGATATCATATATGATCTATCCAACATAATAAGCTTACATCAGCAATATAGTTAAAAATGTCTAATAATACAGCTAATTCACGCTAACTTAAGCTTATTTAGAAACATCATATATGATACCCATGTATCATATATGATAAATGATGTATCATATATGATACATCAAGCTTAATTCAACATACATCAGCTACATAAAAAGTATCCTAATAATGCAGCTTATTCAAACGAAAATAAGCTTATTCGTAACTCTCTTATTCAAAAAACCTTATAATTCGTTAAAATAAGCTAATAAGATAGCTTATATTTCAACAAAATAAATCCAAATCATCTAACTCACAAGCTTATTCATAACTTTCATCTAATTCAAAAGCTTATTCAAACAAATAAGCTTATTCACATAAATCACCTAAGAAGTTAGCTTATAAGTAAGAACAATCAATCAAAATAATTCGTTCAAAACAAGCTAATTCAAAGCTTATAATTAACATGATAGTAAATTAATAAGCTTGTTCAAAATCAAATAAGCTAAATATAAGAATAGATTTTATACAAACCTGATGATTCAATTCGTGCCTAATCATGAATTCGTATTGATTAATTGATCTAATTAATTGATTCGTGATGGAATCTTGATGATATTCGCGAGGAATTCGTGATTAAAAGCTTCGATCTATCAATTGTAGAGAGAGAAACTAGATCGGGTAGAGAGAGAAACAGAAAGCCGATGTGTGTGTGTGTTTTATGAGAAAGAAGTGAGAAAAATGCTTATATAGTGAGCGGGTAAAATGACGAAAATACCCTTCCAGTGTAAAATGGAGATTTAATCTCAACCATTAGATGAGAGGGAGATGGAAGGTGGGGATGAGTCCCCTCATATCTTAGATAAGTTTGGTATCCAAATGAACTTAAATCATATATATATATATATATATATATATATATATATATATATATATATATATATATATATATATATATATATTCAACACTCCAACAGCACGCATTCCCCTGTCATTGATAAATATATTAATATCCCTTCCTTGTTTGTTTACATCAAAAAAAGGGAATGTCTGTCTGTTGCGGAGCTGAATGCTTCGTAGCAATAGGCTGTCTCCGTTGGCTCTACAAAAGGTGCACTTACGTTGGCGGTGACGACAGTGCCACGTGGCCTCCCGCTACTTCCTCCGAAGTCGAACCCATCCCTCATCTTTGTCGCGTCATCCTCGCTGTCTACGAAACGGACCTTAAAAACCCCAAAAACCCTCCCTTGGGTGGCTACAGACTCAACCCTGATTACGTCATCAAGCGCGTCACCTACCAACAGACTCTAGGCCACGCTCCTCCTTACTTGATCTACCTTGACCACTCGCGACACGAGATTGTACTTGCTGTACGAGGTTTGAATTTAGCCAAAGAGAGTGATTATAAACTATTATTGAATAACAGGCTGGGTATGCAGATGTTTGACGGTGGTTTTGTGCATCACGGCTTGTTGAAAAGCGCGGTTTGGTTGTTGGACCAAGAGGCCGAGGTGCTTAAAAATCTTTGGTTGGACAATGGGAGGTGTTATAAGATTGTGTTTGTGGGACATTCCCTCGGCTCCGGTGTCGCCGCTTTGATGACTGTTATTGTTGTTAATCATACAGATATGATTGGTGGGATCAGTAGGGACTTGGTTAGGTGTTACGCTCTTGCTCCTGCCAGATGTATGTCCTTGAATTTGGCTGTTAAGTATGCTGATGTTATACATTCCGTCGTTTTGCAGGTAAATTTCCATCAAACTCTACTTGATTTCTTTGTGTTTTCATGGATATAAGTAGATTAGTTATCGTTATAATGCGTATTTGAGGGTCCAATAAACAAACTAGTTCATTCAAAATGCTTGCTTCAATCTTATTAGCTTCTACCTTTCAATTAAGCATAATTGCAAAAACTTAGGGCATTTATATTTATCAAAATGTTTATAAAAGATGAAATAGAATAATAAATGATCAATCGGTTAAGGTTTATGATAACTTGGCATTCATTCTTATGAACCTTGTCATTGCAACTAGACAACTCATTACGTGATTATTGTCTTTTGCTACATATTTTATGTGCCTCTAGCGGCGCACCAGTTGCCCGTTTGTCTTTCTCCTACTATGTAAATTATAATTATTGAATAAAACCATTTAGCCTTGACATGTTACCCCCCAAAAAAACACCAATCCTGAACACCCTTCTAGAGTGATGGTTGATATCTAGTTATTGTGGTTGTTAATTGTTTTCCATTCAAATGTGATTATTATTTTTTTGGGTAACCATTCTTTCTGATCTTTGGCCGACTAATCGATGGGTTTTGAACCCGCCCGGAACACACCGCATTTTATGATGAGTCACAAGCCTTTTGCCACTAGCACACCCCCTTCCGTTTTTATGAAACTGATTCTTTTACATCAGTATTAATTTATGATTGTTCAAATGGGAAATAATCCATTAGGATCATTTTAAACGTAGTTATTATTGCTTTTGTTCCTAGGCCAGATATAACCATTTTGTTAGTGTTTTGACTCTTGTCAAATTGGTTTTAGGTTAGATGATTTAGGAATCAATTTTGGGTAACTTTAGGAGTTGTTGGCTACGGAACTTTCCATATCATTCACCAATTATTCCAGGGTCATATTACCCCTAAATTTTTAAATGATCAGAATGGTCTAAATACTAGGCTCAAACAGTTGATTAATTGAAAGGGAAATAATCCATCTCATGGGTTGTTGAAAAGTATTGTTTGGTTGCTGGAGCAAGAGAGTGATGGGTTGAAAAAACTCTGGGTGGGGATAATGGGAGTTTGTTGGACATTCGCTTGGGTTGGGTGTTGCGGCTTTAATGACGGTTATTGTTGTTATTCATAGAGATATGATTGGTGGGATTGGTAGGGAGATGATCAGGTGTTATGCTCTTGCTCCTGCGAGATATATGTCGCTGAACTTGGCTGTTAAGTATGTCGATTTTATTCATTCAGTAGTCTTGCATGTGATTTGTACTTGGACTATGATGGCACTACCTAGAGGATGATCGAACCGGATCGATTATAGGGGATAAAAGGATAGATAGGCTATAATAATGGGATAACCCGACCCCCCGATGGTTTATATTAATGAGATAAACCGACCCCCAATTGATTAACTAATCAATACTTCATTATCATTAAACATAATCCAATAACAGCCCTAATATCCTCTATATATAATAGAAGGATAACTTGTTCAATAAGAAAATACAATAAAAGGTAAGTAAATAAACTAATTAATCAATACTCCCGCCCCCAAAAACACCTTGTCCTCAAGGTGTTGCTTAAAAATGAAGCCCCACGAATTCCTGGATCCCAAACTCTCCTTTGAACTACTCTCTTTGCATGCCGGTCGACAAGACACTCAAAATGTTGAAACACGCTATCTATTAGTTCAGCGCCGATCTTCAAGTATCTTCTTGATTGATGGTAAGTGATCCCGGGATTCCATGTTCTTCTTTCTTCTACCCTCACTAGATCAGAATGACGCCCCTCAAAAACCCTTAACTCAATCCCAGCAGTAAGTTTTTCCAGCTGTCCACCCATGTGTTGTTTCCTTTTCCCATGAGAAGGCACATCCCCTGCCCAATTCGAGTTCATGTGGTCTTGGCTATTTGCTGATTCCAAAACTCCAATGTGTTTTGAATCCAAATTCTGAAGTAAAACGTCTGTTTGTGGTGGGTTTTCCTCGCCATAACCATCAGCAACATCAGAATCTATGACATGAACGCCTTTAACAACGTTGTCTTTCATCTCTTCTTTCAACACTTCTTTCAACTCTTCTTCCAACACTTCTTTCAACTCTTCTTTAGCCTCCTCACCACTCGTATAACTTTGCCCGCTATTTTCTTCAAAACGTAGGGTATTTTGAATCGGTTTTGCAGGTACCTTGGTTGTTACTATTTGCGATATGGAATTCCGGAAAGAATCAATTAGATTTATCATCTTTTCAATCTTTTGATTCCACGCTTCACGTCTCTTATCCTCTTCAATCTTTTCTTCAATCATTTGATTCCATTCTTCACGCCTCTTCTCCTCTTCAGAAGCTCTAATAGCCATTTGTTCCCGTCTTTGATTCCATTCATGTTGTTCTTGACACCTCTGATTCCATTGATGTCATTCTTGACGACTTTGACTCCATTTATGCCATTCTTGACACCTTTGATTCCGTTGATGCCATTCTTGCCACCTCTGTTCTTCCATTCCAGTAACTTTTTTTTTCCTGATGAACAGTAGCCGCCGATGAACAGTAACAGATGAACGTTTTTTTTTTTTTTTTTTTTTTTTTTGTTGAAACCCTAGAATCGAAACAGCTCTGATACCAATTGATACGAACCGGATTGATTATAGGGGATAAAAGGATAGATAGGCTATAATAATGGGATAACCCGACCCCCGATGGTTTATATTAATGAGATAAACCGACCCCCCAATTGATTAACTAATCAATACTTCATTATCATTAAACATAATCCAATAACAGCCCTAATATCCTCTATATATAATAGAAGGATAACTTGTTCAATAAGAAAATACAATAAAAGGTAAGTAAATAAACTAATTATATAATTAATATTACTAAGAACTCCAGGATCGTAAGAACTCCAGGATCATATCAGAGGACAGTAAGGAAAAGGAGAAAGTAAAGAGACAAGCTGGAGCAATTTTCTGTATATTTCCCAATGCAAAACTTGAATTTAAACATGCTAAGAATGTGGACTCATCACCCATATTCCTTATTTCATGCAACTACTCTAGACATGTGATAACTATCCTAATATGCAGGAGACTTCTTCAAAGTAAAACAATGCAGTAAAGTAAAACGTGGAATCATGCAATCATGTGAGTCAATCCCTGTATCTCAGGGGTTTCTTGACTTCTCTTGTGGGCCTTGCTTGGACCTGAGTTATCTGATGTTGTGGGCTAGGCGACGGAATATGTTGGGCCGTATCATCCCCCTCTCCTTCAGAATTTACATTGTCCTCAATGTAATCACAATCTGGAAATTGCAGCTCAAGTGGAATCTTTTTTTTTTTTTTTTTTTTTTTTTTTTTTTTTTTTGTAACCGTGATTTCCGACTCATTGGTCGACTAATCCACGGGGTTTGAGCCCACCGCCACACATACTCAAACCACGTAAAGCCCTCCCTTTTCAGGAGGTTGGCGTGGCCACTTCAAGTTTGAAGTTTGTTTGCACCTAGTGGGAATTGAACTTGAGACCTCACACACTTTGGAGTGATAGCCACAAATCTTTTTGCCACTAGGCCACCCTTGAGTGGTTAGCTTAAGTGAAGTCAAGTTTTCCCACGTTGCCTCTTCTAAATTATGCTTCTCCCACTTGACTAAAACCTCAGGATCGCCGTTCGAGTTGATACGTGAGTTGATTATGGCTTCTGGTAAAAACGCCAAGTCGTCCTTTGGATCAAAGGTAGCTAGGTTGCCTTTAGAGTCTGCCATGGTGCCATAGGATGGTTTCAATAATGAAACATGAAATACTGGGTGTATTTTCGATCTAGCAGGTAACTCGAGTTTGTAGGCAACGTCCCCTATCCGCTCGATGACCTTGTAAGGGCCATAAAAGAGTCGCGAAAGCTTATGGTTGGTACGGTTGTGGACTGAATTTTGCCTGTACTTGTGCAAGCGAAGATAAACAAATTCACCAACCTCAAAATGCTTGTCAAGTCGATGTTTGTTAGCCTGTGTGACCATCTTCTGTTTGGACACTTCGATGGAATGCTTCAAGGAACTCATGATTTTCTGATGTTCTAGGAGAGAATTCTCTATGGATCTTGTTGCGGTTGACCCCGGTAGATAATTATGTATTGACGTGACATCGCGTCCGTACAACGCTTTGAAAGGGGACATATTAGTTGATGAGTGATGACTAGTGTTGCCAAATATAACAGTTTTGCCCATGTGCGCGGCTCATCAAAAACAAATGCACGTAAATACATTTCCAAGCAACGGTTAACGACTTCGGTTTGGCCGTCCGTCTGTGGATGGTAAGCGCTGGAGTGTACTAGTCTAGTGCCCATAAGTTTAAATAACTCCTTCCGGAACCGACTGAGATGTCCGAGACAATGGTCTTTGGGAGTCCGTGTAAACGATAGATCTCATGCATAAAGATTGAAGCCAAGGTAGCAGTGTAATTAGGAGACAAAGGAAGAAAGTGCGCATACTTTGAAAGCCGGTCGACGATGACCCATATACAAACTTTCCCTTTGGACGGCGGTAACTCTGTGATAAAATCCATTGATATGTCATGCCATGGCTGTGATGGTGTTGGAAGCGGCTGAAGGAGACCATACGGCTTATGATTGGGATGTTTGATAGCTTGGCAAACTATACAACTTTTAACAAAGTGTGCAGCATCCTTCTTTAGCCCTAGCCATGTGAAAGTACTTGAGAGCCTCTTCACTATGGCATTGATACTGGGGTGGCCACCAATAAATGATGAATGAAATTCTGCAAGGAGTTGTTCGCGAATCTTGGAGATCGGGGGAATAAACAATTTTCCTGTAATGAAAACTAGCCCGTCGTGAAACACATGGTTCGGAAAGGCAGTGGGGTCGGCGGCTGCAAATTCTTTGCCTTTTGGGTCAGTGGCATAGTAATCACGAATGTCGTTGAGCCATGTTGCTGTAGGCTAGGAGATAGCTAGCATGGAAAGAATATCGACCCGGCTAAGCGCATCAGCCACGGTATTTTCCCTACCCGGTTTGTAAAGGACTTCGAAGTCATACCCCAAGAGTTTTGTGACCCACATCCATATAAATGCGAAACCGACGACCCAATAAATATTGACAATAAATATTGACGCCACTTCTTAACTGCCTCAGTGATGGCGTAAAACTCCTTTGTATACGTGGACTGACCTTGCATGGTTTGGCATAACTTTTTGCTGAAAAAAGCAATTGGTTTATTTTCTTGCGATAGAACTGCCCCAATAGCCATACCCGAGGCATCGGTTGTAACATCAAAAGGTTTTGTGAAGTTCGGAAGTGCCAAGGTGATAAGTTGCTGCATGTTGGCTTTTAACTCTTTGAAGGCGGCATCGGCGACATCCGTCCATTGAAAATTCTTCATTTTCAGAGTGTCGGTTAGGGGGCGGCTATTTGTGCATAATGCGGAACAAACCGTCGGTAGTAACCTGTAAGACCCAAGAATGCCCGTATAGTGGTGAATGAAGACGGTTGCGGCCATTGTTGGATGGCTGCTATCTTCTCAGCTTCCGGTGCTACTCCCTCACCTGAAATTCGATGACCCCAAAAACGAGATATCGGTGACCCCAAAAACACATTTAGAAGCTTTCGCATGAAATTGATGCTCTTGTAGTTTGTGAAATACATAACGGAGGTGCGTGTAGTGTTCTTCGCGGGTACTACTGTATATCAATATATCATCGAAAAAAACTAACACAAAGTGACGGAGCACCGGACGAAATAGGTCATTCATGGCAGATTGAAATGTGGAGGGTGCGTTCGTGAGACCGAACGGCATCACTAGGAACTCATAATGGCCATCCGTTGTGCGAAAAGCCGTCTTGTGGACGTCGGCTTCAGCGACGCGTATTTGATGATATCCTGAGCGCAAGTCTATCTTGGAGAATACTGTTGCGCCGTGTAGTTCATCCAAGAGCTCGTCAATTGTTGGAATAGGGTACTATCTTTGACTGTGACCGTGTTCAAGGCGCGATAGTCTACACAAAAACGCCAAGAACCGTCTTTCTTTTTTACTAACAAAACAGGAGATGAAAAAGGGCTTTGGCTGGGTCGATTGATTCCGTCTTGTAGCATTTCAGTGATGAGTTGTGTCATGATATGTTTTTGGAAGTGGGGGTAGCGATATGGTCGTACATTGACGGGGTCAGTGGTGAGTAAGGGAATGTGGTGGTCGTGGTGTCTGGTTGGTGGGAGGGTGTGTGGTGTTTCAAAAACTGTTTGGAATAGGTCTAATAGGGTTGTAATGTGGGGGTCGACACTAGTGTCGGTTGGTGCGGGTGTGATTGGTTGTGGTTCCATGGTGAGGGTATGAGTGGATCATGTTTGAGCATAGTGGATAACGAGCTCAAGGAAACCTGTTGGGTTCAAATGATAACAACACTGATGATTGTGATAAATGGATCAAACAACCAGGATTACTCGAAGTTGCTTAAGAACATAACAGGATCTATAGAAATAAGAAACAAGATCGAACTATGCTCTTGGGCTTTGATTACTTGAAATTGTACGTTTACAAGATTATGTAATTGAGAGAGAAAAGGAAATTACAATTTCAAAGCTAAATGATAAAATGACCAGAGGAAGTTTATATAGCAGCAGAATGACTCTTAACCACTTATGGATATTTCTTCTTTTAGTCCTCCATCTTCTAGACATGGGCATAACTAGTCCCTTGACCATTTGACCCGTAACAATCCATTCCCCTTAAGAGATTCTTGACCTCAAGAATCGGGTTTGAGATGAACTCATTGTCGAGCCTTTAAAGAGTTCCATGCTAACCTTGAATGTGCAATGTTCGCGTCATTTTTCAGCAGCTTGAATGTGCAATGTTCGCGTCATTTTTCAGCAGCTGCACAAACCTCAATTCATGTATCAGCAACTAAAATTGTGACTTCAGTCTTCATGCTTCAAGCTTACTCTCATCAGCAACTTGTCACTCATCAACTCTCAACACCATCAGCTCCTAACACCACAAACACCACAGCCTTCACAGCTAGGTTGCACCGATACGGGAACGGCACGGGGATACGGGAACGGTACGGGAACGGGAAACGGCAAAAATCAAAAATTCAAGATACGGGAACGGCATGGATACGGTAAAAAAAAATAAAAAAAATAAAAAATATATTAACTAAAATCCAAAATAAAATTGTATTGATGTAAATTGTAAACTTAAAAGTACTAAATCTTATCAAGGTATTTAATTATCACTATCAAGGTATTTCATATTCAGGTTCATCTAACGAGAGATCAGCAAACTCCAAAAACCCAACATCTTCCATTGAATCAAAAGCATCTCCACCCACATCCCACATCTTTTCATCATCATTGTACGGATTCCTTGACAAAAGCCGAAGATTATTATGAATGTACACCAAGTCTTGAGCATGGCTTGTTGACAACTTGTTCCTCCTTATCGAGTGAATGAATGAATAAGTACTCCAATTACGCTCAGTACATGAAGACGAAGTAGGTTGTCCAAGTAATCTTAAAGCCAAAGATTGGAGATAAGGAGTTTTAGCACCAAAGTTAATCCACCAACTCTTGGGATCCATAGTACCCATCGTTGAAATGCTTGTTAAATCAGAGAAATGTCCACTCTTGAATGAAAACTTTGCATACTCTTCAAGGACTAAGTTACTCTCAACCTGATTAGGAAACAACCTTTTAAAACATTTTGTCCTTTCTTGTGAAACTTCGCCATCCCTATGTGGAGCAATTCTTTAGGATCCTCGAGTAACCATTCATCACTATAATATCTACAATATTTATAAGTCAAAAGTCAAAGCTCAAAACAAGAGTATATAACAAATAATCAATCATATAGTTAAAAAAAAACATATACCTTGGATTTAAAGAGTGAGCTAAACAATGAAGGGGAGTGTTATTCTTCGTCCATCGAGCCACTAAAATTCTATGCACAACATCATAAAAGATACTTTTTTGATTTGGCAAAAGTTGTTCTTTCTTGTAGATCTCAATCTTCACCTTCTCAATCATCGAATCCCACATCTCGTACACCAAGTGCAAACATGGTTTGTCGGTGTCACAAAATCTAATCATCTCATATATAGGTTCAGTGAAACTAAGAATATATGATACTTTATCCCACCATTCATCACTAACAAAGCTTTTCTTTAACAAAATTTGCTTTCGAAGTGTCATCCTCTCTATAAGAAGACCATTCTTCGCTTATGACCATAGCTTGAAGACCCGTTTTGATACGTTTTAATCTCTTAAGCATCACAATGATAGAGGCAAACCGAGTATCGGCAATCGAAAGCAGCCTAAGATGAGTAAACTTGGAGAGAATCGAGAGCCTCATGTTATGGTTCATGATGAAATTTTTAATTGCAAGCGCATCGGAATGAACATCTTTATCCAGCTGCATTGTTCATATGCTAGCTCATTTGCTTCCACATTATTTGGTGAACAAATGTTTTTCACAGCAAGATTAAGTGTATGAACAACACATGGTGTCCAATATATGTGAGGAAACTCACTCTCTATAAGTTGTCCAGCCGCCTTACAGTTTGCTGCATTGTCAGTAATGATTTGCACAACATTTTCGTGACCAATTTCATTAATCACCTCTTTCATCAAATTAGCAATAAAGAATTTATCTTTTACTTCCCCAAAACAATTCACTGCCTTTAAAAACAATGGAGCATTAGTACCTGATGTAGCCATGAAATTGATTAAAGGCTTCCTTGTAGGATCACTCCAACCATCACTCACAAGACTCACACCTTTTTCTTTCCATGTAGACCTTAAGGGTTCCAATAACTTGTGGACATTATCCTTCTCTTTTTGTAGCAAGGTTGTTCTGAGCTTATTATAACCAGGAGGTACATAACCATCAATTTTGTGGTTAGCAGCAAACTGAAAAGCCCTAACATAGTGTGGATTTCTTGCAAGATTAAAAGGTAAACCTCCAGTATAAAACATCCTTGCTATTTCTTGATCTAGTTGGTCCCTAGTTTCAACACCAAAAGCTCTTTGAATAGGGTTCAAACTACCTTTTCTTTTCTTAAATCCAACATCAGCTTCACATGGCAACGCGACTTCTTTCGTATTTGCCTCGGCTTTCTTCTCTTCATATGCAGTTTCTAATTGTTACATCTCTTGTTTGTCAGTCGTTTTTACGGACTTGCAAGCTGAAATCCCAACACCTATACAAGATCAAAAGTATTGTAACAATGTAACATGTAAGCTAATGCCCTACATGAAATCATATACATACTGCCCTACAATTGTATGATATAACTTTTGCCTTTTGGTCTACTACCATACGCCACTACAAAATCACATTACACAATCTACTTTATTCTACCATGCCATTACCCTACAATTGTACGGAGTATAATATAACTTTTGGTCTACTACTAGCCTACTATTACTGCCACTGCCCTACCAAACTACCATGTCACTGCCCTACAATTAAATAATAAAAAGCTAATGCCGTACATGAAAAGTAAATAGAATCGATACCTTTTATACCAAACAAATGTGCTCTAACCCTCGAATACGATCCGCTTCTAGTTTCGTTGCAAAACTTGCACTTAAACTTCCATGCTCCTCCCGATGCACCTTGCTTTTCTAGTTTCTCCACATAAGCCCACAATAGAGGTTGATCACTTGACGTTGATTCTTGTGTTTCATTAGTCGACATGATTGGTGAATGATGAATTGATTCAACGATTGACGATTTAGGTATAATTGGTTTTACTGTTTGTTTTTTTGAGTCGACACTCGAAAGTCGAAACCCTACTGTTTGTTTTTTTAGTCGACCCTACTTTTTCTGTTTTTTTATGGATTTATTATACGCTTAAAACCTATTATATAGGAAACAGAAGTTGTAATTTGATACGGGCTGGACTTTCAAAGAATTAAAACCGTCAAAAGATATGGATCCGGGCCAGATACGGGCTTGGATATATGATACGGCACAGGGTACGCCTGAGATACGTTCCGGCCAAACAGGGTACGCCGGAGATACGTTTCGCCGCCGTTCCCCACCCGTTCCCGTTCCCAATCCGTTCCCAAACGGGCACGGCAGCCTTCCAGGCGTTTCGGTGCATTATAGCTTCACAACCTTCAATATCATCAGCTATTACGCCATCAGTTCCCACACACACCCCAAGTTAACAACCTAATTTTTTTTCCTCCTGTTGGGCCACTTTCAACATCGAACACCACACGTGCCTTTTTCTTTCTCGGCAATTTCCCTATATCACTCTTCCAACAAATAACACTCACTAGACTGATTCCAATCTTGGCTTCATCAACCCGATCACCATTAATCTTTTCACCATTTTGGCCCATAACAAACATAACCATTTCCAGACATCAAACACCACAACGCATGCCTTCTTCT